>CM032888.1:7632374-8232374 GCA_019176425.1 Megalops atlanticus
TTTCAAGATGAGCACGCATATATAACTGAGTGTGGGGAAGAGGGAGAAAGCTCAACCAGGAGAGAGAGGTGGAGGCTAAAGAAAAAGGAGAGGGAAACTAAGTCAGACAGAGTCATCAAAAAAGATGAAACTGTCAGTCATGCTAGACCTACAGTATCACCAGCAGCTCAGTATGTGGCCACATGTCACCGCATGAGGGACACGATGTGAGTAACCTAAGCTCCAGGAATCATGACTTTTGGGATACGAATACAAATCAACTAAATTTACTGTTACATCATTATCGTTGGTTAATTGTACTTTCCTCATCAATTTATTTTTTTTAATTATCATTTATTTATTTAATGTATTATTATTGTTTGTATCTGTGTCTTACATTGTTTATATCACTGTATCCTTGTATGTATGTATGTTTTCTTTTTTTTTGACTTCATACTTCTTAGATTTTATATTGTTTATATCACTGCTTGCCAATAAAGCACCATTGAACTGAATTGAAATAGAGAGAGAGAGACACAGAGCAGGAGAGAGTTGAGAGAGACAGAGAGAGAGAGAGAGAGAGAGAGAGAGAGAGCAAGAGTGCAAGGGAGCAGCCAGTCAAGAAGAATCACTCCACTGTTCTGAACACAAGTTCCCCAGCAATTCTTCAGTCAGAGCTCAATGCGTACACAGAGCTTATTTAGCTTTTACAGAGTGGGTGGAATCTATGACTGGGCCACACAGCCACACTTCACCTGGTCCCAGATCAGCATTGCGCCAAGACACAAGGGAACACTGGAGTTCACATTTCACTACAACAAAACCTTAATTACACTATAATAATCATAAAAAACACTGCAATATAAAAAGCTGGCCAAACTGTACAGATTCAACTGCTGTGCTATGAAATATACAAGGAGAATAAGGATGGGGTTTTGAGATCGAATGACCCGTTTAACAGGAGACATGTTCTGCCCCAGGGTCGCAAGCAAGGCATGCTGGGATTGGCGGGCTTTTCTGGAACAATGGGACGGCCCAAGGCTGAACCTCCACAGGCCACAGGGTCTGTACGCTGCCCTGTGAAATGGTGTCGGCTCACGCAGGCATCCAGCATCTAACTCCACACCAAAGGCTGCGTCCACGCCGGCTTCCCCAAGCAGGCATGAGCTCATCGGCAGTGGCTTCTGCAACACATGCTCACCCGACAGCGGCCATGTTTCCTCCCCACTGCAGAGAACTGCCATGAGCCAGGGAGCTGCGGTTCTCCTGTTCCTAACTGAGATGGTGACCGTCAATGCTGCATCCTACAAGAACCGGGAGTCGACTGTTCTTTCTGCGGGTCACCAAAAGCCGAAGCGACTGCCTGAGACCTCAACAGGACTGCATGGGACAGGGAGGAGGGGGGGTTGGGGACTGGGGGTTGTTGTGCACCATCTGCTGGGTGGATGACCTCAACCAGGGTCACCTAGTCCAGGCCCCGCTTCAGAAGACAGAAGGGAAAAAAAATCTGATAAGATCAGGGGCTGATGCTTCCAATTAAAAACACCAATCGCCTGGGGTAGCTCTGTGGCCAGAGGCCGATGATGTCATAATCACTACCCACAATTCTGTTCAGTCCCTGGCCAGCAGTCTGGACAATGAGGCTGAGCTGACTGCATATCACATGGAGAAATCTTCAATCCTAAAATGTACAAGGTAAACCTACAATACCACTGTAAAAGTTATTCTTTTAAGCATATACATTTTGTTGGGAGGGGAGGTAGACAAACTGCTCCAAGCCGGTCTCTAATTATCAAAATAATTTAAGACACTTATTAACACTTTCTTTGTAAAGCTGAATAAGCGTGCTTTTCTTATGCAGGGCTTATGCGTGTAGTTACTTCCTCGGTTAACTGATTAGGTACTCCAGTAGTGCCGTAATGACAGTGTTCAACCCAGCGTGTTCAGATAAAAATACAGGGTATTAAAATTGAAGGGATTAAGTCTCTGGAGAAGCACTTAGATTAAATGCACTTCAGAAACACAAACACACACACGCAAGGACACACACATATGCACATGCACGCACACAGACATGCACACGCACGCACACACGCAAGTACATACGCAAACACACACACACACACACAGTGACAACCACACAGGTGTTTCACCTTTCTTTTACCTCTGAAAATAAAATCAAAGGTCAGAGCAGAAAATCTGTAACTGACAGTTTATACCAACAGACTAAAACTCAGGAGTCTAATTTTCCCCTCCACATCTCTGCCCAGGCAACTGCAGTCTGGATCACGACAGGCGCTGGGGCGTTGGGCAGTTAAAGAGACTCTGTTTTTTTTTGTGGACAGGGGAAAACTAACCTGATATTTGGAGCGTGCTGCTGTTTGTTTTTGATCCCTAGGCAACGCTGTTATTTCCTGGTCGGGTTGTCTGATAGTCATAGTGACGCACTCGCGCAACCCCCCTTCGCCTGCCCACACAGAACTCTCTCTCCCTCGTCCGTCCCGGCTGACGGCAGGAAAACCTGAGCGACTGATTCCAGGCCCCGGCCCAGCACCTCACAACACCTGTGCTTCCACGCTCTGAGCCCCTCCTCCTCCCTAAGGTCTCTGACTGTGTCCTTCCATGGCTCGCCTGGCACCTGAACAGGAGCACTGCTCCACAGAGATGTTCCCTCTCTGTGAAAGGGGAGGCTGCTCTCTGCTGTTGAGAGAGACAAACGTACCCCCTGTATGCACGGGGGCACGTACATGTTGGGGTGCTAGCTGCCTTCCCATCATGCCTCAGTGCTCGCACATTGAACTGGAAAAAAAAAAACTTTTTCAGACCAAACGGTGATCAGAACAATCTGTATTCAGTTAAAATCTGCCACAGTTCCGTCTGTTAAACATTGTTAGTGTGTATGCGTGTGCGTATATGAACACGCACGTAAACTTCTGCGTGCGTATGCACGTATTTAACCGTGTATGTAAGTAAACGAGAGCTTGTGCGCGCGTCAGCGTGCGAGTCATCGCACGTGTGTGTTTGTGTGTGTCCTGCCGCATTCCTGCCGGGGTCCGGCTCCTGACTAGACACTGCGAGGCTGATGGCACAAACAGGAAATGAGAAAGGGAGTCTGGCTCTGTGAGGATTGAGCAAGGCCTGCTTTACAGAGCTTAAACCTTCCCACTTTAAAGCCTTTGGCAGGCGACCAGGGCAGGGAGGCCATGGTGCTGCCCAGCTCCCACCAGGGTGCGCGGGGGCAAAGCAGTCCTGCGAGTCTGAGCCTCATTTGCGCTCAGGAGTTGGCCATGCCCGAAAGAACTGGGGGCGGGGGGAGCTAGTGAAAGGTCTCTCACACACTCTCACAGCTCTCTCTCAGAGGTGAGAGAATGGCGCTGTCTCACTTTTCGGTTGCATGCGCGCAGAAAATTAGCGCCCTACTTGAGCGAACACTTGTTGAAAGGCTGGAACTGTGGAATACTCGCAACGCGCTGTTCTCGCCGGGAAGTGTCGCTGCCCAAATTTATGATCTTTAAGGGTCACACCAGAAGCGAAACAGAAGCGGCAAAGTGACAGAGGAAGGGTCTGCAGTTCGGTAGTGGAGGTCCCTTGTTATGTTAACAACCAGGTGGGGGCACAATACTGAAGTTCAATGTTCAACTTTTCCTGAAGCAATTTGGATGGGTGTGGCGGATCCCCTTACAACGCAACAATTTTCAGCAAAAGTGAACAGATTTGATATTCGTCAATATCTGAATAACACAGCTTGGTCTTGGAGGAAAAGAAGTGTCAACTTCAGACAGAAATGTTAGCTAGCTATCTGACTGGATGTTTGACTAATTGCAGAACTATTGTCTCAGATCCAGCCAGTGAGCTGACAAAGGGTATCACTTGATTGCAATGGAGAATTGCTGTACCTTCCATCAATTGTTAGTCATTACAGTTGGCATGTCCACTAATGTTCTGTTGTGTACCAATTATTAAATCCATAAACAAAAAATGCTAGCCACTACTTCATAACACATCTACTTTTGGTGTTGGATAAATGCTTCTGCATCAGATTAATTTTTGCTAATATTAGCCAGTTGCACAAGACAAAGGCAGATGGGCTGTCCTTCGCTGCTCTTGCTCCATAATACCGCAGACAACCTGTGGGGGATCACAGCACTGCAACCACGTGCCACTTTCGCCACAGCCCTGTCCCGCGGACACTCTCACCCGGCTCTGTGACCGTCTGCACGGAGCGGCCCAGAGACGCAGCTGATGACCGTGGGTGTGCGGGTAGCCCCTTTCACACCGCGCAAGAGAACAGCTGGTCGGACAAGCACATTCAAGGCCATTCCAACCTCTCTTTCTCTCCATCTCTCCCCATCACTCTTCCCGGCCCCCCATTCCTCCCTCACGGGGAGTCACCATATGGCACATCAATGCACATTTCCTATCCTTTCCCCCGCGTAAAACCACTCAGAAAAGGTGACGTTTGACGGTCGGTACAACTGCGCTACACACTACAAAAACCAATAAAAAAACCTCTGTAAATCTTTAGGTATAATCAAAAAGTCAGAAACGTCTTAATCAGCTGATCACTTTTACGAATTTTAAGCGTTTTCTCTCGCTTTAAATGGATAAGGCAGATTTAAAACAGCAATTCCTCGAGTCTCTACCAACTCCATCCTTCGATGATCTCATCCTTTAAGACTGTCCGAAAGATGAAAGTAACATTTTTCCCCCTCGTTGTTGTTGTTTTTGGTTAGCATAACTTTGAGGTGGAATCCAACCCCGACAAGCCCCACAGATGCTCATATTACCGCGACTGAAACACTGGCACATTCAACGAGAGTTCTAAAGCAATCCCACATTCCACAGTTGAGTATTTTCTTTAACATCGACTTCAAAGCCCGATGACTAATTTGGCTAGGGACCAGTTCAGACAGAGACATAGCGAGGTTGCAGGCAAATCATCCAAAATCTGGTAGGGAAAGACTCGCCGAGGGTGTATTGCTCAATTCAAAACTTAAAAGGTATGAAACAAAATGCGGTTATTAAGCAAGCGTTCACAGTAACGCCGCGTTAGCTGTTCAGTGAGGACACTCTAATCATCTGTGCCTATTATGGTCTATAAACCTTCTTGTGTCTACGGGAGCATGATTTGAGTGTCTATTGTAGGAGGAAAACTAAGCGGTTATAGTTTAGTACGCTGATGCTTGTTGTCATGATAAAGGACAAAATATGACACTGCTTTGCGTGGTGTATTTATAATTGGTCAACCAATCAAGATCAATATTCGCGTAAACTCGATCACCATTAATGCGCACGCTGCCAGTACTCAGCTATTAAGGTTTTTCACTGCAGGGCCAGTGAAGATCAATAGAAGAGTCAAAGAGTAACTAGCACACCCATATTTGCATTGTATACGTAAATGTATACGTGGGTTGCGTGGTTGAAAATGCTCTGTCAATCCAACAAAAACATATCTAACACTTGGATTACAGAAATGCTTAGAATAATCACACACCCGAAGCAGCCTACGCTAATAATTATCCGACATTGTCCAGTCAATATAATTGACTGGAGTACTTTGCCCTGAAAGATGTTCTCTGTGTTGTCCTTTAATGCCGTTTACTTGCAATGGAGGTACGGCTGTGAAATTCGCACACGGCGTACTGTGTATCTTTTAAATAATTATAGGCTAAAAAAGACATCACACACGCACTGATACAACGGAGCCAAGGCTCTCACGTGACCCAACACAAGTCCTTTTATCACACGAGTGAGCGCACAATGCACGCGGACAAAGTTGGTCTTTTCATTCAGCAACCGTGCACTAAAGGGCAAAGAATTCCCGAAGCTAGTTGCATACTTCTCACGGATCACATGTACGCATTCTTGGTCAGTTCCTCGCATTCCACGGTTTGCTTGCAGCTCCAAAGTTAACGTTAACCCTCACGCACCCTATTATTAATATCATGTACTTGCCTTTTAGAAAGTCGCGAAAACGAGAAATTTGAGAGATTCAGTCGGGAAATGCACCAGACCCCCCCTCCTTTTGTGACCTTCGATCCTTTCAGATCAACTACTTTCCTTAATTGTTCATTTTCAAAATAACACCAGGAGCAAAAGCAGAAACATTGCGGAGAAACCAACAAACCAAACACTAGCAAGAACTCTATGTAAATAATACGCTTCGGAAATATATTTAAGCAAATAATGTATTTAAGCAAATCCATGTCAAAGTTGAATGGGGTGAGAAAGACGTGGGCTTTAAATCACGACTGATTAAGCGGTTTCGTTTGGCAGTTCGGTAAACTGGCTCGTGATTATTGACCAGAAAGACAGAAGACATCGGAATGTTTTTAATACGTATACATAAAGTGTAATCGAATACGGGCACAATGACTACAACCGTGCTTAAACTGCTTTCGGTGCGCCCGTTCTAAAGAGCCTATTGAATAGCTTGAAATAGCCTGTGCGTTTAGGGTCAGATGCAGTCTCTTCGTTTAATGGATGATGGAGCTAGAAGAGGGGCCCTCGACCATCTAGTTAATCCCATTACCTATTCTGGCAGTCTGAATTAATCCTGGAGACACCAGCCTGTCTCCCATTTCCTCGTGTCAATGCGATTTCAACCCCGTCTCTCTCATCCCTTTATGTGAATTCGCAAAATTGTTTAATAACATGTCAGCGCGAGCATGCAACCGATCCAGCATAGCATTCCATATTATCATTAATATAATAATTGTTATTATCAAACGCACTACAGCAATCCGCTGACCCAACACTTCAGACCGTCTTTTGTTACTGCGATCGCCCACAGAGATCCCATTCACTGCTCTGATAAATGGTCTTAAATTCCGAACAAGCAGACCACATGCTGTTTCACTGTGTGACGGTTTTGCTTTATTTTCACGGGGCTAGAAGACATACAACTACACCTTTACGCAGAAACAAACAACAGCGTAAATTTCAAATGTGGAATACATATTTCTACACCGTCAACAACACAATACAGGAGAGGAATGACAGCTACACTCATTGAGGTCTTTTGAAAATGAAAATACTCTAGAATCAACATAGAAGCACACGAGTTCACTGAACCACGGACGGCTCTCGATGGTTATCACCTCGCGCAGGCTACCTGAACGCAGTTTATAATTTTGAACAACACGCACAATCTGCTCGTGTAACTTCCTCACAACCTTTGAGAGTGCTTGTATGCGCGAGATAAAGAGGACCAAGTTACTTGCGTGTAATGCTCAATCTCTTTTCAAACGAGCGATCTAATCTTGCAACATGCAACTGAAACATAAACACTGCGATTTCCCGTTCGTGTTCTAAAACACAGCCACCGGGTACTGTAGCGGCCGTGACACATCTCGCCTGAAAAGAAGTTTAAATACCACTGCGTAAATACCTTGCCTTAGCATCAGCAAGCGAGATCAAATTTAGGCACACGCGCCAATACGGAAATCTGGTAATTGAGAATTAGCAAATTAAGTCCTGTATACACACATTAAATTAGTGGGAGACCACCCATCAACTATTATCGCCGGTGCATGCGATAATTAAAAACCCATTAACTTACTAGTGGCTCCATGCGAGGTGCGTCTAGCCGCTGGGACACCAAGAGCATCTTGGAGTGGTGTTGGTCAACGCGGCTTCTGTTAAATCCACTTTTGTTTCGATATGTGAATCTCCACACAAAGAAATTAAAGCAACAGGATCCAAAAGAATGGTTGATTTAAACGGACAAATAAATAAACCGCACAGTTTGCGTGACCTGCTGTTTGGGGGAGAATGGGGAAGGGGGGTCCAACAATTACAAAAGGGAGCGAAATAAACCTAATCTGATATTCTCTTTAAGTATCAGACAAGTTCATCCCCACGGTAGCAGTAGTCGTCTAATAATGATACAATGACTGTATCAATCTCCACACAACGCGGCCGTTTACGATCTCGCCCTCTAGCTTCCTGACTCCGAAGGCGGAGTAACTTCGGCGATAGGACGATATCCTGCACGATGTCACGGAGGAGGAGACGCAGTTGTTCCACGACACACCATTCACTCTTAAAGGGACATTCCGTTTCTTGAAGATATTATGAGAAGGCATTGAGTTTTTTTTCACCGAGAGGGAAGGTCCCTCGACGTACGATAAAGACCGTCACATACCTTTCTCGATGGATGAAGAAAATAGCCCATGAGATATTATCGGCGAATGCAAGCGGGCCAATAATGGTACCATCAATCACAATCTTTTCTTTATTTAACTTTAACATATAGTGAAGGACAAGTTATTGGCAGCGGCGTACAATGACGATATTGTCAAAATACGTATGAAAACATGTATAATACCAGATGTCATATGTAGACCTATTCGTTCATAACCTTTGAGCTCGAAATATGTAATCTTTTAATACTGCCAAGATCTGCGAAATTCTAAACACATTTACCGTTTGTCAAGTACCAACTATTATAATTAGCACTGTTGTGAAATTTTGAATAAATGCAGATTTAAATTGTGGTGCAAAGTAATTCGACCCCTAGTTTCAATAGATCTCATTCCATCTACATCAAATAGGAACTGAAGTGGAAGATCCTGACGTCGCTGCCGGCTCCCTTTGGCCCTCCGGTCACGCTCAGCTGTGACGTCACTGCAAAGGGTCAGATTTAAGAGTAACAATGCTGGCGTCTGCAAGTGATTTTTTTTAACCAGAAACACCCTCAGCCATATGCAATTGTTTTTACCAGCAGGCCCCAAGGCTGGCTCTGTGTGTGTGTGTGTGTGTGTGTGTGTGTGTGTGTGTGTGTGTAAAAGGAGGGTATGAGACCTACAATGGCCAGCGGTTGACCTTGCTTATCACAATCAAGTTTCCATTTGGGTCACTTTTTTGAGATCAATGCAGTGTTGGGGCAAAACAGCAGTTATACATGGCCTGATCAAACAATAAAAGTTCAATGACAAAATAAGACAAATATTTATTCCAATAGCTTCAATGAGAAAACATGCCATTTATTAAATATTTAATGATACAAACATCACTATCTTTTGTGAACCCAAATAACTATTTTTCAAAGTTTGATGGAGGGGCTCAAATGGTCTGTTGTGACCACCTGTATATGTTTGTCCAAAATGGCCAGTGACCTAGATGGACAAATCTACTTTATTAGGTAAGGGACCCTTAGGTAGGGGGTGTGGCTCAGAGAACTTAATGGGTGGGCAGTTGTTTTGATAATGGCATCAAATGACTAGCAGCTCGTCTCCCACACTTCATTTTGAAGTTTCCCTTGTAAATCTGGACTCCCTCAGACTGTGCATCCAGCAAACCCCACTGGGTCCCCGCACCGGAATGAGAAGTCCTGAGGTCATGTGATGCGAGAGTGCGTGAGGACGTAAATGCCTGCCTGTGCAGGCTCCAGTCTTGACACGTTCATAAGGAGGCTCCACAGCCCGGCACTGGTATTTGGAGCAGAGGCTCTTTCTCTCTCTCTCTCTCTCTCTCTCTCTCTCTCTCTCTCTCTCTCTCTCTCTCTCTGTCTCTCTCTCTCTCTCTCTCTCTCTCTCCTCTCTCTCTCTGTCTGTCTCTCTCTCTCTCCCCAGCTGGCGGGGAGGTGGGGTGGGAGGGGTGGGGGTGACAATGCCCCTGTGGAAGCGCGCTGGGTCTCTGGCAACAGCACAAAGGCTGGGTCTCTCCGCCTTGCGCTGGGGGAGGTCACGCCAGCCCCATCCCTGCTGATCGCCTTACTGCACCTGGAGTCACAATGGTTCACATTACAGCAGGCCCTCAGCGCACGCACACACACGCACGCGCGCACGCACGCACGCGCACACACGAACGTGGACACACACACCCATACAAACGCACAGGCATGCATGCAGGTTCAGTGGAGGGAAAGTCATGCTTCCAGCAAGCTGAATTGCTGGGCTGGATGATCAGAAGTAAACCCCGGGTTGCAGTTGGATTCCTGTCATGAGCAGAAAACATCTGCGTATGAGGGACTTTTAAAGCGAAGACACAGAGAAGGAGAGAGAGCAATGGGGGGGAAATGCACACAGTGAAGCACACAGAGTAGAAAGCTGAGACACGACAGGCTGACTGGAGAGCTAAAATGATCAGAGGGGCTGACAAACCAGCCTTTAACAACAGGGACATTTACAGCTCCTTTACATTTCACGGGACTTATGGGACTTATCAAACCAATGGTGTCTTCATCATCATAACTGAGCACATTGTGCTCAGCTAGGGACCCCACAAGAAGAACTTCCTGACCTCCCCCACCACCACCATTACCCTGCTTGTTCAATGAAAAGTCAGATAGCAGTGGGGTTCATCATACAGTACATTCTGCGGTTAGAATGTGAACCTGTGACCCTTCGGTAAATAGTTCAGAGCCGTAACCACTTTTCCACCTCTGCAGGTCAAGAGTGCGGCCCTCCGTTCTGCAAGCTGTCTCCCTTTGTTGCAGGGACGCTGAGAGGTAAGCGCCACAATCCCACACTGATAGCGATCTGAAGCGTTCCGACACTCCCCGAGCCCCTTCAAGAGGCATTGGGTTACATCATCAGCAATGCATTGGCTGTGATGTTTCTCTGTTCCTGCGTCCGTCTCCAAAACTTCCCTATCAATTTCCATGACAAAGAGAAGGGGACTGAGAAGGGGGTCAGAGGAAAGTCTGTGAGTGGGACTAACTGCAGTTCCTCAAAACTTTCTCAGCAACTACGCTCTCTGTAAGAATGGACAAACGATGTGTTTTCACAATAACTATGTCATACCAGTGCAAGATTTGACAAGAATTCCCGATGTGGGAGACTCAAAGAGTCAAAACAAAGTCTGTCTCAATACTTTCTATTCCACCCTTTCTCTGTTTATAAAGTGATGTCACCATTACCGCCGGGGTTACAATACAGGTCATGAAGCGGCAGTGAGCCACGCAGGTTTTCCTTGCCAGGTGTTTTATTTTAGTACATGTTGTGCTGAATAAAGGAGAATAAAAACATCCTGGTTTCAGAAGCCCTGGTAATGAATGACAAGCCATCCTCTGTTGAAGGCTGTGAAACCTTCCTCTGTAAAGCACACCGTGCACTATCACAAGGAAATTCCATTACTGTGTTACAGGCGATAGGTAAATAATTGTCTTTATTTTAGTTCAGATTATCAAGTCTGACCATCGAGATGTCTTTTTTTGATTCAGGATTTGGAAATGCTCTCAACAGAATGGCTCATCACTTTCGAGGACAGAGGTGGTTTATGTGAAAAATGACCTAATAACATTCAAGATGAACTTCATAAAGTTAGACGGACACATGGATATAAATCTCCTGCCTTCCTGGGAGTGAGTGTTGCTGGTGGTGGTGGGGGGGTTGAAGGTTCTAGCACATTCCCCTAAGTTAGATAACGCCCCCTCCCCAACATCAGGTGCCCAGAGGAGAAGTCCAGCCAAAATGTAGTAACGAATTGCTCCGTTCTGTGCGCAGCTCATTAAATTCAGATGACAGTTTTGAGCTCAATTTTAGGGCTGACATTACAATTTGGCATGGAGAACATTATGTCACAAAGGAAGTGAGACAGAGGAGAAAAAAAGGAAACGCAAAATAGACCAGCCTGCACATCTTATTCCACAACTGGTGAAATGGCTCAAGAAAATCCAAATAGTGGGGAGGGGGGGTGTCCATAAAATCTCTGCCATGATTTATTTCTGTGTATCATTTCCCTCTGTTGATAGCAACGGCAACATGGATAGTAAATATTCCTGAAATGCACCGTGACACCGAGGAGAGAGAGAGGGAGAGAGAAGAACGGTGAGAGAGGTAGAAGGGAGAGACATGAGGAGAAAAAATGCCTCATGAATTTCCTCCATGGTAGCTTGGCAGGCGCTCTCGGGAACATTGTGTTAATGATTAATATGAAGTCAGAGGAATTCCAAGCCTGGCAGTCTCTCTCTCTCTCTCTCTCTCTCTCTCTCTCTCTCTCTCTCTCTGGCTCTCTCTCTCTGCCTCTCCTCTGTCCTCTCCCTCTCTCCTTCTCTATCCCTCACCACTGCCTCTTCTGTGCCCTCTCCCTCCCTCCCTCTCTCTCTCTCTCCCTCCCTCCCTCTCTCTCTCCCCAGGCCCAGAGATTGCCAAAATCAGCACAGACAGTTGTCAAGGTAACCTCAGTGTAATCTATTTACCCGCCACCCTCCGCACCAATCAAGGTCAGCCTGCACACACTCTGCTCCGTATCGCCACGGTTTTGTTCGGGAGACAGCGGGGAAGAGCACCATCAAAAAAAAGAGGAAAATCATTAGCAAGAAAAAAAGCTGAAGAAAAGAGGCAAAAAAATGTAACTTTCCCTGGAATGTGGCAATGGTGAATTTGGTGCATGTCTTTTGCCAGCGGAACAATGCTGAATCTTATTTTCTGTCCCTCTGACCAAAAGCCCCCCCAAAGCTGTGGAGAGATTAGCAAATTATAAAGACCCCCACCATGAACCGCCCCTCAAACCTGAATAAATGTGAACACCCCCTGACCCCCCACACACACACACCCCGCCCCCTTGCCCCCAACCCCCTCCACACAAACACAGCACAAATACAGAATGACTGTAGTATTAAGGGGGCAGGAAAAAAAAGGAAAACTGAGGACATCTACATCTGTTCTGCTCGCAGTGGAACGAATATACTCATGCAATTTGTGGCACGCTAACCGGTGACGAACGCTGTCCTCCCTTGTTCAACTTTTCCCCTTCTGTCCTCTAGCCTTCCATGCTTCGTAGCTGCTTTGCATCTCTCCATCGTGACTCAGTTGTAAATAGACCAAACCGAGTTAAAGGGTCCTGCCATTTAGGGCTTGACACAAACAAACTCAAACAGTGTTTGTGCTCCTGATCAAAACCTGCGCCTTGCATAACGAGAAGAGACCCTGACTTCCAGCCCTTGTTGTCTTGTAGGGCAGACAGAGCTGGGGCGCCTCAGTGCAGGAAGGGGAGTGCGGCCCTTGGGACCGGGATCAATAATGTCGTCGGCGTCCTCGCGCCACTTTCTGTGTCTCCCAGCTTGCTCCTCCACAGAAGCAGGGCCCCACTCTGAAGCACACGTGCGTCCGATCCCTAGAGATACGCTGCCAATCTCTCTCTCTCCCTTTCTCCCCATTACACCTGAAAGGACCTGCACTCCCTCCCTTCCACCATGCTGTGAGACAGCAGATGCACTGATAAGGACAGCAGCAGGAATCAATACAGGTTTACTGAAGAAATTGCAGCCCCTGCGGTCAGACCCTTCTGCTGAGAGAGACGGCTGCAACCTCAGACTCCACGGGACTCTCACCTGTACAATATAACCGTGGTCTGTTTGTAACCTGCCTGTAATGAAGGCAAACGAGATCTCTGAGGAGGACCTGTGGTGTCGCAATGGAAGCTAAGAAATGCTAGCGGTGGCAACTGACTGTTTTTTTTCCCAATATGAGCAAGCAAAAACAAACAAACAGACAAAACAATGAAACAGGGAATGGAAAATAGGCAAGGAAAACAAAAGCAACTGATATAATTACATGCAACTTGCACACACAGCATCCAATACCTGACAAGGGTTTTGATATAACAGGCTTTGGATATTTATTTAATTACAACTTACTTTACAACTATTTAATTCCTAAACGCACACAAGTGGCACACCAAGGTATTTTCGAGATGAGCTGTTCTAAACTCGAAGGTCAGAATACACGTCTCTCCTGCGCCGTGTTGAAGAGGACAACATCTGGAGAAAACTGCAACGTCTCCTACCGGGTGCTCTGCTCAGTTCCACGCGGCTCGTTCTCTCTGTGGATCTGTTCTGACTCGGAGCCCCAGTGGGGAGGTCTGGAAGGACGGGCGTCCTGACCCACGTTACTGTGTTCACCGGAGACCCTCATGCTGGAGCTGGTTAAACAGATATGACAACACATCTGCTCCCAGTCATTGTTAAACCTACGTAAAGCCAAAGGCAAAGCAAAATATCACTTTCACTGTGGACTGTCGTCTATTGAACAGCAACAAAGTGGAAAGTGCAACAAACACAAACAAAACGAATAGCCACGTGTGTCAAACACCACTACACACCCCACGCAGACTGCGGGAGCCCATTAACTTACCGGTACATAACGACAACAGTAAGTTAACAAGCTGCAAAGCATAGGCTTTAAGGAACACAAAACTTGATCTCAAACTATTGCGTGCTGTTTCATTGTAATTTGATTTGCAAGCATTCTCGCCTTTTTCACTTATATGCGTGAGTATCAAGATTTGACAAAAGTGTCTATAAAATCTGGCTCATATTTTCTAAATATCCGGTAACAAGAGGCCTGCAGAGTTTGCATGGATGGAAACTGCTACCAGAAACCGGCTCATTTGTTGCCAAAATATTGTGGGTTGAGTGACAAACCTCTCTCTTCAATTAACAGAAGTAAAATTCAATGTCATCTCGGGCTAGCTTTATCTCATAACATCTCACTCGTTTCCCTTTTAGCTGCGTGGCTCAAACTTGGCCCGAGTGAATCTGTATCTTTCACCTGCACGCAGCGGTCTGGGCCCTTTGCCTCCATTATCTGCAGCGTCAATGCCCGCGGCTTTCAGCGACGCTCATTTCCATAGACTTCCTGCTGATAACTCCCAAGGCTTGCTCTTTGCTCTGGGTTAAAATGAAGAGGGGACGGGAGCGGAGATAATACAGAAAAGTCCGAAGAGCAGTTTTAACCTCTCTGGGCCGGTGGACACCGTGGACGTCAGTCGCTGCTTGGAACGCGGGTTCACATCTCGCTTCAGCTTTGTTGGCCAGGAATGGGGCTTTGTCAACAGAGTTGTTGTTGTTCTTGTTCAGTCTGTGAAAAGCCGTGTCGGTGCAGCCAGGGACATGTGCGTGTGGCGTGCGCGGGGTGGGGGCGGAGGGGGTGAGCTCACCGGAGGAAGCACTCGGGGTGAGTAACAGGTCACTCCATCCGTTGTGCCCCGCTGGCGGATCTGGCTCCGGCCCCGTCTCTCTGATGCCAGCTCGTGAGTAATTCCGCTCTGTTAGCGGAGCGCAGGGGTGGGTACGTAACTCTATACGCCCGAGACAGCGTCGCCAAAATAATTCGGAGAGTAAGAACACAAAGGATAAAGGAGGGAAGAGGGCTGGTGGGTACTTTGATCTTTTTTAACGTCCCCACCTAGTTTCCATCTTTTTTAGAGAGAGAATAAGAACAGGACATTTCATGGTTCTCGCCAAACCCACTCTCTACATCAAACAAAAGGCCATGAGATGAAACTCTCAGTGACGCTTAGATTATGGCAGTTATATTCAAAATGCACAGAAATGTCAAGTCAATAGCTAATCGAACTAGGAGTTCCTGAGGAGGCGGAGTCGGGAGCTGGCGGTGCTGGTTAGTTGAGAGAGGTTATTTCATTATTTCATGTTGCTAACACCAGCATCTCGTTTTGCGCAGAGAGGGAATTCTGTTTCAGAACCCTCCAGGTTATTGATTCAAAACACGGCGTTCAGTCCCTGCAAACGGTAAAAAAATAAAAAGAAAGCATCGCAAAAGCTGAAGCCGAGACATGATCAACTGTTCGCAATAACAGGCTGGAAGAATGCTGAGGCCTCTCTCCTTTCCCCATCTCTTCTGCTCAGCACCCCAGCCGAGTGATGCATGACACTGTCACACCTTACAGACATCCAGCAGAGAGAGGGGAGCCAGGGGCTGGCAAGAGAGGCAGTGTGTATCATACTGCTGTTCAAGGGAAAGAGGGAGTGTGTGTGTGTGTGTGTGTGTGTGTGTGATAGTGTGTGTTTGTGCGTGTGTGTGCATGTTTTAGAGAGTGTGTGTTTGTGCGTGTGTGTGTGTGTGTTTTAGAAAGAGAGAACATGTACATGTCTGAGTGAGAGTGTGAGTGCGTCTGTGTGTCCAAGAGAGTGTGTGTGTGTGTTTGAAACAGAGACTGTGTGTGTTTGAGAGAGAGAGAGAGAGAGAGAGAGAGAGAGAGAGGGAGGGAGAGCATGTTTGCATTTGTGCGTACTAGGAAGAGAATGAGTTTGTGTGTGTATGAGAGAGAGGAGAGTGTGTGTGCATGAGTGTGTATTTCATAGAGAGAGAGAGTTCAACTTTACTGTAAACACTGATTTTGTTTGTTTGCTTTGGAAACAGTCGCGTCATGGCCATAAAGCACTGGGAAATTGAAAAGAGAGTACAGATGGAGAATTCAGGGACTGCTCGTTTTTGTTGTACTTGTCCTCTGTTTCCTGTCTCCTCCACTCAACTCATCCTACTTCTGTGTCTCTGTTTAACCATGATGGGATTCAATTAGTTTTTAAGCAAAGAAAACAGCAAAGTTTTTGTCTGGTGGTTATCCACAATACACTTCATGTTACAAGAGGCCTGTTAATTGATAATTATTTGCCTTTTGCTAATTGATTACTCATTAATTGAATGCATTATTAAATAATGAACAGTCTCATATAGTGCTATGTAGGTGCAGTAATTCTGTTATGTGCTTTTGCGTATCCTCTGCCTGGTCAAAATCATCACTTCAAGACATTGCTCTGTCAGGCAGTTACCATGTCTGCAGTGTTATTGCACAGAAGTGTTCTGTGTGTGTGTGCTTGCACAGTCCTTGGGCCAATATTAAGGGTGACCATTAAAGCACCCATAGAGGACACTAATGTAGCTAACAGCTATATGGCAATGCTCTATTTGTGTGCATCCAAATTATCATGTCAGACAGAGTGTTTCGAAAACCACATTTAATTGGAAAACGGCAAGAACAATGAGTAATTCACATGATTAATCCTGTAATCACAATGGCACCAGTATTTGACTCAGCTGTCGCAGAGAGCCAAACATGAGCTGCACGGTGGAGGTTTTGTTCTGGATGCCAGAGCTCGAGACAGCCCGAGTGAGGGGGTCGTCCCGGCCTTCTCAGGAGACGCGGCGTCCACAGACACGACCAGGCTCACACCCAGAGCCGCCTTGATTGATTATTCGTCCAAAAAATTTAACAGCACAGAGACAGAGCGGAGAGGCGTCGAGGCCGTGCTCCAGCAGGGGGCCGTTACTCACTGCCAGGGGCTTGGGGGGGGCTGAGGGGGTGGACCTTGAACACATTCTAGAATAAAAGCATCTCTGGTTCGAAAGGAGAGGCGCGGGGCCGGGTCTCTCTGTTTTTCTGTGGGTATCAGCAGAAATATACGGCTCGGTGTTGACACAACTCTGACCTTCCCCTCACTCCGCTCCCCCAAGTGTGAAATTGGACACTGGCCAAAAAAACCCCTCCACGAAACCAACGGGGAAATCAAATAACACATATATCAAACGCCGCAGCACTCCCTGGCTATTCCATTGGAGGACCCTCGTCCTGCTTGAGACCCATGTGACTGGGATCAGGAGAGGTGTTGGTCATTAAGTGTCTGTCCATGCCAAAGAGGCGTAATTCCAGCGTTTGGAGTGGTCCTTCAATTAGCAATTGATTTAAATTCCAAACATCAGGTGAGTTGACTTCCTGTGCAATGTAACATTATGTATGTAAACACACACACACACACACACACACACACACACACACACACACAAACACACACATACAAACACACACGAGACATAAATATATAAATAAAAATATAGGGAAATAAATAAATATAGGGGTGTTCAAGGGATTTAAAAACAGGAGTAATTAGCTCCAGTGGCTCCAATTAAATAATTAAGAGCTACGAAGGAACGGCAAACTCATGCAGGGCTGTCACCCTCCAAATGCACATTGTAATAATGAATTCTACATTTAAAGCCTTGTATCCTTCAAAACCCTCTCTATCTATCTGTCTATCTATCTGGACTATCCTTTGCCGTCTATCTATCTGGAAACAGATCCATCCAGGATGAATTTGTTATTATAAGTGATTGATTCTTAAAGGCAAATAAATTAATGGCCTGGACGTTTATGTTTTAAACAAAGTTGTTATCTTCTTTAGCTGAGAAATATCCTCATTTATGAAATAAGACAAGAGTGGCTACATGTTATTGAATGCCTGTCTGCCTGCCCTGCAAAGTACTAGTGTTGTGTAGGCTACAATGAGGTCCTTAGCTAAACTCTTTCAAACACAAAATCGTCATTTGTCTCACTTTAATTATTTTTGAGTGTCTCCTTGGTAACTGGCATTGCGTAGGCTACAATGCTGTGGCGCGGTCACTGTTTTGCCTCAGACTCGGCCCAGTGTGACCAGTGCCATCTTAATAATAGGTGTCCTGCCAGTCTGCACTTGTTTTCTGTCTCCTCTGTTTCCTGAGATGCTCTCCCTGTCCTACAGCTGTAGAGTGTAGACTGTGGGATCCTTCTCTCCGAATCTCTTTGTCTGGTAATAAGAAGACTACCCTCAACTCAGAAGAGTTTACGTTTTTAACTGACAGAGAGATCTTTCCTTCAGCTGCCTGCTCTTAGCTTAGCTGTTCAACTTTTTTTTTGCTCAAAATATTTTCTCAGTTTTGCTATGGTAATTAACGCAGAGATACAATGCACTGCATTCAAATTCTAAACTGCTTATTTTAGCTTATTACGCACCACTGCACTCAAATATCATATTACATGTTGCTAACCCAAAACTATTCTTATAAAAAGAGTGCTGGATTCTTACAGGGGGAATATTTCAGCTAGTGTATGATTGGAACAGGAATGATTCAGTACAACTCATAAATGGAGTTCACAGTATTTGCAAACCACCTTGAATATATACAGTGTCCTCCATATTTATTCAAACCCCTGACTAAATAGGAACAATGATAAAAAAGAAACATAACAGAAAAAATGTCCATGTTGGATACCTCTTCTCGGCCTAAGACATTTTAAAAGTGTTATACTTTGATTCCTAATCTTAACAGGAATCCCTTGTTTAGCAACAGATATGTAGTAGAGTCCTTTCTTTTTGCTCACAGCAAACGTCATACAGTATGATGACAAACATTTCCACTGTATACCTCACTACTGTGAGATGAATAAGAAACTCCGTGGCAGCAGGCTTCCTCTGTCTCCGGATGACGTCGATCCCCGAGGGGACGCCTCGAGGGGCCAGGGCCGAAGGCGAGGACGGCGTCACGGCAACATCCTGGACCCTGCGACGTAATGGCCAGCCAATCGGAGGCCTCTGAGGCAGACGTCCTGCCCCGTGCTGACTGTGGACATTGCTGGCATTCTTGGGAGACGAGCTACATTGTGCCTGTGCCATACTCCATTCATTCAGGCAGGGGAGGGAAGGAAGGGGGGGAGGAGAAGGGGAGGGGGGGGCAGGAGGGGAGTCAACTTTTTATTGTAGGAGCCTGGAAGAGTCAGGCCTCTCCATGTTCTTTTTTTTTTTTGCGTTCTCATTTAAAAGGCGCTGCTTCATTTGGGTTTACTTTTTTAATGGAGCCTGAAAAGATGTGTTCCAAAAGCAAATTGTCCCGCTTGAATACTTTGAGTGAGTGAGGAAAAGAGAGAGGAGAGAGATGGGGGGATGACAGAGGGAGATGGGGGAGGGAGGGAGAGAGAGAGAGATGAAGAAACATATGTCACCTCTGTGATAGCTCTCCCTGGTGGAAATTTCACCTCATTGCATCTGATCAGAGAGTCTGGTTCTGTGTCTGTTCGCACTCCTACACCACAGCTGTATGGAGTAATCCTCAGAAGGCAGAGTGGGACCGAGCACTAAATAATCACCCTGAAAAAGGTATAAAACTGTGAGCTATGAGGCAAACGTTGCCCTGTATGAGGGCAAATAGAACTGTTGCTCTTGTGGAAAGTGATATCACATGAATCACAGAAGACATGTCTGCAGTAAGCTGCCCTTCGTGCACCTGTCTGTAGAGTGAGCGATTAAACTGATATGGTATTCCTTGCTCCCCGCTGTTTGATGCACGAGCCGAAGGCTGGTAGCTTATGATGGCAGGGGCGCCAAAGGCAGAAATGGGGATGAAACTACAAAGAGAAAACACAAATACACACACACATTTGCATGCACAGACATACACTCACACTCGCACATGCTCATGCACGGTTGCGCATGCGCACTCATATGCACACACACGCATGCACGCACACACACACACACACACTCACAATTGCGTATGCACATGCATAGTCATACACACACACACAAACACACACACACTTACACTCACACACACAAGCCTAGTTTAATCAAGAGAATTCCCATTTGGTTATATTTTTAAAAAAAAAAGATTTGCATTTCTTACTTTGTGACTAGGCCTCCCGCCTGTTCTCTCTATCAAGCCTTGAGCAAAGTTGCATCCACCTCCACTTCAATCACACCGGGTGTTTCGTAGAACATGTCCCAAAGCTAAAGCTGTTCTAAGGCTCTGCAGCACACACACTAATAGTCTCAGGCCCTGAGCATTGAAAACCTCACTCACCAACCGTTGGGCTGCCTGGGTCCCACCACATCGCTGCCCCCACTTTAGGTTAGTTAAACCTCTACACTGTAATTGATGTTGGTGCAATTGCCCTTCTGAGGCTGTCTGATGTGGCTCTCAGTAATCCTCCGGAAGACCAATTAGACCAATGCAACATTTATAATTATAGTACTTGCTGTGTAGGGTTTGTAATGCAATTGGATTTTCCCTGCATCTATGCACTTCTAACTGAGAGACATGGGCATAACAGTGGGATTTGGCTTGGCTGTAACAGCCCAGGATTGATTGTGGCTGACCCAGAAGCTGTGACCTGGAAGGCAATTCCCAAGTAGAGGTGCTGGAGCATGCTGAGGTTCTGCTTTCAACAACTGATCCTGGATCAGCGACCAGCTTCTGCACATATGAGGTTGGGTTTAGGGATGTGTAAACTGATCCTGGATCAGGGGAAGACCTTCATGTTACCTGCAGGCCACCATGCCGTGCTTGCTCCTGCTCTTTTAGATCCTGCCAAAACGCCCCGCCTGCATTCCCGCCCCCGATCCGGGGCGTGTCCCCGGGCGCTGCGGTTGCGGGTTGGCCGTGGCCTGCCTCTTCAAATCGAAGTGGATCATCTAATTCATTCCGCAATTCGAGGAGGGCACTGGATAAATAATTGGACAAGTCAGTTGCGTTTAATCGTGGGCTCCCATTGGATTACCCTCCAAACAACAGCATCCTTTCTCTGGCAGCCTAACTAGCTTACACCGTGGCATCAAAGGGCTGCATTGTGTGGGCTGTTTGCTAATCGCGTTTATCTTACTGAAGGAGATGAGTGGGGCGCAGACGGGAGGGCCGCAGATAAGGCGCGGAGTCTGTCAGATTTATGCACAGGAATGAGAGCGAGCGGCAGACTCACGGGTAGAAGAGAGGTCAGGAGAGGCCGGTAAACACTGAACGCGCTGGCATGCCGTGCCGCCTGCGACGCTCAGGGCCGACCCTGAGAAATTCTGCCCTGCCAAAGCCAGGCTGTGCAGGACAGGAGGGGAGGATTCAGGCAGACCCTGGGTTTTGCTGCTGCTAAGTTTTCTTTTCAAGAAAAAAAGTCTCTTTTTTGGAATATTATATGCTGCTGAAGTTCTTCCTTTCTCTGGTAGTGGCTCCCTCTCTCACTAGATCACTCTCTCTCTCTCTCTCTCTCTCTCTCTCTCTCTCTCTCTTCCTTCTCTTCCTCTCTCATTAACCCTGTATTCTGGATGGAAAGAATTTTCCCCCCTTCTTTTACAGTTTCAGTAGTGGTCTTGTGCCAGACACTGTTAATAGAACTAACAAACAAGACAGAGGGAGAGACTGTTACTGCTGACAGCAGGTTTTCTCCTGTCAGCCCCCCCTCCTTCTTATGTCTGTTGTATTCTGGCCTGGCAAACTTCCTACTGCAGAATCATTAATTACTTTCTATTGTTCCCCTGCTGGGTTCCTCTCTCTCTCTCTCCCTTTCTCTCCCACTCTCTGTCTATCTCTCTCCCCCTCTTTCTCTCTCTCTCCCACTCTCTGTCTATCTCCCTCCCCCTCTCTTTCTCTCTCTCTTCCTCTCTGACTCTGTGTCCTTGCCCTTCCTGCTTACGCCACACAAAGAGCCTTTTCACAGAGAGAAATGGTTTCAAAGAAGAGAGCAATGCCTCTCTTGATTTCCACTTTACTCCTTGATATAGCGCCCCTCCTCTCCCCGCGAGGTGAGCTCCCACTCGGAGAGCCGCCCCAGGGACCCGGGCCTGACTGCACAGGTACAGGAGCTCTGCATGCACAGCGGCTGGTCACAAAAGCGCCGCCCCCGTGACCCAGGGGGTAGCGGGTCTCCCCAAACATCATATGAATAAGGCCACTTTCTGTGGTTTTTTTTGCCATTGATACAATAGAGGTGGTGGAAGAATACGAACTCAATGATAGAAACAATGATTGACAACAAGCTTCACTGAGGATGACAGGCAGACACATTCGACAAGAAGCGATCAGAGGTGCATCTGCAATTTTTGAGAAAATTTTGACTCCTTCAATGCAGACAGAACTAATTTAACTTTCTTTCATGATTCTTTTATTGAATGCATTATAATGTTGTGTCTGATGCAAAGCTGTGAAAGTTTGGTTCTACCACAATGAAATAAGCTCAGTAAAATCATCAAAGCAGGTAACAAGACTTTTGAGGTCCAACAAACGTGTTTGACACAAATCCATAACAACACAGTCCCTCGAGGAGTACACAAGGCATTACACAAGGCTACCCACTGGAAAAAGAATTTGATTCATTCCCAGGGACAGAGTTTTCCTATACCTATGACTGACAGGCCAAAAATGCATTCATTTTGACTGCCTAATTGATAATTAGTCATATAATGAAATGAATTACTACATAGCCAGTATGGACACATTTTATTGGCCTAACTTTAACAGTGGGCAAATTGTAACCTTTTACCCTGGGGTTAGTGGAGTGGTAAATTAGCAATTACCAGAGAGACGTGCAACTGATTGTTGTGTCATGAGCACATGTGTTCATGGTGTGTTGTGTTTTTTAATCACAGTTTTAAATTGCATTGTGTTTGTGACGTCGCACATCAGTAGGTATTTGTCTGGTAATGTCATCTTATGTCACTTTACACTCTAAATCCCTAAATTCCAAGGCTCTAGCCCCTTGACATACTACTAACATTAGGCTACCACTGCAGACACTCTTATCCAAAGTGGCTTTGATAGTTTACATTCTTACACGTTATCCATTTGTACAGCTGGATATTTACTGAGGCAATTTAAATACCTAAAGGGTAATGTAGCAGTGGCCCACCTGGGAAAACGAACCAGCTCCCTGTGGGTTAAAAGGCTGTGTTCCTCACCACTGCACTGCACTGCTGCCCTGCTCAGGTGTCCAGCTTCTCTCACACCACGCCCTCTCCCTAAGCAATCCCTAGGTGGTCTGTGTGCACTGCACGGGATGTGTTTTCATCCGCTATGATTACTCAGACTGGATCAAACCTGACCCTGCGAGGTTAAAAATGAAACAAAACCACACAGCGCCTGGAGTCCGTGGCTACGTTCGTCATCAGAAAAGAGGTGTGTTGTTTTCTGTCGACGTGTGACGGTCACACGCAATGAGAGTGTGTCATGTCACGGACGCGGTTCACAAAGCCCTTCCTCAATTCAGCGCAGAGCGTGAAAAAAACAAAGGGAGCGAGAAGGAGAGAGAAGGTGAAAAGTTGAGGTGCTCCTGGGGAGCGGGGCAGTCGATTTTGCACTGTTATCCTGATTCTCGTCCCTTTGCCTCTCACGTCACGCGAGCGCAGGGAACAGGAGGAGGGAAAAGGCCTTCAGCTTAGCTCTGCCGTGCGCAGGGGCTGGTCATTTGGCGCATGCTGCGTCTCCCGTCGTTAGCGTTGTGCACGTGGGTGTGAAGAGGCCACAGCAGGCTGCCTGGTATTGATCTGCCAGACCCTGATCACATGACCCTGATCTCATCGCATTTTCCTGGGCCCGCAGTCCTCTCTGCATGTTCCTTTGTCAGAGGCTGTCTAGACAGAGCAGGGGCAATGTGTGTGCACGGGTATGCTGGGAGCAGGGGTGGGAGGGGGGTCGGCTGTGTTTTTAAATCAGAGATGAGGGGCTGTGGGTGGTGACGAGTCAGATTTATATTCATTATCATTTAACCATCGTATTAATTCCATTTTATTGGCCCAAACAGTCATCTGCGGTCTCCCAATTCTGTTTTGCCAGTTAATGCATTCTTTCTCTCCCAGGCCTTGCAGAGGTACAGAATCCAGGACAATGTTTTCCTAGACAAATCAATACCAGACAGCGCGGGGTTCCCACCGGGGTGGAGCCGGGCCCGGCCGCACGGGAGCCCTGGCACGCGGCAGAGGCCACGCCGAGGTCAAACGGTCAGCGCGGTGCGCTCACTCCGACCCGTCCGCCTCCTCTGCCGAACCCGGTGAACCCGGCAGAGCCCGGCGTTTTGGGTGGGAATTTTCCAATTTGCAAGATTGATTTCCTGCGTAAACTCGCCGGCCCCAGAGGAGTGGCTCTGTGGCAGGCGAGCGGGGCGGAGACCCCTTTCCAAACCGGAGGGACAGAAACGGTCACGTTAAGCCTGAGAGCGCTAGCAATGGCAGGGAGTGGAGCTCCAGCTCAAACTAATGGAGCTGGTCCCTACCATAAATAAGAGCATAAATCCGATCTGGGGCAATAACAATATCTGTTGTTGGGATAATGCATCAAAGCAATTTTCATACAGTGTTCCAACAATAAATGTCCAGCCAATCATTGACATTTTAAATGTTGATACAGAGGTCATGACAGAGATAAAATACAAAAAGTAAGGGATTGATTGACATTCGCATAGAGTAAAAAAAGACGACTTCTCTGCCAGCAAACAACAGATTGTTATCATTATGTTTTATGGCATATATATAGTGCTATGTTGTATAGTTTATGTTATCATTCTCAGAGTGACTGTGAATATCTCTTACTATTTACATCAGGGGTGTAAAAGACACAAAGGCTTGTATTTGATTGTCCCAAGGCACTAGGCTTGAACAATGTGAGACTTTACACCTAAGATGTTGCCTGACACCGGTGAGAGCTAGGAAACAGACAGGAAAGGTCAGAGGTCACAGAAAATTGAGACAACTCAATAACAAATGGATGCATGTACAGATACAGACCAGTGTTCTTCCCAGGGTAACCTGTGCACAGTTACTATCATCAGCAGATCTGCTTCCAGCTCATCAGCTCTATGACCTTATCAAAACCTTGTAACACACACAGCAAAATAATTCACATCTAGGTTACTCCACCATCACACCTGGGTACTCTGCAGTTGAAGTAAACCCAAAGAACGGAGGTGGCAATGAAAGCTAAGAGCAGGGCTATTTTATTCTGAATGCAGTCTGATCTGCTTGGGCAGTTGCCTTGGCTCCAGTAGTAGCCACAGGTCTGAGAGGGGTTGTGGTAGTCATCTGTACCTCATCTGCACAGAGTGATGTCACTTCCTGCAGTCTGTCATAGTCCAGGACACAGAAAATGTGGGGTAACTGTGACGACTGGGCAACTGAGTCTGAGTTTGAACCTGCGCAGGGGCCACACCAAGGGGGGGTCACTCCCAAATAGTCACTTTACCCACAAGTTACCCCATCAGTTACTCATGAACACCGATGCCCTGTCAAAGATGCTCAGGTCAAAAATACAGAAGGCTTCATCACATTTTGGAAAGGGTTCCAGAAGTGTTGTTCAACTCGTTATCCATGGAAGAGGAAGCAGTGATTTGTGCTGGCATTTTCCAATGCCTACTTAACCCTAAAATGCCAGGTTTCTGCTCTGAAAATGAGGGGTGCTGTTCCAGCTGAAGAGTTAAATAAATTGCAGCTTATATTTGCATACCTTCTACTAATTAGGGCAAAAATGAAGAATCCTCTCCAGGTGTTGCACATACTGTGTGGTACACCTAACTGAAACAGTGAGACAATCCCATATTCTATTTTATAATGTATTATTTCAACACTTCCATCTTTTCACCTCCCATATGTTTCACCTTCAAACTTAACGTAATAAACAAATCTGAAAAGATTTGTTTATTACCTAAAAGATCCTGTGTGACAAATCAAGCTCGAATTGCTCACGACACCAGCAGCAAGTGTCGCGGCAAAAAGGAATTTTCAAAAATTTCAGAAAGGCAGAAAACCCACTATTGCGAAAGTCGTAAATATGAACAGAAAAAAATGCCCTTTCAGATATGAGGAACCTGTGCACCAAGTTTCACTGGTATTTATCCTCACTGGTATTTACTGCGAATTTCATATAAGTCAGTCGCGACACTCCAGCCTTAAGGGCAGCCATGCCGTGTGACCAACGGGTACAATATTTACTGGGAGCACATCCCATAACCCCTTAATAATCCTCCGTGGGATCTTCAGATCCTAACAAATTGTGTAGGAGGTGCTGGCCTTTATATGTATCCATTTATCTATTAAAATCTTGAATTTATTCACAGTGAGAACCACCTCAATATGATGACAGTAGACCTTTGGTGCTCAGGCCTCAATTAGCCGCACAACAGCCTTAAACAGAAGATGGATCACCTCTTTGCTGCATGCGATGTGGTATTTACACAAAAGCGCAGAGGCATGGCGCGGCTCTGTTCTCCTGATCTGCGTGGCGTTGACGGGGAAGGGCCGGGCGCGCAGACACCTGCTGTTCAGGGCTCCGCGTGTCCTCGGATGCACCCTGCCGCCGCCCGGCAGGTCGGCACAGGCCCGGCCCCTCTGACATCACGCGCCAGGACGGCTCTGCCTGCACGAGGCTTCCGCTGACTCACAGAGTCTCCTGCATTCCTCCTTCGCAGGCCGGGCGGAGGAACCGGCGCGAGGGAAAGTTCAGCCGTTGTGATTGGACCGCGGCTCACAAAGGTCATCCTACCCCTGGTAAGCACTAACATCGCAGTATCCTGTGGTAAAGCGGGCCGCTCTTTCCAGACTGAGATCAAAATGCCTCCGAGCGGCTCCTCCTGTGACGCACCGGTAGAACTTGTTGTTACAGCCATAGGTTAATTTAGAATGAGTGAACGGACTCATCGGTTACACCGCAAGCTGGTTAGGGGACTCTTCTGTGACACCAACGAAGGTGTCAGAGAAAGGTGTCAGCACAACACACAGTGGCAAGAATAGTTTGATCTAACACATCCAGAGAAGAAAATAACTTCGTCTTGAAGACTTACTGGCAACTTCTCCTCAGCCAAATGGCTTGAGGTTCTTCCGTCTGAACGCATGGCTTATTTCCAGTGTGTGTGGCCAGTCACTGCATTTATTGCCTCTCCAGTCCTGTAGAACGCAAGTAGTTAAGATGTAATATTTCGTTTTAGACACCAGGGTGTGCCAAAGTGTGTGAATAATTTCATCAAACACAGCTTTTGTAGGTGACCCACATGCAAATATGGACACAATGTTCTACCATATGCCAGTGAAAGGGACGACCATGTGACTTTTTAAAGCTACAAATTTACTATATGTGTCATTTATGTGTCACATTTATGTGTTGTAAATATTTATGTATATACATGAAAGGGGCACAATGACATTTAATAATACATTTTATTGTTATAAGTTTCAAAGTGGAGAAAGAATACAGATATGACATTTATGTACTGTATTTATACGTTTTCATCAGAGGACACACATTGTGACTGAGACAAACTCCAAAATGCTTGGGCAAATCCAGAACAAAATTGGTCCAACCACCAAAGTGATAATAATAGTAAAAAAAAAAAAAAAAAAGTGGAGGCCAACTGTCAGGCATTTCTCAGGCCAGCTGAGAGTGGGCGTGCCCTCACAGAGCACAGCACTCAGGAGCGTCCGAAGACGGGGACAGAGACTCCATTCTACCGCTCACAACAACCGTGGTGCACTACTGACTAGACAAAGAAGTCTGACAGACCAGACGGCGTGAATCAAGTACAAAGCAGATGGTGAGTTGCACTGTATCGGTCAACACAGTGGTGACCACAAGAGCCCTGGGGCGGAGCCGAGAGAGGAATCAAAACCAAACTCATGCATCAACAGATGTGTCTAAACAGAGAGGAGTGACTTATCCCAAGAGACAAATACTACTGCACAATGTTAGAGAGGAGCAGGAAGTAGTTATTATACTGGGGCAGCTACACTGAATTCGACTACATTGCACTTGTGACTCCAGAAAACAACAACAGGCAATCAATGACCCATAAGGCAGTGACTGTCCTCAGTATAAAGTGAGCAGATGCAACAGAATGGTTAACTTTCGGGGAAGGCTTTCCTCCACTGAGGATTTTAGATGAAAAACAAAGCCACACGCCTGACACAGCCATTTAAGATTATTTGTTTGGCTGAACAGAGATAGCAGAGGAGTTAAATATTTCAATAGCTGGGGAAAAAGAAAATGGGATACAGTGCCTGCACTTTCCTGAGTGCCACTGCCTGTGGGTTTTATTTAAAAGGCCTTCCGGCTCCAGGCACAGCACAATGGTCTGTGTCATACATATTCACAGGCTGTCATTCGCCACAGTGTGATACTGCCACCTAGTGGTCTATTTGGAACATTGCCACGAGTCTGGAGCCCCTTCTGTCAAAGTCCTTTCCTTAGAGGGAACCTGGGAATTTTTTCAGGAGAGTCAATCTGGAAGAGGGAATACAATAGCCTGAATATACCAAGCATATACAAATGAACCACAGACAACTCAATCCTATGACATGTGCTTTGTTGGGTCCAGTTTCCTGGGGTCCACGTTTCCTGGGGTTCATCTGTGAATACTACAGTGACTGAAAGACTGTTGACTCTGGGATGGAAGCCATGCTGGGACACAGAACACCCCAGTAAATGTTTGGTGAGGGCAAAATACGGAAATTTCATAAGAAATAGCTAACAAACCCTAAAAACATACTGGCTAACAAATGTCAGTTTTAGCTTAACAATTTGGGACAACACCCCTGTGTTTAACAAATAATACTCCAAAAATGTACAGACACAATAGATATGTCATTATCCCACTGAAAAAGAAAAGGAAAATATATAACAGCACAGATTAACACTTTACAAATGACCACATGTGCTTCAGAGTGGAAGCTGAGTGCTTCACTATGTGACAAGCCCTTTCAGACATATTACAAATTTGCAGAAACCACCCCCCAGTCATCCCCTGATAGCAGCTCACAAGTTTCCATACCAAGGTCTAACCTCTGTCCACAAAAAGCCTATAAACCTTTAGGCTACCTGCTCATTTCCTGGACACATGCAGACAAATCCCATCTTAGAGCAGGACATGTCAGCTGAACAAATGTTTATTGTCTGACCAGTGGATTCATTTAGTCTGGCCCGCAGTGTCATCGATGTCAGAGAATTTACAGTAAGTCACTGACGTTTGCTCAGCATGAGAGGATGATGAGGAGGACACCAATAAAAACGGACTTCGGTCCAAAAATAACAACGTGACCAGGCCAAAAAGGGGTGGGGTTCTAGACAGGTCCTTATTTGGGCATTCTCATTTGGTTTGCTTTTCCAGACTGAACACATCGTGCCATCACCAAGGCTGGTCCCGTCTCTCTGATCCTGGGCCAGAGAGTCAAATTCAAGGGGATGGGCTTCATGCTCTCATTCCTTCTCCTGTGGTGGGCGGGGTTTGCGGTCATGTGGGCGGGTCTCTAGTCGGGGATGTCGATGCACAGTTTGGGGGGCGGGACAAAGTACTTCCCGGGGCTCTGGGTGATCACTGCCCCAGCCTTTTTGCGGAACATGGGGGCTATCTTGGGGGGCTCTGGCACGGGCAGCTCTTCGAACACCTCGGGGTCCTCGTGGTGCAGGTCATACGAGATGTTGCCATACTCGCGCAAGAAAGGGAAGAGCTCCAGCAGGAACTGGCAGAAGTCCTTGCGGATTCCGAACCACCCTGTTGGAAAAAGGGGCGTGGTGGGGGTCATATTCTGGTCATTTCCAAAATCAAAAGCAAACAGCATAAACACATTTGCTTAAGCTGCCCACAATCCATTTTCAGAGAGCAACGCACAAGGAAGCAAAGCAGGTCATATATAACGGATCAAGCAGAGGAACCAGGCTTAGGAAGCACTCACAGTGGTTGCCTCCTTTTTGTCCAAAGGTGGTTGCCATCAAGGTGATGAGGGACAGCCACAGGGGCACAAACACTGGGACGTAGCCAAACCTGTTGTAGCCATCCAGCTTATGGACAAGGAGGATCTGTGGCAACGCAAAAAGAAAAGCTTTTACCATCTACATTTTTAAAAGATTCTCCCCTTTTACATTACATTATTACATCATTGGCATTTAGCAGACGCTCTTATCCAGAGCGACTTACAATGTTATCCATTTATACAGCTGGATATTTTACTGAGGCAATTGTGGGTTAAGAACCTTGCCCAAGGGTACAGCAGCAGTGCCCCTGCGGGGAATCGAACCAGCAACCTTTCGGTCACGAGTCCTGCTCCTTAACCACTGTGCTACACTGCCGCCCTTTTCCCTTCGATTTTGGAGTCGCCATCTACCCGTGCCTTGCCCCCTTCCCCACTTACAAGGCTATGCCTATTGCCTCCATGCAGAAAGAGCTGAACAAGGCAAAAACACTTCCCCAAAATACTCACCCACCACACGAATGGCTGCTTCACCCTTTGAGCTACATTGTGTGCTATTGGAAGAAAGGTGCATCTCTCTCTAATGACAACCAATAAACTATCGGCCTCTGGCAAGTCGCTAGGTGGTGCTGTGACACTAGGAATCCAGGCTGACTCAGGCCATACTCATCCTGTTGGGCAGAGCCTCTGCTGAGGATCCCTCATTGCTGTCAGCCAATGACACATCCCCGACTCAAACTAGCCATGGCCTACAGGGCTCAAGGACGATGGAGGCTGCAGCGTAGTGGAGTGGTAATAAACAGGGCTCATAGACCAAAAGACCGCCCTTTTAAATGCCACTGCTGTCACTGCTGTTGTACCCTTGGGCAAGGCACTAAACCTGAATTTCCTCAGTAAATATCCAGAAGTGAACATAACATGTAGAACTGTAGGCTATGTAAGTCACTCTGGATAAGAAGGTCTGATAAGATGTGTAATGATAATACTACACTGGGATGAGGGGGGCTAGAGGTGTAGAATGTAGGGCATGTATATTTACCCCAGACAAGTGGATTTAGGGTGTACAATGACATTGGCAGACAAACTGATTTAAATGATCTATGAATGAAAATGTTTTTATCCACCTAGGGGATGTCTAGCAACACAAATGTAAATGTCTGCAAAGCAACTGCAATGTAATGAGAAAAGAAATGCTTCAACCCGCATCCCAAAATGAAAGCGACGCTCGACCGTCAGACATGGCTCCTGAAGGATACAGGAGTGAGCGGACACGCACCTCGAAAGTGAGCAAAGGCACGACGATGGTCATCCAGCTGATCGCCATGGTGATGTGCGTGCGGCGCTGCTCGGCGATGACGTCCATGGAGCGGAGGAAGAGCACAGACCAAACAATGTAGTAGAGGACCACCAGACACAGGAAAGACATGAGGATCCACAGTGGCACACACACCACCTTAAAAACAAAGACAGCCATCATGGCGACAGGACTTCAGCTGGTGAGTTTAGTGAACACACAAACATTGAACACACAATCCCAATAAATCCCAATAAAACAGCTAAGCTTTCCATTACTGAAGCAGCAAGCAAAGATTCGGGAGGAGAATTTTTAGGCATCATTAAACAGTCCACCGTTAAGCATAAAAACCCACTCACTGCTTCCTTCTCATGTCAGCTGTTCACAGCATCCCTCCATGTATCTATTCCCACGTATGATGCCAAAAAGGGGGTGGGGTGGGGGGTGGGGGTGGGCAAAACCTCGGCCCCCAGCAAGGTGTGACCCCTCCCTCGTACTCAAAGGTAAAGATCTGTACCCCTATACCCTCACCCGCAGCAACACCCCTTATTGTACTAAAATTCATACCTACTGAATTAAAAGTTAGGGACATCAAATTGTGCAGGTTAGCCAAATGATCAGAAATTACGCACACACACCACTTCAAAGTGAGTGGTAGTGTCTGCTAGAACGAGGTCAGAGTGCAACAATCTAGCATTGCTACAGTGCAGCTGCCACTAGCCACAAAATCACACCGCCCACGAAAGGAAGGCGGAGCTTCCTGGGGGATGTCCTTACCAGCCAGGGCCAGTTAATGATCTTATCCAGCCGAAGTGCTATGAAGATGAACTGAAGGATGTTCACAGAGCACAGGATCTCAAGCTAAAGGAGGAGGAAGAGAGGGTGAGAGAGAAGGGGGTTGAAAGGACTAGAAATATCAGCTCAATCATTATCGAGAAGAACACATAGGGATTACACCAATTCATCAGCAGTAAGTTCATTCACATTGCTAAGTTCTTAAAAGCAGACATAGCTACACGAGAATTGATGTTAATGTGATATTTAAATAAAAAACAGCTGTAACCACACAACCACAGGTCTTTGTAAAATGACCAACAGACACACAACAGGATGAGGGGGATGATGTTGGGGGAGGGGGGTGTCGAGTCCCGCTTGAGCCTGACCTCCAGGGAGCGGTCGTGCCGGAAGCCCCAGACGCAGGCGGCCACGGAGACGGGCGAGACGAAGAAGAGCGGCATGAAGACGAGCAGCCAGAAGTGCGTGCCCCTCTCGATGCGGTCGCACACCAGCACCTCGAAGATCAGCAGCAGGAGGTGGATCCCCACCGCGATCAGCATGGCCTTGAACTCCACGCATGTTTCCCCCTCTGCCCTGCACTCACACACACGCACGCACACACACAATGAGCAACGCATGTCAACACGTGTGCCTGTTTCCAAACAGTAATAAACATAAATGACTACTGAACTCTAACTCTTGTAGCGTTATTTCACTGCAATTTCCCATTTTCCTACACTACACCAGATGTATACAGCTGCATAAAATATGTTATTGTGTTACTGAGCAGGTTTGAGAAGCTTACATTATTGTCCTCATTAGGGTTAGGAAACACCTAAGACCTATATGCATTATACATATGATCAATATTAAGATGGATATTCATCAAAGCAATCCAAGCTACAGTGGATGACTACTTAGCCTGAAGGCAAAACTGTACCCAAGAATTCAAACCTGCAACAATCTGGTTACATCAAGTTTTACCACTTATGCCCCCAAATCTAAAGAACAATCCAATAACCTACTTAAACGAGTTATGAACTACATGAGTACTGGACACGTGACCGACCTGTACTGAGGGTTGTGGGCCCAGACGCCGGTGCCGACCGATGCGCCGATGATGACCATCAGTTTCCACAGCCAGATGGGCGTGAACACGACCCAGTAACTCCACTGGATCGCGCCATCCAGCCGCAGCGCCAGCAGCACCGAGAACAGCAGCAGGCACGCGTAAATGAGGAACTTGCTGGAGGAGGGAAAATACAATCGTGTAAATCAGTAAATCCACCAATCTCATTTAACTGTCACACTCGTCAATCTGAACAATCCATCTACTATCTACTACCACTATATATTTAACTACCTTATATCTCTGTATAGCTAAACCTATTATTATTTGTGTCATTAAAAGGTGACAACTTACAATTTCCCTTTAAAAATGAAATAAAGCTCATAGTTAGTCTACCAAGCTATAACCATTTACAGAAAATTTCTGCATCTTGATGTGTTGAAGAATGTAATGTGGCTACCTAGCTAGGTGACAGACATTTAACATCCTGCACCGATTAGCAGAGATTGACTAAAAGTTTCTTCGGCTGATGAACTGAGCTAAGTTGTTCATTCTATCCATTATCGCTGGGTAGCTAACTAAAGCAAAGGGCTTGGCTATCGTTGCCGTACTAACGTTGCCAACTAAATTACCGACGAGGGCGACTGGAGTGTTACATAAATCAGAGGTATTGCCCCGCGATGACAGCCACGCTAAAGCATTAAATGCCTTTGTTGTTTGATCATGACTTAATGCCCGCTGTCTAGCAAGCTAACTACCTGCTCATCTTTGATGTACCCAGCTAGCTAGTTACACATTCAACTTTACGCTTACATCGGAGCTTCCGGTATTTGCTCTCGAACAGCTAGCTAGCAAACAAACACAGATCAAAGACACAAATATGGCATAATCCCCCAACATAAAACACAAAAGGAATATTAGATTTCAATCATTGGTTATAGACACTGAGAGACGTTTCTCTGAATACAAAGTGAGTTTGCCAACGTTTACATTTAGCTAACAAAAGCTTTCGCTTTGAACAAGCTAACGTTAGCTTGCCAGCTAGTTAGTTAGCTAAGCCGGGAGCTGTTGAATGACAGATCATCATTTGAAAGTCAAAATATTACATACCTGGGGTTGAAATCTTGGAAGAGTCCCCTAAGGTTCATGATTTTATATGTTTTGATCTAGATCATCTTTTTTGTCCGAGTCATTCCTGATTGAAGCGTTCTCCTCCTCCCGACTGCCCGCCAGCGACTGTGTGTACAACAGGCCATTCCCATCGACCTCCTCTCTTCTGTGATTGAATTGCCTTCAGGTAGTCTCCCCTTTACTGTCTCAGTAATATTAGTCCAATTATGATACTGTGCTACGCTTGTAAATGATATAGAAGAACTATAGCTATTAAATTATATTAAGACTACTCGCTCTCGGCAATGCGTTTTACACATTTTGCAAGCTCCAGATGTTCAATTAAACCGCTAACGTAAGAAATGAGCTAGTGTATCGAAAAACCGTACACACAACAGGGTGACTCTACAAAATGAATAGTGAGGTACTAAAAATAATTAAAAGCAGTACAGCAATAAAGGAAACAAGGACTACAAATAAGAGAAAGAGGACAGTTTATTGATTAATACATGGATTTGATTCTACAACATATAACACTGTTAATGGTACGCTACAAAATTACAACATAACCATGTGAAAAACGTAACACAATCCTACATGATTTACAGGCCTCCAGTTTATATGTTAACCTGAAGCATGGGAAAGTAAGTATCGAAAACCAATAAAGCTACTGGAATGCTTCAAATCGTTCATCAGCTATTTTGGCCAGTACTTGTCAGGTTGTAAATAAGCACACCATTGCATGGTGTAAATAGTTGTACTGTATTTTAAGTGACCTGGCATATTTGAGCACAAAATAGAACATATCAGGAAAAGCAATATCTATAGAGTGGCACTCCCCAACCTTTACATGATTTTATTGATGTCTTTGTACCAGCCAAGCACTGGGATATTAATTTTAGCTGCATCCATCTAAAGAACATTCAGTACAAGTAGATATGGAATTAATGCTCAGGTAGACACCATGGTTTTCCATCATTGGACAAGATATTGTGGGGAACAGCACAATAAAGAAGTAGTCGGGGACTAACATTCATGTCATGGTACCAATAAGGCTGTAACAAATTCAACACAATTTAACATTAGTCTACTGCATGTAGCCATGGTAACATCAACAACATAAACCAAAGAAACTGAACAAATACCGAGCAAAACCTCATTGACCGGACAGCTGTTCAGCCACAGGCTTTAATCAAGAATTAAACAAGGAATCCCATTCTGAACACAGCAGCAACGCTCTCAGCACTAGCAGTTTTGAACTTTTAACCGTCACTCTGACGACCTCTGTTAAGGATGCATGAGAAAGAGAAGCCTGGAAGAAACCCCAGAGAAACAGCCTGAAGAGAAAGACCTGTTTTCTTGGTTGTTCCCGATGGATCACCATCATAACAAATTCTAACAGAGGCCTAATTTAATTACTTTAAATAAATACATCCTTCAAAGTGTCTTGTGATAACAGGAGGAAGGTCAACATGAGAGGAGCATGATGGAAACATATAGTCCATGACAAATGACAAAGACCAACCATACTATGATCGGTTTAAAGCATAAGTGATGAGAGTAAGGGGACATGCACCAGATGCTGGTACTGGAAGCTTAAAGAAGAGAACTTGACCCTGCTTCCACATGTAGCAATCACTTAGTGAAAGGCAGCACTGTTTTCCAGGCACCGGCTGGCCATCGCCGTTTGCATCATTCCCGGTTGCCATGGGAAACGTCACTGCACTTCAGCCCTAAGGATGATAGCTTTACTGGACTAGAGGATAGGGGCCAGGGAGGTGAGGGATTTGAAGACTTGGCCTCGAGATTGATCATGACTTTTAAACTAAAAAAAAAAAAAAAACGGGAAAAAAATCCAAACCACAGACAGCCACACTACTCAGCCCCCCTTCCAGCCCCTCAAGTTGTCTCTCCCCTGCCGCGCCCCTGCCCCCACCCCCCGGCCTCAGTGAACCAGCTCCAGCTGGTTGGCGGCGAAGGGCAGCACCCCGCTGACGTAGTAGGCAATGCCCAGGGACAGGAGGGCGATGACCACCAGCAGGAGGAGCACCCTCCAGAAGCCCAGGTCCTCCACAAATTCCTGCCAGGTGGTGCGGAAGCTGGACAGCACCCCCTCGCTGTTCTGCAGGTTGGGATTGAGGAGGGAGTGGCTCTCCATTGCACTGGGGGCGAGACAGAGAACAGTTCCACTGCACTGAATCCGACTGAGGCGTTTTCCAGTGAGGCACACACACTTAGCCATGCATGCATGGAAACGGTGCATTCAGAACGCTCCTACACTTGAAGGCTGGTTTCAAAACTGCAAATCAAAGGCCAGGGAGGCCATGATGAAAGCATCCAAGGAGCATTTGAGAGGTGTTAAATAATTACTTCACTTCATGAGAATTAACCTGCAAGATTCCACCTTCCTGCAGAGAAAACTGGTTTTATTGTTCAAGAATGCAACTCCAGTCTTCACTGGTTTATCAGTAACTAGCGCACTTAACACCTGTGTGTTGGAAGCAGATTAGGTACTGCTATTTGCATTGGAATTGCCAAGCGTACTGACTCTGAATAATGCCTGGAAAGCTTAAAAAGGGAAAGTTAACTGTTCTAGCCTTCAGTGGAACTCCTCAATATTAAACACCACTCGCCTTGAAAAGCTCCATTTGGAAGAATTCCTCACCTTGTCATCCTGCTTCAAACCATTTGTATTTGAACTCGAGGATAGCAAGAGCCAGAAAAAGTTCATTGAAGTTAAAAGCTACTGCATCCAGCTCTGTGTTTGAGAATGTCCTTAGGGATGTGGCACAGTCACTCAAGGTAACCTCAGGTCGAGTACACCCCGAACATTCTTCCTGAGTACCTCTACTAACACCCCAACTCAAGACTAATGCTGCTGGCTCCACTCCCAGTTGACCCCCCCCACCTTACCTCTCGCTCTCAGCCATCTGCATGGTCTCCAGCTTGGAGTGTGTCCCTCGGTTGAAGCCCTTCACCTCCTGCTCCTCCAGGCCCTCCAGCAGGCGGATGGCGTCCTTGTTCACCCCCCTTCTTTTCGCGAGCACCAGAGGGGTCGACCCATTGTGGTTACTGAAGGACACAGACAAACACCAACAGGTCCGCATGTAGGGGAGGACAACTCCGAGCTGCTGGCCCCCGAATCGAGGACCAGCTGCTAGCAATTAAGGGGGAGAAGGATATAAACAACAAGACCCATAAAAGTTTAGAACTCAAAAAAGGTCAGTGCTGTTTTCATTAAATAATATTTGCCCCGGAGAGTATCAGGGAGGTGACTGAAATGCTGCAGCTGGTGTTACCAAAAAAAAAGGGGAGTGTTTTGCCCGAGGGGAGCGTTTTTAATGCCCGCGTGAGTATCGACGGCAGATTACATGTCCATCAGACAAATGAGTTTTGTCAGCTTTGTTAATGAATAAAGTTAGGACAAAAAAGTTGCAGTTTTAGTGATGTGATGTGGATCCTCATGAGGACCACCTCTATGCTGTGTTAAAACTGTGAAGCACATAAACTCAGAAGGTGTTTGTCAAATGACTACTTACTTTTACATCCACACAGCAGTATGAATAACTTAAAAAAATGTGACATTTTACTTGACAGATAGCTAGATAGCAGATGAAGTGCATCATAGGCAAGCCAATGTTTCCTACGCGCTCAGCTACACGTTTGCTCACTAGCGCACACTGTCAGAAGCCAGCCCTTGACATCAGCACACTGACCAGATGTCGATCTTGAGGCCGTTGGACACCAGGAACTGGATGGTGTCCACATGGCCGCACAGGTGCAGCGCGGTGTTGCCCTGGTAGTCGGTGGCCAGCAGGTCGGCGCCGAACTTGTGCAGGAATCGGCAGATCTCCACGTTGCCGCGGGCGGCGGCCAGGTGCAGGCCGGTGCGCCCCCGGCTGTCGCGGATGTTGGGGTCGCAGCCCGTCTCCAGCAGCCGCTTGGAGTAGCTCAGGTCACCGTCGATGCACGCCTGCAGCAGGGGCACGCTGGTCTGCGACGAGTCGTTGATGAAGACATAAGACATGTCAGAGTGGGTCTCGGAAAAGTCCAGCGTACCTGGAGGAGAAGCAGAAACACACTCAGTGCTGGGCTGCGTTACCTGCCTGGCCTCCAGGAGCGTTAGCTCAAGGTCCCTGTTTGACTATTCATTATACAACCTTCCCCAAACCTGTTCCCATGTTACAGGAACATGCTATGGTTTATGTTTCAGAGCATTCTCAAAATGTGAAAGAAATCCAACAAAATAACATTATTTTCTTGGTATTAAAAAAGCTTTACAGAATTTTCCCCTAAGGTTCTTGGGGACCACTGAGACAAGCTTCTGAGACTGAAAAGAAAACATTAAGAATGAAAACGGATTAATTTTTTTAGGAGAACCTTAATGCAATGTTCCCAGAACATTCCCGCAATTTTAATAAAACATTCTGCGAAGAAGAATTTGTTAGCTGGGATAGCTTCCACACCAGCCGTTCATGCAGTTTGATATGGCCATATGGTGATGTACCTGGCCCAAGGGTACAACAGCAGGGAGTGAAAGTAGCAGCTTGCCAACTTGCTTACTGCTGCTGCACACTAATCACCAGTCACATTCATACGCATACAGGAATGACTCGATGTACAAAGATGTACCGTCAAGGGTACCTGTGCAACTTATTCATTGTCTTGAAAAAAGAAGAAATTGATGTGAATTAACCACATCCATGCTGTAGAATGTTTTTAAATACAGAAAATACACAATTCTACCCACAAAACTATTTGTTACTCACAACTCCCCTAGGAATAACTGAATTACCTTTCCTACTCTGCCCCGGTCAGAGCTTTAATTAAGACTAATGTCTTGTTGATATTCCCATTGTAAATGGAGGAACAAAACTTTTGTGCTTTTCAACTCTTTCAGTCCTGAGGGATACAGCAAAGATTTACAACCCGTTCTGCATCTCATTAATCAAGTGTCAGCTTAATGGATTTGTCATTTCCAGTACATGGCCGTATAAATAAGACAATGTCCTCATATTAGTCATTTCCGTCACAACATCATGTACAAGCAACGACACACTCTTGCATTCTTGCAAGAACAAAGTCTGTTAAAATGGCGCAAGGAGGCGCAAACAAACTATTACCAACCAAGATTCAAGGTTACTGAAGTCCTTTTCCATGTCTACAAACAGTATTTGCAGTATTCCAGCAACAACAATTACATTACATTAAATTACTTAATTGCAGGAACTCTCACAGAAAGAAACGCAAAACTTATGATGCATTCCATTTTGGCGCAAGTTGGACCTAAAATATCTGATCGCTAACGTTAGCTATTTAGGTAGCTATCTGATGTTTCGCAAGATAGCTAACGCTAACTCAAAAATAATGTTTTGAAAAAGTGCATCACCCTCGCTCAAGTGTTTTCCATACGGGTAGCAAACGAGCTACCTGTATGTTTTCTCGCTTGCTTGCAAACTCTTTTGTACCGCAATGAACACCTATCTAGCCAGCAAACTACAATTTAAGACGAGGAGCAACTGTATCAATGTTATTGGCGTATTGTGCGCTATGTTATAGTGTGTCAAGTCTGCAATCCTCTAAGGTTAGCCTTCCGCTAGCATAACGATAGCTTTCTCTCTATGATGTAGCTATAACGTAGCTTGTCATCCCTAGCTGTAACGTTAGTAAACACAGTAACTCATTGCGATTGCAGCAGCTATTTAGCTAGTTCAGTCGCATGTCACTAATTGCTATTAGCTAGTTTAGATCGTCAGAATAATGATAATACTTTGCTACTGACTGAGAACCCTGAAATCCAGCTACATAACGTTAGCTAGCTCAACTGTACTCTACATCATAGCCACAGCCAAATCAAAGCGTCAAAAGCAGACACCCTTTGCTAAATTCGTCGAACATTCAAGCATCACCTTAAGGCATAAAACATTATTCGCCCCCCAACTGTCTAATTTAAATTCACTTATATACCTGTTTATGTGTTCCCAAGCAGCCGAAAATATAAAAATCCGCCTCCTTTCTTCCGAGCACCTTCGCTGTTTACGTTGTGGGCGAACACAGCAGACCAATGCAGGCTAGCTGCTGCCACCCGTAAACTGAATTAACTTCACGGCAAAATCGAAGTGCTTGACGGCAGATGGAGCTGTCTTGCGTGGTTTCTAAACAAACTGGGAAAAAACCTCTAAAACTAGGGTAAAGACAGCAAATTACTCTTACATGTTTAAAGTGGAAAAAACATTGACAGTAAAATTGTTGATATCAAAATGATGTAAGTTACACTAAACATTCTGACTTACGCTACCTTGCACAAACTGAGCAAGCACTATTAGCCTACTATTAAGCAATAATACTCAATGCCTGCCAATTTATGTGGCTCGACTATTTTTTATATCGGAATGCACTCTATTGATAAATATAACAGATAAAAACAATCCCATGCAGTGATATAACGCACTGCGACAGAATCATTCCTGTAGTAAATCTGTTTAAAACATCTGCTTTCAGAGGTGATAAAGCTATTAGAATTTCAATCCAACATACCTCTCCTACCAAAGTATCTAGCACGTAAAATAGCCTACTTTGACAGACGCTTTTTATATAAAAGAATTACCTACCTCAATGCTAGTGGGCATGCCGGCAATAAGAAGCTTTCTAGAGATGAGAATGTTAAGGATCACAGACTGCAAACGAGAAACCATGAACTGACAAGATACTATACAGCCCAAATTACAACGAAGACAAGAATATTGATCATTCCGCTACAGCCTTGTATCTACCACCCCGTCAGCAATTCACACAATGATGTACATAAGTCGTGTCGTTTGTACTTTATTAACAAAACAAAAGAAAACAAAACTGAACTCTTCATGCAAGCTTTGTTCCCAAGAACTAGGACAACTACGGAAGCCGAGAACGGCCGTGCTTGCAATTATTTTTTTAATGCAGCGTTATCTCGAGATCACGAGTTAATTATTTCGTTTTCTCGAGATAACGAGTTAATTATTTCGTTATCACGAGAAAACAAAAGGTCGTTTTCTCTTATTACTTATAATGTTTATCAGAGATCAGGAGTGCCATGTCAGCATGCATAGATGGCATCTTGACAACTGTAGCAACTGATTTAAGGTGAAAATGTCAGGAGTACCCATTACTGTACTTCAGTCAAGGTCTAACACAGGCAGAAATTGCATTGTGTCTTTCTGTTAGAGATAACATTCAGATCCTCCCTGACAGTCATGACAGCAATCTTGAAGGCTGAAATCAGGTGTGATCAAATCAAATGAACCAGACACTCATTTTCGAATTCTCCATAATTATCCTGTGATCTCGAGAAAACAAAAGTCGTTTTCTCGTGATAAATTATCTCGTTATCTTGAGAAATCAGCCTTTTGTTTTCTCGAGATAACAAAATAATTAACTCGTGATCTCGAGATAACAGCATTTAAAATAATTGCAAGCACGGCCGTTCTCGGCTTCCGTAGGACTCCAACTGTTAGTGGTGATAGTTTCTGCCCTTAGCGACTGATTCTGTAATAGAATAAGTATTTTAACACATTTTACATTTAGTAATTGTGGTTAGAATTTGTGGTGGGCACTCTGTTCTTAGATCTTTTGTCAAGACCAGAAAGTAACAGGAACTGTAATACTGTTTTATTTAACTTTTATTTGGCTGCAGTGTACAGATGTGGTTATAGGCTGAAAGGGAGATGAGACCAATGGTGAGCGGTATAACTAGGGGTACAGGAAGATTTGCAATGATCTCATGGGATTGTGTCATTGTATGTCATTTCTGTGGAGCACCCCCCAAAATCACCTAATGCTGGACAGAACCTTTTCAGTTATGCTGACACCGACAGAGAGACGGACAGCTCTACCTACAGGTGGCAGAGGAAACAATCAATGCAGACCATGCACACATTTTTATATGCTGTGGTGTTCTAACAGGTTTTAATAAGTGTTTGAGTGACAGCAAACACAATTAGTCTTTTGAAACAACTCACAGTTGTGACAGTTTATTTCATAGTGAACACAAAAAATACACATTTATGACCAGTTCCTTGTCTAAGAAATGTACATACAAATGCAGGTAAATTAAAGGAAGAGGCATTCTTCCTGATCTGTCTGAATTCTTTTGAAAATACAAGTCCTCCATTTTCAATTCATTTCATTTCCTTATGCTTTGGAACTGTGCAAGAAAAGTTAGCATTTCAAAACAACATTTATTAGTGTTTGCTCTTTTTGTTATTTATATGTGTATACATTTTTATTGATCTTTAAAATAGCATAGAATCAATAAAAAATATTCAAAAAAGTTATAAACGTTTTGCTTTCCACCATCGAATATACAGATCACATCCCCTGATTTTTGCATTCTGATGTCATTTTGTTATTAATTTACTTTTATTAAACAACAGGGATGCAGAGTAGTAAAAACAGTACACAATCCTGCTACTCACACACACATGACAAAATCATGAAAATAAAATGAAATTTTAAAAAGTACTCAAGGCTACCAGCGAGAGACAGTCTGGTGAGAGTCAGTGGTCATAGTGGTCACATGACACCCCGTTCCTTTAAGAATCCATGGACAGGGCATATAATGGGGTGAAGGGTGGGGGTGAGGGGGATGGGAACCTATTTACAGTATGCTTTGGTCTTTAAAATGTGTCTTCACATGCAACGCTTTACATCTGAGTCACACTGTGAGTTTCAACAGATGGTGTTTTGGGATTCTTTCCTGAGGGCTATTCTAGCTCAGAGAGATTTGCTCATTAGCCCTTCCCATTCTGCTCACTGGGAGCTGGGGAATCCACACCAGGTAAATGGCACTGTACTGCTGAAATGATATGAAAAGGTTGCCACATTCTGGGCATACAATCAAAAGAGGAGGAGATTCTGTTGGTTGTACATATTTTAGACCAGCTGAGTGCATGTCCATGCTCCTTGTTCGTGGGATAGGGGATCAGTATATCTCTGTCTGCACAGGCACTGAGGGCCTGTGACTCTAGCTGCGCATCCAGTTCTCATTTACAATTCAGGAGACACAGCTAAACTCCCTGATGCCTAGACAGACCCTTCACTCAGCTATCCCTGGAATCCAGGTCAGTGCAATACCCCTCAGAACCGGTGTGTTTATGCTGACGAAATGTGAAGGCACAGTGTTTCAGGAAAGGGATAGTTTTACTTTGCATTCACTCATTCGCTCGAGTTTTAAAAAGTGCCAGATTGCCCTTTAGTGATGGCAGAATTAAAGAGGAATTCTTAAACTCTTGCGATTCAGGAAAGCACCAGTTTGTCCTGATGGAACAGGTGAAAGTAAAAAAAAAACAAACAAAACATATATACATTTTATAAAGCACTTAAAAACTTTTGTATCTAACTGTTAGCAGGTTGGCAGCTATGTTAATTGAATGATAAATATAACAATTCAGTGCTAATGCGAGGGATGTTTTGATGTGCTCTCCGAGGTAGCCGTGAATAATTCAGACGAATCGCGACAAGGAAATAAAAACAAAAAAAATAGAAACTTAAAAACACGTAGCACCAATGTCATCCACAACTATCACAGAGCAATCACACAGAACCCTCCTCTCCTCCTCCCCTCCAACTTGACACAAAAGGCACAAAACCCAGAGGAAAAAAGCCTGGGTTGGCGGCCCCTGATTTCTTTCTTCAAGACAAGAGGGGGGTGGAAGTGGATGTGAAGTCTGCCGGTGTTTTTCTCTTGTTTCCTAAATCTCTCTTGGCAATCTGTTGGATCTTCAGCTCTGATGCCAGTCTCTCTCTCTCTCTCTCTTTCTGCACGCCCGTCTGTGTCTGCGCAGTTACAAGATCTTCATGCAGACCTGGCAGCGGCTGACGCGTGAGCGGAGCTGGCCGGCCTTCAGCGTCTCCTGCGGCGGGGCCTCCACAAACTGCCGCTCGGGCTGCACGGTGGTCAGCCAGAAGCTGTACTTGTTGGCGAAGTAGTGGCAGGTCCCGCGGGCGCCGTTGCACTCGATGAAGGGTGTGGCGCGGAAGTCCTCCAGGCACGAGCCAGGCGAGACCAGGGACTGGCCGCCACCCTCGGCCCCGGCCGCGGTGTGCTGATGGGGGTTGGGGGGGGACACCTCAGTCAGCTTTTACAATACACACTTACAGTACTGCAATGACTCCAATTAATACAATAAATGCTGTTTCTCACAACAGAACTATCTTGGATATTGGATATATAACCTAATATTCTTGAGTGGACAATGCTATAACGTGCTGTTGTATGGTGTTTGTTCAACAGAGTACACATACAAATATCTTCACATTTACATTTGCTAGCCACAAGATTAATATACTGATAGAAGTGTAGTACCCGCACATTGTTATAGCAAATATGGCAATTTTGCATGGTGAAAAAAGCAATCTGAAAAAAAATATATGGTTTACACACTCCTGTACTGTTGCAAAAAGTCATCTGTTTCACCATGCAATAAACCTATTATTGAGAGCCACATCAATGTGGGGGTGCCACTCCATTGTAACAGTGTCAGACTGTGCCAAAGGTTTCTGTGCAAGAGGTCGTAAAGGCGCATGCAGGGACTCACCATCAGGAAGGAGTATCCGATCCACAGGCTCCTCCAGCCCCGGGGGCAGGAGGGGATGGTGAGGTCCTGGCTGTGGACAGCCACCGCCTGGGAGGGGGCCTCGCACACGGAGCAGCGGCTGATGTACTGTGAGATCTGCTCCTCCGACACGGGCATCATGGGAATGGGCGCCGTGGTGGACAGCCAGTAGGACTTGTCGTTGCGGCTGGCGAAGTAGCAGAGCTCGTTGACGTTGCAGTACAGGAAGGGGATGGTGCTGAAGCGGGGCAGGCAGGAGCCAGCCAGCCCTGGAGGGGGGAGACGCAGAGGGAGGACAAAACGTGCATGAATGAGATGGAGAAACAGGAACAGGTGATTGGCTGATGGAGCATCAGGCTGAATGCTACTGTAACCGTAACAGCATCAGCAAACCAAAACTAGTAATAAGATATCAAAGCACTCTGATTTTATACAAGTGCCTTGAGCAACACTCCTCCAACACGCCTTGGGCACAAATCTCAAATTCTTTACTTTAAACAAGTGCTATTTCAGGGATCATATGACACAATTTAATCACATCTATTCCCCCAACTAATATTTCCAAATCCATGTTTCCTGCTTAAGTGCTAATTCGCTTGTCCCTGTGAGGTGGATATCCCTGCTTGATGCTCACCCAGATCCTGGTTATGGGCCTTCTCCTGGCCCTCCACGTACAACAGGCTGTAGCCTTCCCACAGCTTGGCCATGCCCTGCGGGCACGGGGGCACCTGGCTGGCCTGGCTGTGCTTCACCAGCGTGTAGCCGATACTGCTGCTACGTGCCGTCGCACCGGGGGGCCCAGGCGGACCCTGTTTCCCAGGGGTTCCTGGACGGGAGGGATGAGGGAAGAGAGAGAGAGAGAGAGAGAGGAAGAACGTCTCGCATGAGTACAGAAGCAGACACACAAACATCTATATGCATAGGTAGAAAAGACCCCACTCAGACTCCAGTCTGAAGACCCCACTGTTTTTTTAAACTTGATGTTCATCATATACATGTTAGTAGCTTGCCACGATGGCCTTGTCACCTCCCAAATCTCTGCTCACCCTATGGTATTCAATGGATTATTGTACTTGTCACTAGGAATTTTTACCACTGAATTCTGGATGGCAGTGACTGTTAAAGCACTGTGTGACTGATTAAGACTGATTAACCCAGACGCGGTGTGTCGCATTCTGCTATCTACTGCTGTTCATGTGGCTTTGTCTTATGCAATTTTGTACCTTTGCAGTCGTAAGTTGCACTGCATGACAGCATCTACCATGTGACTAAATGATAATATACATTACCAAAATGGGCTAAAGGTGTTTACATCATCTCCACCCCCCTTTCATTATGTGCAGTCCCCTCACCTTGCTCTCCGATGGGTCCAAGGAAGCCCCCAGGTCCAGGATCTCCAATCGGCCCTGGGCGACCCGGCTGTCCACTACCTCCAAGCTTTCCTGGGTTTCCAGGTAGGCCTTTCTGGCCTGAAAATATTGACAGGAGTCAATGGAATAAAAATAATTATGTCAATGCAAGCTGATATTATACTTCATGCACAACAGTCACCTGTGTGTAACTACTTTACTAAGGAACTGTGCTTCCCACTCTTCCTATCCAATGTGCCCAATAGAAGGCAGTTTCATAGTTGTGACCAACCTCATTGGAAGCTGTTTATGAGAACAGACCCTGATGATAGACCCTGTTGTGACAGTACAGTTTATGGATTTAACCTGGCTGATATGAGTTTCCAGGGAATGCTTAATGATCTCTATACTTCTGGAAATGTGTCATGGTTTTAAAGATATCTGACAAGCTTGATTTCACTTCCATTTACTTGGAGCCATACCGAAATATAATATTAAAATCAGCTTTTACTGATACTCAAACCCAGTTTTAACCTGGAAGAAGACCATCCAAGCTGAAATCCATTGTGCCTCTTGCTTTGGTTGTATGTAAGAGCCATCTTTCTGTTGCTGCACACTGATCACTGTGAAGGGGATGAAGCTGATCCAGTGTCGCCTTCACAATGCTCTGACATCTTTCCTTTACTGGCTACACTGAGCCTGTTTGAGAGGGCTTTGTTCTACCATTGATCTCCATTGATTGAATGAGCCGCATGAGAAGAAAACTGAGCTCTGAACAACAGGCTGATTGCTTTGCTGATTGCTTTCTTCAGGCTTTATCAGACACTTTTACTCTGAGTGTAGATCTCGCTGATGATCTAAAAGGAGGTAAAACCCTAATGTGGCCTGGGATGGTGGAGTTTGTTGTATAGGGGAGCCTCAGGAGATAAAGACACCCTGAAAGGCTCCCAGAATTCCAATACATTTATGGCAGATCACCACCTTTTTTCCAGCATTCTGTACCATCACAATCTGTCTTGCTACCACACACATGGAGTAAACTGCATTATCTAGTGACTTGGAGTCAGCCCAATCATCTAGAAAGAGGGGTGAAGGCAAATTAGGTGCAGACTTTTGTAAAAATACCATATGCAGAACCTTTTTGTCATGGGTGACATTAAACAAAGATGGAATTCATGTTGAAAAAATTTCATAGCCCCTTTCAGATTAATGTTGAACCACCATAGTTACATATTTCAAAACCATGAAGGTCTACTTCTGAGACTACTACTGCATAGATGTAAATCACTTCATCAACATTCTCCCTCAGGAATCACACAAGTGAGAATCACACAGGTGAGCAGACCTCCTTCATTGATTATTAGGACTTTAATCACCATGACTTGCTCTCCTACAATGGCGCCCTCACCTTGACGCCCAGGTAGTCCAGGTTGACCAGGAAACCCTGAATCTCCAGGCAACCCTGGGATTCCTTGTACTCCAGCCTCCCCGAGTGGCATCTGTTGGATGGGGGGTGGTGGAATTACCACTCCAGGGAGTCCCTTACTGCCAGCAAGGCCTGTGACGAAGCCAGAGAACAGTTAACCCATTCAATTACCCTGTCCAGTGGGTATCTTTGGCCTAGTAAAGCCTACTGGCTGATCTTAATAATTTGGCAATTCAAAATGGGGCAGGTAACCTGGAGTTTGCTTTGAAAAAATAAATAAGTCTTCCTCATCTCACACCTCTGGGCCCCTTTAGTCCTCTTCCCCCGAAGGATCCAGGGTCTCCGGGGATGCCCGCTCGTCCTGGAGCACCGCTGAAACCAGTGTCACCTCTCTCGCCTGGGATACAGATACAGAGAAAGGAACAGCAGACATCCATTGGTTAGCTTCTGAAGATGTCATATTAATGACAAAGCTAGAGCATTCCCCTTCACAAAGGAAACTCCTCAGACAGAAGATTAGGCCCTTCATGTATTGGCACACAGAATACAACAATGTATATAACCAGAGGCCAAAATGCTCTCTCCCTTGAGAGAAGACAGATCTGGCCATCTACTTCCCCTTTAGGACTTAACATTGATGACTCCTGTCTTCACCTTTGAATCCTGGGTTGCCGGGTTCTCCAGGGGTTCCTGGTGCCCCAGGGTCACCACGTGGGCCTGGTATACCAGGGAAGCCAGGGAGTCCTGCGTCTCCTCGGTCACCCTGGTCAGAGCCAGGACCAGGAGGCCCTGGAGGGCCAGGGGGCCACGGAAACCTGGCCAAGCACACAGATAACACATGAGGACAAGGCAGACTGAGGATGAAGGGCTCTGTGAGTGACAGAGAAAAGAAGGGAAGGGGAAAAGAGCAATTCTGTCTGAAATTCAAAGCTGTGCAGGATGGAGAAAAGGAGATGTTCAGTTGCTGTGCACACCTTGCTCTCCATCAAGTCCAGGCAAGCCTGGGTCTCCAAGAGGCCCAATGATGTCTGAGGTGATGGAGACCCCTCGAGGGCCGGGCAGGCCAGGGAAACCTATCCCACCTGGGGCACCTGTGGACGATATCATCATCATCATCATCATCATCATCATCATTTCCACTCCGTATTGTGAGACTCTTCTCATTTTTATCCACCCTGACTCCATAAGCTCATTTTCTCTGCAGGGGTTTTCCATTAACAGTGTCAAGAGAGCACTGCACTGTTTAGGACATGTTTCAGTCATGTGTTAAATCTGCAGCAGCTGTCAAACATCTCAGCCTCCCCTATCTCTTACCTGGGTTCCCTCGGAGCCCTTTCTCTCCAGGGAGGCCTGGACCTCCACCTATAGAAGAACCTCTTTCACCCTTCAGTCCACTAATGCCTGGCAACCCAGGAGGCCCAGGTTCCACCAGACCTGAGAAAGAAGAGGGTGGAGTCAAAGGTCACTTAAAGTAATGAATGGTTTGGACCAAGCCTACACAGTAGACTGATCCAGTGCATTACCTGTGGCTCTGTTGAAGCTTCAGCCTACATGTTATCAATGGTGGGTTAAGAGGGGAAGATATACCAGTTGCTTTCCTCACCAGCACAGTTGGATTTTTCGGAGCTTTCATGGTCAAACCACTAACTCAACTAGTATAATCTCTGCTATAATCTCACCTAGCATAAACTAGGTCATTGCTTTGCTGTGTACTTTGGTATAGATGTAGGGGAGCTGGGCTTGTAACACAAATGTGGGCAATGTAAGTTGGCCAACGTAAAGGTGTCTGCTAGGAACAATGTCAGTTCATTTTAAATTGTACACATTTCACCAGTGCCCTTGCCTTCTGTTACAAAGAAATATCATGATCAGCCTCACAGCGCATTCTGGGAATTGGAAGCAGGCAGTAATGAAGTGAGACTCAATACACTCACTTTCAACCTTGCATGTTTTGAAGGCTCATATCAAGAGTGGAGAGAGCTGACTGGTTGCAGAGAGCAGAAAAAAGTAATGCATTAGAGGATGGGAATGACACAAGCTGATAACAGAGCATGAAAGAATTGTACATGGAAATGAAAATGTCTGCCGTGAAATAGGTTTCTTTCTTTTCAGTATGCATACTTAGCCACCTCTGAGGTGAAGAATTTTAGATTTTCAGTTGAGCTGTCCTGAGCATGGGATGCCAGTTCAGATAATTTTCCTAAACCACAGGCCTTTTGGTCAAAAGTAAATAATAAGTAAATAATTACTAAATGAAGTGATAATTACATGGGGAATCTCTATCATAGTGGTGCACTGAACAAGAGGTTGTCACTAGGGCTGTCAACGGATATTCTAAATTTGATTATATAATCGAATTGTAAAAAAAACAGACATATGATTGTGAAAATTAATATTCGATTGTGGAAAAAAAAGCAGCGCTACTGCGGCTGTCTGCCCCGCGAGTTCTCTGCTTTCACACTAGAGCTTTTGGTGCGGACCCAAGTGCGCACCATGGGACCGTACCCGAGTCCTCCAGAAAATGGGGGTCTGGGGTACAGTTCACCTGAACTCCTGTGCGGTTCGCATTTGGTGTGAAAGCTATCCGTTCTAAAACCAGGAAGTAAACACTATTGATGACGTGTAATTTGTTTGACGGTCGCACAATCATGAGCGGAAAGGTGCATGCAATTTTCAAAAACCCTAGCAATCTTAAAAATAGTGACTAGAGGACAGCTACTCGGCAATTCACGCTTGTCGCATCTAAAAACTATTCGGGAAATAATTGCAGGTAGCCACACTGTTCGCTCACCTTGAGGGTATGCGTGTATGCTCTGCAAGCAAAGCTGCAAATTCTTTTCGCATTGCTGCCTGTCTCCGCAAAAACCTCCTTATCCGAGCAGCTTGCATCACTCTCAGACAGCGGGACGCATTTATGGCATGGTGAAAATGCCGAACACAGTTATTTTGGTGCTGACACCATATTAACAAAAAGATGAATAAGAAAACAAATATAGTGTGGCTTTCCATTTTGCCTCCCTTTTGCGTCGTTGCCTAGCGACATTGGTAAATAAAAGCTGCATGTTCCTTACGTGTTCCTTACGGACCAGGGTTCGCAACCAAAAATGTAATGTGAAAGGAGACCAGCGCGGGCAGGGGGAGGGGGGAATAATCGCACTCGAGTTCAGACCAGCAAAACGGACCAAGTGTGAAAACAGCCTTATGGACATAATGCGCAAAAATAGATATTCGAATGGTTTGAACCTATGTGTTTTTTTAGAGGGAATAATCGAACATCATTTTTGGCCAATTTTGACAGCGCTAGTTGTCACGTACCTGGAGTTCCAGGTAGGCCTTTAGGACCTCCAAGTCCATTTAGACCATCAAGCCCTGGAGAGCCTGGTAAACCTGTGCAGGTAACAAAACATTTAATTTAACAGCTTAAATTTAACAGTTAAATTTAAAATTTAACAACTCAGACCATTCTGTGCAATGTTAACTGGTCTCACAGAACTCAACAGAAAAGGCTACAGCATTCCCTTTTTCAACGAAAACTCCTCAGACAGAAGATTAGACGCTTTATGTATCAGCACACAGAATAAAATATACATGGCCACAGCTGGGCCACAGTTCACAGTTTAGAAACATCAATGTTTGTATAGAATTTGAATCACCCTTTATAAGGTGTCTTCTGCGCTCACTGTTTTCATTATCTACCTACCTACTTGATTTACCCCCGACACACACACACACACACACACACACACACACACACACACACACACACACACACACACACACAAATACAACACTAAAATGAGTCCTCTTATCCAGACCTTTCTGGCCAGCAGGGCCTGGAGCCCCAGGGAAACCAGGACCACCTTCTGCCCCTCTCCTCCCCGGGAGACCTGTCAGACCCTTGCTGCCAGGAAATCCTGGGGTACCTGGGGGCAGTAACATTACCACCAAGGTAAGCATGAGCACAAGAGAGCATCCTAAGTCAGCACTGTGTAAACGCAACATAACTGTAATGCTTTATTTCAAAGGAAATTCTCTCTTATAAAGAAAAAATTCTTCTAAAAGTTCAGCTGATTAACAGTAAGATATTACTACAAAGTGTTTACTGAAAGGGGCATATTGATGTTTCCTACAAAATGGAATAAAGTCCCCAAAGATTACAAGCAAAATGGTAATCATAACAAACATAAGTGATCTGAATAACTCCTGGATGGGGTAAACTGTTCCAGTGACTAAGAACCTAAGAACTCCTTAGATGAAAATGAAAAATATCGTTAAATATTGTTATTGAACTTAAATATTATTAAATTGTTAAAGTTTTATTAAGTTTATTCATAATTTGAAGAGAATCTGGCTGTAATCTATGACATCACAATACCCATGAGCCCCGGACGGCCTGGATCTCCTGGAAGTCCCTTCTGTCCACTGAATCCAGGGGTTCCTGGGATACCAGTATCTCCCTGCAGGCCTGGATCACCATTTGGCCCTGCCAGACACCATGACAGTGAGTTAGGAAACACAGAAACCCCAATTCAAGCATCTTGCAAAATGTTTACCTCCTGGGTGAGGTTTGCAGAAAAGGGTACAGTGAATGTATGCACCAAAACCCCAGACCCTGGTTGAGAATCTAGGAGCTAGAACCTAGGACCAAGCAAATGGGGAAGGCAGAGTCAGTGGGCTGAAGGACCACTTGACACTCACCAGAGAACCCAGAATCTCCAGGTGGACCCTTGGAGCCGGGGGCTCCAGGTGAGCTGAAGGAATCACCGCGTTCACCTGGAGGGAGACAGAATTGTGAGACTGTGAAGCTGCTGAGTGCCATGTGGGTGAACCCTAAGGACGGCTGTCCAAAAATAACGTAGACACTTTGCGAGAAACACTGAATTAATTGAATCTTTTTCAACTTATCCAGCTGGTCATGACAACATTCAAATATAAACTCACCCTTTGTACCAGGCTGCCCTGGGGTGCCACCGAATCCAGGTGTACCAGGTGCCCCATCATCGCCCTGTATAAAAACACAAGTTGGGCAGAAGCTGAGACAGTGAAAAGATCATATGGTCTATAACCACTGGTCTGTTTCAAAAGCTCACGTTGTAGTGTGGATGCAAAGTGCACAATACAGGTTAAAAGTTGTTGAAGTATCTGTGTTTGTGTCAACTGTCAAGTATGCTAGAATTTTTGCCATGTGTGAGTCCATGTTTTTACTGTACATGCTCGTTCTGTGTGCATGTATGTATGTATGTAGCTGTGTGTTAGGTGTGTGTCTGTGCAAATGTGTGTTTTTACCCTGGGCCCTGGCATGCCAGGGAAACCGATGATGCCAGGAGAGCCCTTGGGTCCAGGGAAGCCAGGAGGGGAGGGGGGTCCAGGTAACCCAGAGGCTCCAGGCGCACCCTGCTCCTTGCCAGGTAACCCAGGCAGACCTGGAAGACCCTGACGACCTGGCGGACCCAGGAGTCCTTTATCACCTGTGGGCAGGAATGACAAGAGAACAGGGATGTTCAGTTTAGTTCCTTTGGAAATGTCATAACCCCAAACTCCCCCAGTTCAGGGGAGTTTGTCCCACTCATATTCTAGGAGCGGTGCTGTACTGTACCTCTTGGTCCAGGGAATCCAGGAAGGCCACTAGGACCAATATCCCCTGGTTCCCCTTTCACCAGCAGTTCGACTCTGGCGGGCACAGACGGTGGCCCTGGACGACCAGGAATCCCCCGATCCCCTGAAACACAGACAGCACACTAAGGTCTCACTGCCCATCATTCTGCCACAAAGTCTTGGGTCCACCCTTTCTTTTAAGGCATAATTCAGAGCAGAGCAGGTCCTGGTTAGTTTGGTTTCCCCTGTGTCCCATTGTCAGTCTTGGAATTATATTTTTTTGTTTATTAATGGTAAGACGTTATGTGCATAAATTGTTTATTTTATGGAAAACTGCCATGTTGCAGTGTTATTAATGGTAAGCATATGCACACAGGAATTTAACTAATAACTTTTGGAAAAGTTAATATTAGGGGTGTCCCCGACTAAGAATTTACAGTCGAATCTGATTCATCAAGTCTTTCCTATCGTCGACTGATCGTCGAATCATGTTTTTTTTTCTGCTCATTGCTCCATATTCTCATTTGTGACATTGGCTTCCATTTTTTCCACACCAGACAAAAGAGCTGAAACAATTTGTCGTGCACAGAAACAACTTGATAATGAAACGACCAAAACTGAAACGAGGCCACTGTCAAGTGTTGGCATATCAAACTTCAAACAAAGTGGCATATAAAAAATGACCATGACAAAATATAGGTTTAAATAACAAAGGGGCTAACACATGCCTTGGATTTTTAAATTTTTAAGTTAAGGTGAATCCCTACAAGCTATAAATTAAAGGCAATATGGAATAAACATTATTCATTAAACAATTCCTTAACATTAACATAAAATGAACACTTTAATGCCATGAAGTGCAGAACAACGTCAACGTTAATGTTTGTGTGCTTGCAAAAGCTACATCATGAGATTGTTTAACAAGGATGGCAATTTTAATAATTAAGTGGCAAGTAATCCCAAAGCTTTCTCTTAAATGTTTCACATTATAGCTTTCTTGTGTTACAAAATTCAAATTACAAAACAGAGCTAATTTTAGTTAAATCAATTTAAATTACTAAGAATAAACTTTTAGGTTAGGTTGAGTGCAATGAACAATAACGTTTAGAACACAGACCTCACAAAAGCTGTGATGTGTCATCAGCATTTAACATAATTTAAATGAATAAATGCCATCCTTGTTAATTAATCTCATGCTGTACCTTTCGCAAGCACACAAACTACACAAATTATTATGCTCGTGAAACTCTGCGCTGTTTCGCGAGCATAATAATTTACTCTATTTACGCAATTGGTGTTGATTATTTCTTGAATAATGATAGATTTAAAGGTAGTGTTCGGGCTTCCCCTGTTTCCAGCTCACCAGCCACCACTGGTTGACACAACTTGAATTTGACTTTTTTTGGATCATCTTTGACTTGTTCAAAATGCTCCCACACTTTTGAAGTTTTTTCCCCAGACATTGTGAGCTATTAGGTTGCTAAAAAGATTTAAAGCCCAGCCAAGTTGCTGCTCCGATGGTCCCGCAAAATTGGATAGTGCAACTTAGTCTACATGGTAATTTATTCATGCGCACTAAGGAGATTGATTAAAAGCACATGAGTTATTTTCCAATTTTTATTAACAGTATTATTAATAGGCTGATATTTGTACCAAAATAGGCTATATATCATGAATTATTGGGAGAAACCAAGCAATTCTATGTAAAATCAGACATTCAGCACCCCCATATAGCCGGAATGGAAAGATCCTTGTTTCATAACCACATTTTGGGACGATTCGACTGTGAGATTGGCAGTCGAATCAGGCTCTTTAGATCGAATCGTCAAATAGTCGACTATTCTGGGTCACCACTAGTTAATATTAGTACTGGTACTTATCAAATTATTATATTCAAATAAATATTGTTTCTTTTTTGCTTCTTTGTAACCATTGTAATAAGAGTAAATGTTAAAATACATTAAATTCCCTGAACTGTTTTGGTCTAGATTTGGAGAAGGTTCAGAATGTGAACACTGAAGCTTCAAAACATCATTTTCATTTAAGGAATAATGTACCAAGATGTGTGAACAAAAAAGGGACACATCAGATGGTAGCTTTTGTTTTTGTGAGATATTTCTTTTCTGACACAGACATACCCCAGTAGCCAACCTGTGTTGTTGGAAAGCCTTGTTCACGTTGCAGTTAAGGTTATAAATACAGTGCTGCCCTTTGCCAGCCACCTGGGAGCTTTCAGTGAGCTTCAGGCCTCTGACTCTACCTTTTAGACCCTTTGCTCCAAATTCTCCCAGCAGCCCATCCAGTCCAGGGGACCCCGGTAGACCCTTTATCCCTGGGCCCCCAGGGGTACCAGGGAGTCCAGGCATTCCTGGGAACCCTAACATCCCAGGGAATCCCCTTTCACCTGCGGAGCAAAGAAACACTCGTCAACATTTGTGAGCACCACTGTGGCGACCGAGAGATGCAATCTCAGCTCGGCCACAAGCATATACCGTTTCAGACAGGGGGACTTGTGTGTCTGTAATATCGGTGGGGGGAAAAAGCAGCGTACCCTTCCTTCCTGGTGCTCCAGGGATACCGTCTGCTGCTACGAGGCCTTGTGGCCCTGGAAGGCCCCTGAGTCCTGGCTGGCCAGGGGCCCCTGGTTCTCCTGGCAAGCCTTTCATTCCAGCGGGTCCTGGGGGCCCGGGGTCTCCAGCGGAGCCCTTAAGCCCTGGGAATCCTGCAGGTAATGGTGGATAGCAGTCAAGCACAGGCCAGACCCCTCTCCGGTGGAGGAGCACCGAAACGAGGCTATACACCCACCCCATATGCCTTTTCCTCACCACCTGGGAGAGGGGCTTGAGTTCATCACTGCAGACCTGGCAACTAAACCATATGACTACACCAATGTCCTGCTGCTCTGCCTGGCTGTCTACAATCTGCCATCTGAAATCCTTAAAATGGGCAACACTTGAAAATAAATTCTGACCAATAGGGGAACAATGTACACTTTCTCTAATATTATTAGTCTTTTAATTTGATGATTTTCTCTCTGTTGAGATGTCCCCTCTGGGCAGGATTGGTTTAAGAGAAAACTGGAGCCGTGGGTCAAGTTTGGGAAAATGGATGAAAATGGAACATAGCCAAGTGATGACATACAACAGGGCGATGCACCAAAACCACACATGATGAAACACAAAACAAGGAATGAGACATTTTGAACAGAGGAATAGGGAGGGTTAGAAATCTCTGGCTCAATCAAAATATATCATTCACAGTTAATTCAGTTGATTAATTCAGATTCATTTGAGTATCTGTTAGAATTAGAAGCCATACTTCTATATAGTGGCTGCTCTTGTGAGACATCTAGGCTGTGGCACTGAAAATAAGAGTAATATGAACGTTGACTTAAGACAGGAAACATACTTTTCCCTGAAACCCTGGCCTACGTAGAAAAGTATATTACATAATTTTTTTGTAATAGTGTTCCTCCATCTTAGCAATAACAAACGGACAAAGAATTGACAAGTCCTTACAACTCCAAATCATTCAAGAAATGCAATTGCATTCTACTACCAGATGGTTGTACTTACTGTTAGCATGTTTTTGCATTTTTGATTGTGGTTATTTCACACTCTAACCAATGACATTATTCAAGCTTGCCATATGTAAAATGCTAAACAGAGACTACACTAATGCGCAACACCAGAGTGCTTTTGCTAAGGATGACACTACAAAGCTTCAGCAAGCCTTGGGCAACAGCACACCGAAACAAAGTCTGCGGCCAAATTGTCCAAGTGCTGAATGGTAATTCCATCGGTTATCTTGTTGGTAAGTTGGTTGGTTTATTAATGCCACTCAAGCAAAGCAGGTGTTATGGCAGGAGACACACCAGTCTGCTCTGCCAGGCTCAGATTAGTAATGGTCGCGTACTGAATCACTGATGACTACATGAAGGAAGCTGTGGATTAGCTCACTCCCTGGGAGACTACTGGGCTAAACTCACACACACACTCAATGTCTCTATTCCACACACACAAACACAAACACACACCTGTATGCATATAAACACGCTGCTACACGCAAAGATTTATGAACACGGCTATAAATATCTGTCTGTAAATGTACGCATGAACAGATATACTCACATGATCCCACGTATATACACATGTGCGCACACACACACGCACGCACACACACACACACACACACACACACACACACACACACACACACACACACACACACACACACATTTTTTGTTGATCTCCAGGGGGAATAAAGGGTCATGCCTTGAGCAACCGGGGAAGAGAAGGCCAAGGCTTACAGTCATTAAATACCATTCACTGAAAGAGACACTACACTTTCACATGAGCCAGTCCCATTACAGACCAGCACTGCCAAATCTTTAAAATATGAAAAACAACTGTGTCCTCCCCCCTCTCCATCAGCTGGATCAGACAATCAGAGGGTGAGCGGTTGTGCATTGGCCTTCAGGTCTCGGGGCTTTACTGAGCATGCTCCCTGCAGTCCGTGCCTGGCTCGGTTAGAAGAGTAAGCTGCCTCTGGGGGTTAGGTCTACGCAGGGAAGCCCAGGTTGCGGGAGCAGGGAGGGGTGCTGGGGCCGATTAGGCTGGGTCTGTTTCAGCGCTACAGGGCAGCAGCAGGAGCAGTTCTCACCTTGGCAGCCTAGGGTGTGACCCAACACCAAGAACAGAGTGTGACACCAGAAATGGAGGGATGGGAGGTGATGGTGATGATGGTGGTGGTGGTAGAGCAGAGGAATGAAAGGAGACCCACGGTGAGGAAAGTTAAAAAAAAAAAAGAAATCAACTGCCAAACAAAAGAAGAACGCAGCAGCAACATTGGAGAGGGTTGTCTGGGCGTTGCAACCATGGGAGGAGGGGTACCTATTCTATTTTCTCTGGAGGGAATGAGAGAGTCTTGGATTTTCCCATGCTGGGGCAAACTGTCCCTTCCCACAAGGTAGAGCATGCACACAGAGACACCTGCTGTAGCTATTTCTTCGTTGTGAATTCTCACTGTATGTGTGATCAGTTACAGTGGATTCCACCCTGACTGAACTGTCTCTGGTTTCAACACTGAGCAGATTATAAAGGAGAGTAAAAACACTGGAGTTACTGAAATAGGGTCAGGTCAGACTGTGTATCCCTTATAGGTGCCAAAACTAAGGTGCTTAAATGATTCATATGATTCAAGCTACTTTCTGAATTGACATTGTTTAATGGTTATGTCAGTTTGTCTTAACCTCATTTCAGGAACTATACAAAGCACAGGGAATGGCAGTCTTAGCTGCCAATTTGAGGACACCCACACTGCAAAGCATTCTGGGCCATGAGGACTGGAATGACACACCACTGTCCATTTCCACTGTCACTTTCCAGATTAACACATTACATTCTGCACATTACACACCAGATACAGCATTAGTTATGGCTAAAAGTGGTCAGTGTATTTGATAAGATCTATAAATCTGTATCTATAAATGAGGTATAAATGATATAAAAAGTAAAATAATCCACCTAAAATCAATGGAAAAATATGATGAAGGCAGAGCCATACAAAGCACATAGGGATCAGGGGATGATATTATTATTGTTATTATTATCACTACATCATCATACTGTATCAATATTGGTACCATAATGATATCACCGAGCAATTACACCTGATATGTGGGTTAGTCTGTGCACCAGAGCTCTTGCGGGTCTATGACTCATGCTATGACCATACGTCTGTCATGTTACAGCCAGCACACTTCACTGTCACACCGTCACATGCAGCGGTCGAAGCTCTCCCTCACCTGGGGCTCCGGCGAAACCCTTGCTCCCTGGGGGTCCGACAGGACCCCGTATCCCTCCCTGGATGCCGTTTCCTGGTGGGCCAGGGGGCCCCGGGATACCTGGGAAGCCATCTTCACCGCGCTCGCCTTTTGCTCCGGGTATTCCAGGCTGCCCATCCAAACCTGCAGGAGCAAGAGAGACAGGGATTGGTGGAGCAGAAAGAGGGAGCAGGAAAAGAGGGTTCGGGGGGGGGTGTTGGGCCAGGACCAGGATGAAGGTGTACCATGATGTCTGCTCCTTTTTGCATGACATGACTCAAACTGGATGACCTAAGTAAAATTGAAGCAAATTGCACACATCAGATTTTGATCTGCAGGTTGTTGCGCTCACAGGAGAACCGAGACTGAGGTCTAAGGCGATAGGACAAAAACAGCCATACATATGATGATAACCGCAGAACGACAGCACAACAAGACCCACCTAGTTCACCAGCCAGTCCAGGCGTCCCTGGCTGTCCCTTGTCCCCTAGTTCTCCGGGGAGTCCTGGCAGTCCGGGGGCCCCAGAGGAGGCCCCCAGGACCTCGCCTGGTTGTCCCTTCTGCCCAGGAAGCCCTGGCAGGCCATTCTTCCCTGGGATCCCGGGTATACTCTCACCCGGAAGCCCTGGTGCCCCTGGGTCTCCTCTGGGCCCTGGGAATCCTGAAACAGGGCCAGATTTCCAGTGAAGGACAGGGCACAACAAATTCTCCCTTTGTGAAGGAGAGGTGTGGTTCAGTAAGGCCTCTGAGCCAACATTTTGCAGTCTCTCCATATCTGCAGACTCTGGGGATCCCCGGTGGTTGTGCTGGTCTTACCCTGCGGTCCAGGCTGCCCTCCAATGCCTGGGTCTCCTCTCTCACCCTTCAAGCCATCAAACCCTGGCCGCCCCACATCTCCTGGGAAACCAGGCCGGCCTTTCAGACCTGAGACAGACACAGGTGGCATTAGAGGTCATCACATATGAAAACTTCTGAAAAACATTATTACTGACACCAACAAACCACACAGGTAAGCACACCGGATTTAGCTGTTGCATCTTTAAAAAGGTGGAAGGCATGGCTAGAAAAGGTCTTAAGAAACCTGCCTAATCCTATAGACTAAAGGCTTAGTCCTATAGTAACCTGGCTGGGTATACAAAAAAAGAGCTAATCCTAGAAGACACAGTGTCTAAATTAAGTAAGGACTGAGCATGTTTTTTTCTAGGGTAATAATCCTTATTGTTGTTCACACATAGTCATAGATAGCCTATAGGTTTTAACCTCTAAATAGGTTTATCATGGATATCCCATTTCTCATTCATGCCTTAAGACTGAAAGTTGTCTAGACTGGCCATGCTTCTCATGGCCAAATTCTGTAATACACCCCAAACCTATGGGTAACTGGTTGGTCTCCTAGGCTGTATAACATCTGTAAGTAAGGCATCCACCCATCCGGGAGAGGTTGACAACTCTAATACAAACCTCTAAATAAATCTTTCATTTAAACCAAATGAAATGGAAAGCTGAAAGTGAATACTGTATGTTTTTTGTAGTTTATCCTGCTTGAGAGACTTAGTATATGAGTCATTTTCAATCACACATTATCAGATTATAAAGACACAAACCTGGAAGCCCTGGAGGTCCGGGAGGACCTGGGTCACCCGCTTCGCCCGGGAGCCGGCAGGGCAGCGTGGTTCCTGCAGCAGGGTTAACACCATCAGAGGGGTGACGGGGCAGTCCCTGGGTCACATTTACCCTACCCGCTTCAGTCATTCTTCAAGACTGATCACTTCTCAGACTAAGTCTACAACCACATTTATATTACTACTACATACAACTTTAGATAGTGGTTTGCACATTTGTCTTGGGAAGGCCAATCTTTGGGATGTGAACCAAATGGGCACTAAATCCGGTTATCTCTACAGTAACTGATTTGTTGCAGTTTTGAACAGTGAAATTAGTTTTGATGATGTTACCATGGTGAATAAGGATTATATCACATTTTAAGAATGTGCCTTTATCATTCAGGTTATCGAAGAGAGTTGAGATGTTGATTATGTACTTTGACTAGTGTTAAAGTGAGTGACTCATGCATTCAGTGTAAACCATTCAGGAACAGAATCTCACTGTCATTCTTTTGTATAACACTCCCACACTACTGGCTGCGCTACAGAGCTGGTGGCATGAGAACTAGGGCCTCCCCTACCATCCATCCTAACTGTACCCTTTCATATTGTCCAATTCATTACAATATACTTCATGTCACCCTCTGTTTTTGTCCCCCCTCAGCAACCTCATTTCTCATTCTCCTATTGCCCCCCTCCCACAAACCTTGTACCTCATGTCACTCTCTGCTTTTGACTCCCTAATCCTGTTCCCTGATCCCATCCCAACCTAATGTCCCCCAAACCCTGCACTTCATGCCATTCTCTGTGCTTTGCCCTAAAATGCTTTACCTCATCTCACCATCTGCTTTGGCTCCCCAGTCATGTACTGTATCTCATCCTTTCTTTTTTCCCTCCCAATGCTGTACTTTCACCCACCCCGTTTGACCCCCAGTGCTGTACCTCATCTAACCCTTTCCTTTTAACCCCAATGCTATATATCTCACACTCTCAGTTCCCACCCCCCATGTTAAAGCACCCAGAGGAGCTGCATTGGTCACATGCACCAGGGCAGATTAGCACTGATTGGGCAAAGAGGGAAAGTGCTGCTTTGGGTCTTTTTCCACCTTCGGCTGACCGCACAGTGTCCGAATGCAGACACACATTACTGTACTGGACGATCCACAATACCGCCCACAGTGGAAAGATCACCGGCTGATTGGATCAAACACCTCAAGAAGGGAAAAGGGGTGTTGTTTGAGTGTGTGGGGAGAGATGGGAGGGTGGTTATTCTCAGCTTGAGGTGTCTGATACAACAGGGGCCACCGCCACTCTGGCAGCCTAGGCTGCAGCTCTCGGCATCTCACCTCCCTCTGCGATAGAGGCGTCATTAACCCCCGCCTGCCCACAGCAACAGTCACCTGGTCAGACAACATGCACAGGAGGGGCGAGAGAAACTGAGAGATCGCAAGACAGGCCATCATTCATTCATATAGGTCATCATCACTCCAGTCATTGCGCACAAGCTGAGAGATCAGAGAGTAGTGTTCCAAAATAAAAATAAAAAAATCATAATCAGGAAAAGGTTTATCCAGGCTCATTCAGTTAATGCCAAAGCAATTTTTGGTCTCTTCAGAGGTGCAGGATCAAAGCTGTTCCATCCCAGAGGAGGAGAGAGTGATAGGGTGATGGGGTTGTATGTTCTTAATTACCCCTGTACAACAGTGGGACAAGGGCGATGTTCAGCTGTCTCAGCAGTGAGCCAAATGAGGGAATTTTAGAGTTTGAAAACCAGGAGGGAACTCTGGTAGGACTTGGGCTGCTGAGATTTAAAGGCCTTTGTCTTTAAACTTCCACTTTCACCACTCTCCCCTGTTCTCTGGCAATGGAACGACCCAGTGCTCATGATCATATTAATGAACAAAATGAATCAGTAAAAAAGGTTAGCCAAGGCATAACTGTCATACAAATGCAAATCACACACACACACGCTCACACACGCATACATGCACACCCACATGCACACACTCAGGCACACATCCACATGCTCACGCATAGTTGAGTTGCAAACTGCCATTTGATTTGTGTTGTGTAATTTCAGAGAAGAAATATGACTGCAAAGCAAATACCCCTTAAAAATGTGAGCCCCTTTGTAAAACACAAAGGTAACCAGTGCTAGGATACCCTTTTGAAATGGACACATAGCCATCCATAATGCAGATTAGACTAAACACCTACACCATTTACATGTTAAATATTCATTTAATATTCATTTATGATGCCTGCAATTGAACTACAAAGAAGCATGCAGTCACCACCCTCCTCCGAGACAGCACAAACACAACAGCTGTTGCGCACATAGCTATTAAATCACGTTGATCTGCATCAATCAATGAAGCAGCAAAAAAGGTTGCTAAAGGAAGTAGGCAAATCAAGTTGCATAAAGACCATGAAGAATAAACTGCAGTGAGTGGGAGATGAACTAAATGAGCTGGACTTCTGAGTGCATTCACCAGGGTTACCAACTGTCTGCTTGGTTGCAGAGCTGTCCTGCTGAGGTAAGCTCTGTGTATTGGTAATGGGAAATTTAATAATAATTAAAAACATGACATATCCTTGTAAATACTGTGTATTCTAATGTATTCCCTGATATGACCAGGGTGGTACCAATGCAGGATGTTTCAGGCCTGCCATTGAGTCAGATGATGTCCACATGGATGGATGGCTGCCTTTTTAAAGTGTGCCTTTTGCCTACACACACTCCCTCCCACAGCCCCTACCTGGCGGCCCAGGTAATCCAGGCTGGCCTGGGAGACCATTAATGCCCGGGTCTCCAGGCAACCCACGGACACCCACGGTGCCCTGGTACCCAATCCCAGCCTCTCCAGGCTCGCCCGGTCGCCCCTTCAGTCCGGGAATCCCGGGGAAGCCTCTGTCTCCGACCACCCCGTAGCCAGCGTCCCCCTGCAGAAAAAAGAGAGGGGTAATCACATCCAATGCAGTTTCAGAGGCCTGGTTAGGAGAGAGTCAATCACACTGAGCGCACTTTCAGGGGCTGGTCATGTCCTCTCATTCTCATGTATGTAAGATGAGTGTTAAGCATATGACAGATATAACAAACTCACCCAGAGAACCTAAAAGAGTTTATGTATTGTTTTTGGCATTATGATGTACGATGTTCTGTGTTTCCAGCTGGGAAACTGTATTTTACAAATGGAACTGGAGTATTTTTGACTGCATTGTTTTTCCACCATTTTGAATTTTGTGCAAACTCCTGAGGGATGGAGCCATGAGAGCTGATTGAGATAAATCAAAGACTCTTGCACACTCCACAAAGCGTTGATCCGCGATTCTACTTTTCAGAACAAGCGTTCCCAAGGACCATGATAAAATACAGAGCACAAAAGCCACAATGCAAAGGCTGCTGAATTGGGACTTAACCTTTAACCTCGCCCAATGTAGGTTTATGATCAATTTAAAATGTCGCACTCTCTGCCTTCTCAATGCAGGTGGCTACAAAGCCTTGGGCCATTTTCCACAACAGATATAAGACCCTCCTCTACATCCTCCATCCTGGCTCCCCTCGTAGTTATAGCACATAAATCTGGCCTTTTTTGTACAGTCATTTAGAGTTCTATGATTGCACTCTGACACTAGCTGTTGAAATTTTGATTATTGGCACTTAGTCTGTGTTCAGTATGGCACCGGTAATTGCAGTACTGTGTACCTGAGTCACACAAGTTCAGGTGAGGTCTGGCATTCTCTGCAGGTTCACGTGGCCCTGCTACGTGCAATTATGTATATTTGCTTTGTAAGTCACTCTGGATAACAGTATCTGTCAAATCACTAAATGTGAATGTAATTTGAGCCATTTCCCTTCCCGCAACACTTACACACCCATTTCCACAGATTGGATAAGTGGGAATGTCATTGTCGCGTAATGTGCACTGCCTAACTGCACTTCCATTTGCAACCTTAAGAAGAAACGTTGTCTGTCTGGTTGTCTTGGCAACCCGCATCCCTCTTATTATAATGAACTGCTCCACTGGTTGATTGATACAACATTATGTGTATGCAGAGTGATGTGGCAGTGAATGTGAATGTTCAGGGATGTCGAGAGGGCAGACAGTGTCCTGGCCTGTAACCCAGGGTGACACGGATGCGGGTTGACTCACTGGAGGTCCAGGCTGCCCCGGGAAGCCGGGAAGCCCGTCTCGGCCAGGCTTTCCCATGTCTCCTGGTGGCCCGCGGGGTCCCGGGTTGCCGAGGTCACCTTTTGCACCCCTGCCCAGTGGGAAAAAGGACTCGCCCTTCTCCCCCTTCCGGCCGACAAAGCCCTGTTCACCAGGGGGACCCTGAAAAGAAAAGGTAGTTGGTGGCTTTTCGAGTCCTTCACTCAATGTGGTTATTGTGAGTGTCTGTGTTCACTTCTGTGCTGTGAGACTTACAGTGAGACCTGGGGGGCCGGCCAAACCTTGGGGCCCTGGATCCCCGGTCACGCCCTTCCTGCCGAAGAACCCAGGCATTCCCGGCATCCCGGGCAGGCCTGGTGCGCCCGGGCCACCCAACCCGTTGCCCCCGAGGCACTGGCAATCTCCAGGGTCCCCTGTGACACACCGCACAGGGGTCAGGAGACAGGACTCACCAGCTTACTTACCCAAGAGCCTAAACACCACTCATTTTTACACTAGTCCTAATATGATGAAAGTAATATTTTACAAAAGTAGGAAATCATAACATAGAAATATAGAGTATCTGTATATTTAGAATAAAATACAAACTTATTTAGAATAATATAGAAAATTTAACCATGTTGCTAAACATGAAGGTTGACATGTGGTTTGAGTTTTCAATCTATATTGTATATTATCTACTTAGTGTATTACATTACATTACTGTCAATGATAGTAATGTGTAATGACAGTAATGTAGTGTATTCCATAACAAGTAGGCTATTATTATGGTCAGGGGACTAGATGCAATCATACCATTTAAATACCTGTCCATCACATATAAAAACTGCTACACAATTAATACAAGGTTGGTGTAGCTCTATTGTAGACTTATCAGGCCCCTATAGTAAACCAAGGACCAAAGTTTATTATATCTGGATATCTAGTCAGTGACAGCCAAGTCATTGTTTCAGTTCAGTGCCAACTCTCCATTGAAAAGGAAGCTGTGTCCAGCCAGTCCAGCACTCTACAAACCAGAACTGCTCTCTGAGTGACTGTGTGTGTGTGTTGGGGGTGAGGGGGTACCTTTAGGTCCTTTGAATCCTATGGCCCCAGGTGGACCTCTTTGGCCTGGTTGTCCTGGTGGTCCAGGGATCTCAGATGGAAATTGATTTGAAGGACCTGAACACACAGTTCAAGGTGTTAGTTCTCTGTTCTCATTCTCTCTCTGTCTCACTCTCTCTCATACTCTCTCAGACACACACACACCCTTTGTGTCCTCAGTGAGCATGTTGTTGCACTGTGACAGGATAATCTTTCTTTCATCATCACAAAACCAAAAGAAGACATTCACACTTGACCGTTTTCATAAATATTGTTGGTTAGTTGAGCACATCCAGTGTTTTGTGGCTGTTCTGAGAAAGCAGAGGAATGGTCAGCGTCCGTGTCTACTTTGCCACATTCAATAAGGCAGTGACATCCAGGAGAAAAAGGTTCAAATTGTTATTATTATGGATTTCCATTAAGGAACAAGTAAAGTTCCTCTACCAAACATCCAAAGAGCAGTCACAACAATGAGAAGAAGAGAAAGCAACAGATGGTGATGTCTGTTCCAACATCCATCATCTTTAATATCAGCTGTTTGTTAAATGGACCTGAATGTGCTTCATTTCACTAAAACACATCCTATCCACTCAGGCTGATGGATGGCAGGAAGCAGGCCAACCTTTGTTGCCAGTTTATTTTCATTTTGGAGGGAAGTGTGACACTCAGTGGCAGACTGTTAAACTGCAAGTTGGACTGGTTGGGGGAAGCGGCCTTTCACATCATGGCAGAGTTCCAAATGGCTTGTGTGTGCTTGCTGGGTACTGATCACAGATCAGTGATATTGATTTGGCAGTTCAGAAGGATGAGACACACGGGTATTTTGTTGGCAGGTTATTCATAATAAAATTACTTGACAGACAATTTTTATTCTAGGTTATTGTTTATGGTGTGAAAGTGCTGTTTTGATCAGTAGGCCCGCAGACAGAGGGAAAAGGCACTGAATGATAGAGACAGGCCTCAATACCCATGGAATGTAACACTGTAGGTGGTAAAAAAGATGGCTTCCACTAATGTAGACCACACTGTTGGCAGTCTAGATCTTGATGTGGCTGAGATATAGAGGTTGCCCTGATGAGAGCTTTTAGCTGTAACATGTTGTTTTTTGAATAATATTTTTGAAAAATACATTATCTGACAACCAGTGCTGAGACTTTTGATGTTTACTTTTTTATTTGTGGAACTGTGATTTAGCACCAGTAGCTTTCTTGGGTTTGTATGAGTCTATTACAGACAACTGTAAGCTATTTGTAGTTGTAGAATAACTGCAGGCTATTATTACTGCAGACAGTCTATTACAACACACAGTAATGGGGGGTTCATTGAGAGCAAGTGCTGATGGAAGCTTCTCATTTCAGGTTTTTTTGGCAAGGGAAGGGCCAAAGCTGGTGTCATGCTTTCGTGTAGAAATGTCCTCTTAAGCGCACAGCATTAGAAAATGCTTTCTGTCACAGGAGATGACAAACCTCCACGAAAGCATGTTTTAAGGGGGGTTAGTCTGAAGGGGTTTTTCCTGCTGTAGTGTTTGTTTACTCGCGGGGCCGAATATTGCATGAATGGCAGCAATATTCCCACTCTGGGGGATACCTTCCACCGTCTGCCCTTTCGGGCCCAGCGTCACATGAAGACACGGCACAGAGGCGGCTTGAAGAGGAGGACAGTAAACACAGTGAGTTACACCTGCCTGCTCTGACCTCTGACCTCAACAACATGGGAGCAATGGAGGCAAAGGCTCATGGGCCGGGGAGGGCTCTAAACCTAACAGCGCAAGACACAGCTCAGCTATTCACACCTGTTGCTCCATTCATCTCAGCGGACTGGAGGTTTAATCAGGGAATACCTGCACAAATGGGGATTTTCTCCTACTCCTTGATTTACAACTGAACCACTGTTTTTTGTTTGTGTTCCTGTTCATGTTCCTTGTGTTTAGGGTATCTACTAAAGTTAACCAATTAGATAAAAATAAAATAATGGTTTCATAATAACAGTTCATATAGCTTTTTTAAATAAATGTAACAGTTTTTAACAACACCCCATGAAAATTTTTCGATGACAATTATTTAGCTAACATATACATGGAATATATATAGAAAAATACATTTAAAAATTCAAAAATAATTCTGCTAATTCAGTCTAGCGACTTCATCACAGCAGGCTGTGGTTTTAGCTGTCCGGCTGTAACGTCATCAGTTTGCTTCTTTGGATAGTGCTTACCGGATTCCCCTTGTGGGCCCGGGGGCCCCGGAGGCCCTGGAAAGCCTGGGCTCCCTGCAAGGCCCTCACTCCCAAAGGAGGGCCGGCCTGGGTTCCCTTTCTCTCCTTTTGGTCCGATAGTACCGGGGAACCCTTGAGCCCCTGGCCGACCTGAGTGAGGGAAACAGGTGGGAGCATTGGAGAGAGACAGGGGAGGAGGAGGAGGAGGATGTATCATTATTATAACTCTTATTACTATATGAGCCCGGGATTCATGCTTGATTGAAACAGGACAGCAGTTTTACCTGGGATGAAGGATGGGGCTCCTGGAAGTCCGGGTTGTCCTGGGAACCCCGGTGGCCCGAGCTCACCGGGGGAGCCTGGGAATCCTTCAATCCCCGGGTCTCCAGGAGGGCCTAACACCAAGCACAGGTAAGGAGGAGATGACACCAACGTGTGGTCAAACATAGACCTCTATGATTACATGAAGCTGCGCTGCTAATTTGAGGCAAACTGATTAACAAGCACTTTGCCACCAGAGTTTGCTGCAGCTGCACACTGCAGTGGCTGTGGAGTACTCGTGATCATGATAAGCCAGTGTATAAATTGCAGGTTTCCTTAGTTTCCCAAGTGGTTTTGGAAGGAGTCAGCTTGGCCATTACCTTTGACAGCTGACCCATCCCCATCAACAAACGAAGGGGGTCCAGGGGGTCCTGGGTCTCCCCGTTCTCCCTGGCAAAAACAAAAGAAAACATTCACATGGCAATAAGAGGCGTAATCTAAAGCGGGCAGTGGTGTTGGCTGTCCACTTCAAACTTACCACCCACGGGGTGTGAATTAGCTTGTTAATGGAAAGTTTTCTCTTTAATAAGACAGATAGATCTCTCTTATTCATATTAACAGGCCATGGTTTGTACAAGGCACAACATTCATATGCTCTTATCAACACCTCGTCACACAAGTCCATTACTAGACTGAATTTAATTGCCTCATTTGACTTAATTAAACTGTGATTATAAATCTTTCAAGGCCTTTATCAACAGAACTTTTCCATCAAAATACATTTCTTCCAAACTTACTGTTAGTCCAGGATATCCTAACTGTCCAGGGAATCCAGGGCTGCCAGGGAACCCCTGGATAAGAGATATCACATGTGTCTGAGTCAGTCACTAGCAGGAGAAGCTGGCGTAAAAAGCTGCAGGTGTTTAAAATGCTCTACCTGTCTGCCTGGAGGCCCCATTGGTCCGTTTAAACCAGGAACACCCTAGAGGACCAAACAGAAACATCAAATCAAGAAGGCTTCTGACGTGGATTCTTTAAACCTACTATATTCAAGAATGGGAAAAGATCATAGCAGTACAGCATACATGGATAAAAAAAAACATTGAAAGTAAAATTTAAGAATAAACACGGACTCCCATTCAATGAAAAGCTGGACAGACAGGGATGTTCAGATAGCTATACACTTATTCAACATGCCTGAATATTACTCTCACTACAGTATGATTGATAGGAAGTATTTTAACCTACGTATGCTCAGAAAAAAACTATTGTACTACACCACACATATAGGTATGCATGTGCGTGTGCATGTGCTTGTATATGTATATGTATATGTTTGTATATTGTATTTCTCACTAAATTAATTCATGCATGTTATGGGAGGTGAAGACAAAGGCAATGTCTGCTTCCGAGGGGACAATAAAGTTAATATTACTAATAATAATCATTAGGCAAGCAGTGACGCACCCTTGCTCCTGGCAGTCCCAGAATTCCCTTTTCGCCAACCTCGCCTGGAAACCCAAATGGACCCTGTAAACATTTGGCATCTATTACCACACCATACAGTACAAACCTTCACTCAAAGACATATACCATGCTACCACATCAATTAGGGGGAAAAAACACAGACTCCTACCGGAGGTCCTGGAAGTCCTGGCTGACCTGGTACTCCCATGAATCCGTATTCACCCTGAGAGACAGAAGATGAGAGTGAGAAGGAGGCAAAGAGGCAGTGAAGAGGGAGAGAGAGGAGAAAGACCCCGGCCATAACATTGTCCTCACAATCAGGAAATCCCAACGTCTTCTACAAAAAGCTCAAGAAAACCCATACACAATGTTACCAATGAAACAAGCAAACAAACAAAAAAAAAAAACAAAAAAGGCAACACTATTAAAAACATGTTTTAAAGATGTAATTATCTGACGTTTCAATCCCGTCAAATCATTTTGTCCTCAGACACAACAATGGCGGGTGAAACCTTATTACCAAAACATCAGCCAGGGCGTTACGGTCCTCCATAACGCCCTGGAGTGATTCCTACACTACTGTGCACATAAACCATCTGCAATAAAGCGTAGGGTGTCTTTCAAAACTCACTGAAAATAGTCATATCTGAAATATACACACATATGCAAACATCTGTGTATATATTTATTTATGTAAATGTACTCTTTTCAGTCAGTTTTAGAACAGCAGATATGGTTGGATTTATGGCATGAGCAGAAAATTCTCCCTAGAACCTCAGGCCTCTGTTCAATGTAACTGTAATGTGCTTTGTCAGTGACTTTAAAGCCATTGTCCACGAGCTAACATGATTAGCTCACAAGCAGGCAACAGTTTTTAAACTCCTGCATAGCATTCTGGGATGTGGCATCAAATCATGACAGAAACTCAGTGTACTCAGTTTAGAAACTAAGCAGATGAAACAACCATTGACATCAACTGTATTCTACTTCCAAACAGGATTTATTAAAACGGCAATGTGTTTATCAGCTCGACAATTGAGTGGTGAGTGGAAAGACACGTATACTCCCCAGGTTTGAAAATTAAGTACCTAAAAAATGATGTGCAAAAGTATCCATTTGGCTAAATGTCTTCTACACTATTCAACACTATTTCAACTGAATACATTCTGTTTGTGTCTTCTCCCCTTCTCTCACTTTATTGTTAACCATGTATATTTAGTTAGTCTCACCACAACATCACCTGAATTTGTGCAAGAGCACTGACACATGATGAATACAATCTTCCAATACACTTGCATGCAGCCAATGCCTATTTTTCATATGAACAATCCCACACTACAGCACTGGAGAGCAAATGCCCATCAATATCATCTGAGTAACTCATGGGTACTTGACTAGTCACTAGTGGGTGCTATTGAGCAGGGTGATGAGATCCTGGCTGCTCTAATCCACCCTATCGGAACAGAGCCAGTCGCGGTCTGTCATATGTGGAGTCCCAGACATTAACAGACTGGACCACTTGGAAGGTGACCAATCTTTCTTTATGGAAGTGGCAAAACTGAAACTGAATTCTGATTTCACATCAAAACAGAGATACAACAAAGAAAAAAAACTTTTTTACTAGCTTTTTTGTTTTACTAATTTGTTTGCTTTTGTATTATCTGTGGTAACCTATAGTGTAATTTAAGTAAAATGTCAATATGCCCATTTGGGTTTTTATCTTTCTGCACAATCTTCATGTCACCTACTGTATGTCATGTGTAATTTAATGTGACGTATCACATGTCATCTTAGTAGTAATAATGATGATAATAATAATAATAATAAATAAACAAATATAAAGAAGTATTATATGTGAATTAATACAAAAAAAAAAACAAAATAAAACACTTTTACTTAAGGAAACTGGTGTTTACATCTAACTGGTTTCTCAACACAAAGGCTGAGAACAGGTGGCTAACTCTGTGCTTCCACTAGTCTGGCTTCAGGTACATCTCAGCATGGCTGTGGATCTGTACTGTTTATATTATCCTTCAGGTATCGCTCAGCCGGCTGAGAGCAGTCTGGTTGGCTCTTCATTTCTCACCTGATACTCAATGTGATCAAACACAGCCCGCACAGAAGTAGTTTAATTTTCTGAATGATGAATCAGCAAGTTTCCTTTGCATATGCTATCCCTAAACACTGCATTCACTGCATTTCTACAAAATAAAGTCAAATGTGCAGGAAATTCACATGACACAGCCTACAGTGGCCTTTCTGCACACAGTTTCTCCTATGGCTCAACAACACTCAGCTCTCTCTCTCATTCCCTCTCCATCTGTCTCTCACACCCAGCCTGAAACTCATCTTCCCTAAGACAGGCATTGCTCTCCCTGCTGAAAAGGCCATCTCATGGAGTGTAGCGAAGGGAGAGAGCAGTCACCCCGGCCTCGAACCCAGGTCTATGGGGTACCAAACATGCGACTTTGACCGCGACACCAAAGAGCCAGGCTCATTGGTATGGCAGTCAGAGTGCATACTCAACCGTAGTGACGGCACTCTGTCACATGGAGTATAGTCTTATGTAGCCTTATGAATCATATTTTGTATATGTTAGCATGATTTAAGTTTAAATAGTTCTTGTCTGTGTTGGCCCTATGGGTCTTTGCTAGGCTTTTTGTTTATGGCCAATTTGAGCTCTCTGTACATGCTAATATCAGTCTGGCTGTAGGCTTATGATGGTGCTGATCTGTTGCTGTCTATAGTATAGTTATAGTTATGCCCTTGTCCTTGCAGCTGTTATGGTATACACCGTATATATTTTGCAACAAAGGCCTCTCTGGATAAGAGCATTTGTCAAATGGACAAAAAACTAATAAAATCATAACCTTTTAGAGTTTAGTTAGACTAGCAGGGTTTCATCAGGCTCAGAACAGCAGGCTAATGTGTTTAGGTTGCATTTCCTGTGTTGGTTTATGCTCTCTAACATTAGCTGAAGCTTCTTCTTTGCAATTGAGAGACATAACTTATTTACAAATATTTTTACAAAGGTTTCTGTGGGTCAATAAATTTAATACAATGCTGATAACAGACAGGCTTGTTTGCAAGAGTATTTACACACAAACGTGTGTTGCAGAGCAACTGAAAGTGGGAGGATATTTGTGCCATGACTCTGGTTATTGAAATAAAATTGAAAATGGGGTGGTCCTTTCCCCTGTAGGAGTGAAATTCAGATCATTATTGCAAATCTTCTGTGCCCTTCTGCTAGTTTGTGTGATACTATGTCAAACTCTTCCATCCTAATTGTTGCTGGAATGTCTGCAGAAGAACAGGGCTGTGTCTGCATTTGTCCCAGCTACCTAAAAAAGTCACATATATGTTCCACTGTAATAAACATTGGCATCATGATTGTTGCTGGGTAGCTGTGGTTGGTTTATCGCAATTTCAGTTATAGACTTCCAGCTTGTAGAACTATATCCCCCAAGGCTCCAACATGAATTGGGGAGAATGTAAACAAATATGCCAAATCACTGTTACATCACAGCAACCAATATTTAGTCTAGCTAGCTAAGTGACATTATTTGACAGCATCTTGATCTGCAATCTAATGTGGCTGGATTAAAATATTAGATTGTTAGGTAGAACATAATCTTTTGTGTAGCTGTTTATGTGCAGTTAAGCTGTTTTTACTGTATTTAGGCTGGTTCCTCTGCTTCGAATGACACTGCGGCCTGTTATTTTTTATATAGAGGACTGTCTAATCAACTGCATATCTGCTGTGCTGAATGCTGTGCCACTACCATCTAGATTTAGATGAATTGCCTGTATGGGCTATGCACGGGCACTTTTGTAATGTGTGAGTGAATTAAGCAGCACACATTGCCTTTTTCTGCAAGTGAGACAAAATGATGTCAGAAAGCAATGTGTTCATCTGAGCACGTCTGACTATGAATCTGATTGATATGTGATTCTTAGTTGCTGTGAGTGTTTAGAAGGGGCAGTCCTTTTTTCTGACATGGATAGGGGTTGCTACAAACACTGCTCAAAATTTTTAAAAACTGCTGGCATCATGGTGGTCACTATTTCAAACTTGTATATTAAATGCATAATAAACAACAAGTATAACCATAAAACAAAAAACATAAATTTCATATCATGCCAATTTAGGGAAAGCAATATTTTAAAACCCTGTTTTAGCAGGGACAAAGGCTTTAAGCGACACAATATATTTTAAACTTATTTCAAAGCATGCTTTGTTGTTTCTTGCAAAAAATTAGAAGTTCAGCAAAAAGCAAATTCATTGAAAGCAATGAATAAATGTATACATAATAAACAATTGCAATTTATTGCAAATTAAAAGACAAAGTTCAAAGGAGTTAGACTGAACAGAGGGTCTGCAAGTATGTTGGAAGGGGCCTCATCGGGCAAAAGGTGCTCCCTTTCAGAAGAACACAATGCAGCTCTATATGAAACACATACCAGAAGGACACTAATCTGTTGGTCCTTTTAAGCCCACATATATTAATGCATTTGAAGATCTTCCAAAGAACCCTTTAATTCCATTTCTTGACTTTCTAAGAACTTAGAAGTATGTTAATAAGATCTATGTGATCTATCTAATAAGAACTTTGCAAAGAACAACAAAAATAACATTTTTATATAAAAAATGACCCAAAACATTTAAAAGGAGTAAATAATTTGATAGACTGAGACATTCTTTCCCGGAAAGAAGTAGAACTGAACAGCCTTAAAGATAAAAAATAAAAAAACAGCAGCAGACCCCTGGCCCCCACAGGAGGAGCCAGAGAGGGGGATTCTGGGGGCCCAAGAGGGACACTGGGATGGGGGGGGGATGTGGACGGTGGGAGAGTGACCCACTAGCCTGCTATCCCATTTTGGAGGAAACAGGTGTTGGACCAGCAGGGGGCTCCATCTACCCAGCCTCAGCCCCTGACCTGGGCTGTTGCCGGGGGAGCTCTTGCGTGGCACGTGCCCTGGAACTCGGACCGCATTTCTCACAAACCTTAGTTCCTTTGTCTCCTTTAGGAAAGCCCACAAACTCCACCACTCCATTGACCAGTGGGCGGCCGGGGTCGCCGGGGAGGCCCACGTCTCCCTGGATGCGGTAACCAAGGAAGAGAGAGTTTTTACATGGCACACGGTGGGGGGTGGGGGAGGGGACTGGGGAGGGTTGGTGGAGGGTGCAGGTTTTTTTTTTTTTTTTTTTGCGGAGGACTGTGTGTGACCCCAGGGAGGGTGGTGAGGTGGGTGGGACGAGGCAGAGCAGGGCAGGGGTAACATGAGTGGCCAGGTATCAGTATGGCCCAAGCTGGAGAGCCACACGCACAGCACGACCCCCCACCACCATGATGCTCTGCTACCTCCCCCCTCATTTGCCGTCAGGCCTTTCACTGTTTTCTGCTGCCTATCTATAGTCTGCATTGCATCAACCTTGCAGCTGGCGTAGTGCAATAACACCACCCTTCTGCCATGGTACAGTACTGCACTCTTCTGTCAATCAAACACCATTATTGGGGATTATCAAATTTCACCTATGACCAACAACACTACAATATCTATTTATCTGTGCAGGTTTACTGGTAAGAGGTGGATGAGGGACAAAAGACCCAGAGCCTTTTTGTCAAGGCGGAGGCAAGGCAGACTATATTGATGGGTTGGGTAATGATGAAGTCCCATTTTGGTGCTGGCAGCTGCGTAAAATGGAACTGGGAATTTGAGCCCGTACTGGGTGTGGCGTGTGGCCTCGGACAGCCTCATGCCCTCTCTCCTGCGCCTCCCCCTCCTCCCACCTGCCGATCCCCAGCTAGCGCACCTCCCTGGGCTGGAACCACTGCTCCCGTCTGTGTTACCTTATCTCCTTTGAAGATAGTGCTTATAGCTGGCGCGCCTACTAGCGTCTCTTCCCCCTGCTCTCCTCGGGGTCCGGGTAGACCCACGTCCCCCTGGGATCCAGAGGAACACAGTCGTTAGCCAATTGGTGTGTTGCGGGGGAGGAGTCGGGGGTGGGGATATGGGAGGATACGCCCCCATCTCCTCGGAGCTCCTCGCCAGACAGAAAGAGCAAAAGACAGAGAGGGTAAAAGAGAGAGGGAAAGAGTGAGAAAGAAAAGGAGAGAGAAAGAGAGCAAGCAAGTGAGGGAGAAAGGAAGAGAGTAAGAGTGACAGGGTGTAGTAAGAGTGTGAGAAAGAGAAGAGAACAGAGAGGAAACAGGAAATCAAGAAATCAAGAAAGCAAGAAAGGAGGTAGAGAGAGGTGAGGGGAGAGAGGAGATATTAAGAGGGCAGAAAGGGAGCAAAAGGAGTGAAGGAAAGAGGGAGAAAGAGAAACTCCACACTCTGGAGGTTTGTTCTCAGAGTGTTTGACCTTGGAAATACATTAATCTACATCCGGACTGTGTGCACTGAGTATGTCAAAGTGGCACAAGGCCAACCAACCACATATTACTACTAAGTGTGTCTTTCTCATACAGGCCTCGGAATGGTACTTCTACAGAAAATATTTGGCATGGGTCAAGCAGCAAAGTCTTCTGACTGCACGGAACATCCTATCAACACAGTGCACTGTCAGTCACTGAGTTACACTTTCATCTTCATATGACATTTGGATGCCCGAGGCCAACTCTATGAAAAGGACCGTATTGGCCCGAATATATACGGTGGGAGGGTATATAAGGTGGGTTCAAGCGCAACTTGCCCTATGTTCAGGGTGCATAAAGTGAAATTTGCAAACGTTTTGCTAAGTGGGTGGCAATTAGCCAAAGTGATGCCAATGGATCGAATGCATCCTCAGCAGTTACGGTGAGCAGCTAGCACAGCAGAAGGAAAATGAATTAGCCTGACCACAGTGACCATGTTGAACGAAGTGGATCATAAACAGGGTGAGTATCCAGGGGACTGAGAAGCTATAATGACAATTTTAAGAGTAAAAACTGACGCAGCATCATGAAACAGCTGTTGTGCCGTCAGAAAATTCAGTGTAACCAAAAATAACCTGTTAATAATATTTGACATAAAGAACGGGTACCAATTATAAGGACAATAATGATAAAACCTTGTTACTGGATTACAGATGCAAAATTAATCGGACTAACACCCACTATGGCAAATAAGATTTATTTTTGTGCATTGTGTATTGTGTATTTATGTTTGTGTAAGTTGCTTTATTTCTTTGGTTTGAAAAAGTACATTTAAACACTTTAAAAAAGCAATATTTTCCTTGGAAAAGGGCATTGCCTCATGATCAGGACTGCGTTATATTTGGGCCAATACAGTACCTGCTTTTACAAAAGAAACTACTGGAGGGCACATTTAATCAAAATATAATTGCAATTTATAATTTAATGATAAATTTTGAACAGCAGAACCAAATGAAAATATTGATTTATAATGATGTCACAGACATTACCACAAAAACAGCCAAACAGCATTTGATTATAAAGTATATACGTAATTTTCCTCCTCCCAAACTGAAACTATAATGGATTCCAGAACCAAACCTCAGGCAAAATGTTAACCAGCTCTTTCTTTGCTTTGCCTGATGTAGCCTCCTCCGATGAGCATTTAGCAATAGCAGGTTTAATCAGGCTTAAATTTCAAATGAACTGTCCCATTCACATGACTTTATTAATGTTTTGAGGGTGAACAACAGGTCCATGCAGGGAAGAAAAGATGGTGTTTTGAATGATGATGGTTGTTAGTGACCATTCTCGTTCGTAAATGGAAAAAAACTATAACTCCCATGCCCCTCCCCTTCCAATTGAGATCAAAGAAAAATAAAGTGACACAGGAGGCGGGAGCAAGTGATTCCAGCACCAATCACAGACCATTCATATTGTTGACCAGCATGGCAGCTCACAGATCTAATGTGTCCGTCATTCTTGTCAATTTGTCACTTATTCATATCCAATAGAATTTTCAGACAAAGTTTTTGAGGTGGACTAGTGCGTCACCTGGACAACAAATCTCTGAACTGCCATGAAACTGCCAGTGAAAATAAGAAACATTCCATTAGTAGTGACACACAGTTTAAGGGTGCAACATCACAAAGATGTGATTACACTGACAAATCCCAGGCACTGTGGGCATACACAGTTTTAGCGCAGACTTTGCAAGGGTGAAATGCAAATACACCTGAGTAAGTTGGTCAAATGGTTGCAATTACCACAGTGGCCCTACTGGCACTCTGAAAAAAAGACTAAACCATTTTAAAAAAGTATTCTTCTGGGAGGCAAAACCAGCCAATGAGCTTGTTAAGAAAATGGTAAACACATGGTATGTTGAGGTAGATGTATGAAGAGAAGAAACAAGAGGAAGAGAGGACCCAAGGTGCAGAATGAGAATTTAGACTTCATGCAGGACACCCCTGACATGCCAGTACTCTGCCACAAGGGGCAATCTTCACTTCCTGGAGGGCTCCAGTTTCTAACTAAAATTTGTACCAAAAGTGACATCTACCACATTTCTCGTTTAATCTGATCATCTTAGGTTTGCATTTGTTCATCAAAAGGTGACCTATAGTTACTGTTTATTGGCTATCGCAAAGCAAGCCAATTATCTAATCTTTCAGTCAACCATGCATAAATCCGTCATGTATATTTGTATCAATTCAAGGACTTGTGCAAAATACAAATGTGCAGACACTAAAGAAGCCTCCAGGAAGGGGTCTCATACTCCAGCTGTTGCCCGTTAAGTAATGAACAATCAACAGCACCCGCATGCAGTCCAAAACCTCTAACCCAAACCTCTGACAAGCACTCTTGCATAGATAGAGTTGATTACAGACAGACAGACATGTACATCACACATGCACAGGTGGAATGAACAGAACTCAGCCGGAGTGGCATAAGCCTGGGGGTCTGAGAGGTTTTTCTTTTTTTGTGTGTGCATGTGTACTTCAGAGGCTGGTGACTTCATGGCTTCCCACCCAATAGGAAAAGTGGGAAGGGGCAAACCGCCTCCTGCCAGGGTCTCAGTCACATCATGAATGGAGCCTGCACTGAGGGTTAGCACACTCTCAGAGGTGAAAACAAGGGAGGAGGTCTACAGTATTCATCCTAAAAATAAAATATGTGCAATATTAATAGTGACAGATGTGTGTGATAGTTTTTTTTTAAGTTTCAAGATCCTGTGGCAACTGTAGCCTTTACGCCTTCCTGAGGGGGAAACTGCTAATGAAGAGATCTAGGCTTCTTGACAGATAAATATCAAAAGTAGGCAAATGTGAGACTGAGGGGAAATGTTCTCTGTTTTCATGTGAAAACAGTTCTTACCTTGTCTCCTCTTTCGCCCTGGAAACCCTGACTGGGGCTCCCTTAAAAAACAGGAGGGTGCATTGTGTTGGCTAGCAACAAAAACTACCTGAGACACAGACTTTGGAAGGTGTACTGATCACTAAACATTGCTGTGCATCTAAACTCTACGGTAACTGACAAGCACAAAATCCATTCTAACCAGGTTGATTGGGAGGAGACCGTGCTGGTGCTCTGAGAAATAACATGACTGGGAGGGACCTGAGTTTTTCCTTCAATGAACATCAGCTTAAATGTATCCAGAGAACAGGCACAACAGAGTAAGAAGGGCCCAGGAGAGCCCTGGAGCCTAAGTTAAGTCAAGACTGAGTTACAATGTGGCCAAACCCTACTGCTCTTAGTGCCCTCTAGTGTATTGTAGGACTCATTGCACAGCCTTGTCTACAGCAGCTGGGGACTGGAGCTCCTTCAGTACTTACTGGAGGGCCAGGTGGCCCAGGGGGACCCGGTCGACCCTGAGGGAGGCAGAGAGGCAGAACATTTTTAAGTAAACAACAAAACACCAAAGTAAACAATACCACACCAAACAAACCCCAAGTCAACCATTTTAATTTCTACAGCATTAAATCAAATGAAGAAAAAGAGAAGCCTGTCGCAAATAATTGGCATATAATATAAACATAGAGAGACACAGAATCTGCTAATATGTCAAGGTCAACAGATGTCAGCAGATGTATTTTAGTATAGTGCATAATATATGTACATGTATATATATATATCGAGCTGCATAAATAGAAAACATTGTAAAAACCTGTAACTGATGTAAGTCACTCTGGATAAGAGTGTCTGCTAAATGCCAATAATGTAATGTAATGTAATATATATATATATATATATATATATATATATATATATATATATATATATATATATATATGAATATATAATATATATATAATATATATATATATATATATATATATATATATATATATATATATATATATATATATATATATATATGTATATATATATATAATGAATAGTGATCTTTCCTACAATAGAAAAAAATAGTTTAAGCACATACAGGGAATCCTTCTGGACCTCTTGGGCCCACTGCACCTGGGAGACCGATTGGACCGCTGGGACCCTGAAAGAAAATGCCAGTTACACACAGACATCAGAACCGAGCTCAACCCTCTCTGTCATTGGCTGGGCTGTTATACATAAACACTGGCTACAGTCAGCATTATTCACAGGTATTACAGGTTTCCAGCATTATAAGGACCTTGTAAGGATGTTCTTGTTTAAATTAGACTTATATTTGGGGCTTTCCAGCAAACTGAAGACATAAGAAAATGTGTCATTTGAGCAAGTTTATATACAGGACACATCTGTGGACCATGCGCATGGTTTATCTCGATGTTTTTCCTCTGGAACTATAGAGCTCTCCAATCCCCTTCTCAGCCCAAACACCTTCAACGGGCTTATGCATTTTTTTCTACTCAAAACTTTCACTCAAATGTCACTTACAATCAAGCCATCCAACCCAGGCAATCCAGGCTCCCCCTGCAACAAAGGATATAAGCTTGCGTTACATTACATGCAACTCAGAGACAACATTCCCAACTTCACAACTTCTGCACAAAGAATGACATGCACCAAAGCAGGTCCCAGCGCAGGTGACACTGACCCCAACGGTCGAGGGGGACTGACGGTAGCCTAGATTTCTGTGATCTCAAAGACGGCAAAGCACATAAATTTTAAGTTTGAAAAAAAAAAACAGTGTGGTAGACACTGTGGTAGAGGCTGAATGTTTTTGTTTTTTCTGTGATAAAATTCCAGAGCAAAGTGAACATGTCTACCCAGATTTGCCCTGAACAGCTACACCCCCCGGCACGTCTAAACGGGGATCTGGCCCAGCTGCTTTACCTCCTGCGCTAATGCTGAAGTTCAGGGGTGGCACAGGCCGGGACTTTCCAGAGAAAAACGTGTTCTGGCAGGAAAGATTTACTGTGGGAAATTAATGATTGCTATTACCACACAGAGCAAATCAAGAAGGCCCATCATTTTCATTCTGCCTGACTTTTATTGGCACTGATATGTGGGGGGGGTGTGAGGGAAGGAAGCTCTGGACCTCATCCATCATCCTTAGGGCCCACCCTGGTAACACCTGTATGAGCTAGCATCAGAAACATGTGCTCCCTTTCTCCATAGGGAAAGAGCATTACCTGCGCCCACTCAAGAGAATGGAGCAGCAAACAACTTGCACACGTGCACGTGTGGTCATGGTAGGTCAGCCGGCCTTTTCTAAGACACAGAACCTGCATGTGCCTAACACAAACGCAGCCTCATACGCAGCTGGTGGAGGTGATACAGTGACCCTGTCCCTCAGTGGGAGTGTGCGTGGTGAGCTCATGCAGTTACCCGTATGCCACTGCCCAGTCCAGAGTACACGGGTTCGCCCTTCTGTCCTTTCAGACCAATCACCCCCTGGGTGGAGAAAGAAGGAGAGGCAGAGATACCACCAAAATCATTTTCCCTGTAATAAATAAGATCTGCCCACAATTCACAAAACTCTAACACATTAAAAACTTACAATGTGTACTGTATATCTCTGAAATAAGTTTATTTTTTTCATTTTACACATATCTATATATAAATTACTTATTACTTGTTGTTTAGGTTGTCAAATAAGACTTGCCAAGACTAGTATGATCCTTGTCACAAAACAAGTAGGAAATTAACCTGAAATAGGAATGGAGTAGAAATTGAACTGAACTAAATTGAGAGAAGGAAAGGGAGAGAGCGAGAGAAAGGAACAAGAAAGAGGGTATAAGACGGAAAAATGAGAAAAAAAGGACAGCAGGCAGAAAAAAAGAAAGCAGGTTTTAAAACTGCACTCTGCTAGGGGAGTCCTATATAAGGAACACAATTGGTATTATATTGCACTCTGATAAATCAGTCCTTAGTGATGAAGATCATTATGACTGTGTTGCACTCGGGTAAATGAGTCCTTGGGAATGAACCCTAAACGCTGCTCCTACTTACAGGCAGACCCGGGAGGCCTGGCACGCCATCCCGAGCACGGGGACCGGGGTCGCCCATGGTTCCGTTACAGCCGTCCACTCCTGGAGGTCCCCTGCTACCATCCTGCCCAGGGTGACCCTACCACCACACACACAACAAGAAACACAGGCGTCACAAAATGCGCTGGTGTGACACCTGACAACACTCAGCCTGGAGGCCAAATGAGGCCTGCAATGGACTTCCTGTTGGCCCTCTTTTTATTGAGAGAGAAAAATGAACTTTGTAATGTGCAAAAATGTGCAAAACTGCAACTATGTGCTATACCATTGTATACACCCAGGACAACGACACCATGTGTATATATGACTACCCCTTTTTCGCTTGTTAATATGAACTATTAGTCATACTAGCTTAGCTCCTAACTGACATTGACTGTGGACCTGGAATATTTGGTATTTCAACATTGTTATGGCGCACTCACCCGTTCTGAATGAATCATTTATCCACATGTAACAAACAATGGAAGTAATGGTGGTGCTTTATTCTGAATGTAATCAATAATCAGTCTGCATAGCTCAAGAATCTGTCTGCACTGTTTATACACTTTTATCTACAAATTATTTGTACACTGCTTTTATAAATTGCTAGTGGAAATAGTCTGGGGTGCCTGTATGTTTTTTTAACTGGAGCCCCTGTGAGAGAGATGGCGGGGAGCACTGATGAGACGGAGAAGCCTGGCTGCTGTGCTGAGCTGCCAGGACAGGAGCGAGGTCTGAACTGGAACACAGCGGCGGGTGCGAGCGCAGAGGGGAGACGGGCTCTGCGTGAGAGAGGCTGCGGGCGAGGCGGTACTCACGGGCACTCCGTCTGTTCCCGGGAACCCCGGCACTCCCATTGGCCCCTGTGGAAGCGCACACGGACACAGGGATCAGCCGGTGGGACGTTTTAAGAATGGTATTTTAGCACCTCTGGAGGGTACAGAGAGGGACTGGACAATTTTTGCATGTCTATCTCAGTGTGTATAAGGTCTCCTCTAGGGAGATGAAGCACTCACCTTGTCCCCTTTGGGTCCAGATGGCCCTCTGAGTCCGATGTGGCCCTTGTCACCTTTGGGCCCTGCGGGGCCCTGGGCGCCCACAAACCCCTCAGGTCCGTTTGGCCCAACAGGTCCCAACGGGCCCGGCCGACCCTGGGAGGAGAGAGGGCTGTAAGATGTCTCAAAAATTCCAGCCAATTTCTCCTGCTGGTTGGGGTCTTCCCTAGAGTAGTTCCACAGCGAGCTATCTGAGATTCCAACTAGCCACCCTCTAGGCCAGAGCCGGGCCATACAGCCATCGCTCTAAGAGCTGCATTTAGTACATGACATTATAGTTCTGACTCCCAGAGCTCATCTCCGAGAGGCCATTCATCACTATCCGCATGCAATTACATCTCCTGTGATTAGGGAGTTTACACACGGAGAAACATTTCATTTTACAAATTGCTAGGCACCAGCTTGTTTTGTTGGGATTGATGTCTTGTTTGTTGAAGACCCCTGTTGCCACAGGGACCTGCTGTTATAAATAGTGGGTTTCCCATAATCCTTCATAGATGAACTTCCAACCTGGCCCGAAACGGATCAAAACACCACATGCTTTTTTTTAAACAGAGAGAAAAAGCGGGCTTGTTGGAGTGTATCCAGCTCCCAGAACCTCGCAGCAGCCTGAAGCCCCTGATGTCACCGTTTGTGCTGCTTCAGAACAAACAGCTTCAAAGCGGCAGCCATGAAGAAGATGGCAGCTGTCCATCATCAGCCAGCTCAGCTTTAGCAGTGCAGTTATTTTTGAATGCGGCCTGCTCTTTAAAAACACAACTTTGCGAAATCACCAGTTATACTCTCACTGTCACTGTGTTCTGGCTGTATGTTTCCACCCTGAGTGTTACACCAAATTAGACTGGGGAGGTGTGTGGCATTCATCCAAAACATTGTATTATTAAGATAATATGATGATATATGAGAGCATATGAGAATGTTTGCCAATTCACTATGACTCAGCATATTTATTGTTTCATGCACCAGTCTACTATGTTGAATAGAAAATCATGGGCAAGATCAGGGTGTGTGTGTGTGTGTGTGTCTATGTGTGTGTGTATGTGTGTGCTGTGCTTGCTGTGCAGTTGGTAATTGACATATCTGTGCTCAAGTGCTGTCATTTCCTGTTTAATTCTTACTACATCCTCCCAATGAGCAATACACAGATGAACTGCGCAGAGCTGCGCAGTTCTGATGCCCTCCAACACGGCCCATTTTCTCAGTGTGTCATCTATATATAAGGTCCATCTACGGTGAAGTCACAGGATTTATTAACAGAGTATTAACTAAGAGGAGAAAGAGGCCCCAGCAGATCCTCTTTCCTCTTGAGATTACAGGACCCTTTTGTCATTACTTTAGGGGAGGGTTTTTGAAAAAGACCTTGAAGCTTTTCTTCATGTGTAATAAAAGCTGCAGTAAGGTGTCAGTCCTCATGTAGCAGTTTCCTTAAGTGTCAGAGGGTAGTGATTCAGAGCTGTGACCCATGAGTCCCTGAAGCTGAATTGTCACTGAGATGACAGCAGAAATCCTAATGGATTTAGGACACAGTTGAGAACTGCCTGTCCCTTTCCACTAAAATGTCTAAAATTCTCCTTACTGCATTACGATTACTGTATGTTTGTTTAAAGGTACTGTCATACTTAGAGACACACATCATGGAGTGCTTTAGCTTTCTATGCACTGTGTATTGAAACAAATCAGTTCATAAAATAAAGATAAGGAAGGACCTATACTCTCATCATGCAGATGGTAACTTTTTTAATCTAATCTGGCATGATAGATATATTGTATTTAATATTCAATATCAACTAATCAAATAAATTCAGGTTATTCAAGACATTCAAGACTTTAATGTAAGATAAGAGTGATAGTTAGTGATGGTATGAGACACTACAGAGAGAAAATGCCATGAGAAAAAGTCTCTCAGTTAACGCCAAATGCATTGCAATACTCAGACTTCTCCACAGGGTGGCAACAAAGAGCAAGGACCATCAGTTTAGGAGGATGGACAGGCAGTACGACCTTGGACAGGCAGTAAATCTCTTGATTCGTCTACGTGCAAAGTAACATGCCACTGGAATCCGACTTAATTGGACTATGAAAGAAAAACTGTGAGAGGTGATTATTGCCACATATTTAGCTTGACATCTGAGGAAAGTGATGGTATTTTCAAGAAAGGGCTCCCAGAGGTCGGAGTTTATCTGGAGCTCACCCCCGGTCAGGATGGGTCAGACGAGAGGTCACACTACCTGCAGCATATTTCAGTGCATGTCTCCCACACCTCAGTCAACTTCTAAACATCTTCAATTACTAGCCGTGGCAAGTCCCGGTACCTGGGCGCATTAAAGTTAATCTAGGAGCCACCTGGTTACCCTGAGGAGGAGTCAAGGCCTCTGGAGAGAGGAGAGGGCGGGAGGGAGGGAGGGGGAGGGAACAGCTCTGGGCCAATTCGGCCAATGACAAGAGGCCGCCACAGTGAAACCATCCCCAGAATCCCAGCGATAATAACGGTCTGCTGGGTGTGGTGAAGAATGCTGCGCAGGCCTCACACCTGGTTTGAAGAAACACGCTCAGGTCTGACCGCGCTCTCCCCTCTGGCCCGCTCATTCCACCCCCGAAATATGCAGGGTGGAACAGCCTTGGGGCGGAGAAGAGAGTGCTCGCTCCCATTGGCCTTGTAATGCACCGACCGCTCCAGATGGAATGGAACATTATTCCGTTTAAAAAGAGGGATGAAGATGAAGGTAGGAGCAGACACTCACTCCCTCAGACCTCTTCTAAACCGCAAATGCTTCCTTCCTGAGAAGTAATGGAGGCAAGTGGTAGCAGGACTGTGGGCATTAACCTCAAGCATCAACCACAGGTGTCAACCACAAACCACACAGATATCTGATGAATCGGTAACGTGATGCAGTGGGCAAATGCCTAACGGGTGAATATTTTAACAGTCGTGCCTCTCCTGCTGAGAATGAAAACCTGCCGTTTTCAGTTTACTTTTAAAGCAGGGTGCAGTCCTTAATGGTCAGGTGACACCAATTGCCAGGAGCCCGGCTGTCCTGATGGCGAAGAGGAACTGCAAACAAGAGATGCCATTTACAGCCTTTTGCAAAGGCCTGGCAATCGACCTTGTTTCACCTTTTTCTCCCTGGGTACTGGAGTGGGAAAAGTGAGAGATGTGAAAGGAGTTCATAATGCAGGGAGCCACACCCGCGGACACGCGGGACACGCAAAACACCTGGGTGGCGCCCGCTTTGAAACTGTAACCATATCACATGCACAAAACGTCCCCGCTGCACCAAATCCAGATTATATGTGCACTTAGGGAGGGGGATAGTGTCCTCATTTATTCACTGACATGCAATCTATCGCCCTGAGCACATGGTAACTGCACTGACAACCCCACCTGGCCCAATATCAAATATCATCTAAATCATCCATCATCTAAATCATTTAATGTTACCAAGTTAGCCTGGTATAGGTAGCTTTATTGTGGGTAATTCCCTTGTGTTTATAGGTCTAGTCACATGACATATGAAGTGCTTAGGAAGAGAGATTACCTTGGCTCTAAGAATTACAATATCAAAGCACATTTTGGCCAAATAGTTGCCCAAAAGGTTGTTATAGGGTTAATGTGAAACTTAGGTACAGCAATTTTCTGGAAAGCTATTTTCATCTCTGAACATATTTTTTATTTTAGTTATTGACCGTGTTAAGAGATTACATACCACCGCTAGCCTCAATGCATTTCAATCACCTGGAAACTGAAATGTCCATGGCCAAATCTTGAAAGCATCATGATTTTTGAAGCCTTTCTTGCTAGGCCAGGCTCTACTCAAAGTACAAAATGAGACTCAGGAACAGTCAGCTTGCAATACCCTTGCTGGGTTAATTGCCTGTGTTTTAATATGACTTATGTAAGAAAATGTAAGATGCTGACGAGGCTACCCGGCCCTCTGACAGCCGGAGGGGTGCGGCAGAGAGGGAGAGCGACGCTCACATCCTGGGCCCCCAAGCTGTCCAAATCAGACAGAGCGTCATGCCGAAACACGGTGCTGCTGAGCGTGAGGACACAGAATGCCAGGTGGATCCTCCTTAGCCTCTACTCTCCCTCCAGACGCTCAGGCTAACCTGCAGGCAGCAGCTGTCAGCATGGTGTAGTGTGGTTAAGGGGCAGGGCCTGTAACCCTGGGGTTGCCAGTTCAACCCCCTGGTGGGGCACTGTCATCAAATGCAAGGCGCTATGCAGCCGTGTGAACACGTGACATGGAAGTTATACAAGTTGCTAAGGAGTGCCAGCTAGGCAAGTAATTAAGGAAACGTAATGACGTGGGCGTGAGGTCAAGTAAGAGGAATCTTCCCGAACGGCTGAACGGGGAAATCCCCCTTTGGTCTGGAACGTTTGAAGACCCGCATCTGACGCATGGCGCCGACTCTGCAGAGAAACTTTGCGGATGCATTTCACACAGCCTTTCACTTACTGTGCAACAGCCTGTGTGCCGTAACATGAACTTAGACTTCCACCAGAAGGCCCACCAACAGGGCTGCATTACAGAGCAGGTGCAACCCGATACGCCACGTGACAGCTGCCCTATGAAATTCCATGGCAAGGGTCATGTGACATGCCTTGGCAGCCACGAGAGGGACTGGGGGGGAGTAAGAGGCATTCTATTTTCTGAGATGAGATGCTGACTCTGGCCGCTCCCTCCTGTCTCTGCAGAAAAGAGTTCTGGAGAAGGCCGCTGTTCACGGGGGCTCTGTGGGTTCAAAATTGGATGTGTGTCATGTTTTAGAGTATAGGGAAGGGGAAGTGACATCTAACTGGTTTGTTAGTTAGTGATGTCTCTGGTGCGACGGTGTGAGAATGGACCAAAACGCATCTTCAGGCCAGAGGTACTGCACATCTGGCTTAGGGGGATGAGCTCACCTGTCAAACATCGTTAATTCCTTTACATTAGCCCCTGCGTGTAATCTAGTGCAACCTGTAGCCTTGCAAAGCCCTCACGCATTCAGAGCAAGGCTGTAGAGCTCCATGTGTTTCACAGGAAGTGCAAATCTCTCTTTGCTGCAACGCTTCCTGTCTTCGGTCACAGAGCTCAGACGCTGCGCCTTTCGCTACGCTATCCCGCAAATGATGAATGTGATGAATGTCACCACGCTGCAGGACACACGTCACTCGCCACTTGCAAACCGGACGGTCACTTCCTGGAAAGTTACCCCTCTGGAAGTGAACTGCGAAGGTTAAACACCTAATGCACACACACCTGTCAGGACTTCGACCGCTCCATTCGGTCATTCAACCGCGTCCCATCCCTCCTCTCTCCAAAAACAACCCAGCATCGTTCCGTTTAATACCCCCAGATTTTTCAAAAAAAATCTTTTTTTTCCACGCCAGAGGGGGAAAAAAAGACTTCCAGCCATATTAATCTGCAGTAGACTGCGTCGTTTGTGCGGCAAATCCCCCACCTCACAAAGGGCACAAAAGAGACCATTCTGCTTTTTTAAGCCCCGCCAGCCTTTACCAGCACGGCTCCCCGGCGTGCGCATCACTTCCTGTCGGTGCGGCCAAGAGAATCCATGAGCAGACAGATTCCCCCGGCTCAGCCCACCGCGCCCCGTTAGGCCCCGGGATTTAGCGGGACCCATTGTTTGTGGGCAGCGAGGCCCGGGGGGATGATTTTGCCTGTCACACCGCATGCTCACTCGCCCCTCTGACGGGCCCGGCACAAGGAAACATTCAGCCTCAGATCGGAGGGGTGTCGCAGGAGCCCGGGACCGTCGCTTGATTCGGGGCTTGATAACCTAATCACCCTGCGCCCCCATGAGCCACATCCCAAAAACCCCCCCTGCGGGCAGACGGTGCAGACAGTAGGCCAAACAAACCCTATCCCACCACAAAGTCCAGCTGGCTCAGCGATTTTTCCCCTCTCCTAACTACTGGCAGGGAAAAGATGCCGGAACCAACCACAAGAGGAATGGTACTTGTCTGAGACAGAATTTGGGAGGGGGGGCTGTTTCTGGTGAAGAGGGGGTGTAGGGGCAGGGAAGTGAGTAAGAAGTTGAGATACAAACATGTCTCTTCAGAACACTGTCTCTTCCAGCCATTTTTCTCATCCACCAGTGCCTACCATTTCCTTCCCACAAATGCGCAAAACCATGTATCTGCTCAAACGATAAACCCTGGAACTCAGAAAACTGCCATCGCCGCTGCTCTGTTTAAACAACAAGAAAACCGTGTTTGAAAAAAAAAACTTGAGCGCCGTGAGGGTCGACGAACTTGGAGGGTCTGCGATTCAGTTACGTGGAACTTTTCCCTTGCTGAAAAAAGCTTAATAGTTTGTTGATTGAACCTGACCACCTGTTGCGCTGGCGGAGGGCACGTCACTCTTTGGAGAAGCCCTACCTCTGTGGCGCTCTCATACTTCCTCAGTGCCATTTAAAACTAATTCTTTCACTTTGTTTGAAATTCCAAACCTCTTCCAAATTGAGTCCAGCTGGGTTTACACAACTTCCTCTTCCCCCGTCTTCAGAATGAAACCTGCCTCCACTTTAATGCGCTGAGACACATGCGAGTGTGCAACAGTGCCAGGAAAGTGTGTACAGTAAATGTCATGTGAATTGCACTGAACAGACGCAACCTGTGTAACGCACTCAAGTTCTGAGATTCCAAGTGTGTTGTGGGTAGCCAACCTTTGAGCAATGCCAAATGGAGACCTGATATGCAATTCTTTCATGTGTTAACGAATGACTTACACTAAATACCGTTTATTGTCACATGCTTTCCACTCAAACTGGACCTGGTCTTCCCATCAAAAGCAGAACACTTCATTATGGGTGACTGATACAAACACCTAACAGAAAGTACTTTTATTTGATCTTCAGAGATTCAAATCTCTCTGATTAACAGTCAAAACCGGATGCTGTATGGACTTGCTGAGGTACAGAGTGACCTGGGGAACTCCTGTCTTCTGTATTTTGTCTGTGCTCCCTCTGGGGCTGCTTATCTCTTGGCACTAAAGGTAACAACTTCACTACTAATTCCTCCAGTGCCAGTTTTCCCATAACAGAGCTGGCCTACATTCTTTGAGATTTTTGAACTTCTCAATGTGTCAAGCACAACATGTTTATGCCCCCCCTAAGCGTTTCCAGGAAACCGTGGAAGCAGGCGCCGACTCTAAACGGCTCAGCGTGCCACGGTTTCCCTTCTCCTTTCCCACAATCCTCAGGGGCCCCCACCTTGGCGGACAGCTGGAGGAGACAAGAGTCACATCCCTCTTCGCTTTGTTTTATCTTCTCCTATGGAGCCAGGGAGACTTGGGGAAGGGGGGGCAGGGGGGAGAAGACACAGCTGTGTTTAGGTTATGATTGGGATTCCTGTATGTTTGGTTCATCCTTCAGGTCACCCGATGGCATGTTTGTCAGATCGGTGCTGGGGAGTGCGCTGGGTGAAAGCGTGGGACGCCGGCTCCGCGGTGCTCACACCGGCCTCCTCTCACCGCTGCCAGAGCTGAGCGGCACAAGAGCTGCAGGCTCATGCTCTGGCCTGGCAGCCCCTGGGCAGATTACAGCAAACTCAACAACGCAGGACAACCAAAACTATCACGCATTCCTACTTCCAAACCCAGCCCTGTACGCCAGACTTAGGTACAACTGCAGACAGTCATGGACAAGATTTAGTAAAAAATGACAGTGCCCTTGAACCTAGCATGGTTATTAACTGTTTTAATAATCTCAATCTCTAATAATCCTTTAAGTGGGAAAATAATTTCCCCCCTCTCCAACTTAGTTGAAGCGTGGTGAGCAATCTGGTACAACATGGCTACCATGCACCACCCAAGTGGATGGTACACATTGATAGTAGCTGAAGAGACCTCCTTCCTCCTTCAATTATTATTATTATCATTATTATCATTATTATTATTATTATTAAATCTGTTCAGAACAGATTGTTGGGGAAGGACTGGAATATCACTAATATGGAATATCACAGAGTCACTGACATCAGATTATCCCTGACAAATTCAAACAAAATACACCTGCTTGTTTTAAGCACATTTCATTCATGCTTAAAAGAGTAAAAAATTGCTTTATCTTCTGTGTCGTCTGCAAAGATTTCATTCTGATGTCTCAGTACTTGCACTGAACACCATCAGAGCAGATCAAGTTATTCCCTTGACACAATTATGAATACCATATGTCTGTTTAGAAAGCAGTGAGCTCTGCTTGATAACTTTACATTTTTAGCTCACAGCATAATCGGCTTTGACTTGGGTGACCTAATTTCGAAGGGATCAGATCTCAAAACCCTGGAATGAGAACAAAGCAAGAAACTCAAGGTCTCTCTGAACACTGAGCACGTGAGAGACAGTTCCAAAGTCCACCAGTAGAGGGCAGTGCCATGTACAGGATCATTCAGTGTGGCAAAGTTTCAGGTAATTCTCTGTAATGTACACTGAACCCTCTTACTTGTGGCTTCAATAAAGGTCAGCTAAACACAAATCACACAGAAATAGTTATGATGAGGAATGCAGTCACAAGCAAATAAATGCACTAGAGAACTAGAACTTGGAGTCCAAATGTTAAAATGTCACCAGTGCACACAGCTCATTCCATTCCAGGTTTATCAGCAGGAGCCTCTGCACATGCGGTAGGGAGCGAGAGGAGGAGAAGGGGGGAGTATCTCTGTTTCGCTCATTCCCTATCTCTACATATATATATAAAAAAAATATAGAAAATATATAGAAAAAAATATATAGAAAAAATATTTAAAAAAAAAAAAAACGAGGGCCCTCTGTTCTGTCCGATTAGCATCCACAGCCAAGCAAACCCAAATCAGCCCATTTGCCTGTTACTCAGTAGGTATTCCCACTGGAACAGATGCAGATGTAGTGTGATTCAGTCCAATTCCATATGTAAAAGAAACTGAGGTACAGAACAAAAGGTGTTACTGATGTGAAGCTCTGAGCTACCGCACTGCAGTGGGGGCCAGGTGTGGCCTCTTAAGATGAACGGCGTGTCAGAGAGGAGCTTTCCGGCCCCGTGTCTCCAGGAGCATACAGCGGATCTTCCTGGTTTGACCTTTCAACCCTCTGGCCTCAACACAACCCACCCACCCCCCAAAAAAAAACCCCCATACCACAGGGCCGTGCTACGCAGGATTGCACAACTGGCGTGTGTATCGCACGTCAGGCTCAGTGTTTGGGTGAAACAGCATTACCCTAAACCAAAATCTCCAGTGTGTTTAGACTGAGGGAAGGGGTTCCGCCTGGGTTAAAAGGAAGAAGGGGAAAACACACACATACACATGCACGCACACATGCACACACAAGCTTCTTTGGAGTGTGTGTGTGTGTGTGTGCGTGAGAGGGAATGACGGTAGAGAAGGTGCCTCAAACCTTAAAAAGGACAGAGTGGGGGCGGCACGCATTTCATCTGAGGGTCCTGTCCCTCTAGCTGTGGGTTGTCGTCAGGGGCTTTTGCTCCCTTTTGTTCTCCCCCCCAGATTAAGATCAGAGCCCAGCGGAAGCCACAGATAGAGAGTCCCCTTCCCCCCACCCCACGGGCAGTCCCCCTGCCCCCTGGCATTCCACCCATGGAGGCCAGTCAGCAAAAAAGCAGCCCCCCTACCCCGCCAATCCCCCCCCTTACTCGCAAAACAACACGTTAAAACAGGCACAGTGAAACAGCGCTCTCAGACACCAAGCGCCAGCTCCCGCTATCTCTGCTCTGGATCAGAAACTGGCAGGAGCGGCGGGGTGGGAATGGGGGCGTGGCCTTTTGAACGGGCGGGGCAGGGTGGGGCTCTGCCAGATTACCATCGCCAGCCTCATCCTCTCCTGTAACGTACCATCATGAACCCTGCACTGTCTTTTAACGCAGGGTCCCAAAGGGTGGAAGGAAAGGCGCTCTCATATCTGAGGGAGGCCTCGCAAGAGGTGGACGCTGCGAGCGACGGACCCTCTGACTTTTAAATCCCGCGATGGCATGCGGGGGCTTTGTGCGATGGAATGCAGAGGTCTTGGAATGCTGGTACTGCATGGCGGGAGAGATTTCCCGCGTATCGGCCGCACATGCCAAATAGAGCCCCGCACAGATCTCCCACATTCTGACTTGAACCTTTTTACTCAGAGCATGATTAAAAAAATGGTGTTAAAAAGGCCATTAAGGGCATCTTCTAAGAAAACAACTTATAAATACTTGTATAAACCTATATAAAAAACAACACATTAGATCATTGAAATCTCAATGATAACATCCCTGTAACTGGCTGGGGGAAGTGTGATCTTTAGAGACCTTCATTAGCTGCTTCCACTATCATTTATCTGTGCCCCTCTGAAAGTCTACATCCATTCATCACCACTGATCCATAAAAGGGCCTGACTTATCTGTGGTCTGAAAGCTTTATAGGGAGGGGGAAGACAGAGACAGAAAACTGCTTCTGTCCTATGTGTCTCACTTGAGGAAGACACTACTTACGAAAAAAAAAAATGAACAACAGTCTATACCACTTGAGGTGTTCCAACATAGCTGTAACCCCTTGCACCCCAGAGGAAACTGGTTAAGGGCCCTGCCAAAATGAAGACACATGTTTTTCTCCCTGCTGTGTGGTCCCTCAACCTCAGCACATGAAAGTAATGTTGATTTTGCAGCACCGAACGTGAACCATTCCACCGGCATCCCTTGATCTTTGACCCCTTTACCCCATCGATGCGGATGTTATTACGCTAAATGAGTCCAATGTGGGACCTCGTTTGCCTCCGGCGTTTTTGAGGAACCTTCCCCTTCTGCTTTCAAATCCACTCCACCAGTCTGTTTTGCTTCATTAAGAGGCCTTGGGGGTCCGAGGAGGGTTCAAAGCAGGGAATTAACAGGGCAAAATCCACCCTGAGCAGGAGGCATTCTGGGAAAAACCAAAATCTTGCAAATGTGGCCAGGTTATTGCATGGGAACTGTCCACTTGGACTCTGGGTCAGATTCATCATCCCTGAAGGCTGTGTTTGGCGGAACACTGGCTGCCTGTGGGTGCGAATTCTGCTTCACAGACCTCAGACAACAATGACTCTGCTCTCACCAAACACCATCAAAGTCAACGCCTTTCAGAGCATTGTTCACGTCATGTTAAGAGACTCGTACTGAGCCAGGACAGAAAGCGGCTGTTGATAATTCTGTATTAGATCACTTTACCCAGCATACCTTGGGACAGGACGTCTTCTCTCTCTACTGTCGCGCTAGTCAGGACAAGTATATCCTCATCTCATCGCCCTGGAAAAAGTCTCCAGGGCAATACACTCGTCGGTGCTTACCTACAGCCTCAACACAAACACCCCTCTATCCACCCTAGGGGGGGTCAGGTTTTCATTTTCTACAGGAAGGGGATTGGTCCATTTTGAGCGACTGTAGCCCCTGATGTCAGTTTCGGATGTGTGAAGGCAGTGCAGTGCAACCTCGCTCCCCTCCTTCAGGATTAACACCCTCGGCAATCCTGGGGAGCTGACAGGCTGCTGTTAACGCTGGATCCAGCTGCCAAGATTTTGACGACACTTGCAGACATGACTTAACAGTCCTAAAACCGATCTTATCCTGTCCGTCTTACAGGGATCCCCTGTTTTGTTGTTAAATTTGTCCGTAAATTATATCTTAAAAAAATCCCAGCCAGTGGAGCAGTGTGGCGACTGGAAATGGCTCAAAGCAAATCAGCACGTGGAGAAGAAGTCAAAGACGACAAAAAATAAATTAATCAATATAAATGAACAGCGATGGCAGTGAACCCGCGAGACTTGCCTGACTAAAGCTGAAGCTACGCAGTAGGGCCCGGGGTGTAGTCATGGTCATCGGCGTGGGCACGGCGCGCAGAAAAGGCTCCAGCACCTACCGCTCAGTACTGCTGCACAGAGACAAATTACAGCCCCGTGTGTGAGGCTGTTAAGGAGCGAGCGGTGGTGTGTAATATGGCAGCTGCTGTGTCATTTGCGGAGTTTCACTGTACTTAAAGTGCTCCCTTCTGGGGACGAGCACAGCCGCTAATTGCTGTTTTAGCTGCGCGTCCGGCATCACAGAGCCATAAATAGAGCTAGGTGGTGGCATACCGCACACCTTCCCATCAGCCAACAGTGCGACCCACAGACACTCTCTGTCTGGAGTTGGGACGGGGCGCTAGGACCTCCCCTCACCTGGAAATGTCAACCAAGGTCTCTCCCTCCACCACTAGCCAGGAGGGTATCAGCTCAAGACTAGTCATAAGGCCAATGGTAGACAACACTGACCATCCATTGAGATCAGCCACTTTGGAAAAGTCAAACTAAGAACTGAAAAATGGTTAACCACCTTTCAGGCCTTTTTTGCCACAGAACATCCAGAGAATTATTCCTGCTTAAACAGCAACCCCCCCTCAGAAACCCTTTATTACTTAATCATGCATGGATTTTCACCACACCCAAGAGCGAGCAAACAGAGTCGACTGAACTCCGGTTTAAGTTCACCAACAAAAAAAGTAAACGATCCGAACTGAGAAATCCCTCTCCAACAGAGAAAACAACTGGCTACTTTGTACTGTCTTCTTTTCCTTTCATTTCACTGTATCACAAAAGCAGCCTTCGAGCCTGATTTCACCTCTACCAATAGAGTCAGTGCAGAAAAGACAACAGGGGAGGGGTGATGGAATGGAAAGTGAGTGACTTCTATTGCAAAGTCTATGGGTTCAATCAGCCATAGTGGGAAATTGAATTGTTCCCTTTCAAACAGGGACTGAGGGGCAGGCCCTTGCACTCCCATGATCCTTCGCTGCACCCACCTCATGGTTACAGAGCAAACACAAATGAATCAGCCCACAGGTTTCCACGGGCTGGGTTCCGGACCGTAGGTGGGTTAGCGGGTTACGTTCAAACCCCACAGGCGCTTTTGCCAGCTGAATCTGCCTGCGATAATATCTGTTCCTTCAATGTTTCCAGGACATGTTCCATCAATGGGAAGAGTTACAAAGCAAGGTTTAATGACAACGGAAAAACAACAATGCAGTTATGGTAATTGTCATATTGAAAATATGCCTCTAATACAGGCACTGGAAAAAAGAAAGCCAGACAATTTACTTCAGAGGGTGGATGCTGTATATGCCCTGCAGGTGCCAATTTAAGTCCTGCAACCTGCCTGGGAACCCTGCCATGGCAGTGAGGTAATCATGCTACTGGTTATTAAACCATTCCCAAAGATTTCAGGAATTCTCTGAGAGGACAAACCAAAAAATTGAAAAGTGCAAATTTTGACCCAAATATTCAAAAAGGTAAGAGTACCAGGATTAAAGAAAAACCAAGTCTTGATGAAAAGAGGTGGATAGTGATACCAAAAAAAATGGCCATAAGGTATACTGTAAATAACATATACAAATAAAACTGACAGGATTAGTTTTCTGAGCAGTAAAAGCTGTCCACCTCCCAGGTCTATTTTTTTCAGGATTCTGAGTGAGCACAGTGTCAAGGGTGTCAGTCAGGAGGGGGGAGGGGGCTATGGCCTGATCTCTAAGTTCACATACGTGGAGGCTTGAGACAGGTTCGCTGAAGGCCTGTCTCTCTCCCCCGTCCTCTCCTCCAGCTTTTGTTTCCATACCCTCCATTTCTGCCCTCTCCCTTTGTGTAAAATCAGGGGGCGGAACGTCTGCACCCGTTTCCACCTCTCTACCTGCTCAGAGGGCTTGACTGCGCACCTTGAATCGGAACACATTCCTCACAGTCCGTGAGCATAGAGCACGGCTTTCAGCACATAGCACGCACAGCTGCCATTTTACAGCCGCGCCAACCTGTACCAAGCAACCTGTAACGTCTGAAACTCTATAAAACTCCCCCTTCGCTATACCTGTCAGGACCTGAGACTCCGAGCAACTATAAGTCATTGCTTGACTTCTTGTCATTTATTTCTAAGGCTGGGGGGGGGCGGCAACAGGCACATCAGCCAAGGGGAATATACAATACAATGGAACTGATTTGATGTCTTCTTGAGTTGGGGAATAAAGGGTGGGATCGCAAGTGTACCTTGAAGGGTAGTTTTGTGCTTGGCAGAGGGTGGAGAGTAATTTAGGGGGTGTGGTCTTGCGCGACAGAATAGTGGCTTGGCGGCACGCCAGGCCAGGGAAGTGGGGTGCTGCTGGCTGAGAAGGCAGGTGAGCAACCCCCCTCCAGACTCTCTCCTCATGCTCTGCCCTCCGCCCCGATGATGCACGTTCAGCTCTTGGGTGGCTAACAGTGCGTTTAAGGGAGTGAATAACTGGGATTTGCCCAATTTCCTTTCAACGCTCCTGTCCCTTGGGCACGAATATTCACACCAGCACACCTCCACTGTCTCAGCTTGTCTTGGTGCCGGGTGGTACGCCACAGACCTGCAGGTTTCAGGTCTGTCTCTTCATAGCACAGCGAAAACCTATTAGTATTGTACCTAACGATTACACAACGAAGAAATACACGTGGCTTAAAATCAGTTTGGTAATCGTTATAATTATGTTCGCTGTCATTATTAATTATTATTCATTTTAGGTTTTCACTTTAGGTCAACGATTATTTTAAAATGAACACCAAGGGCACTGTGTAGTTGGATGTAGGCCTACATCTACTCAATGCACCTTACCAGGCAGATTCAAAACATGTTTTTTGAAGATTTTATTTAGTCTACTGAAACATTTGTGGTGAAATCCCTCTTAGACCCTATTTTATATCCTCAAAGACTAAAAACCTCCTAAATATACTGCTGTAACTCAAACTGAGAGACAGAGCAGATTACTCTCTATGAACAATGGCTTGTGTAAATACACCACCCACACAAATACCGCCACAAGAACATCTTCCAAACTTCAAAAGAGAGGAAGAAGTGGTGGGGGGAAAATGCTGACTTCAGTTACCAGGGAAAACATGTTATTTCCAAAAGCTCTCATTTTGTGGGCCACGCAACAGGCCTTGGGTCGGAAGGTAGTTCACTCCCCCCCTCTGCACAGACATGGGTTTGAAATTTTTTGAACAGGCAAAGGTGAAGGCCTGACGCAACCCTGCCTACTTTCACTGCCACAACGCCCTGCGCTCAACAGAAACCCCACATTTGGGCTGACTGACAGCTGCTCTCCAGCAGGGCCGTGCGCATCATTAGAAGCGACACGGGGGACAGCCCTGGTCTCTTCACTAAAAGCAAGGTAGGGCGCTAATTACAAGAGAGTCTTCACTGGAGGCCCAATCAGATGGCCAGTACTCCTGTGCATGGAACTCTGGAGAGAGGAGTCTGCTCCGATTGGCTGTGGCACAGGGCCGCTTACTTGCTTGCAAACGTGCTAGCATAATTTGTCTTTGTCCCTTCTCTCCAGCACAGGCCCTACCAAGGAATGCCATTGTGTTATGTCTTTGTCCAGGCAAGCCATGCAAAGAGCTTCAATGGAAGTTTTACAGTTTGCTTTTCAGGGAATTCCAATACCTTTCACCTTTGAAGCTGAACGTTTGAAACATTTAGGGTTGTTCTCTTAATTAGTTTCTTTTTTCCCAGTTGTCAACACCCTTGTCTGTGTTTATGCTGTTCCACAGCCAAGTCAACAACATGAAATTAAGGCTTGCAGCAAATGTGTTAGCCTCATTGCCTGGAAACATGCAATGCCTCCTGTGTGTGGGTCAGCCTAGGCTAATTAAAAAATCAAGCACGAGTGAAGATTACAACACAGTCTTTTTTCAAGTCATAGTCTGATTACTAAACATTGTGGGGTCTGGGCAGGGTTGAAATAAACACAGAGCTCAGCTGTCAAAATGGCAGCTATGACAACAGTCATAGACTGTAGTAGTTCTAGGAGATTAACAACCCTAATATGCATGTACATGTATGCATTTATCTATTATAACTGCAAACACTGGTGACATTTTAATAATGTATTTATTCCCTTGACAAATTCCCTGCAGGGGAATAGGAAAACAATACATTCGGAACATACGTGTCACATAAAGCATCAGAACACAAAGTGTGCTGAACGTGTTTACCCTGCAGCGTAACTCGGAGCGGAGCAGGATTCAGGGGAAGTATCGCTTGCCATCCACAATGCAGGACGATTTGTTCTAACGGTTGATAAAGCCGAGCGCGGCCCCAAACACAAAGAGCTTTTCATCTCTAATTAAAGTCCTGGCTGTGTGCTTTGGGACTGGCGGTAAATTTGCAGGTGTCACTGAACTATGTGAGCTGCGGGGTGAGATAAGAGCCGGGGAGTGAGCGGCCATGCAGGGAATGTGGCGGGCCTGCTCCCGGGTCAGGGCGGGAAGGACCCCCGCGGGGGGTGGGGGGGTCGGGGTTCGGACGGCCTCACGCGGGCTCCGTTCGGAAGCCGCGCCGGAGGTGGTTTACGTCGCAGACCGGGCCGGTGAGCACTTCCTGCACACACCGTTCGAATCACAGGTTTTGACACCTCAGCTTTTAACAGGCAGCGCTCTATTCGACAGCTGTTCTCAGACTTTTAACATGAAGTTTTTAAGTCTTTTGACAGCCACGCAGAGCTTTTATGGCCACTACAGGGCAGCGATAGGAAATCTGGGAAAAATGGACACCTGATGTAGAGCTTCATGCTCGGAGCAGAGTTGGGTATAAACTAATGTCATTAATAAAGGGGAAAACTTATTCTCTGTGACAAAACAGAGGGACAGCCCCTTACCTTGCAATGTTATAACAGAAAGCATGATTATAATTTTGCTAACCAAGGCTGTATCTTTGTTATGGCTGGCTTGCACTAAATTATAATTTGTCTTTTTTGTAAGGGCATTAGTATATCTTATTTTTGATAAAAATGACAAAAATGATGTTAACTGGTATTTTTAAAAATGCTGAAATAGTTTAGCTAACTTTAGCAAACATTAAGGAAATCGTTGACAAGCATGGTCCAAAACTGGGCCAGCAGTGGTTTTGAACCTTGTTCTGTGACCCGTAGAGTCAACATCAGGAGCCACACTTAGATCTGTTATGTATGTGGCAATCCTTGCACTGGCGCCCCCTGCAGGAAGAGAATAAAAAGGAGACACCCCTTACCCTGCTGCCCTTCTCTGGATTACACTGGCATCCTCCACTGCAGTCCCGTCCCGCACACGGCTCCTGAATCTTCGTCCCCTGGAGGAAGAGGGAGAGGAGGGTGGGGGTGGGGGAGAAGAGACCACAGAAATGTCATTAACGCCACCTCAAAGGATACCTGCGCAACCAGACACCTGTGTGAATCCACAGGGGATTGGAAACCAGAGAACGGGGGAAGGGGGTACCCCAGGACTCGGATTGTTTTCGAGACAATTGCGTGGACTGGGTGGGTGGGAGGGTGGTAGAGTAATGGGATTCCTTCAGTAATGGGATTTCACCTGCTGGGGGGTATGTGCTGGTGTTCCTTTAAACCCAATCCACTGAAGATTAAGCAACCCTGTCATTACCTATACATCCATTCAGCCCCTATACACATCCCAGGCTGTGTACCTTTCAAAGCCCACCACTGCATCCACACAATGGCTGACCCTTCTCAACACCAACAATGCAATCATGCAAACACATATCTTTGAAGAGCATACACACATGGAGGTATACAGATGCTGAATATGCTCTGAGTAGGGCAGTGATTGCTGACTTGTACTGTCAGTGACTGCACTGCTTTGGGCACTGCTGCAGGAGGAAACGCGGTCGATCGAGAGCCGCTCCGAAGGGTCCCTGAGGGACACGGCGCAGCAGCCGCCTGTGCCTCACAACCCGGGGGATGTCAGGTTCCACACATCAACAAAGGCAGCAAAATCCGCACTGCATCTAACGTCCCCTATGCCACTTCCATAACAGTGATGTCTTCATCTCTGATCTGCTGTTTGGCACCACTCATTTTACAGACACTTAGCAACAGAGCGTATTATCCCACCCCCTCACCGCCCCCTCCCCCCCCTGGCGCTGGCATGCAACAGCCCAAGATGACGGTATGGCAAATCACAGTGACAGGCACTGCCCGGGCCTATTAACTCTGCATTAGGGCAGTATCCAGTTCCCCTCCTAAACCACTACACCCATGCTGAGAGCCTCACGCTACTTCTCAACACTGGCAAAGAGGGGGAACATTCCCTGGCTGTCTGGGGGGTGCCACTTGATGAGGGGGCTAAAATGCAGAGCCAAATAGGGTACTCCTTCTGATCAGGAGGGAATTCCAGAGAAGCCTCTGGCCTTTGTGAATTTCATTACACACATTACATTACATTACATGCATTTAGCAGACGCTCTTATCCAGAGCGACTCCCAGGACAACAGAACATAAGTGTATCCATTCAAGTTGAATGAGCAACAGTGTAAGACCAGGCTATCAACACTCATCTTTACACCCTCAAGTGGAAGACTGCACAGGAAAATTACATACGTACACATATATTTTATCAATTTACTTATGTATGTATGTATTTATTTATTTCACAACAGTAAAGGCAGTGAGTAGGTAGGGTAGGTTTGGACGCTGTGAGAGAATGACTCCTGGTAAACAGCGTTATAAGGCTATTAAAATGCCACGGCTCTGGGGCTGAGGGCTTAGGGGCAGGACTGAATCCAGCCCAGGCTGGAGTGGCAGCTGAAAGGCCTGGGTCATCAGAGGTGAGAGAAGGTGATGAGGTGGGGGGTGGGGGTGAGTTCAAGAAGTCACGGTGGGAACTAGAAAGTTCTCATGATATGTGTGTGTGTGTGTGTGTGTGTTTAAGAGAAAGAGTCGCACAGCTTGCCCACCCTCAGGCCCACTCTGACACAGTCACATGTTCCGCGACCGCACTCCACATGACTCGACACGCCGGCTCAGACCGCTGGCCCCCTTCTCCAGGGGTTGTCTTCAGGAAAAAGCAGGGGGAGAGCGAGAGGGGGGGAAAGAGTGTGAGGACGAGGCAGAGGAGGAGGAGGAGGAGGAGGAGGCCGTTGCCGGCCCCCGCTCCCTCCACCCCTCTGATCTCCACTGGGCCGCTAATCGAGGTGACAGAAGCGGGGCGAGGTTACCGTGCTTCGCCCGGCACAGAGAAGAGACAGAGAGAGGCAGGAGGAACCAATGAATGAGAGAATGAGAAAAGGGAGAAGAAAGAAGGCGCAGGGGCCTACGGAGAGAGAAAGAGAAAAACAGGGACACACACACCGCGAAGCCCGGCACTGTCGCCCCCCCCCCAAACTCCAGATTGGTCAGCGGTGCTAATCTCAGACATACTGCGCCAATGGACTCAGAGCTGACACTTCAGTTCTGTACGCCACGATCCAGCACACCTGCATGTGATACCCCCTCCCCACGGTATTATGGGTGTTCTGTTCTACCGGCGAAACTTTTGTCAGCGGTTCTATACATCCACCACATCCCTATAGCGCCATCTGAAAAGCCGCTTGCACGCTTGTTAAGTTCTCCTTGGACTGGAAACCCGTTTAAAAAAAAAACAACAAAACAACATAAAGCTTCAAAAAGGACATGCCGTACCTCAGAGGAATCTGCCAGAGCTTTCCTGAGGGTACAAAAAAACAGCTATTTGAAATAAGACAATGGGCAGAACTTGTCTCTCCCCTACAGGACAGTGTTCCTTTACATTTATTGCAAAACAGGAGAGGGGTTTTTCATCTGGGATTTAAAGATCAGGCAAACTACATTCAGCTGTAGTCTCCCTGCCAGGCTGCCTGGAGCCTGTGTCTGCATGTTGCTGTGCATCCAGTTCACACGTGCGGCCTCCTTTCAATACCTTGGAAATACCAACCTCTACCCATTACCCAGACAGAAAACGCCGCGACCTGCCACTGCATGCAGGTAAACCCGAGTTTGGGACACATTTCAAAGCTTTCAGGCACATGCAGCCCTGGGTTGTGGCTCTTCTCTATTCAATCTCTGTCTGATTCAGACTCTGTGACTCACGGTTAAATGCATTCATTTTCTCTCTGTAAACAGTATGGCCAAGTTGGCCATGATCAAAATTAATGATAAAAAACATTAATTTAATGAAAGGAGAGTTCACATTTATTGTTATTTATGTTAATTGGACAGGAATCTGAACTGCGTGTTATTATGAGTAAGGCATCTCTAATAGCCTAGGTGCTGTGTAGATCCAGGACAGTACTGCTCGTGCTCAGATGCTACTAGACTGGAGTAACTGCTTGTGGTTACAGTTTGCCCCATTCTGAATTGTAAGCTCCCCTTACTTTGTTCCAAACAAATCACAAGCACACACAGTGCCTGGTCTTCGGGCTGTGGGACGTGTGGACACACAGTGACGGTGAGGTGGAACTGCAGCATTTTGGAAAGGCCAGGTTGCTCCGCTGACAGCTTCACCACCTGAAAACTTTGGCACACCTGTCCTCCTTTCACTGATCTCTGGGTGACCTCAGATACGCAGGGCCATAGGGAGGCCCTTGACCTTTTTAGGCCACGCCCTGAACACACAATGCCCAATAGCAGGCCTAAGGGCCTCTGTGCCCCCCACAAAATGCAGAGTCCACCTGCCTGAGAGCATGATCAACTCCATCTGTTTGGGACAAAACTGCCTGGGAGCATTTCTGTGGAACCAGAGCTGAAATGATTGTTGAAGTAACTTTTAAAAATTTTGTCCTGATGATTTAACAGTTCTGTCTAACAGCATGGTTGGGTGACCAGAAATGAAAAGTCAAAGAAAAATCATGCAGAATATTATGGCCAGCCTCCACAACATCTTTTAAATGGGATATAAAACTGAGCAAGATAGGAAAAAACAGAGTGAGATAAGATACGGGTCTGATCCGAACGCTCCCGTGCGCCTTTCCGCCTTGCTTGTGAAAATGAAACTCTTCTCGAAAGGGAACAGAGCCGAAATGGTGCCCCTTTCTCTCCAACAGGTTACTCTGACCCCCCTCACCCCCCCGCCCCCTCCTGAACACATTCCAAGAAGTCATGTGCGCTGAAACTGAGGCGGACAGCAGAGCTCAGTTCCCCACCAGGGAGTGTGAGAGCAGAGGTACACGGAGGTAGGAAGCAAGGGAGAGGATCGAGACAAATATTTTGTTGCCCTCTTTACTTTCATGTAAATCCTCCAGCCAGTGTGGAGTAAACATCAGTCAGGCCACCCTGACCCTGTGTGGAACCTCCAGACTCAACCACCAGTGGTGAGGAGGTCATTTAGCGCACAATCCATATGCTATTTCCATACACAACTTGCAGAGCAATGGTAAATCTTCCACATTTGGATTTAATTGGTCTCTGTTTGGGTGGTCTTAGCAGAGGAAGTTATAAGGCTCTCAAAAATAATAAACAAAAACTTGTGATAAACTTTACACAATGAGGCCCCCAAACACAGCTGAATAGGAGGTCCCCAGGCCTGACCAGCAAGGTGCCTGTTTTTAGCTCTACAAAGTGTGTCAACCTCTAGCTCTGTGCAGGAGTTACTCTCCCCCAAGAATGACAGCATGTTTTTGAGAAAATTTGTATAATTACCCCCCAGACAAATTGCGCTATTATAAACAAAATTTTCAACATAAATATGAAAAGGTCAACGCCTCAGACAGACACATTAATACACACCAAGTGCCTGAGGTGAAGTTGAGAGAAACATCTTGGTTATGGCAAAATTGTAAAATGAAGGTGAAATAAGGGAACTGCAAACACACAGTTACACCTTCATACATAATAAAAATGACACAAACAACTATTTTATTATTTGAACAATTTTTTGAATCAGTGTAGAGTAACAAGCATTTAAGAAGCTCAGAAGCCTAAAGTGTGAAGGCTTGTAAGTCTTCCATATTCAAAATTGTTAAAAGCTTGTATATTTTTGTGAACACTATACCTCCTGATATATCAACCCATATGTCTTGTGAAGCTTCCATACATTTTTTCACATTTTGAAAGAGAATTACTGAAAATGGAGAATTAAACAACCAGTGAACCAGTCTTGACCAGTCATACCCCTCAGCTGGCTGATCCTCAGTTTCCCTGCTGAATGAAAACAGCAGTTTGGGACTGACAAACAAACCAAACACTGAACTCCTACACTGACCGAGGTTCTCTGTGCCTACGACACACGGAATGTTCTAGAGAGCGGCCGTGCACAGCAGGAATGATGCACGACTGCAGGCGCCCTTTTTCTGTTGTTCTTAGTGTGCTGCCTTAACATGTCTGAGGATTATGAACATTTCCATGCCTGTGTCCTCCGGGGAAAAGGGGCACATGACAGAACAGGATTGGGGTTATTAGAGGGGATTACCGCCAGGGGAACGTTTCCCCAAAAAAACCTCTTAAGAATGATTTTTTTCACCTTGAAGGACTGGTGAAATTTCATCACACGAGGAGAGACAACATTCTAGCTGTTGGTGACCTGCAGCATTCGAGAATATTCTCCATTTCACCTGTTACTCGCTTTCAGTTCGCAAACTCCCTGGACGCACATGACAGCTTCTTCTCCAGGGGCCAAGTTTGCAGGTCGGACAAATCAAAGGGCACCACAAGGGTGGCTCATCAGCCACGGGCGATTGGCAACTTCCCCCAGAATGTGCCGGCTCCTTCCCTCCATCGGTATTCTATGATTAGCCCCAACCTGCAGCCCCCTCCCCACCCCAGTCATCTCCCCAGCCCGTGATGAAGCAGGCGAGACGACCACAGCTTCCTACCTGTGCCTCCACCCTAAGCCTCACGCCCTTCAAACACAATGAGCTCAAGCAGGTCCATCATCAAATTAATTTTGATGGCCCTATAATAAGAACACCACACATACCCTGGGCCTGGGCAACAGTTCTTTAGACGTTCCCCGGCAACACCCTTCCAATGTTTGACTCTGATTCATTCTGGAAGTCTGTTTGAAAGGGACTGTTTTGAAGAAGAGGTGTGAGCCTTGAACTGTATTGTTATCAGGCCCTCTGGAGTGAGTGCCAAGGACTCCCACGCCCACAGGGAAAGCACAGCACCTGCTGGCCGGTGAGGTATCCACCGGGGAGATAAATCCTTCATGTCTGCACGCCTGAGGGAGGAGCAGGCACGGAGAGCCGTGCCGCACGCTGGGTTAATTTTCGCTTTTCCAAACCACACAAACCCTCAGGAATTTTCAGACACAGACGCCAGGAACTGCGAGACATCATGACACATTCATGAATTCATGAGGCCAGACAAAACTACCCCAGGCTTTGAAAACAACACCAAACACCCGCTGTCTTTGATTGGGACGCTGGCAGGGTTGTGTTGATGTGTGGAAGCGGAGAAAAGTGAGGAAACAACCACATGAAAAAAAAGTGACCGTCAGCATTTTTCCATTAACAAAGACTGAGCCCAATGGTATTTCTTGAGGCCAATTCTAAATGAGGGAGAGAAAGATGTACCATGCGATAAAGAGCAGAGCGATGATGTCACCATGAGGTTCAGCCATTTGCTCCTGGCAGCAGCAGCCAATGGCCACCTAGAGGCTCCTCAGACCTGTGCCACCAGTGCTTGACACTGTTGATGGAGGACAAAAGAGCCCAGTTACAGTACAAACGCAGCTCATACGGATCCATGCAAATACTACATATGGATGACCACTGGTGGTGGCTTGGGCCTCTTCCCGATTGGAGCTCTTCCTATTTTTGAATCCCCAGGGCAGAGGTGACACTGGGGTGCTGTGACTGGTTCGGGACATACTTCGTGAAGCTAAACTGAAATACAGTGAAGGCTTTGAAGCTGAATAAAAATTATTGAGAAATCATCGCAAAGCTCTGCCAAGCTCATGTAATGTAGCTTTCACACACCGCATGAGGGCGCCCAGTTGAAGTCTGATTCATTACAGCTCCTCTCAGTGCTGTCAGGTGTGACAGAAACCTGAATGGGTGATAATGACCTGGCTCCTGGTTATTGCCATTTCCCCTGGTGCTTCTGTGAAATGCCAGCCAACGCAGGTCGCTCTGCAGCATGGTAACGTCCGCTCTCCTTTGCCAAGCCACATCTTACGTCTTCCCAGACTGCTCTGCCCCGACGGCATGGAGCTATTAATAGAAAGCGGATGTTTCACAGAGGAGGTGCAATCTTTCCTTCTGGGTGCTGAACAGGGGTGGAATAGTGGTTGGTGGCAGCAGTGTCTGGGAGTGGGGCTCCTTTGTCACGTACGTAGACGGGCTTGAAGAATTCCTCATCTCCTCAGCTAAAGCAAACAGAGTGCTGGCACGGGAGTCCCCCCCCCAGCTCTCCTCCCGACAGGTGACCCGGCGAGGCCAGGCGATGAGTCAGACAACATTAGCCACCACGTGCGTGATTAAAGTTCTGTCTCTCTCCCTCTCACTCGCTCTCCTCAGTGAATCGTATCTGGAACCGCTTCTGAAAACATAGCGCCAGACAGACAACGCAGGGCGTATTCTTGGATGGCGTTCAAAAAAGGTGCACATCTGTGTGGCTCTGCATCAGAAGGGGCGATGCTGGATATCCCACGATCTCAGCAGTGAGGCGATTTTTTCTGCTCGGAGCACAGAGGGCGCTATAACGCCTACAGTACAAGACAGAAAGGGATGGCTCTTAGAGTTTGGGGTGGGGGTAGAGGTGTGGTGATCCTCCTCATGACCTTGCTGCTTGCCACATCCCACACAGACCCATAAAACTGCAGTAACACAACCACAGAGACCACAGCGTTTCAAAACAGACACAGCGCCAGTAAATCAACTCCATGGCAGTGTAACGCTGATGTCCCACAGACGGAGGACCCAAACTGTGAACCGGGGGTGCTAGGTTCATGCCGCAGCCCAGCACATCATAAAGCCCTCTCGGCCCCTTCAGAGACACAGCTGTCCACTCTGTGTCATCTCAGCAAGGGTCTGTTCAAGGCTAAAACTGCTGTGCAACCTTGCGCCCATCAAATGCTTCCCCACAGGGGTGAGTTTAACGGCAAACATGGACAAACATTCCTGCACTAAATCTGATCTGCATCACGTCCCACCAGCACCTCTGATAAACACAGCATTACAATTTAGGCTGCAGAACTCGCCCCCCAATGAGAAAATCTGCATAACCTCGCAGGTTGTCACCAGTGTTCAAATCAGGTTACAGTTTAACCGGAACATTCAGTAACAAGATAAACGAGGTGAAGAGAAAAGTAAGGAAGAGCATGAGCGGGAGATCTAGTTCCCATGAGACAGGTGGCCTTCATCTACAAACCTTGACGTTTATTAACCTTCCTTATGAGGGAGAAAAGAATTCTCCAAGCCCCCACGCTTGCTTTCTTATAAACAATGTTTCCTTTCAGAAGCCCACCAAACCCTACCACCGCCCCCCACCCCCAAAAAAGACCACAGTTCAGTTTAAATAGCTTTCTGGCGTCCCTTTTGTTAGGGCACCAACTTCTCTTCTTTTTCATGGACAGAGTGAATGAGTAACAACAGAGTTACCTACACGCCATTAAGTCTGAGGCCCCTTTGAAGACACCCAGTGAAATACGCCCCCAGCTCTGAATATGGGGGGGAGGAGGGGGTGAAAGAGACACAGAGAGAAAAAAAGGGGGAGGAAATCTCACAAAGAAAAACCTTGAAATCCACCAGACCTTTTGAAGTCTCGTGAGTAATTCCTGCAAGGCCCGTCGTTGCCTTCCACCTTCGATGCACAAGCTAGTCGGTGAGCGGCATGGAGGGTGGGGCCAGGGCATAAACCTCTCTCTGTTTAACAGGGCTGGGTGCACAATGCTGGGTTTACTGTGGTTCTAGTGGCCATGATTGGTGAAAGGGAAAGACAATGCACCTGCTGTACTTATCTGCTTCGTGTCATGGCGGATCTCTTACAATGCCCTGACCTACTGTTACTACACAAGTTGACCTCTCCAGTCCTCTTTGTCTAGCGATGGCAACTTTGCCCCTCAGTGAGAAGACGTCATCACTGAAGTCATGGTATATGAAGGAGAGAGGTGCATGTATCAGATGGGAACAGCTATACTGCAACATGACAACTTTTGGTACAGTTAAAGGGGAATTTAGTGTGATAGCCTGAAGGCTTGTACACAGGAAAATATCACATGCTCCCAGTGGCTATGATGCATATTTTTCCTTATTAATAAATGCCAATCTGGATGGAATGGTGGTGATGTACATATATATATATATATATATATATATATATATATATATATATATATATATATATATATATATATATATGTATGTATGTATGTATATGTGTGTGTGTGTGTAACATACAAGGATGAATTTAGACATGTTTGAAATGTTTGAAAAACACAAATTGAAAAATCCCTCTGCACTCTGCTCTCTGACGCCTCATTTTGTCAGGGTTCCAACAAAGTGGAAGAGCTCAGAGGTTTCCAGATTTCTCAGCTCCTCTGGAGTCTTATTGGATATGTACAAATACTGCCCAGATATCCCCATAACACACACACACACACACACACACACACACACACACACACACACACACACACACACACAAAAACAAAACAAAAACAGGGGTTGACTGAAGAATACAGAACAAACCTCCATTCATCAGAACATCTTGAATTAGATCTGCTACTGGCCCAGGCCCTAAGGAAAGAAGCTCCTGAATTTTGTACAGATTCAGACATTTTACATACAGTCACCAAATTTCAGAGATTGCTTTTAACTATTATTTAATGTCACAAAGTTAGTAATTAGTAGAGCATAGTCAGCTGAGAAGACACTATCCAGAACAGATAGAAGCTAACCACATGTTTCAATAAGGCATGAATGTAACAAAACAACCAGGTCTACTGTAGTGCAGACTTTTAAACTATGGAATAACTGCCATGGGCAGATTAAAAAAAGCTAGCTGCTTGAAATCACAGAAAAGACACAATCACTTCAACATGAAGGGTGACTGGTAACCACTTTATTCTAAACCTCTTTCATTTCAACAGACATTTCCAGAGCCTTCCAGTCCTTATGAGTACTAGGAAACAGATATATTTAGACTCCTGGATAATCAGTGCATTTTATTAAGTGTACTAAATTTAGTAATGTCTGAAGGCAAAAGGGCTATCCCAAAAATAACACTGTAAATATAGATGCTCCATCATAACTATTGGTGACGTGTGGTATTTATATTTTCAACCTAAAAAAAAAAACATGCCGTCACATTCCTGGTGCGGTCATAGATGTACAAGGATATCCAAAGCAGTAAATATGTGTTAGGAGTTCAGAGCATTCGGCTGGTCTTCAGGATAGCAGCTACCATCTCGGTCACCAAATTACCACTGTGAAGCTATTGGAACTGTCCCTGAGCAGTCCCACAAAGCATCTACCTTTCAGGCATTTTGTCCTGGGTGTTCACACAGACCTGGGCCAGGTGTGCTGCTGGGTCAAGGGTCACCAATCAAAGCCACCCATAAACGGGGTTGCGCAGGGTCATAGCTGCTCGGGCTAGACAGATAATGGGCCAAAGGAAGTGTGCGCGCCCAAACCAGATGGCCGGGTTCGCAGCTATCTTTGCTCTGCCTCCGTCCCCCGCCCCCTCTGTGTCACTCCAAGAACACTACCCAGTGGAAAAGTCTGGAAAAATGTCAAAGAGATGCAGAACATCCTGCAACATTTCTCAAGCACATGTTTCTCTACTCAGCAGCGTTTTACTGCAATTTTTTTTTTACAGTTGTAGAATTCCTTTACAAACAGGTCAGCTGCCAACATCGACAAAAAGGGATGGGTGACTGAAGTAGGCCTGGGTGAGGCTAACCACACAGTGGCAGAACACAACCAAATCCACACAAAACAGCCACCACTCAACTCAAAGAGGACCACTCTGAAAAAAGCACACCATCCATGCTTGTTTTTTCATTGTTATTGATGGGTGCAGGGTTCGGCTCAGGACAGAACAGTGATTTGCTAGGGGTACTAGAACTGCCCAATTTGGAAGTGATTACTGCAGTCAGCCTGCATAAACTTGTTAAGCTTGGGGTGTGTATGACTGCACAGGAACATCACTGACAAATTATTGAGTGTTTTTGCCCCTTTTCTTATTTGCTCTAAAGAACAGGCAGACACGTATCATGAACTGCAGAGCACATAATGATGTTTGATTGAGCGGTTTACTTCACCGGTTTTAACGTATTTAAAGGTCAAACGATTTACAATTTCACAGCACCAGTGATGCTTGCTGACTTATGGAATGTTCACTCTGAATACCTTGAGGATAGGTACGCCTTGCAAGGATCACTTTCATCTTTAAGGAGAAAATCGTACACTCGTCTACAGAAAACATAATCACTCGATGGAGCGTGAGGTGAGGGCCTGGGAAGAGGCAGGTGTCGCATATGACCTCATTTAACCGATGTAAGGCAGGTGAGTGATTTAAAAACACTCCCCTGAGCAGATTTCTACTGTCAGACACACTAAATAAAAAAAGACGCCTTCAGCAAAGCAGCAGGAACCGCTGTGTCAAATGAGGACCCCATAACAAACTCCCGTAGATGTCTCGATACGCATATGTGACCTCGGGCTTGTGTGCTGTAACAGTAAAGAACACTGTGTGTAATGTAGTAATGTGTTTCTCTATAGCGGGAACGGGAGGTATAAACAACCTTAAGACAGGCCCCAGGTCAGTAGGACCATCTAAAATTTCAAACATGCAGGTGTGGCATAGCTATCCCACATTTCATTGACAGGTGATATTATCAAGCATTCACAAAAATTTTCATAAGTTTGCAGAAACATGACAGGAGTGTGTGTGCACTATGCACCCCTGTATATGTAGAGTTGCATGGGGTAGGGTAATGGTTGCTGCTGCAAAGTTTGGTGATTAGTTAGCTTTCCATACTAGTAGTTCACTAGTAGCACTACCTAGCTGCCTATTTTAGCTAGCTAGCCAGCCTGTGAACAGCATCAATTAAACGTTCCATTAACTCCTGTCGAGGTAATTAACATTAGCTTGCTAGCTAATTTGCTCACCAGCTTGCTAGTTACTGAATGTTGTTTGCTGTTAAAGGCTTTGCATAATTGTGATTATTGGCACAATGTTGGCATTGCAGAGTGCCAATAAAAGTAATTACGCACACCCTCAAGTTTATTATTGTCTTTATAAAATGGATCCACATGGTAGTTTTATATTGTCATAAAATGTTTAAATCGGGACTGAGCCAGTCGTACCTTCCTCACCTGGGCCTCATCTGTCACACTCTGCAGTGCGGACACACGAACTTAACCACCTTGTGCCCCCTAGTCAAAAAAAGAGAGAGCACGTTTCGGCCTGACAAACACTGAAAGCATACCAAGCTATTGCAAAAAAGCAGCTTGTGTTTTTGACAATTCCAGCAAGTTGAGGTCAAAAGTGGGTGAGTTTGGGGGAACTGCACAAACATGTCGACCTGTGTCTCCTCGTGATCTTCGTTCATCGGTCACGACTCATCAGCAAGATTCATGGAAATAAATCACTCAAAGCATGATAGCCAGAGCCAAGGGCCCTATAAGTTACATTTAATATCAGGCCAAAAAAAAGGTAAAAACTAGTGGAAAGTTTCAGTGTGGTTCAGCACATTTGTACACCGCCCAGATCGGTTCTCATGAAGTAAATCTATCCAAAATTTTGAGAAAAAAAAGTTTTTGAGAAAATGCACTGTTTTTGAGAAATATTTTTTATTGCTCCATCTGTTGCCAATGGGCTAAATGTAGTGAAATTCATCCAAAAAATGAAACACCATCTTGCTTACAAATCCTGCCCTTCCTCCCACACATATACACACACACAAAAGAGGACACAGATAAAAGATGAATGGATGACGTATGGCTGATGGACAGCAGGGGACGGACTCTTGACGACGGCAATAGGTTATCAGCCTACCAGCTAGTAACCTAAAAATAGCGATTCCATTTGAAGGGCGCAGGCTAACTCAATGAAGCCATGCCTGAGTGGTCACTGGTGTCACGTGCCTGTGTGTTCTCCCTTGATGCTGCAGGATGGTACAACTCTCACTCACAGAAACGCCTTAAGTCACCCCTCTTCAACGTACCACGGATACAAAGGAGATGTATTTTCCCTGCAGAAGTCCTTGCCTGCCTTTAAAGGGAGGATATTCTCGCTGCCTTCCACAGAAAGCGAGTGTAGCAGAATCTCTAAACGGCATTAATTGCCTGCCTGTGGGTTAGCCGTTGCATGCATTTTACGCTCCCAGAGAGCAGGTGTTGCAGTGACGCCCGGGACTGGCGTGTTCATTCACTTCCACTCTGACTCACCCAGAGAAGCCCACTTATCCACACAGCCCCCACACCACTGCTCAACCTCAGCAGCCGTGAGCCGTGTGCTCGGTACACTGCTTTTAAAGATGAGAGACAAGGATCAGCACTGCTTCACATTCCGCTCTTGGTACGAAGGTACCGGGATGGAAGATATCATTTTAAGAGAACATGAGCCCCATTGTGGTTCTTGTGCCTTCACATTATTTTTGTTTTGTTTCATTTAGTGGTAGCTCATCCATCTGTACATTTCCTTCATGTTTTGCATTCAATTTTCATGCTGTTGAGCATTCTAATGCATCAAAACTGCTGTAAACAATGCACAGGTTAGCAGGGTTGGTTATTCTCGTAAATAATATTGAGCCTGGCATCCAGGGACACATTTGTGAGACACTGCAATAAAAAGGTTAGCAAAAATAGTTATGAAGAAAGCACAACCTATTAGTTGCTCTGCTTTTGTCCATTTTAAAACAGGGGGTTTTGCCTTTGGGTGGCCATAGAGCAGTCCAGTGAAACTGTGGAGTCTATAGTCAATCTGAATGGACAGTAACACCCTCCAGGGAATCCATCACAGCGCAAGGAGTATCATACCAAAGAGATGTGTACAGTCCAATACCTATCATAAACACATACCTGTTTTTATTAGATTTTGCACAACATGCAAACAGCTGGAAAGCCAACCCTAGAGCCTTTTATTGTGCCCATGGGTAAGACATGCCATATTTTTACATTCTGAGCGCATATGTGTCTTTCTATAAACAAAAACAACGGTAATAAATTAAGATTGGTCAGATGACTCCACAGCCAAGAGGATGTTAAAAAGCTTTGAAGGGATCACCATTGAAGTTGCAGGCCAATCAGAATGGTGTCTCCCATTAGTCCTTCTAGTCCAGCTGCAACGTGAGTATACATCAGTTGCCTCTCCTAATTCCTATGCAATGACTGCGATGTGAATGAGTATCACCCTGTTTCTTTGGGCTATTGTATTTGAATGTCTGGGGAAGGTGCTCTTCCAAGGCAGTTAAACCACAGTTCTGTATCCAAGAACCTTCAGGGACGAGATCCTTTTGATATGGGGGGGAAAAGATTGATGTCCAGGCGGAGATGACAGGTGTTTGACACAGGTACGTCTGCAGGGCTTGCAGGCATTCGATTCCCAGGAGAGATAAGTCCAATTACCTCCGTGCCTATTGGGCAAGCGCAGTGGAACTATGACATCCCTGGAGATGAGGCAAACAAAGGGAACTTGTCCTGGGCCCGGAGATTAAAGGATTGCAATGGTCCTTATATCAACATGTCAAAGGAAAGAGAAAGAAGAGAGTTTGAAGGAGGAGGAGGAGAACCCCCTCACTCCACCTCCACACCCCTCACATTCCATGCTGTCTCACACAGCAACATCTTTGTGCCTGACAAAGGTGTAGGAAAGCATACATCTTCAGGAATTCCTTGAGCAAGAAGCTAGGATGACCAGCGCTGTTTTCTGATCACATCACTGTGTTGTAATAAATTAAAATGAAATGTTTCTTTGAATGTTTGCAGCAAGCCATGGCCAATCAGAAAAAGTAAGTCAAGCCCTTCCCTGTGCTGTGCTGTCAGTGATGGGAAGCTCCTTGGCTCTCACATGCAACGGCAAAATGTTTCCTGTCTTCTGTGTTTTCCACAAAACAGAATTGGGAATAAATATCAGAATGTGCCTTCTGAAATCCTCTCCATTTTAAAGGGGGATAACTCCCAGACCCCTGGAGCATCTTCACACCAGATCAAGCCTGAACACACATTCCTGAGAGATCAGATATACTATCTCCATGGCAACTCTGCTTCACAACCAGTCCCACATATATCATTATGTGGATTAGCCATTACTGCCTACCCTTAATGAGAGGGTGAACCCCCCCCCCCCACCAATTCTCCTCCTGCCCCCACCTCTGTGCCCTCCAGCAGCGGATACTTCAGTTAGCCAACTTTTGAACAAAGGGGAAGGGGGGAGAGTAAGTCCCCTTTTTGGTAGCCATGGGATATCACGGTGATCTTCTGGTCATAGACACAGCCTTAAATCTGTCTCCTCTGCTGTTTCCTGTACTGACTGACTTAGTTGCTTTGGCCATTTTTCAGGCCCCTCTGCTTTTAAAAACCACAAACAGCAATTCTTATAGTGTAAAAGCAACTCTGGTCAACAGACAGCAATGGGTTCCAAAGAACAGCCAAGAACTTATCTGAGAAAAAAAGGAGTGTCAATAATGCATAAACACCCATATATGGAAAAAATATAACTGAACTGACAATGAACCAGCACCAGCTGTGATTCCTCCCCATTAAGACTGAATGTGCTTGCTGAGCTCATTTGTAGCCATTTGTTTCCTTCCTTTTTACATTGAGTCCTAAAAAAGAGCATGGGAGCGCAGCTGGACAGATTGACAGACAGTTACGACAGGTTTGGCATTCATATTTTAATGTCCAAGGCTCTACGGTCAGGACTAAATGCTAAACAAAAAGTTGAAGAAAAGACACGTTAGTGGATTGGGGTCATTTTCTCCCACGAACAAAGCCAATGGAAGGGAGAGTCGGAGTTTACAGCCCTGCAGAGGCAGACACTCGAGCTTTGACCTCTTCTGGCAGCTGTGCACTGGTTGGCCCATTTGGGCTGGCGATTCCACGCAGCAATTTCAGGAGTCAAAGAGACACAAACTCCCCATTTCCCTGCAAGACAGCTGAAAGTTCCTCATTACTGGAGATAAAGCCTCCTGCCATCTCTCAGGCCTTTTACATTGACAATTGGATACTTTCCAAGGCTTCAGAATGTTACATCACAATGCCCACCCTCCCAGCCAACACCATAGGGGGCTTTTGACAGAGGGCCCACTCGACCCACCATTTCCCAGTTCCATCCCTCTACACATCACTAAACCATACACACCCCCCTGCTTATGCCCAGTTGCTATCAGACTCCTTCTATTTCACCAACCTTCTCCCACGCTACCTTGGCCAATCAGGGAATTTTTAAGAACCACCTTGAAACCTTTAGTGGTCTTTGACAGCCCTTTCCAACCATCTGTTTGATAGAGTAGCTACAGAGCACTGCTTGTTGAGAGAGGATGTTGGGGAAAGGTGTGATGGCTTACATCTTCATTAATACTGGTACTGCCACATCAGGTCCCTATGCTGTTGGGAACTGCATTAATGTATATTCAAGTCCAACAGTATGAGAGTGGTTATGACGGCATCCAGAGATGTACATGCTGGGGATGCTGAAATGGACCTGCCCTCTTCTTTAATCATAAGAGGACCCATACTACCGCTACACATTTTTCACATAACAAACTTATCAAAGCATGCTTGACTATGAAAAAGTACACATGCTTGTTTTGCTCAAAGATACTTCAGTTATGTTGTTCAGATATCTTAACAGAGGTTTTCAGAAAGAGGGAAAGTTAGACGAGATTCTTGCCTTGCCATGCAGGACAGCTCTCACGGCAGGAATTCCGGAAGGAACAGAAAACACAGGAGACAGCCAGTTAAATCCGGATTGCGAAGATCGGAGCGGTTGTGGTGCCTTTAATTAGTAGCTCCAAACCTTCCTAATCCCTCTTTCCATGGTGAGGAGGCCTCCAGAGTAATTAAAATTCCATCTTTCTCATTTCAGCTTTACAGTGACTTGCATTAATTCAGCACGTGAATTAAATTTCAAACATCCATTGCTGACCAAACTCTGTACTTGTACATAGCAGGGGGGTATAGCACATGGGACAGAGCCACACTTTATTTTCTTACAGAGCCACTTTGTGTCTTTGGTGTCTTTGCCTGTCTTTAGCTAGTCAGGCAGGAGGTAAGCCATGCCGACCTCAATGCAAAGTATCTGCTCTGAATTGGAGTGTCTCTAACAAACAATGAATTATGTAGTTGGTTCAGAACTGATTGTGCTAAAAATCGAAAAAGACAATTTTGTGACCAGGGAAGAGTTTTGTACAAGCTGTAGTGAACGGTAAAATTTAGAAGATATATACTCAGTTTTACACACAAATATGCACACTTTGAATCTAGAAAGCTAAAAAAAACATTTTAATAGCATTACTCCAATGGCATTAAAATGGCATTGAAGTAAGCTTGTGAATTCAAAATAAAGGACACAATTCTAAACTTTGAACTGATCGTTTCTGTCATCCTATTTTTGTTTGTTTACTTGGCATTGATTATATATTCCTACCTAACAGGAAGAAAAAATCTTGCTGCATGAGAGGCAATTAAGAACAATGGAATTCTCAGATAAATGGTGCTGGTGTTAATCCAGCAAAGTAAATGAAAACAGGTTGAGAGGAATAATTACTTTAAAGTTAAGATTTGTGCCTCTCATTTCACAAGCTGTCATCACTCAACAGGAGTCCTCTTGGGCTCAGTACTTGGCCCTATTTATTTTTCCTGAACACCAAATGACATGAACCTGCTATTCCTGCCCATTTTTTCCATCAGTGTTATGTTGATCCTCTTTTCCCCTTTGACCCAAAGGTCTCCACACTCATTACAGCATGCCTTACAAAGAGCTATAGCTGGGTATTGAACCATGAACTGAAACCTACCCCCAACAGAAATGCAGATACTATTGTTTGGTAATACATAACAGAGTAAAATTGAGGTATTATTCTGCGTTTTAATTTGATGCCAAAGATGGAGAAACAGACTAAAAGCTCCTAATTGCCATTTGCATGTCAATAAAGGGACGTTGCCATAGTATTAGTGCCAAATCTATCTAAGGTGTGGCTATGGTCTTGTCCTGAGCAGGTGGCGAGGAGAGAGCAATTAATTGTCTGGCAAAAATAAGTAACTTGTGTGTTAATGATTGTCGACTTTCAAGATAATCGTCAGTTTAGGTTACGAAGTCAAACAGAGTAAATAATGATGTCGTTGCTGTGCGCTCTCAGGATAATGGCTAACCTCGCCACAGTAGTGGAGAATGAAGCATTCCTCAGAGAGCCGCTTCCTCATGCAGCACTGCACACTTCAACTGGGGAGAGGGGCTGTGCTATCAGAGTCATGCCATTTACAGTCAGCCTTGTCATTTACATTCACAATGTCAGTGGATGAAAGGCGGTAAGTCGAAACTAACATGTCTGGTGGCCTGATACCGCTGAGTTTTGCACATACAGCAAAATTTCTCTCACACAGGCTTGCTGTCAACACCATCTCCTTTTCCGATGCCATAACTCTGGATTTACACTCTTCCCCTCCCAGACCACAAAGCTCTTCTCCATGACTCTTTGATGACAAACTCTCCTTCACAGACAACATCTCTTTGGTAACCCAGTTCTGCAGGTTCTTGCTCTTCTAAAAAAATCCTTTTGTTTCTCACCACCTACTCATCCAAGCTCCTGCTTTAGATTCTAAGACTTTACCTGGAAACCCATACTAAAGCCGTTTTCTCATATGAACTCCGGACAATGTCCGGAGAATCAGGTCCGGACATTGTCCAGATGTAGCACATGTAGCACACAACAGGAGATTGTCCGTGTCAGATGCGTTCTCACCTACTGGAAATACTCCGTTTGGTTTGGGCGAGGGGTGGCACCTGGGTAGAGAGTGCAGGAGGCTGGACATGACGCAAAAAGTACGCTGCGGAAATCGCCTTGGCTCGGATCACACCACGGTCATGTAGCCGGTTTGTCATTTGGTCATAAACAACTGAGTCTCTTGCCGTTCCTTGAATTTGTCTGACGATTTCGGCAGAACAGATAGAAGTTCCCAAATCTCGTCATCTCTCCAGGTAGACATTTTTGTTGGCGTCTTCGTATAAATGACCCTTCTTCTTCACCCTCGGATGTTTGTATTCTTCCGGTTTCGCGCCAGTCGCATGATAGAAACGTCATCAACATGCCCACTCGCTCCCTGTGAATTCTCCAAACAATGACCTGCTCTATTCACACATGGACTCAATCGGACATTACACGGACTTTGTACTAGGAAGCTGGCAGGGTAAAGTCCGTTTAATGTCCGGTCCAACTGATTCAGACATTTGCGTTCTCACATACAGCTCCTCCGGGTAATGTCTAGATAAGTTCAGGGTTGCAGTGCATGTCTGAAAGGGCCTTAAGGTTACTTGAATCCCTGGGGGTTGGCACTGAACAACCATATTCATCTTAGTGAGCTGCTCACTCCTCCTTCAACTCAAATCATCTTTACAGATATTACTTCATGCATATAACAAACAGACCCCTAATATCCAGCACTTGCTCTTTAAAAAAGAAGGAAGCCAGAAGAGCAGTCTCAAATGCCAAGGATGTCTTCCATGCCAACATTTCCTTTCACTGTTGCCTTTGGAAAATGGACCTCTGGTCAGAAACAATCACTGATCATCTCACTTCCTGACCCCATCTACAGCACTCTAACTTAGCTCCAGATCACACAGACCTCTTGTTTTCCCTGTGTTTGATACAGTGATACGATCAGCCTCCTCAATCGCAGGTCTACACATGAAGTAATGCGTGCCTCAGGGAGACCACAAAGTGGTTGGCAACCCATGAACGTCAACTCAATGGTGCATATGCGTAAAGGTTTACAGTCATGCTAAACCAAAGAGAAATGCAAATGCTGCTATATAGTGATGCAAATGCATGTACCGTGAGATTTCTTGCAACTTTGGCATTTACCATCAACAACAGCAACACCACCCAAAAACAACAAACTTCTAATATGCAGGTCACTCAAGTGGTGTATAAAAGGTTGTCACAAAGGTATTACCATCGCTCTAGACCCTTATACCTTCTCATCTGGGCAACTGCCCTCAGCATCAGGATACTTATGAGCCTTGAGTGTCAGGAACTGCTGTGTCAGTCTTCAGCATCTGTTCAGACAAATGCTCAGTGCTCTCTCAACCTAAACCAGTTTTATTACACACATATGCCAAACTGACAGCATCCTGATATCAAGCACTTGGTTCGATAAAAAAGGTGAGTGCGAGGACGACAGTATTCTTGAATGCCAGGGCTGTGTTCCAAACGATATCTCTCTCCTCACTTTCAGTGACAACACTGAGTCCAGCAGCTGGATCTGCTCCCTTACTTTACTCTGATCAGAGACCAGTGCTGCTGTGCACATCATGGGAAGAGACAGCAGTCTGAAACGCAGTCCAGACAATACCCAACATGTTTTGGATTAGGATAATTGATACTTGGAGATGCACCACCACAAAAAACAACAGATTGCCATCAAGGTTGTTTAACCATGACAAGGGTGAAGGTCTGAATCTAAGGCCATCCTCTTCATGTGCTGTGCTGGAAAATTATCCAACACCTTAATGACAGTTTGCTGTAGATTTCTGAAGAAACGTTTAGGTCATGGAAACCTGCTGTTGATGTTTGTTATAACAGTCAATCAATCAATCAATCCATCAAACTTTATCTATTACTGTGCATCTTTACAAGTGACATTGTCACGACATGACAAACATATTGCGTAGTGCATTTTCAAGAGGGAATAAAAAATCAGAAAAGTATCCCCTGACTTTGGTAAAAGGCAGGTGGTGGAAAAGGGATGGCATGGTGTCCTTGGGCAGGCTATACAGTGCACATGGTATAACATGGTATCACCATCGGACTACCATGTGTGTCAGCGATAGCCATGCTAACATATAGGAACACCATTTACTACTCAATTTGGGTCAGGGACAGCCCTGTTAATGCATGTTAGCACTGACAGACTGCTCAATATGGATTGGGGATAGGCTTGTAAATGGAAATTTACATTTACACAATATTGTACATAGGGATTACTACATTTGCCCACTGGAGCCAAACCCCATAAATAAAACGGTATTAAATAAAATAAAAATATTTATGAAAACAGCAGGCCAAACCAAATGGTATTCACTCTGTTAATCATCACTCCGTCTCAGATACCTGAACAGGTCTGTGCTCAGTTTTGTATACCAAAGGTTTCCCATAGAACAGTCTGTTGCTGTTCAACACACATAAGAACCTGCTATTCACTTTTGAGTTGTTCATCATGGAACAGATCCAGCCAACTCACACTTATGACAGATGATATGGGCTCTGATCTACCAAAACATGTTGTGCAGGTTCAGACTGAGGAGCCATCTTTCAAAGATGATGCTTGATCAAAACACTTATCAAAGCTGACATTAACCCCGTTGCAAAGGGAGCAAAAATCGAAATGTTTCAATTGTGCAACAACACACTTCTGCAGTTCGACAGTCAAACGTGACATTTTCTGTGCTTCTCTAGTTAGTTTCCCCTTGGAGAGGTAAACACGCACACCCATTCTCAGATGACCACATTCTCAGTCATGGACTCTGGATTGTTTTTTTTTTCTGTGGGATGCACCTGTGAAACTCAAACATCCAATTAGCAATTGCATATCACAGTGGCCCCACCCCCACTGGCCTACAGCTCCCTCCCCCCCAGCTTTCCTCAGCCATCTGTGAGAACTGTCACCCCACGATGACCCACACAAACAGGGGGCCCTGTCCCAGCAGAGCTGAGTCGACCAGATCTCTTGGCTGGTCAATGCGACCACAGAAGGGCAGGGAGGAAAGGGAGGTGGGGGGCAGTGGCAAAATAGCACTGTGTTCAGCTCTGACATGAGAAGCTAACCCTCCCACCATCACTGAATCCCCAGATAGGACAGAAACAAAAAATACAGCCCAACTCCATTCTCCAACGGTGACAGGATGAGTCACATGTGAGGAACGGCATGATCTGCACACAGCAACCCCCACGCCCCCCTTTATCGGTCCCTCTCGTTGGGCTAGAAAAGCAGGGCAAACGCACTAACAGAAAGCTAATAAACTCACCTCTTCGCGCGGGGGTGAGAAATGCTCGTGAAATACGGCCGCCCACTGGGAACCTCACCCGCTTGCTGGCTGCCATCTCGTTCCCCCTGACAACGGAGCCAGCGCACATCTCCGAACGGGGGCCACATCTTGGCCAGCTCCCACGCCACACGGTAGCAACATTTACCAGCGGGGCCAGGAACTTGCCACATCAGCTGAGCTCTTCCATGCAGGAGACCCTCACCATGCCCAAATGTGTGACTCGCGGTTTTGAATATTCCTGCTAGACAACATTTTCTGTGTTTGTTTCACAAATTCCACACGTTAACTGTATAAGTATACTCATGTAATAATTAACCACTTGTGTAATGCATCATTGCATTGTCTTTACACTGAAAATGTGGCTATTTCCTGTCTGACATAAATCTCCTTTGCGCATATGTTATTATCAATAGTACATTTTGGTATTGGTGGACATTCCCATTCACGGGGAATGTACCCCCCCTTTGAATGGTGAAGTGTCTCCCCCACCACAGCAGAGTGACAGTAAGGCTTTGTCACAGCAAGACCAGCCTGGAATTTATAGGCACCAAAGGATCTCCATAAGGGGTACATAGGGAGCAGAGTACAGGCGCAAAGCTGTCCTCCCATTACTGATGAACACAGTATCTATCCAATATTGCTATATTTAGTCATTGAATGAATTTTGAATAGGTGTCAGAAGCCAAAATCAGTCTACATCTATTTTTATTTCTTTTGAACACAGGGTCACACATTTGGACTAAACACCTTGCAGAACTGTTTCTTCCTCATGGAATACATAAAATACTTCAAGGCACATATTGGGTTATATCATATTTTTACACATTTATATCATCATTTTATATGATTATATCATATATATGTAATTTTAATTACAAATCAGTCAAATCGAACATTCTTCACACTGATTCTAACTTTTTCAGAGCTCGGTTATGTTGGATGTGTACAGTAATATAGAATGATGCATATTTGTCCAAGGTATTTCACTACAGGAAAATTCTAGGAAATGTTCAAAGAAGAAAAAAGTTCAGGAATGTGTAGAAACGCAGCATGTGACTGAGAGTCATGCTCAAAGCTGTAGTTATTTCAGTTTTTCAATCAGACTTCTGGGTCTGTGACGTTTTGACGACTGATCTAAAATAAACTGTTTTGACAAAACCAACAGACAATCACTTACTTTGTGTATATACACATACTCAAAGCTGCTGGAGCTCTCTGAAAAGCAGCTCGGGATATGCCCTTAAAGGCCACATTTGTTGAAAAGGCTCTTCCCTCTTCTTTTGTAGCTGCTTCTCAATGAGGAGGAATGCAGGGATTGATGGTGGCAAGTTCCAGCAACTTTCCACTGCACCTCTGTGGACAACCGTCTTGGCCACTCTGACGAGAGTTTTCACTTGGTCAGTCTGGCTAGAGCTTTCATTTTGTTCAGTGTGGCTTGCGTTTTCATCTTGGTCAGTTTGGCTACAGTTTTCCAAGTAAACCAGAGATACCTGTCAGAGAAAGAGAAGGGGCGCCTTTGTTTTCAGACGACCCACCAGCGCGGCTAGCCTCAGCTTGTTGCTTTAAGTCTTTCAAACCCTGATGACCTGACCTCAGCAAACATGAACACCATAGCAGGGGCACCAGGAACAAAGAAGTCAAAACATCGTTCATCAGGCCACATCAAAATTCTCAGGCTTTTGATGTCCCCAGAATGTCTGTTTTCCCCCGAATTCCCCACACTCTCATTCAGATCAGCACAAAACACTATGAAACCATGAAACAGAATTTATGGCCAGCTGAAACCTGCAAAAGCCTTATTTGTCGAAAAACTTGAAAGGTAGCTCTGTGAGGGTCAGTTTGTTGTGGGAAGATTAATAAACTTCAGACAAACTATGTGTACATATGGAAGTTTTTCTCCATATGTGGATACTGACAAAGATTACAGCTCTGTGATACAGCTGTTCTGTGTATATACAGGATCCATTAGTAAAATAAGCTACACAGCTTTATTAAACATCTGCAAGCTCCAATGATGGAAGCAGTACTGTAGATTAGTAGTTAAGAAACTGGGCATGTAACCAAAAGGCTACAGGCTTGAACCCTAGATAAAACCGCTGCCGTTGCACCAATGAAGATTTATGAAGTAGATGAGCTGAGTTTCCTGAAAAAGGGACTTGAATACTGCATTTAATGTTCCCACCCCATAAAAAGCTTAATCCCTCTGCTTTTCAGCGTTACCTTCTATGCTGTCAAACTGCGGCAGCATCAGTTCGAAAACGGGCTCGTTGTTAACCCTACCCAGCTTAACATCCTGAATGTTACTTGCACTCAGCTTCAGAGACAGTACAGTGCCTCCCATTTATGGATCTGTCACTGTTTGCCCTAACAGGCCCTGATTCAAACATCTTTACTTGATGTGGCCACAGAATCTATTTCAATCTGACAATGCTATTCATTGTAATGCGCAAATGAGCAATTTTGCAAAAAATTTCAGCTGTGAAATTGCTTTATTTATAATTATAATAATGCTTTAATTTAGCAGTTTGTCTGCTTTTGTGATCTCTGCAGCTGGGGTACTCCGCACATGCATCGGTTTCTGTATTCACTTTTATGACAGTGACTGCGACATGTAAAATGCAGAGGAAGCCACTGCTTTGTGGACAGAGTAAGAGCAGTAAGTAAGAGCTATTCATGAGGCAGTGAAGTTCCACTCTAAATGCTGTGACATTTTACAGATATTGCTTACAATATCAGCTTGTTTTTTTTGATAAAATAAATAATACTACAAAGAAAGTGGATTCACAAAATGTGTCCAGAACACAGAAACGACAATGTCTTGACAGTACAGAAACTTTTTACACCTCCCTTTTGAAGAAGGACTTCTATCACCACTTGGTACTTGGAACAGCTCCTTTATTTTAGGGTGTTTGTATGACATCTCACAGCCCAACCAAGAACGGGCATTCAACCACACAATGAGTTCTCCCCACTGCAGGGCACATCAAATCTGGAATGCATTTGCACTTTCAGATGCACAGAGGCATACGCAACACGGTTTGTGCAGCGTTCTCTCAAACCTTTAGATTTCATGAGTTCTGAAGAAGTCTGCCATCCACTTGAGAGCAAAATTAGACAGAGTGGGCCAGTGAGAGTGCAGGAGGAGGTATCCAGGGTTACTGAGGTTATCTGCATGTGTCATGGATGGATGAAGGTCTGTATGAGTATGTATGATCACATGAGCGATGTCAGTCTTGATACACATCTAATCAACATTTTGTATCTTTCAGAGTGCATCACCGTTCTGGATCTGCACCACACCAACCAAAACGATGCATCAGAAGGTGACATCACAGTTCCTCTAGTGATGACAGCATCTGAAAAGCCACATTCAAGAGGCATGCAGAGGTGGTAATGTTGCAGAGCCTGCTCTGAATGACTGCAACTGTTAACCATCCCAGCTTGGGCATACTTGATGTACACTGTTTGTATGAGGAACGTGTCATTGGAGGATCTCAGTGCTTCGTGAGAGAACTAAACTGTCTTTTTTACACAGTTGACTTCATTACACCCAATGGACAGTGTCAACATTCAGCTAGACTCCATACTGTTATTACAAGAGTTGTGAGGGACTGAGGACAAGAGTTGTGAGGTACATTTCCAATGGGCCTTTAATATTTGCACCATCATACGTACTGATGTGTACATGTAGTAGTGTAAACTACAGGAGTCACCACTGCTTTTTAAGCTCGAAGCTCCTGTACACTCTGAAGGAGCAAAAAATATCCAAAAACCTTACTGATTTGGTATGCATTTACAGGGAGGAATGGTTGTGTAGTTGAATGATAAGACACTTATATATATATATATACACACATATATAGGTGTAGGGGTTTTCCTCTTTGATGGGGCACAGTATAGGTGTAGGGGTCTTCTCCTGACACTGGCTGTCAAAGTTGCTCTGCAGTAACACAAAGCCCTGCAAGCCCCTGCATGGAGGAGCCCCTGTCAAATCACTCCCTCATCACTCAGCGCACAGCCTGAGTGTGCTTTCACTGTGCCAACGAAAGAAAAATGAGCTTTTAATTCTTTCAATTCCTCTCTTTCCCCCTGGGCATATACTCTAATACATTGTCATGCTCTCCTTATTGTAAAAAAATGTACGTGACTTCATTTGTGACAGAGCTTAGCAGATAATGTGGGCTACACACATACCATATACACATATCCATTGGTAAACTTTGTAAACTTTCCTCAGACCAACATGGAACTGGCACTTAACTTGGTTTGTGAACACTCGAGACTCCCCAGAGAGGCCAATGTGGTCAGATGCTTAAGGCTGAAGGGGTATTGGTGGAGCGGGACTTTAAATGGGTCATCTACCCTTAATCTGGTCTTTTTTTAAACATGTCGACGAGAAGGCAGGCTCCATGAAAAGAGGAGGGTCAAATTCGGCGCCTGAGTCACTAGGAGTCAATGTGCAGAGAAGCCTTAAATAAAAATATAAGGTGTATATTTATCTCCGTGTCAGTGTGGCCCACATAGCTGGAGCCCCAGTAACCGACTAATGTTCCAAAAGCTCCAATTCCAAACTCTCAGGCCAAGCAATGGCCACAACAGGGCGGGGCCGGGGCCTCAGCAGGAGGCAACTGGGGAGTGCGGCACACGTCACTCAGTTTGGCGGACAGGAAACAGGAAGTGATACAGCAATACAACCCTCATGTGAACTGAGAAATAGGGTTTGAGGGGATGTGGATTGGCAAAACTAAATCTTTTCTTCTGTAACTCCATATTTCCTGTAGGAGGGGGGAACTCTTATTAGTTCAAGCATCATCTATGTGACTGATCACCCTTGCAGAGAAACATAAAATATAAACATAAAGAACCACTGAGCACCATTCCTGTAGTTGCTTGTGAAACCAATCAAGAATCGTGTCTGTTGCCAATTCCTTGTGGTGCGCTTACAAAGAAGACTGGACTACTGCATCCATAAAGCATAAACACTTGGAGGTCTAGTGTAGTGCAACACCCATGTCCAAGAAAACAACTTCAGACTCTCGCTAACAGGAAAACCGCATTTAGATGAAAAGGAGTCCTTCCTGCCCTTTATGCAAAACCCAGAATGGAAACCCACTTTTTCAAAGTTAGCAGCCTTTCAGCCTTTCTCCACACACCAAACCAATATTGGATGTTCCCATATAGTGTACAATTGAGGAACAGGTAGGTAACTGCTGTTCCTTGGGAGTTCTAAGTGCCTATGTCTTCACAGGCTCGATCCGCTCTGCTGCAGCTGCCGCGGACACCCGTTGGCTGGAATCGACTCGGCTGGAGTCAACACAAAGAAGGGGGATGCACAAGGTCACCCTCTCGTTGTCGGTGGGTCTCTCATGTCCCAGGGAAGACCGTGCGGGGTGTCGATCACAGTAAGACCCAAGCCGCTCGAGAAGCCGCGGGAAGTCACATGAAGCCCACAGCACGTGGCGTGGCGGGCGGCCTCACTGCCCAGCTGTTCGCTGCGAGTCGGGGGGTTTGAGCCCACCCAGAGAGACAGCTGCTCGCAGCAGAAGAGCGGCGGGGTGGTTCCAAACGTTTATGGAAGGCTGCAGCTTCAAACCCTCGGATGGGGATAAAAATACCCTTGAGTAAGGTATTTAACCTGGAGTGCTTCAGTAAATACCTGCTTGGGTAAGCAGATAACATATCTAACAATCTATAAAAGTTACTATGGATACAGGCATGTGCGAAACCAATAAATATCACGCTGCAAATACAAGCTTGAGATTCCCTCTCGGTACTAGAGTTGCGAGGAATGGGTAGATCCCACTCCCCCAAGGCATGGAGAAAATCGCTTTGCCCTCTTGGTCCATTTTAATTAAATCGCCTCCAGGCACAGAAATCTTTGGGAACCTCAGAGACCTCTGGTATCTGGTGAATTTCAGAAATCTTGTGCCAGACCATGGCCTGAGAGCATTCTCAGAGAGTCCCTGTAGACAAGAGTGCTGGGACAGTCCACTCAGCTCTATTGGAAAGATCCCATGGGTAATTACGGAGAGGTGCTTTTGAAAAGAGTAGGGTAGCTCTGGGGTAGCACTTTTAAATTAAGGCTTCATTGTCTGAAGCATCAATCTATGGCAGATGACTAAAAGGTTGACTTTACAATATAATTCTTAGGTTGAGTGTAACTTCCTACTGTGTGCTCCATTCTCTCTCACACAGACAAGGATGAATCAATCCGTCAAATGAATTTGTTGAAATAACACAACAAAATTTGCTAAATATATCATAAAATACACCAAAGTAACAACCAAATGATCCTTACTCCAGCGAAATATTTATGTCGGAAACAACTTTCAGTCAATGGGCTTAATTTTTTGTGATTTCCAAACTTTTTCTTTCCACTCATCACTTTTATTTACCAAAAAAAAAAAACTGACAAACTCAACAAACACACAGCAGCTCTGCTGAGACTGTGGAATGCTGCTGTGTTTCTAGTCCAGAGGGCATGTCGTTTCTCGGCACTCCTCTGGTGAAAGGAGGGGAATTAGGAAAGGCAAACATCAAGGCTCCGGGCGACGTGTCTCAGCGATGGCCTCTGTCGTCCTGTACCTGAGGAGCCGCGCCTCCTCACCGGCTTTCACTGCTCTTTTCATTGTGCCCCCAGCCCCACATTCCTCCACTCCCCGATGTCACAGCGATCACCTGGAGCTGGGATCTGCTCCATTGCTGTGGCAGACCCCTACCGCATCACCCATGACCCGAGTGGTAGAGCTGGAAGTAATACCTTCTGTGAGTAAAGCTGGTAACTTAAGGCAGCAGGTAACTGAGCGCATTCAGCGGTGATGTCACTGTCCGAGACTCCAGTTAGCTACTGTTGTTCCCTGTGGAGCTAGGGGAAAATTACCTTTAGCTCAACTGCTAATGATGCTGACCATTGGATTCGGCTGTGCGACAAAAACGGGGAGTCATGTCTCACTTATGCATTTGAGGACGTTTTTCATGTACACTACATGCGTGTGGGCTCTGAGTAAAATCAGTTTGGTTTCCATGTTTCTGAGAACTGCACGTTCCTCTGATGTGCGCTCGCACAGACTTGTGCTCAGCTGTTATGACGTGCACAGGTATTATGGAACACCACATCCACGTGGTTTACTACCAACACCCCACTTTTCTGGAAGACTTGAACTGAACCAGAAAAAACTATAATCATAATTACCATGGACTGAATAAAAGGACCTCTTTCAGAGAGATTCCCTGCTCCGTGGTGCACTCTTTGACACGGAAAGCTCCCAGAGAAGCATAAGCATCCACACCATCCGCTCCGTGTTTAAGCACGGGGGGAGGCTTAAAGGGGCACCAGTTAAGGGGCACCTCTGCAAGAGGCAGATTGTTTCTTACGGGAGGTCAGCGTGGGGGTTGGGCTCGTCCTCCATTTTTCTCCTCAATACGGGTTCTCTCTAATACCCAAAATATGCGCAGAACTTGGCTGGGGCGTGTGAAGGAAGGACTTGAAAGCTGGAGTAATATCACAGGGCCATGCTAGGGAAGAGGGAGTCTGAGAGGGATACAGGGGGGAGGCTGAGACCTCCAATGAGGGAGCCAAATACTGTCCTGCTGTCTGAAGTCCCCCCGCCCCAGACGGAGCGCATACATACGGAGCTGCTTTAGGAAGGGTGTGGAGAGACAGTCAGGGAGCTTGGACACGTGTCCAAGAAAACCTTCCCATCGTATCCTGCCGAAGGACACGGCTTCAGAGGGGAGAGATAACTGCAAGTTCCACAGCTGAGATACAGGGAATGTAAATAAATAACTGTCAGGGAGGACCTCAACATGATCTGTTTAATAACGCTGGTTGCTGCTTGCTTGTTAAAGAAAAGAAGAAAAAAAAGGTTGATATAGGAGTGTGAGGCTCTGGTTTGCAGCTGTTTTGGCTCATGGAGCTTCCACAGCTATATCAACGACATGCCAGAGCAGGAACTGCCCTCTGTCAGGGGGAGATCTCACCTCTGCTCCTGCTCGCTGCTGGCAAAGTTACTAATAAATTTAGCTGGTGTGGAGACAGGAGACAGATATACCACCAGGTACAAGGTGAGACTGATGTCAGATGACCCAGGCAGCCAGAACGATAAATCAGTGCAACCCACACACCACATCTCCACAGCAACCACTCCCCTCCATACCCCTTTCTCTCGTAACTCATGTGCTGTTCACAAAACAAGCAGACAATTCCTGCTCAACCGTGCAGTAGTAATTATAACATTTCATTTGCATTTCGTCATTCGGCCGAAGCTCTTATCCAGTTCAATTTACAGAGTGAGAGTACAAAGTGTGTCTAATAAAATTGCGGGAACAACAGCACACACAGAGCAGAACCAACCCCATCTGGACATGCGCCAGTCCCTTTAACAGTGCTGTGATAACGATAACATATCCAGATTGTGTTTTTCTCCTTGTTTAGACACCACCTGATTCCCCTTATGACAGATCGCTAACGTGCTATATCATATCACTGTCGCGGTCCGGTATCTCAGCTTGGGTGCCCCTGTGGCACAGCGATGTGGGAATGTGACTTATGCTGGGGTCAACGCTGTGGTTTGAGAAGCCGCAGCTGGCCCGGTTTTTTAATGCGCTGTGGGAAATTACCCTCCGAAACCGCCTGCTGTGAAGTTCTCCCCTACATCATCCCCGCAGGAAACCACTACTCAGCGGGCACAAGGCTGAGGGAAGGGGGAAGCTGCGCACATCAGGAACCGATTACATCCCACCGCAGAGCACGAGTCAGGCTAATTAGGCACAGCGCCTGCTAGCCCGCTATTTACCCTGACCGAGAGCCGCGCTGTGAAATTAGAGGACCAGTGGGACTTGCAGACTGCTGGCCAACCTCCTTGCCAGCCAGTCGGAGTGGACAGAAACCCTTAGTGTTGCTGTTCAATGGGCCATTAAACGCAGTTAACCAGTAACATGCAACCTTCGTTTGTTTTTTTTTAAACATGAAGTCAATGAGTAATGACATTTTCCCGAGTAGATAATCTGTGGATACATAAAAACTTCAAAGCTCAAAGCAAACATGGTCCCCTTGGTAGCAACATTAAGACATCTGACTTAAAAAAATGTTTTGACTCAGTGGGTGGGACAAACCACTCTCTGTTTGGCTTGCATTTTTCCCCATTTGTCTCTCCTAAATCTGTGGAATCTCTAACTGCACATGAGACTTGCCTCACTGCGATGTCCTCTGTGCTCACGCAGGAGTACAGAGCACAACATCCCGGAGCGCACACACACCAAACATGACCCTTTTTCACACCGCATGTCTCACAGGGCACCAGGAGAGCAAACTTCAGATAGGAGCATCTTCCTGACTTCATCCAAGCAGCTTGCAGGCACCTGATGGGTCACAGGGTTCTCTGGGGGCAACAGCCAAACCCACCTTCCCCTGGCAAATCAAAGCCAACTATCTTCAATTGCTATGGATTCCAAAGTCATCATGGGTGAATGACATGGCTTAGACTTGCACTTGTGTCTGAGCTGTAGCACTCTCTGCTCAGAAAAAGCACCTTAGCTGACTGAGCCACTCGGGAGCCCCGGGGACAAACCTGTCCTAACACTGATTCTAATGGCCTGACACAAAAGACTTCCCTAAGTGTGCCCAGATCAAACCCCCTTACAGGACTCCCACAGGACTCAGAAATTTCTGCTGTGATAAAAATAAAACTTAAAACATTAGCAGCATTCCATTATATTAAATGATGTTTTCCACGCTGTCCCCTCTTGGGACGTCTGCCCTGATTGCAAGTGCTGGTTGATTTCTGTATTACTGCAGTACTAAGAAAGATCAGAACTGAATGGTTCCAATCCAAAGAAGTGTGTTTCAAAGATAAGATAAATACAGCCATTCTTTGGATTCCATGAGGCACACATGTCCTTTTTAAAGGCCAAGAAATCCCCACACCACCTTGATGAAAATGTCCTCTGCAGCAGACACAAACATTCACAGTCATTCTCCCGCTTGATCTCTCATGTACGTACGACATTACACATGTTTATAAACTTATACTGTGCATACTGGTGTACAATTTATATTCCAGTAAACATCCAGCGAGTCTTCCAAACAAACACTAAAGTACAGTATATACAGTAAGAACAACAGGAAACAGCTTACCGCTAACACACACTTGCCAAAATTCTAAGCAAAGCCAGTATGTTAAAGCTGACCCCTAAGAAAGAGGGCGGCAGTGCCTGTTGTTGCGGTAAGGAGCCACGGCGTGTGGACTGTTCATCAAGAGAAACCATGTTCTGATGATTGGAAAAAGCTGTTCTCCAAACACCTGGCTGTTATGGCCCCAAATGTTTCAAACGGACAAGAACCAGGTCTACACTGCTTTGTTTCACAGCCAACTCAGGATGCACTTAAGCAGAGACTGGATGGTGTATGTGCTGGTTTAAAATGGGAGTTGGAAAAATCAAGGCTGCCCAGAGAAGACTGAGATCAAAATGTGTCTTGCACACCTGAGTGGAGCTACAAGCCTAGAGGCTGTGTTCTGCATGTTTTGGTTTCTGGAGCACTGCATGAGCAATAGTCTGCCTTGTGCCAACTACAATCTCATACATTGTCCCCCCTTTGCAATTTAAAGGTTTATATTGATATCTACCATTGATGGTAGATCTATTGATATCACCATTTAAGGGCCTTTAATTTTTTTCTCCAAACCATTTCATTCTGTTAAACCAGCAGAGCAGAAAAATAGCATTTCCTTGGAGATTCCAACAGCTCAAGGTAAATGGTAGTCATATTCCTACGGTCCTAGAACAGATCCAGGATCAGGTACATCTGCAGTAATTCCCCTAAATGGCCATTACGAGTAGCTCTGAGCTGATATGGAACTGGACAGATACACCTGAGTGCAGCAACCTTCTTCCTGCAGCCAGTATACACAGGCTAACAACAGTTTACTCATTACCGTGACCAATTCATGTATTTCACTGTATTCACATGCAAGAGACCCTTACCATTTGTAGGAGATGGCTTCTTGAGATCCCTACAAAAAGGGAAATCCATGAATACTGTAACGTACTTAATGCACAAACTTAGACCTGCTACCTGAATGAAAAACCCATAAAACCCATATTTATTGTAATGTGAAAACATAACAACTTGACGATTTATACATGTATGTACACAATACTCGAAAAACAGACATATCATGTAAAATATGTACAAGAGAACATGGACTGCCCTGGTTATCTGAAGGCGCAGCAACAGACAGTGAAGCCGGGAACAGAAGGCTGCTCCTAGGCAAGACCATTTGAACCCACGCATGGCAAATCGAGCAATGGCCACGATTCTCTCCAGGGCCGAGGGGGCCCCAGTCATTCAACTGGGTTAATCTGCTGGGTTTGGACTTTGGACTCTCAGGCACATTGGATACGGGTAACAGCCTCCCTTTCACAAGTCTTGCATGCATGGCAAAGCACTGTGCAGGTACTATTACAGACCCACAGTCTTCTCCCTTCCTTCAGCGCCTCCTGTCCAATGATGACATGGCTGTGTTGCTCAAGTCATTTAAATCAGTAAAGAAGGTGGAGAAAAACTAGCTGGTTGACACCAGAATACTACATGGAATTCCTAGTTAAAATGTAAACAGCAATGTATCTTTAGCTGGGATGGTCCGATTTGCTTGTGGGCAAATGTCTACACACCTGGAGCACCTGCTGACATGCTAAAAAACCTCTGAAAATGTTTTAATGAGTAATTAAGGTAATTGTGTGGTATTCAGTCATTATACTCTTGGAGTGCCAATCTAGACAATGTGGTAAGAATAATGATTTGAAGAATTGTCATTACAATAGTAATAGTAGAACAAGTTGAAAAGTACAAAATTGAACAGATGTCCCATCTCTCAGTCTACTGAGACATCTGTACCTCTGGTGAGGTCATCCAGGTCCTCCCTCTTTGCCGGTGACCAGAACTCGACCCAGTCACACGTCACTCTCCTGCTAACCTAATTAGGAATTTGAGAGTATTCCCTGCTTTTATGGCTGCAGCTGGACAAGGTTATTTTTCTTCTTTTTACAAACAAAAAAAAAAAAGAATGAGTCATCTCACCAGGTTTGAGGTCTTTAGATTTCGCCTCGCTGAAAGTTTAAGCGCTCAGTAAACAGGCCTGACCCTTTCAGTGCAGGAGGTCACAAACTGTGCAGTGCTCCTGTTAAACGTCAGACACGTCCCTGTGAAATCATTCTTGGAAGAAGGGTCGGAAATTCCACCAGGAGGCAGAATTTAAATCATGATAAATCACGGACAGTCAACCCCCCTCCAACCCCCCCATCGACCCCACGTCAGCCTCTAGCGTCTGGTCACATTGTGTTTCTTTCTGTAATTTCAGTGAAAATCTTTTTTTTTTCTCTAATGAGCTGAAGGTGAAAGCGGTCACCTGCCAGGTTTGATATCTCTTCAGGTGACCCGCCGCTGCAGAAAGACAAGGAGCTGAAATGCTTCTGGCGCCAGTGGTGGGTGTTCGGTTGCCGAGTGCCAGGGCTCAGCTCAGGCCTACGTGTGTCACAAAATGGGCTGCACAGGAATGCCTCCCCCTCTCTCTCCCTCTCTCTCTCTCCACCAAGACAGGAGCTCTCCTTTTCTCTCACGCTCTCCCGAAACGCTCAAGCCCATGAGCTGGCATGCCAGGAAAAGGAACGGTCTCAGCTTTCTTTGGCCGTTGGATGCTCATCTTACAATACACCGAGGACTTTGATTCCAATAGCTTCAGTTACAGCCGCTAAAATCTGAGGCTGGCCCTGCTCTGCATACATGCACAAGCTGTTTTAAAGACAACCTTTGCTGATTGTTTCAAGACTGAGTGGGTTCAGATGTGGAGCTCACAAATTTCTACCTTGAGACAAAAAATGTGCCTTGTGCTGAGTTCAGTTCTGTCACAGTTCTATCCTCCCAGTGGCAAAATAACACATCCCACTGAGTGGAGCTTTCGCTATTGAGGATTTTTAAAAATATTTACCTGAAGAGGATGGCCTGTCCATGTGAAGTGAAGACAGAGGAAGGTAAACGATCACGTGACAAAGATATCCCCCCTGCTCATGAGAAACTGTTTATAGACACCTGCTGGTGGATAGCTAAAGGATAAACTTTATCCTTAAAGCACACCCACAGGGGGAAATGGAGTGAGCTGCTGAAGAAAGAGGACAGCTGGATGCTCCGACCGCGGCAGCCACACTCCGAGCCCTGTCTCGATCCTGTCCGCTTGTGCCACCAAGCAGGCGACTATTTATAGGCCGGGACGGCGAAATAAATGACCGAGGCAAATGCGCGCTGTTGACAAACAAGGCCCTGTTGCTGTGTGAGCTGGGGGGACAATGGCCATCTGTCCAGCTCATTAACGATGGCCACTGGAGCGACAGGAACCCAGCAGCGGCCAGGGTCGTTAGCGCCAGCTCCGGGGCCCAGGGATCGCCATGTATCGGGAACTGACCTGGAAACCGGCCTGCATCTGCAGACCCCCACTCTGATTGCAGATTTTATAACTCGGCGTCCTCTGCATGTTCACAGAGTGACTCCAGCGGGCTAGTGGGAAAGAGACATTTCTGAGCCAATTTCCACAGGTAACATATGTGTGTATGTGTGTGTGTGTGTGTGTGTGTGTGTGCGTGTGCGTGTGTGTGTAACTTATTATCAGCCTCAGGTAGCTGATGAGAAATTTGTGGAAACATTCTTGGGAAGACATTACAGTCAATTTACACACCTACTTGGCACTTCTTTCCTTTGAACACATGTAATCGCCCCACAGCTCATCTCACTACCACCCCTTTAAGGTGGTAGTGAGATTTTAAGAGGACGTTAATGGAGAGCTACTGTGCAGAGAGGCAAGGTGGAGTTCTGACTGCATGTGGCAGCTTTGTCGAACTGTGTTTCAACTTGCCTGGCATTCTGAAAAAGCATCTAACAAGGGGCAACACCACTGCTGAGGAATCCAGGAGACAGACGGCATATAAAATAATCTGCGAGTGGAAAAGACACAGTGGGCTGCGGACAATGTGACTGGATTCAGTGCAGTTGCTTGGCGGACAGTTAAAGACAGCGCAGTTAAGACTGGGAGAACAGGATGAGAGAGGGATGTCTCATGGGGAGCTGGGGGACACTCAAACAGACAAAGCAACAAGCAGAGACACTGGGTGCAACCAAAATCAAAAAGCACAACTCAAAACAACGACAAAACAACGACAAAAAGACACCATAAAGAGAAGGAGAAGGTCTTGAAACCCAAAGATTGCTAGTTCAGTTCCCCGGTGCTGTTGTACCCCTGAGCAAGGTACCAGACCTAAAAGGTTCAGTAAATACCCAGCTGTGTAAATTGATGGCATGCAAGCCATGCAAGTCACTCAGGATAATGGTGTCTTGCTAAGCAAATATATAATAACGTAACATGAGAAGGAGCTTTGAGGGGGAAGAAAGTAAGAAAGACAAAAAATGAGGTGAGGAAAGAAGAAAGAGCGAAAGACAGTGAGACAGACAAGCGAGCATTAATCCTCATGAGAGGCAAAAGAAAAACAGCTCGAGGGACGAAGGCATTAGACTGTGATGGACTAGGCACGTTGAACAGGCTAAGACAACACTTCCACAAACAAGGCCTCACCTTGCCTGTGAAGAGATACAGACCACTTTAAACAGCCTCCAGCTGATGTTATAAAAGCCCTTCCAGCTCTTTAAGAAGATAAGCTGTTATGGGCTAACCGCACAGGAGAAGGAATGTATGGGGTCATCTCTACGGCGCTCCGCTTGCCTGTCCAAACCTTCACGTTTGTGCTTGCTGGTCCTTGACCTCCCAGTTACCTTCTTCACAAGGAGGAAAAATATATGACATTCTTTCTATTACAATTTGAATACTGGCCAGCTGAACCTCGGAGGGTAACCTAATGGGCAAGGTTGTTGTTGTTAGCATTTTTGCTTTCACAGGTGAGCCAACGCTATCCATCACAGTCCAAAGAAAGAATATGTCAGGGAGCCAGGTGAGAAACAAAAGGCGCTTTGGTAAATTCATTCTGGCACTCTGTCAATAATCAGAGCATTGCAAAACTGGAACTTTTTACTTTGTAAGTTAAGAAACACTCATCATTTAACAGACTTTCTTATCGAGAGCAGCTTGAAAGAATACCAAGAATAGGTACAAAAATCAATGATAAAACAACTTTTCATCTGCATTACTGTATGCACTGTGAACATCAATTTGGATAAGGTCATCTGCTAAATGTAAATGTTACGTGGAGATTTGCTTGCAGGAAATCACACAAAGCCTACCTAAAACAAACAAGCGGAATGAATGAAAATACTTGGGAAGTTTCAAGTGGGTGCATGCTGAGCCACATTCTTAATTTATGAATTTCGATCTGGATGATGCTCAGACTTAACCAGCCAATCAGAGAGTGTATTTACTAATGCACCCACAACAAATATAAAATTAGAAAAAAAATCAATATGAAAGTTTCAGCACCTGGACATCTTTCCCCACAGTTCTGCGTCTTAATTTTGGCTGTTTACACAAAAGAACCTTGCGGGATGTTCTTTGACAGCCAGAAGTGGGGCGCCAGGTTTCCTGTGCACAGCTCTATGTACAGCTCCAGACAATAAAATGAGAGTGTCGTACAGCTGTGCGTTCACAGTGAACACCTGCTGTAGCTGTGCAACATGGCGGAGCGGTCTGGCAGGGCCTATCCACATGTGGTGCTCATTAGGGCCCATTCACAAGGTGTCAGAGCAGAGCCCGTGAGTAATAAAGTATACTCCTCAACAAGAGGCGACAGGAGGAATACATTAAACTCTCGTTATGTGCTTACTGCACGGCGCGCCATTACCCTGATCTGAGGGAGGACTGAGACTGACAGAACCATTACAGCGAGAAGGGTGACTTCGGCCCCTCAGAGAAGACCTGGTCTGAGACTGACAGAGCCATTACAGCGAGAAGGGTGACTTCGGCCCCTCAGAGAAGACCTGGTATGAGGGCATCTCTGGTGTGTCTACAGCGCACAGTATGGGGGGGTGAGAGGGGTGGCCTGAATTAACCCATCGGTGACCTGGGCCACAGGGGAGGGTTCCCTTTGATGCCAGCTGCAGATCCCCACAGTATAATACTAAGAACGGAGTCATAACCTATAACCTAACAGTAGAATCTGTGCCAGGACAGTTGGGCTAACTTAATCTAATACCCCCTCCCACCCACCCCTGAGGTCATTTTAAAATGAACTGGAAAAGCAGATCAACAGCTGACTGTCTCCCTGCCACCAGCACTAAATGACAGTTAGAATCTTTAGTGTCATTGAAAGAGGCTTGGAAAAGAGAAGAAAAGATGAGAGAGGGGGAAAAAGCTTGAAATCAAACATTAAGCAGGGCTTTTGATACAAAATACAGTCTGGTGTTGGAAAGCAATGTCAAGTGCTCTGGATCAGTTTTCGATTTTCATACGAACAGCACAAACACGTATCATACAACTGGACCAATCTTTGCTTCAAGCGAAGAAGAAAGTTGGATTGCCTCGGCTCAGAAAGCATAAACACACTTAACTCAGCGCTCCTTCCAGCATTTCAATCTGTTTTGACTTCAAAGCCCAGAGTTTTTCTTTCTCGGATGACTTTATCTTATTTCAGCTGGTTTGGAGAATGGGGGGGGAGTGGGGGTTGGGGGATATGCGTTGCCCCCTTGGCACTCTTTCTTTCAGCTGACAGAGACCAAATTGGCCTCTTGTTGCATTCCACCCCCCTCACGCCCCCCGAGGCTAGGCAAATCTGGGTGGAGAACCACAAATCAAGCGGCCATCAGCTGGAATGTTCCAGAGGGTGACACCTGCAGCGGTGGAAGAGCAGCGGACAAGTTCCGCCAAGCAGCGCTGGAATTCCTGCCGCAGAGGGGCTGAGGAGACCGCAGGTGGGTGAGAGGTAAGGGGGCGGGGGGGACAAAAAGCAGACCCCCTCCCCATTATCCGCACGGGGTAGGCCACCTCTCAAGAGGACAGGGAGACCCGTGGAGGAACCGGAGATAAGCGGCCATCTCGTTTTCTTGGCTTATCAACCCGCCGGGTTCCCTCTGGAGTCCCATAGAGCGCACGGTGTATACACAGCTGCTCACTGGAGCGTTCACATGCATCACACAGGAAGTAATCCTATCATTTAGATCATTAATATTGCTGGACGAATATTCCATAGTGTATGTTCTCTCAGAGCTCAACACTAATCTGGGGCCACGGAGACACAACAAAGCTGTCGGACTAATGTTAAAGTATAATAAAATATAAGTATGGTAATTCATAAATTATTACATCATATTCTATGTAATTACAATAGTATCACATTATCATATATTACTGTATTATTTTATTTATATATATATATGTATATGTTAAATAGAAGACCTACACTAACAATTAAAACAGTGCATGCCAACTGTCAGTAACAAATCCCGCAAACTGTGTCCATGAAAGGATCTCTATCTTCCCATAGATCCTAAAAACACTTTGAATTCTGGGACAGCCTACATCCCTGATTTGCCAGCTTGGAAAAAATTTTAGACATGCACCCTGCCACCGTGAGCTCATGTCTTCAGTCTTGTCAAAAGGCACCAGATGCATGGACCTGGGGGGGTGGGCGAACCACAAGCCCACCCAAAGTGGCAAGCCTCATTGCCCTGACACCCCTTTGACACCCCTGTGACAGGAATGGCAGGAGTGGAAGACTCAACTGCTGCCACTGATGAAAGTTCCCTTTCCCTCTTTCACACTGTCCCTCTCTCCCTCTCTAATTCTCCTCCCTAATTTCTCTCTCTGAAACCCTGCTGTTGGCAGCACGGAAACTCTGTGGTGCCAGACCACTCAAGCAATGTAAAGGACAGCAGCATAAAGCTACACTGAACATACACATTTTTTAACCCCCAGCTCCTTGTGCTTTGTCTTGCCCCCAGTCTTTTCGCCTCTTCTTTCTCTCTGACATGGTGTGTGAAAAGCCGTCTTTACTGTCCTCTGTGGCCATAATTAGTCAGGGTTTCCCCATGAGGTCTGTTTTCGAACGGTAAAGGAGGGCATTTATGAAAGACCCCCAGCTTCCCCCCTGTCTACTTAAAATGCCTTGCACTGCGAAACCCTCTGTGCTGCTGTTTCTACCCCTGTGCCCCTTCCCCTAAATCACAGAATGAAGACATCTCACATGAAAAGCACCCAAAAACCCCACAGGAGAGGCTGTTGAGGAACAGATTTGACATTAAGGTCCAGTATTTATGCACACTTACGAGAAATTAAAGGCCCAAAACATAAATTTCATCTCGATAGGAGGTACTTAAAGTACAATTAGTCTATTTTACAAACCATTTAGACGGGCAGACCAGCCATATTTAAAGGCATTTTAAACAAAGATTAATTTAACTTTTATTCAGATCCTACAAAGACTTGTTTACATTATTTACATGGTATAGATGGTAAGAACACACCCTGATCACAGGCAAATTCCATGGTATTAGTGATAAAATTACATTGTACACATTTTTAATTCATACAGCTGGGTGTTTACTTAAGTAGTAGCACCTCACTCAAGCACTCATTGGCAGTGCCCCCCCAGGGACTGAACCTACAACCTCCTCATTAAAAGCCCAGTTTCTTAACCTCTAACACTTACTGCCACCCACCTGTCATTTGTTAGAGTGAATGTTACATTCGTGCTATTAACAGACGGCAGAACACACAGGATAAGCCTGGGCTCCTAGCGAGTTTTGGGGGAACAGTCACTGCACAACAGCATTTCCTTCAGAAAGTTAAATAAGATCAGATATGTCTATGTGTTGTGTCCATGGTTAAGGGTAGCTAACAGTCTGCATTCAGTATAAGTGCAGATTTCTAATAAATTTGTGCACACATTGACTAGGGCAGAATGTGTATGTGTATGACATGGAGAAGACTGGAATTTCTGAAATGTCTGTTTCTTGTCCTCAGCAATAAACATCCACCTCTTTTTTGCAGTAGCTTCAGTGTACAAGTGACATTCTTTCACTCACAGGTTCTCCCTTGGATCTGTAAAATAATCAGCTTTGGACATGTGTGTATTCCATCTGTCCTAAAATGAAAATGTGTGTAAAAGAGTGTGATCACACAAGCTTCGTGTGTGTGTGTGTGTGTGTGTGTGTGTGTGTGTGTGCATGCATGCGTGATTTTTAAGCGCATCACTTATCTAGGAAAACTCCTCGATAACAAGATAACAAGGCAATTCCGCTATCAGTTCAGCCAGCTCAGTGTGGACCCGCTGCAGGTGCTGTGATGACTCGATCAGCAGCAGCAGTGGTCTGCTACTCTCCGCAAGCGGCTGTGGTGTGCCGGGGCGTCCATCATCGCAAACCCACGAGCCACAGACCCATGAATCACTTCACTCCGGGGGCCTCCCTGTGAGCCACACCCTGACACTAAGACAGGAGGAGGGCCACGATCATGCCAGATCATCCCCACTCCCTCAGACGCTAAAGACAGGCTTCTGGCCTGTCTCATCACCACCCAACACAAGTTAGGCCAGGGGATCTAATAAATCAACACAGGATCCTTGAGTTCTTTTCTTTCCTTTTCCTTTTTTCGTCCTGCAGCAAAGCGAGCCTTAAAGAACAACGCTGCAGGCTTCTGTTAAACAAGCTCTGCAAAACATGTCCTGCCATTGGCGATGATGAGCTTTGATACCGAGATAGAGAGCAGAGCCGTGAATTATGAGTCTGGAGGGAGGGCAGGAAACGGCTGTGAAATGACACACTTCGCCACCTCTGATCCCACACCTGGGGAACATGCCGCAACCCCTGGCATTAAAGGGGGGAAAAAAGAGCAAGGAGTGTAACCACTTCCAGCTCATTAACACATAAGAACCTTAACTCTGTCCTGCTGGCCTTAATCATGTCATGGGCCTTGCATGACTCCTGCAGTATATTGGCATTAAAAGGCAGAAAAGAAGGTTTAATGTTACATTACATTACATTACATTACATGCATTTAGCAGATGCTCTTATCCAGTGTGACCTCCATCACAATAGAACATAAGGATATCCCAAGTGCAGTGGCATGTGGCATAAATTTAAAAAATGATCACTTCCTGTTTCATCACTAACTTCTTAAAAAATAAAAATATTTCTTAAGAAAAGGTCTAAATAGAATACACTTTAATTTCCATCCCCTGCGAAAAACTTTTGGACACACCCTGCTGTAACACTGGCATTGCTGCAAAAACATCACTACATTGTGATTTTCATTAAAACACTTAATCTCTAGCCTTCAGCAGACAGCAAGCAGCAAGAATGTGTTTAAGAGTTATGTGTCGTTTACAACTATTTTGCAATTTGAATACTGAAAGCTACACAGATAATTGAATTGAGGTTATTGCTGTTGTTCTAGATCAGATCACCTCTGCTAGGGGATTAAGACTGAAAAAGTGGAAATTACCATCTCCAACAATATAGTGTAGCTTCAGATATACCACTTAAGTCTGTGAAATTTTCGTATGTATAATGCTGATCGATAAATACCTAAACTTCATTGCAGGAAGTGTGCAAATGTAGACCAGCTGGTAACCCAAACAGTGCAGGTTTAATTCTGAAGCATTCTCTGTATTTTTTTTCTCTCCCTGGAGACTGCACCTGAGCAGCTGTAGGCCTCTCACAAACCTCTGTCTATGTAATGCTCATAATTAGCATACACACAAACACACACACATGGAAGCACTCCACACACAAATGTACCATGAACGCATACACACACACACATACACACGTACAGACACACATACCACACACAAATGCATGATGCACGTGCACGCACGCACACACACACACACAAACACACACACAAATGAGTATTTGAGCACATCCATGCACGCACACATGCAAGCATGCACGTGCACACACACACCCTCGCTGTCTCGAGCATTTGGGGGCTGGGGGTGGGTGGGGCGGAAAGTCAGAAATCCACAGCTAAACTCTCCATGGTGGCAGGGGTGGCAGAGCTTTGAAATGAGGGGCAGCTCCCGTTTCAGGGTGGAATTGCCATCTCACTTCACCTCAAGTCCCACACCAGAGAGAGCGTGTGCTATCTGCGCAGGCTATCAGAGACAGAGGGAGAGAGATTCCATCACTCCAGCGCACAAAACGCTGATCGCCTAAAGCATCAGCACGTTAGATTTCAGACTGAGCCTTTTCTTCTCATCCGGTGTTTTGAGGATTTAAGACCTTATCCGTCGGAATGATAAGAATGAGATCACCCAGATGCTTCTGGAAGCCGAGCTGTTGCTGACGAGTGTCCAGAAATCTGCATTATGTTAATGTGATCATGCAGCACTAACAAGCGCGACCAAGCCGGGCTCAGAGAGGGCCTCTCTCTCTCAATGGGCCTCCGCGGCTTCCGCTGACAGTAGCATTGAAGGTGAAGACAACTCCCCCACAAGCAGCGCACTGCTTGAATACAAGCAAGAGCACAAAAACAGAGGAGAATGCACCAGAACCCCCAGGCGCTCATAAAGCACAAACTATACCTGCTACAGTAGTTAAACACATTTGTGAATAGCACACAGGACATACAGTGAGTAAACAACTTTTTTTAAAAAGATGCCCAAAGAAGCTTTGCTTTTCAACCGGCTAATGAATCAGGCACCACTGCTATGAAATTTACATTACAAAGGAAATTTGATAGCTCTTCTTCTGTGTCTCTGCAGAAGTGTTTGAAGACGTTGTATTTAATTTGAATGGACACTATATGGCCAAAAGTATGTGGACACCCCTCCTAATCATTGAGTTCAGGTGTTTCAGCCACACCGATTGTTAACAGGTGCATAAAATCAAGCACATAGCCATGCAATCTCCATAGACAAACCTTGGAAGTAGAATGGGTCGTACTGGAGAGCTCAGTGACTTTAAACGTGGCACCGTCATAGGATGCCATCTTTGCCACAAGTCAGTTCGCAAAATTTCTGCCCTGCTAGATCTGCCCCGGTCAACTGTAAGTGCTATTATTGTCAAGTGGAAGCGTCTAGGAGCAACAACAGCTCAGCCACCAAGCAGTAGACCACGCAAACTTACAGAGCGGGGCCACTGAGTGCTGAAGCGCGTAGCACATAAAAACTGCCTATCCTCTGTTGAATCATTCACTACAGAGTTCCAGACTATCTCTGGCTGCAACATTAGCACAAGAACTGGTCGTCAGGAGCTTCATGAAATGGGTTTCCATGGCCAAGCAGCTGCACACAAGCCCAACACCACTATGCACAATGCCAAGCGACGGCTGGAGTGGTGAAAAGCACGCTGCCACTGGACTCTGGAGCAGTGGAAACGCATTCTGTGGAGTGATGTATCACGCTTCACTATCTGGCAGTCTGATGGACGAATCTGGGTTTGGCGGATGCCAGGAGAGTGCTACCTACTGGAATGCACAGTGTCTACTGTAAAGTTTGGTGGAAGAGGGATAATGGTCTGGGGCTGTTTTTCAGGGTTTGGTCTAGGCCCCTTAGTTCCAGTGAAGGGTAACATTAATGCTACAGCATACAAAGACAATTTAGACAATTGTATGCTTTCAACTTTCTGGCAACAGTTTGGGGAAGGCCCTTTCCTGTTCCAGCATGACTGTGCCCCTGTGCACAAAGCAACGTCCATAAAGACATGGTTTGACAAGTTTGGTGTGGAGGAACTCCAGTGGCCTGCACAGAGCCCTGACCTCAACCCCATTGAACACCTTTGGGATGAATTAGAATGCCGATTGCGAGCCAGGCCTTCTCGTCCAACATCAGTGCCTGACTTCACAAATGCTCTTTTGGCTGAATGGGCACAAATTCCCACAGACACACTCCAAAATCTTGTGCCAAGTCCAAAAAGCCTTCCCAGAAGAGTGGAGGCTGTTATAGCTACGGGGGACTCCATATTAATGCCCATGGTTTTGGAATGGGATGTCCAATAAGCTCATATAGGTGTGATGGTCAGGTGTCCACATACTTCTGGCCATACAGTGTATTTACCATACCTCTACCTATATTAGCTGGGCATGTGCAAAGCATTCATCAGTAGTCCAAAATAATGGAATTCTAGCCAAAAGGGGGATTTTCCCTCACTCTGTGATGTAGAATTGTGACCAATCCCAATGAGGGACAGATACTGGAACAGCACATGGGTGAGAAACTGCACCCAAACTTGACATCCCAATGTTGTCATCTCAACATATTGGGTGAACCCAGTTAGGAAGGGCAAGCACAAGCAGTGATCTGTCAGGGCTGGCCCAGAGGCCGATCCTGTGCCACAGAGTTACTGGTCTCTCCATATGTCCCACTGCGAGGTCCATCCCAGTTACAGTGAAGGATGGCACTCATGATTAACTGTGACTGACTTTTTAGAACTACTACATATATATATGCACACAATCAGAGTAACTGGCAAGCATTCAGCATTAAAACACATTCCTGACCTGCCTGTTGGGGAATATTTATGAGCATCTCAACAGAGAGCCGTCTTTGCTAGAACCCTCCAGCAAGAAGAAAGAGGAGTGCAGGGTGCCAGGTTTCATTATGGAAAATGCATCAATCCCTGGCGCCAGTTGCTTTCCCTCTTCAGCTTTTGATGATGTCATAATGAAGAGCCACCATGTGACCTTACTTGGACAGAACAGACCATTGCATGTTGTCATGGAAATATCTTCATTCCCTTAAACATTTTCCCAGGCACCTCCAGGGACAGAAACATGTGAATGCAATACACATGCAGTGTCCATTTATTAAATCACAAATGTTAATTCAAGAAATGTTGTTTTATCATTGTTATCAGTGTACACTGTATAACTTTAGATTAAAGTCACAAAAGAACACAAAATGTAGATAAATAATTCAACTTAATTTTTAGTCTACAGGCATTTTTAGTCTACATGACATTAAATACACACATTTTGTTTTGGGTATAGAATATAAAAACAACCTAAGGATAAAACTGATACATTATAGGCCAACTGTCCATGAAATATTTATGGGAATTGAGATACTTGCATCAAAGTGTCCCCGAACCCAAAAGCGACTGCCTGTCAGCTGTCCAGGAAAGTGGACACATTAACCCTGTGCAGTTAGGCAGCTGCACGTGGAGCACCACAGCGTTCAGCCTGAGAGGAGGATGAGTAAGACCCTAGGGCAAACCATAGCCACTCCGATGCAGGTGTATGCTGTTCACCAGCCCACAGAGAGGGCAATGCATCATGGGTATGTGGACACAAACACCTCAGCGCCTCCTGGAGTGTGTTCTCATTGGGTTGTGCCTCACACCCCCCAAAGACGTTGCAGTGCATTAAGGATCAACGTGTGAGGATGTGGCAGGCAGTGATAAAGACTGTCCTGCGGGTCCAGGGTGAACAGTGTCCTCCTTAAGTACTTAAAAATGTTTAAACTAATAACAAGAATAAGCTTCCTCTATCAGTTACCATCACATGTGGCCTCTGCCTTTCAAATGAGTGTAACAAAAGAATAAAACATGCCACAAGCCAAACGTGTCTGGTACGAAGCCCCTGGCTGGAGATGGAGACATAAATATTTATACAGAGGGAATGACTCAGCTCCATTTCACTACTCACTGCCTTTTGATAAGGATGTTGGTCACTTCAGTGACTGCACCCCCTCAAGACAGGGATCCTGGTCTTCCCACATAAGTTGTTCCCTCAAGATATGCATTTTCTTCTCCATGTCCTCTCAGGGATTCCACGTTTACAAGATGGATCAATCTTAGAGAGGTTATTTCATTTTCTAAAAGAGATGCACCTGCAGACGATGTGAAATTGAGGTGGGGGTAAAGGAAACACGCAAGACATTACTTGCATAAGTAGAATGGTTATCAACTGTCATTGGACCACAGTTTTTGAGGGGGTCCAATGTGGCGGCAAATTGACAGATGCTCCAAATGCATGACATCACATGTGGAGGTACAATTTTCCGTAGGTCCAAAGCTAAATCCAAAGAAGTGGTCTGGGACATGTGTATAAACTATAATGTCAGCATCATCGTTTCGATATCGAATTTCAAAATGTAAAAACATCTTTCAGACGAATGTGTCGCAGTTGTATATTTAATGTACTAGAGTGAATACGTGCATGAGAAAACCTGACCACTTCACGCTTTGTTGTTCTAGTGAACCTAGTTTCATCGTTTCGCATTTTACAATGGCACGTAATTCAATTGGGGAACTGCGGAGCAAAAGCTTCGTTTGGCAAGAAAACAACTAAAGGCACTTTATCGGTCCAGTCACAGAGTGGCGCTAATCTTTTACATGTCGGCACAAACCCACTGTATTCACAATGCGTTCTACTTTTGTAAACTACACCCACATGATAACACTGTAAATCAATGTGCGTTCTGTCTCTTGGTGCCGTCTCTCGGGTTTGTCTGAGCCTATAGATAGCTTACGGGTCCCGGAACTGTTAGTTGTCGAGTGCTGTGCCATCACCCGGTTTCAGGAAACTCATTTCCAGTTACTATAAATACAACAGCATGCTAACACACTCCGCGATAATATTAAACATGCAACATGGCACCATTCAAGCGACAAGGATCGTGGACGTCTCTTTTTCCGCAGACGGGCCGCTTGTGCAATTCGGAACACTTTTAGAAATACTCTGTTTCGATGATGTAACAATTTCAAATGAATTTAAATTTAATTTAAAATGAGTAAATACTGTGGATACACAATAACTCTACTAACGTAATAAGTCGTTTATGCCTGTTGCTCTTTGATTCCAGGTGCGTTCATAGAAGACGTAAGCGTTTACACAGCATTGATGATTGCTAAAGTGAACAAGCACAGTAACTGTACAATCTCGGTCTCATTCGCGAATATCAGACTTACCCCGTGCGTAGACTCGACAGCCAAGACTACAGCAAGTATATATATCCTGCAAACGAAAAAATAACAAAAAATATTTCCAGTACTGTTGTTCATAATACCAATTTTACATCCATGCACTCGGCATGCGACCTACCGCTATTTAGTCCATGCAAGCTACTGTTTGACAGATAACGCTACCATCAATGAATCAATATAAATTAAGTTACACGTACCAGAATTTCATTTTCGCTCGGCTTTCGGAAAACGCAGGTAATAGCTGCCGCGCTCTCACTTCTTCAAAGCGAGCCAGTGCCTGCGGCTTCAAAAGCGCTCATTGAAGAATCCACTATACGGTGCATCCACTTCGGGAAAGACGGAGAGCAGCGCAGAGAAAAGATAAGAAATGAAAATAGGATACGCTGTTAGGCTATGCAATATTCACATTGGTAGGTGCCATGTTCTTTCCCAAAAGCAGATAAAGTATTTCATATTGTGGTGCCTTAAAAGAAAGAATAAAGTTAAACTCACAAAACTTCAGTAGTTGAAAAGCTCTTCCCCTGCCCGACTTGGTTCCACGCACAGCAACAAGATTCGTCGGCATTAGACGAAGAGAGGGTGGGGCTTCGACATGTCAATCATGATAGAGGCATTCCACACCTATGGCATTTTGTAATCTCACTTCATGTGCCGACTGGAAATGATACGTTTACTTTAGATATACATTATATATATATGATCATATACCTTTGTTCAGCTGCTCGAAAAGAAAATCGACAATCGACAATCAACTGGTGATAAGGGCTGCGACAGCGACCCCCGATTTTCTTCAAAATTACTTGAATCAGTTTACTTGCAACAAATGAACTAGCTCGCTTTACGTGTTGTCATCATTTGCTGTAAACAAGGACTGATTACAATAAAACTTAATATAGGGTACCTATAACCTATATTAATACTGGAATTAACATACAACCATGAAAACAAGTTTTTGTATATTGAATTTATACCAAATATAAATATAAACCAAATATAAATACAAGACAAGTTCTGAAGTATTTTTTTTTATCTCCCACCCACCTTGTACCCTGAATTGTATTACTGACTAACGGTACTGTCTGTGTTATCTTCATTTTGATACAAGCTTGACCAATCTTTGTCACTAAGGGAAATAAGATCCTATATTATTTCTGGAATATCACATAGGATTCGCTTACATTTTTAAAGAACGAATCATTGCATGGAGTCCCCAGTTGCTGTTAAATGACAAAGTTGCGTCTGTGTATTTCTGATTCTGATCTGGTTGTGGAAAGAAAAAAAAACTTTTAAAGATAGTCTGCATGCCAGCATGTAGGTTGTAAGTTTGTGGTGGCCAACTTAAACATGCTAATTAAATAAGGGTTGTCCAACGGCTACAATATCAACAGACCGTATACGTCATGGTTGTTCTTGCATGCTCATCTAAATGGGACAATGTTAACTACATTTATTTCTGGTAAAAGATGGTTCTCAATGAAGTTGGGGTATCAGTGACGCTTACAACGCCAATGGACACTGGTTGTCTCATTCAAATGCAAAATATAGTTTTGTCACACAGTTTTTATTGTGTCTGTAATTTGCGACGCCAATAAGCACACCTTCTACAGATGCGTGGCACGGATATTAAAACGTTAATTCAACACATTCCAGTTCTTTCATAACACTAGATGAACTTAGATATTTACGTGTATATTAGATGTTAGATATTTATGCGTATATTTTGTTCCAGATGGAAAATGTGTCTAGACAAAATAAAACAGAAAGGCGGACTAAAAAGTCAACCCATTTCATAAAACATGAGCCTAAAACCCTAAAGGCAATACATCCATTGTAGAGATGCGCCTGGACGAACTTTGAAAAGAGTGACACGTCCAAATCCGCCCAGTCCGTTCCATTTAATTATGAGTCTATATTGGCAAAGAGTTCTGCATTTGTGCAGAAAATATTCAAAAAATTATAATGTATGCAAAACCTATTTCGTAAATTATGCAAGATATGTATACATATAAATAGGTTTTGCAGGAAAGGAACCTTTAGGGACTATGTGGCCTCCGCGCATTGATATTCGCATCTGAAGGTAGATCCGGTTGGCAGGTTAAGTTGAGAGAGAAAAAGTTAGTTAAGGTTGCAGAAGGGAACGGTCCCAGTATTGGATAGCTTGGAGGCTTTAAAAGAATCCGTTTATTACTTTTCAAAAAAGTTCTATTTTATAGCTCAGTCAACAGAAGAATATGACAAGTCTCACATGTGTTTTAAGTAGTACGTGTCAATGTTGAGTAGGCGGATTCTTAAGAAAAATGAAAAATAAAAACGTTAAGAGTCTGCAAAACCTCGTCGTGGGTCTGATACTCATAACCCTGTGCACCGGGGTTCAGGATTCGGAAGCAGCGGTGAGTACAGTTACGCTTATTCATTTGTTCGCGTTTTAGTTGCATTTAAAGGAATGGTAACTGTTTCAGCTGAACTCAGTAGCAGATCGGGATCCCACTCATACGCGTCTCCCGCAGGCTAAAGTTTATAAATAGTGTGGTTACATTATAACATACAAGTGTTGCTTTTCTGGGGTTCTATTAATAAATATACACATTTGCGCCTGTTAAAGGGCAACGTTAAATTGAATTTATACATATCATTACATATTTATTAATGTCATGGTTATTAAAGCGGTCTTTCGACGTTTTGGATAAGGGTCCAGCGTTTGCTAGCGTTTGTTCGTTTTGTAGTTGATTATGGTTGCTTGTCGCTCACAGACAGCGGAGAGCTATGCAACCAACTAGCGCACATTTTTCAAAGGTAGGTGCTGCACGGAGACTTGTAGAAACATGCCGACTTGCCACTTTCCGTTCTTTTTTATTTTGTTTTGTTTGTTTTTGTTTGGTCTTTTTAATGGTAAGATATTCTGTAATCTGATGTAATTTATCAAATTATAACAAGGCTGAAAGAATGTCCTTTCCAGTTTAGACGATTAGCTGTCGAGGGATCCTAATGGGATAAGAGGGTTTTTTAGAGGAACGAATACATTCCCGACGGATTCCCACACACTGGGGATGCACTGTACGAGCGTTTCAGCGATGGAAGTCCGTGCCTTACAACATAGTAATATCTGAAAGGAACACGAAAAATGTGCTTCTTTAAGGTGATGCTCAGAAGTTACTCTGAGCCAGTTTGTAGCGTTGCGAAGGATTCACCTTTGTATTGAACTCTTTGGATCACACTTGGAGCACACATTACCAGTTACGGGTCAATTAATTTTTTTTCAGTAAAGGTAGTGCCGTGTTCCCCAAAACGCCCTGAAGTGGTAAATCTGATATTTGGTTTATGCATTTTGTTTTAAAAACAATACCATGAAAAATCTACTTCATTCACAGACTGCATCCTGCCGAAACACGTCATAAATTGGACATTTGTGTCATTTCTCAACTCTAAGACATCTTGTCGCTCAAATATACGTTTTTCACCCTCAGAAGATCAGCATAATCACATCACACAGCAATACTGGTGTAAACGTTGAGACATAATTTTCCAACAATCAGCTGATCGAAAATGAAGTAGACCATACAAGAAGTGTTTGTTCTCTCTTGTTGATTTTATGATAGTGTCCTTTAACTCAAATCTTGCACTGAAAATGTAACTGTTCCCATTGCAAGGCAGTGAGCGATTTCAGAAAAAGACATCTAAATACCTGAGTCAGGAATTCATTGCCCACCTATCCTATACCTATACAAATCAGTCCAACATGTTTGTAGAATATTAAGAAACACTTATGTAACTTGAATAAGGGCATATGAGTGGAAGACAAACTTCAGGTTCCATTGAAGCAATGCTCCGCCTTAGCTTTAGGGGGTCAGATGTAAGCCTCTTCCAGTGAAGAGAAATGGAAGGCAAAAGAAAAATGTGTAAGATAATTGAGGTGGTAGGATGGTCTGTATTCACAGAAACCTAACAAATGCAAAGCACACGTTGTGAAATGTGCACTTTTGAGACATGCCCAGCACCAGTGTTGGTAAAAGGTCTCCCCTTCACTGGCCTTGCTCTCCCCTAGATTGGCTTTAGGGATGTCCACTCTTTCCTTGAAGAGGGGTGTGTGTATATGGGGGGGGGGGGCGGTCTTTTGTGCCGTGCTACCATCTCCCCTGTCCCCACCCCCTCGACTGAAAGCAGGGGTTCAGCCCCTGTCACACTGCCAGGGAATAGCTAGGGCCTTCAGAGCCGCATGTAACCCTTTGTGAATATATATTCAGAAAGGGGAGCCCAGAAAGGGGCGATGTGGGGACCGTGACTGTGACACAGCCCATTGTTCAGTGGCCTTTCAGTCCACTTCCTCTGATAGACCACCCCGTCCCATTTGTCCATTGGAGTGACGCATGAAGTGCACACATAAACACACAACACAGTGGAAGTGGTTCCATGTTCCTCCGCAGATTAGCCTGCTCAGGAGAGTTTACCCAGATGAGACCCTGAGGTTAGGAGGCAGGCAATCATTTCTGGAAGAATGTGCACAAGTTATAAGTCCCTCAGTTATGATGCAGTGACAGGTAATGAACTTATGAAGAGTGTGCATAAGAGAAATAATATACTCATACCCCCTCCTTTGTAAGTAGGAATTAACAGTTCCTCCACCCTGCTTCATTTAGTGCATACTATCTTTACCATAGCAAACCCGACAAATTGCCCTATTACTTGTGAAAAAATTCCTACCAGGAACTTGTGAAAAAAGTCCTAGCAGGTAAGTCCTCATTGCAGTATTTTCACTAATGTGTTCTTCATGCACTATAGTCATTCAAACATAGCAGTGCACTGATAGAGGTTTTATAGGTCATTGCTGTCATCAGATGTTTGGCCAACCATAGAAGTTGATATCAGTGCAGATGTTTCTGTGAAAATGTATATTGTGTGTCTGTGCAACACATTCATCTAAGTGACGACTGTAAACTGAATGTGTGCAAGAAAGATAATATGAAGTTTGCGGATGTGTCATTTGTGGTTTTGTGCTGACACCTACGCTCTTACATTTATATCAGATCTCACATGTGCTTATAATATTAATACACAAATACACATTTCACATTTGTTTATTGCATTATTACATTACATTAGCATGTTTTTACACTAGGAACAAACCCCCTTTGTGTGCAAGTCCATTATTGGTACATTACAGTAGTCTTGGCCTTTCCTTTTGGCAGGGATCTCTGCATCCTCTGTGAATGCAGGAGAGGCAAACTGAAATGCTGAACAACAAGATTCCTATACCTGAGGCATAGAATAGAGAATCAAAAAGCACAATGACCAAATAACATTAAAGAATCACATAACATTGAAGAATTGTTGTTATTGGGCACCCTAGCAATTCTTCAGCAAGAATTGGGGGCACTGAACTTGAGGGCATGTAAAACTTTTGCGGTGTGAAATCTGCATTATTCTACTGTGTAGTTGAACATAACGTGGATGTACAGCAGGAGACGCCTCTGAGCTCCAGATGAGCTTTTGGGAAAGCTCACAGCTGCAAGGTCATCCGTGAGTGAATGGATGTGCATGGAGATGAAGTGGAATAGTGTGGGAAGTACAGCTTCTGAGGAAGACCACATGCTGTAAAGCAGGGATCCAAAGTATTGTATAACGAGGTTGAAGCCCAAATTGCCGACAGCAGAAATTGACTGATCATCCAGTGCAATAAGTTCCACTAGATTCTCACATTATTTTCTTCTCTGCTCAGATTGTTGCGGTCTAATTTCTGAGAGCATCGCAATGATTACTGCGCAGGGAGAGGTGTGGTGTTTTGCTTTTTCAGTGTACAGGTGACTGATTTTTTTTTCCTCCACTTGTGAGGTGAAAAGTGTTCAGATGATTATGACACTGGGGTTGAGCTTCCTACTACATGTGCCTTTTAACTGCAGTTTGGTTGTTGCTGTCACACTAAAACTTTTACACTAGCTAGCTTAACCTTAAGATGCACAGCACATGTTGTATGATTCACCACATTGGTCATTGAGTAATGCAGGTTGTAGCTATGTCTGAGTCACACTTAATACGTTACAACAATGATCAAGCCCTTAAAAATACAGTTAGCCGATAACGATTAACACTTTATTTGGCTGTTGTTAATGACAAAGCCCTGCATTAGAGCACCCCCAGTGCTGACTTGAGGTGTTACACTTGAGGCCAGAGTGGAAGCAAAGGCAAGAACAGCTATAAAAACAAAACCTTTATTATGTGGGTATGGTAACGTAACTCATGTTGTTGGCGAAGACTTGTTTAGTGAGAATAATGGGCAGTCAGTCAGGATTACATTAAGAAGGAGTGAGTGGTGCCATGAGGGTGTACAGTAGTTTGAATGAATCTCATTTGTGTTGGGAATGCTGATAAACATATAGGTGAAATGGTCATGTCCTACAGTGTGGGTCTTTAAGAGAGACAAGCTGTCATAATTTTACTCCAGCATCTATTCTGACGCCATCTCTGCTCATGTATCCCAGGGGCTTCCCGGTTTAACTCCACGAAATTGGAGTCTTGTTTCCACAAAGCCCTTTCGTAGTTTGACTTGTAATGGAGGGGAGGGAGGAAACAACTATCCCTGAAAGAGCTCTCCCCTGAGGGGCTACCTAACCATGTGAAAATACAGATGGTGTTCCCTCAGCCTTCGTCCGACAGATGCGATGAGAACAGTTTTGAAATCTTAATCTCTTTTAACATTACGGCACGGGCTTATTGCTCTATCAGTGAACTGTACCAACAGGCATGACTCCAGCTTTTGGACAGGGGCCTGGGTTGCAGTAGGTTCTCATTACTGTAAACATTCTGCGGTCACCCAGTCCTTATTAATATCAATAAGCAGTATTTGACTGGTCAGAAAGTGGTAGATTCATTCATTCACCACCAGTGTTGGCGATGGGAGCACGTCACAGTGAATTTTTGCAAAAAAGTGTTCAGGTGCGAAAACGCAGAACTTGGGTTACGGGCCAACCTGCCCCCAACCTCTCTGACCACACTTAGACAGGAGTACATGTGGAAGAGTGAAAACAAATGAGTTGTTTGCCTTTGGCCTTAACTTGTGTAGTTTCTTTTCTGGGACTAAGCCACTGAAGATCAGGCTTGTGGGCAGGGTTAGAGTTCCAGGTGTACACCGTGAAAGAACAATGACAGGGAAACAATTTACGAGGAATTATTCTTAGGCTTCCATTTAAACACCATGCTGGCTGTCACTATTGCAGTAGATTTCCACGACTGGATTCTATCAAACGTTATTAAGTGACTGTTATATTACCTACAGGTGACCCCTAATGGCTCTCTTGAGAGTGAGGGAATGACAATGGCTCCCGCTCAGGCAGGAAACCTTCCGGAATTGTCTGTTTTGCATCACACTTTGGATGAGGATAGGCGATACTCTACTAAGTCGAAGAAGAAAATATAAAGGGGGATTTATACTTTCACTGTAATGTTGATTACTTGGGGGGCCCTGTCTGTGTCTCTTCTCTGACATAAACACAGGAGACAGATAATTAAACCTCTCTGTGTTTCCAGCCAAGTGCTTTTAATATCTGCAGTCTGTCTCTTCTTCTATTCTTGACACACTGGGTCTCTATTCTGCCTGTTTGCAATGGTGTCTTGTTGGTAAGAAGCCTTACTATTCAGGAAGCAGAAAGAATAAAGGTGTACGTTTTCAGTGCAGTGGTTCTAAAGGTGTATGTTCTGTGGGAGATGAGAAACTCCACAATGGTTGAGTTTCCATGGAAACTTTACAATGTCAACATACTGCTTGTGTAATTCATTACAGTACTTGCTTGCCAGACAACCTTATCTTAAATGTTTTATGTGCTGTGGCTTGCAGTTTACATATTCATTTATACACCTGGGTATTTCACTGAAGCATTTCAGGTTGAGTACTCAAGAATACCAAAGGAACCCCACCCCACCTGGAATCTAAACTGTGACTTTTCTGCTTTCCATCTTAGGTTCTTAACTGCTCCATTTTATGTCACATTAAAAAATCTGTCATTTTAGGCGGTCAATGCATTTTGGTGAGAAATTTTTATCAACAATTATTCTGTTTTTTGGTGTACCTGCAAATGCGCGTTTGCATATGCAGGTAAAATAACTTCACGCATGTCTCCTCACCCCAAGACTGGGGCCCCCTAGTGGCTCCTTTTTGGTCCAGGCTGTTTGAAACTTGACAAATCTCAGTCTCCCTTAAAATTGAACCAAATGGACTTAAAACCCTCTTCCCCCTCACTTTTTTCATTTACACAGATAACTATTATCCTCAAATTTTAATGGTAAAATTCCCTAGAAACGTATCATTGAGTTCTCTGCCAGATCTGATTGGTAAGGTTATACTCCTTTGCTCCTATATTGACACCATGCATTAGCTGATAAAAATCTTAGTTTTGCAAGTGCAGGGAGCTCAGTTGTAATTTATACCATAGGGGTTTTCCTTTGATTTGTTCACAGTGTACATCTGAGCGACCGCGTACATCCTGGTGCTGTGGGGTGTAAATACAGGGCTAGGACAAGGAAATCAAAGCAAGGGGATGACCCCCTGTGTCACCAGTGGAACCCGCCTTCCACATGGGTCTGTATTGTCTGCGCTGCTGTCACTGGGAACATCTGTCTGTAGCCGCGATTCATTCACCTCAGACATTTCCAGACAGGGTTGTACTCTTTGGCCTGGGGGAAGGCGGGGCCAGCAGGGAGGAGCTCCTCCAGGAGAGCACACAAATTCCAGCTTTATCTCACCTGCCTGTCTCTTTTCACAAGCTCTCAGGCAATCAGCCTCTTTCAAAACAGATACCCCAAACACAGGCACTTTTTCTTCAACAGCCTCTTTTGAGGATTTGGGGGGGGGGGTTGTTTTTTTCTTAGCTGCAGGTGTTTTTTGGGTCTGCTGACAGTGAAGAGGAATTGAGGTTGACCATTGTCAAGAGCCTTACATAAAAGTATATGAGCATACCTTTTCCCTGCTTTGGGCTCCTCACCCATTCAGAAGCGGAGATACCCCACAGTGTTCAGGTGTGATACAGTTATGCCACTGCTGTTATAATGCTGTCTGTTACTTGCAGCAATTTTACGAACAACATTTTTACAGTCAAAGAGCAAAATGGCATGCTGCAGGCAGACACGATGCATGTCGGACACCTGCCTGCCAGAGCTGAACGCGGAACGCTAATCCGTTTCATGGGGCATCACTCCTCACCTCTCGCCTCCCAAGCTTCAGAGCTAACAGGAGGATGTAGATAAGATGTAATCATACACAAAAGGAATGTTTCCAGGCCCCTCTGCCTCTGCCTATATATATCACATGTAATTTCCTTTTTAGCTATAAGGAAGGTCTTAAATGTTCCTGGACTGGCTGGGGGCTTCATCTGCTTGGAGAACCCTCTCAGTCAGAGTAGGGTGAGCAGAAGCTTCTGTGCAGAGTTGACACCCCAGTGCAAACTGACTGTAAATGCCATTTGGGATTAACAGGTGGGGGATGAGTCTTTTTTTTTTTTTTTTAGGGCCTCAGTATTTGGTTTACTAATTAGAGCACCTCACTGTCCATCTGGCCTCCCCTCCTGGTCTTCTTCTTCTGGGGTATAAATGTAAACTGTAAATGTTTGTTAATGCTGCTCTGGCAGATGTTCTATTTACAGCAAGCTTATTACTGTTTGGTCTGAATGTAGGAGTTCACCAAGCCCATTTAAACTTTTGGCCCTCTGTGGAATTCGGGAATGTGCCGCAATTCGAGCGGGTTTAACCGTTGAACACATTTTTTTAAATGACCCTCTTTTGGGATGGAGGCTCCCTGTCTAAACAGTGCAAGTTGTTCCTTCAACCATTCTTAACGTTTGCTTCTCTGCTACAAAGCGACGCTTCCCTAACTCGGTCCTCCTCCCAAGCCAGTCTGTTGATCAGTTAAAGCCACTAAAACCAAAGATAACATCTACCTTTAAATGAATGTAGCAGCCTTTCTGTTCACTTTGGTTTGCAGAGACTGAATGCCTGCCTGTGGAGTGAAGAGACAGCACTTTCAGCATTTAGTGCTATTCCACCCAATCAATCAATCAGCTTCACTTTATTAAGCAATGGGTGCAGAGTACAGACAATGAGAATTGAGATTTGAGAATGTAGCCAACTGATGAGCAAATGTACCTACAAGAAGTCATGTGACTTTGGAGGGCAGATCATTGTAATTTGACCATTCAGACCTGAGATCTAATAACACACTATTACATACAGGCTATTCCAGTTTCAATTAAAATATAAAAGCAGGGCACAAAGGATGGGGGTTAGCCATGCATTGGAGTTCTGCTCCAAAATACCAAAACAGCAGTGGTATTTTTTAAAGTGTGCTGCCTCAAGCCCTTTGACTTAATAATTCTACATGACATTAGTGTAGACACTAATCCTAGTGCAGGTCAGTGATAGAGGCAGCACTCTGTAAAGGTGTTTGTGGATTACCCCACAGAATGCCCCACACTAGTGCCTCAACTGAAAGAATGGGCTTAGCCTCATATATCTCAGCTGAGCCCAAGCCTATCAGTTCATCTCAGACTGCAGGAATGCGCCAACTTGTGCCTTTTGCACAGGGGTGGGGGGGAGGTTTGGTACGTCTCAGAGGTATGAAAGGAGATCCCTGATCCCAGACTGAAGACATCAGTGTTATCACCTGCACATCCCAGCAAGCACCACTGAAACCGCTGGTGGCGGCAGAGGCGACAGCATGGAGGCTGATGGAGTGTTGGGTAATCCAAGCAACAAGCTCCAAAACTTTGTGCTGGCTATAGGGCTGTAACAATTATTCTAACTTTTGGAGTGCCCTGAGTGCCCAAAAATGATTTGACTGTAACTATCCTTTTTGAGCTGCTGACAAAAATTCAATGTGGCGGGTGAGGAATGGTCACAGACTCATCTCAGAAAGACTGCATAGAGCCCCCAGTTCTTTGGAAGTCAAAATGCATAAGGGACATGTCAGGCGCTCTCGGCGAGTCTGAACTACCCTGGCAAATGCGCTGCCTGTATGTTAGAACATCTAAAAGGAAAACACCCTCATGAGTTCAGGAGCTGTGAGACAGAAGACATATCTGTCTGTTAAGGTTTCTGAGTAAGTTGAAAGGGGCATTGTGTTTCTGGTTAGGGCTTTTGCTGGAGCTGACTTTCCATTAATTGTTCTTATTTTTGTTAATGATATTTACACAGGGATTTTGACAGACTGACAAAAAATTCCCAGAACCCTACTGATGATAAGGTCACAGAGAGAAAGATAAAGATCACAGAGGCTTGCCTCAGTTTTGTACATGGATTTTAATGAGACTTGATACAAATGGCCTCACTTGACACAAATCTTAACTGTGGCAGTATTAATAATAATTTAACGGTTTGTTAATTGTGTAGGGATTGTCTGAAAATTCTCTGCCTGAATCTTCCTTTGGAGCTTCAACAGTTACTATATTCACTGCTTCATACCTAATAACACATTAAAGCATCATGCCAATATTCACAATGGCTTCTTGTGCCTTATTGAGCCAGTATAACACTTATCAATTGATAACAGAAGGCAAATTTACAGTATTGATAAGTTCATTCTGAGGTGTGCAGGTAACATAGCAAGCTGGCTGATATGGTTCCACTGTTTTGAATTAGCTCAGCTGGTCACTGGGATGCAGTGGCAAAGTTAAATATGGAGTATTCTGACAGTGCTGTTTACACAGTATTTGCAGAATGCTCTGTTATTAAAGTGTTATCTCAGAGAACAAAATGCAGCACCATATTGTTTTGGTGTAGCAACAAAGCAAGCAAACAACTTACCTGTTAAGGGGTAAGAAAAAGAATGGCAACAAATGACCTGCTTTTCGTGCTTGCTAAACCTTATATAATTTCAGTTGTTCTACACAACAGTGTATGGTTTCATGCAACGCTGACGCTTAAATTTGTCCATGCTTGCCTTCTTGCCATGCTTACTCACCTACCAGGAGTGCTTTTGAAGTAGAGCACCACTTGCTAGTGAGATTCAGAAAAAAAAGACTTAATACTGAAGGCTGGAATTCAGATGGAATACTACTAGGAAAACAGTATTTTTTTCCTCATCAATTAGAAAGTTTTCTCTGTATCTGACCATATGTGATATGTGTGTATTTTATTACCTACAGTCTATATGGAATGCATTGTGCTGAGATGTAAATTATTATTATTCATGGGAATTATGTGTATTCCAACTGCTAACATGAACAAGTTAATATTCACCAGTGTTTGATTAAATATGTGTCTGTTCAGATGTGCTTTCCCATATCTTTAGAGCACAGGTAGATCATTTTTTTGTACCCTTACCATAACACTATTCTGTTTAATTGGATCAGCTGTTTAGCTAAATTAGGTGTATTAGTTTGTATCCTCTCACTGTATCTGAATCAGTGTGCTCACTATGCTATTGTATTAAGGAAGACCTAGAAGATCAACAGCCTTAGCTCTCCAGGAACAGCACTGCCTACCCATGTTTTATAATACATTACACAACATTACATTACATGCATACAGCAGATGCTGTTATCCAGAGGGACTTCCAGCACAAGGGAACAGAGGCATATCTAAGTTGTATAGTCAAGTTGTATAGAGGCATATCTAAGTTGTATAGTCAACAGTATCATACCAGGTTAGCAACATTCCCCAAAGTGAAATATCACTTTTCTTGCCCATTTCTGTTAGACCACAAATCTATATTCTGGATCTGAAATACTCACAGTGGAGGTTCTGAAGTAGGTCAGTAGGTCCTCCAGTGACTGATCTGAGGCCAGTGAATCTGTGAGCATGTCTGTTTAGGTACAGTATGTCTTACCTCACAGAAGGGAGCCTGAACCCGTGTGCAGGGGTGCCAGTCTCATAGGGAATCTGGAGGGAGACATGCTATGATACAGTGGTCCACAGTCACACGCAGCCTTACATTTGTGATTCATACAACCACTGCTGCAGTGCACCCGTGGGCACACTCGACATAAGGTTGAGAGCAAGAATCTGTGTGCATCCGTGTGGGTCTGGAATAAAGATCTTAAACAGATCTCAGGTCTGCCTCCCATTCAGAAAACGGGGGGCACCATTCCCCCCGTGAAAGCGGTTGGTCCAGAGACTATTTTGTTTTTCTTCTTTGAAAGTATCACTCAGCCCTCTCCCTCTCTCTCTTTAATGATCCTCTTGAGCATACAGCTAATTTACGGTCTGGGCGAGACAGACCGGATGTGTTCCGCTCACCCGCGCTGGAAACAGTATTTTTATTGTTTTGGAATTTGGAATCCGTGGCTGACCTTCATCTTGATGTCTGCGGTCCCGTAATCTGCCATCTCGCATAGGGCAGACTGCAGAGGAGCTGTGGCAGCAGGGTTCACTTGATGGAGGAGATAGGAGGCTGTCTGCCGCAGGTGCAGATGGGATCCCTGCACTCATTTTCCCTCCCGTGGAAACGAATGAGCCAGGCAGGCTTGCACCAAGAGATTACGGCACACTGAAGTATGAAATAAGATGAGCGGAACACCTTGTCTGCTCCATTTCTGCATATTCTAACCTGTACAGCTGATATTGGAGAACAGGAGTCACAGTTTTCACCCTACATGTTTAACTGTCATGTTCTGCGATCTTGTGCTCTTTCTGCACACTTTGCTCACACTGACATTGCCTGCATACATTTATCATACATATTGCATTGTTATTCTGCCTCATCCAGCTACTGGGGGTTAGAAGATTAACCCAAAACTGTAGGTTAGTTACTTGGTGTCTTTTGCCATGATCTTGTGCAATACTGTATTCACTTAATAGCATGGTGTTGGGATTATGGCATAACAATGTGTTTAACACAATAAATGATCACAAATTATATGATAAAAAATTCTCCAATTGGTTGTAGGTGCAGGACAAGAACATAACCGATTAAAAAAGAGAGTCTGCACGCTACTATAATGCTTCCAAATAGTTTTTGCTGTGTAAGTAAATTATTGTCATTTTGTGTTTTCTTGATTTCCTACTTGAAAACCATTAGAAAGAGACCCTCAACAATTTTCACCCCGTCTGCTAAGCCCGCATGAGGTGGCAGTCGCTCTTTAGGAAATGGCTTTACGGTAGGAGGGAACCCTCAAAAACATCCAGTTTGTTGCTGAGCCTCTCGTTCTGAGATCTCACACACTAGTGTCCCGGTACGCCTGAAGTGTCAGTGAACTTAGAGGACCTGGAGGTGTGCAGCACTTCTCAAGGCACTTCGATAAATTCTGCAAGAATGCAAGTCAGGACAGGGGAAGACCTCTCGCAGCAGGCCTTTGTTGGCCTCAAGGCTTGGCCTGTCACTCCTGAACATCACACAGCTGCTCATACATTTCCATCACACAGACTTTCCTCTGATGTATTATTTCACGGCATTATGTGTTTGGTGGTTGTTCCTATCCAGTGACTTACACAGAATCCATTTTATACAGCTGGATGTTTAGTGAGGAAGTTTGGGTTAAGTACCTTGCCCAAGGGTACACCAGCAGTGCCCCAGGGCAAGGTTGAGCCCTGGTACCGTTCAGGATACAAGCCCTGCATCCTTACCACTACGCCACACTGGCACTGGTCGTGCTAATGTTTGCACTGATGTATGAGTTCCTGTGTCACCTCTGCCCGTCAGACTGAAGGTGAGCAGAAGGCCTGCTTCTGGGATGAGGTTATGCTCGCGTTTCAAACTGTAAAGACAGTCTGGCCTTTCTACAGGCACAGGCTTCCTCAACAGTCAGCCATAACAAGTCTTAATGACATGTGCATGTGCACATATGTATCCATACTGGTATGTGTACATTAGGGGCCTCATTGAAGACTCTCAGATGCAAACAGCACCTCTAACAGGACAAGAGAGACAGTAATTCCGCTTCTGCAGAGGAGGCGTCTGGCTCCCCTGCCTCTGTGGGATGAGCCCGTGGGCGAAATGGTAGTCTATGCCAGCAGTCTCCCCGTCTGCTTCTGCCATTAGAAGAGCCTGGAGGAAACGTGCATCCCCCCTGCAGCAGGTCTGTACTGTCAGCACTGGGGGTGGGGGGGATGTTCCCATGCTGTTGAAGAGTGCTAAGATCTTGGATCACAACGGTTTTCCTCACAGATGGCATAGTAAACTGAAACTCAAGTCATATGTTTTTCTTCCTTCACTAGCTGCATCATGGATTCTGCTGTAATTGAACCCGGGCATGAAGTGAATGTGGTGTTTAAATAGTGACTTTTTAAAGATACCTAGCTCAGGTCATTGCTGAGTTTTGTCTCTGTGACATCACCGGTCACAGCTTTCCATGCACAGTCAGTTATGGCATTTCCTTTCATCCAGCCTCTTCTGGCACTCTGGAGGAATCTTTGCAGACATTTTTGGTGCTTTAAATAATGAGCTACAAAAATGTCATTGGGTCTTCTGATCATGTATGCAGCTTATATAGTAGTAAAAATTAACAGCTTTTTTCTGGGCTCTGTATGTGAGTCCACAGCATTGTGTGCATGTGCGTGCGTGTGTGTGTGTGTGTGTGTGTGTGTGTGTGTGTGTGTGTGTGTGTGTGTGTGAACATGCACAGACACAAAAGAAGTAGCATACGCAGGGAGCTCCAGCCAAGGGCTCCAGACAGGGGTCTGTAGGTCGGCCACTGACATTTTTCACATATCTGAAAGTGTTACTGCCGTGGGAGGCAGGGGAAAGTCCTGACCTCTCCAGAAGCGAGTCCCATCGTGAAGGTAGGGGAGCACCTTTCATCTGTGCACATGCTTCAGCTGTGGTGCACCAGTCTCCTGCCACCTCCCTGACCACTTCTTTCAAAATTACAACATTCCTTGTGAGGCTCCTGTGTGGAAAACAGGAAACCCTACACCATGGCACCTGTACTATATGGATGGAGGTCCCTTTAGCACAGTATAATACGAATATGCTACCTTTACAAACTGATCACAGGTGGTGCATTTTCTGATATTTTCAATTTTGTTAAAAACGCAGAAATGTAAACCATTATCCAGAGTGTTTTCCCTGGTTAAATAAATAAATTAGATATAGATTCATACATACTTTGTTGACATGAGCAACCACAAGAAGAGAAATGCAGATGACTACGTAGGCAAGAAAAGTTGCTGAGTTAAAAGTGATAAGCAATAGAGAAGAAGTTATGGCAGTGTTTTTCAACCCTGGTCCGGGAGACCCATTGTGTTTGGTTGTTCGTCGTTGCAGCTGAGCTACCAACTAATTAGGTTTTTATAGCGCTTGCAACTGATTACCAGCTTGGATTTGATATCCAAAGCCTTGGCTGTTAGCTCTTTGTTAAAGATTTGGGTTGTTGAAAGTGTTTATTTTAACACAAGGGTACAAGGTGTATTTGTATGGCATTTCCATTCATTTGAGACCCTTAAATTACACAAACCTGATAAAGAATGATTAGTTGCTGGAGGGGGCTTAGAACAGGTAGAAAGCAAGCTAAAATCAAACACCTACAACAAATTTGTTCAAGGGGCAAAACAGATGAATGAACAGCTTTATATTGACACAAATGTACCTCCAACCACAAACCTCTCTCACAGTTTATAGCAGATTAAAAGCAGAAAAGCCAAAACAATAACAGCATTCAGTTAGCTGCTCAATCAAACCTAATTAACCTCTTAGAGGGCAGTTGGAACAAATCCTAGCATGCCCAATAGCTTGGACCAAGGCTGAAACCATACATATATCATTGTGTTTGTACACACGTGCTGATCAGAATTAACAGCACACACAGATCTGTATTTAACCTTTGGTGATGACAGTGGAGAAACACTATTGCTGGCATCAGTTTGCAGTGAATAAAGCAAGGTGGCTGTGAAAGCTCTCTTTACTGCCCTCTTGTGGTTACAGATCATTGATGCCAGTAAATTTTTCTGGAAAGAGACCATTCTATCTCTACTGTACCACAGACTTGTTGTGTCTGGAAAGGAACTAAACAGTAAATATTTGGAAGGGGATTATCTTCTCACCAGTGCATACCTGTGTCTCAACAACACCAATGGTATAAATATATGTGGGGTTAGTGTTACCATGTGTCAACATTTTGTTTAAGTTACTTGTATAAACAAATAATTGCATAAAACAAACTGGACTAAATGCACATTAAATCTTGTATGTGTCCACCTCTCTGTTGCAGTGTACTCTGATGTTTTTCTGATCTGACCTTGCATTAGATTAGATCTTTTTGTGTGCAGAAGCAGATGTGAATTCCTTCAGAGCAGAGCATCATGGGTAGTATGCCTGTGAAGTCTCTTGTTTGTTATGGGAACATGGCAGGGGGCTCTCTGCTGCACATTCACAATACGTCAGAGTTCCACCATACCTGCAGCTGCAATTCTGCCACCCAAACCTCTTGCATTGGTTGGTTTTGGAAGCGTGGGTCCTGTGTGTGTGCTGAGGTTGAGCTGCTCTGACTTGAAAAGTTTGACTATTGAATGAATTATAAATATTTTGCCAGCTGGATTACTATCTTGCAACCTTGGCTCGATTAGTACTTTGACACGAAAGCTGTGGGGAAAACTACACTGCTCCAGTAGCATTGGGACGAAGGCTCCAGTGTAATGATGGGGACAATGTGTTGTAGAGGATCCCATCCTTTTGGATGAGATGTTAAACCAAAGTCCTGGCCCACTGTACTCATTAATATTGCACTGATTGCAAAAAGTCCCAGTGTCAGTTTATCTGGCACTTTCTGTCTGGTCTGCTTATCATACAGAATGTCTCACAGCAGGTGGGTGCTAATTATTGGTCTTGGTTGAAATGGGTCGTCCCCTCTTATTGTAAAGTATTTTGGAATGCAAGAAAGATGATTTGTAAGTTCTCTCCATTACTACTATTATCATAAATAATAATAAGAGGCATTTTTGATTATGCTTCCAAGTCATATTTTGATATATCCATTATTAGCTGAGAAGCATAGGTGAGTGGTTGCATGCTCATATTATGAGCATATTATCAAGAAAATAATTTAACTGCATCTGTTTTTAAGCCAGTGCAATATCAGAAATTAATAAAAAGTCCAAAACTCTTATGAATACCCTGCAGCAAATAAATCATAGTTTTCCTTGACTGAAGCAGCCACTCCTTTAAAGTGGAATTTTGGCTGCCTCAGGCAGCCAGTGGTGTCAAACCTTAATGTAAATGACAAACTACAGAAGCTGACTTGCAATAGGTGCTTACATGGATCGTTGTGAAGGGCACAGGAGTACAGTTTCTGGAATTTCATTGTTGTGGACTCTCCTTGTAAAACATCAGTATTCAGTTGTCTGAAGGGCAGATTTTGGTGGATTTTGTACGTTATGTTTTGCTTTGGTACAGACTAAGCCTCCAAAAACAAACAGCCGCCACCCCCTGACCGGAGTACACTCATTGAGCAATCTCAGTTTCGGACACTTGTCTCATGGCGTTCTGCCGTCCGTCTCCCGCATAGCCCGCCTGCTAACAGCACTGAGTGCTTCCACGTGTGCGCCCTGGATGAGGTTCAGGGTTAACAGATGCACGAGTTGGGGTTCCCCAGGGAGACAATGCTGCAGGCCAGCTGGTTGTGCTTCAGCAACACAGTGTGGCAATGACTTCCACACCAGCCACCTCTGATGGGAAGATGTTACACGCACTTAAAACAGGCCATGACTCATTTCTTATTTCATAGCAGTCTGACAAACTAAGACCTTCTGTGTTTTTTTTTTAATTATTACACAACAAAGAGGATCTGTGTTACGTTCTGTGATTTCAGCAGACTTCCTCAACTGAGACTGAGGCTGGAATTGGCAAGAAAGGGGGGTATTTATTTTAACAACTCCATATTTTGAAAGCCATCTGTCACTTAAACCTTTGGGTTTTCACTCATCAGCACTCTGACAATCATGGCTCAATGACAAGTTTCTTGAGCAGGGCTGCACGGTTCCATGTGCTCCAGATGTACACATAACATGAAATCCTATGTACCGTGGCGAGCACTCCCTTTCAGAGACCTGGCCACACTGGAGGTCTGAGCCCTTTCCCAATGATAAGCAGTAAACAAATGAGGGTGTCCAAAAGAGTGAGTGGGGTGAGCCTGGCCATAACTTACTTCCTCACGCAGAGCGCTCGCCCACGCACTGGGGCTGGTTGAGAGGGGAGGGAAGCACAGCCGGTTTGGTTTACATCTCAGTTCAAAACTTTGTTTAGTGAAACGCAGATGTCTGCTCCTCCTGGAATTCAGATGTGTTGAACTTGACCCCCCCAGTGAACATCATTGGGGTCAGAGTTTAGATATTAAGGCCGTCAAGCATATCAATAGGTGCATTTACTGTCTACCGTAAAATATATTTTGTCATGGTGTGTCTTCAAAATGGGCACTCCAGACAGCAACTTTTAAAGTCTGTCCTCCCTGTTACAGCCTAGTTCATTTCTGCTGTTATACTCCCTGTTTCCCTCTGTCCCATTTTGCTGCAACACAACCTCACTTGTTAAGTATGTTTTCCACAGTTGCCACTCATCTACATACATATAAATATTTTCCATACACAGAAATGATATCTTGAATTATTCCTGATCCAAGAACATTCACAGTACATGTAAGCTACTGACAGCATAGTTGCAAGAATGTCTGGCTGCCATGTGCTAAAAAGTGTTCTTGTATGCCTGTTTGTTCAGTGTTAGCAATGTTGCAGAACATTCCAGGAGTACACTTAACAGTTCAGTGCTGTGGGAGTTCTAGCTGGGTCACCTGTTCTAAAAATAAAATGCAGCAATAGCACGTTTGTTGATCTTTGAGGAAATTTTTCTTTTTTTAAGATCATCAGTGTCAAAAGTGTGAGTCAGTGTTAAAAGGATTTTATTTGGCTCAAGAATCAAACTCAAAACGAGGCTTGAATGAAGAACTCGTTTAACCCACCCCAGGTACTAGTGGCCATAGCAGCAATCTGTAAGATATTCATAAGAGTAATGCAACAGCCATATTAAGTATTCATCATATGATTATGTGACAGTGATTATGTGCTTCACATAATGTTGTGAATACTGATTGGTAAACAATTATTTATGCTATGTAATGTATTGGCTGCTAAGCATGTAATTATACACAACAGATATTTCATGTGGCTGTTATGGCATTCTTATGTAGCACTTACTGTAAGAGTGTGTTGTGTATGTATTATGAAGATGCAGCTAATGTGATATGTTGCATAACATTTAGCCACGCTCCATCACTGAAGTTGTGTTGCATTGTGACTAACCTGGTGGTTAACACATCTGTCACCGGTCAATTACAGTCTTCTTGGGGGGGGCGGTACTCTTTGTGGAAATTCGATTCTACAGTTGGAGGTGATGAGGAGAGAATATGATTGGGTGGACAAGGGCAGGGCACGTCTGTGATCCATGTGTAATCATTGGTCTTTGATGATGTGGGGAATTCCAATCTCACCTTCCAGTCTCCCCCCCCCCCTTTCCCATCCATCCCTTGTAACCTGATACATGAAGTACTTTGATAAATACAAATGTATATTAAATGTAATTTTAAGCCCCCAAATCCATCTTCAGGATGTGGCAAGTGTACACTTTTGCGTAGAGCAGAGCAGGAAGTGGAGCGGATGGAGATCTTTGACAAAAGACAGAACAAGTGAGCTCCATGGGTATGAGGTGTGAGCAAACGCCTGTTGCTGCCCCAATGCCCCTGCTCCCCCTGTTGGGTTCATAGTGCAGTGCAGCCATCTCCCGGCCTAGTTGTGCGGGACGGCGGGGGGCGGGGGGCAGACTCCAGCCTGCCAGTCAGCCAGTGAGGTGTGTGCGCTGGCTGGGATCCCTGGCATGCGTGCCCCGAGGCAAAGGGCAGGGAGCTGTGGGTAGAGGGAGTCACATTGCTGCAGTTCACTGATCTTCACTCGATTATATCTGCCCCAGCGGCAAAGCTGGGCCCTGAGGCGGGAATGGAGCGAGGGTGGGTGTTGGGAGGGGAGCTGGGCGTGGGAGCAGACAGCAATTCATCTGAAGCAGACCACGCTAATCAGGGTCCTGCGCTTGTGTAAACACTGGAGGTGTGGAGCGTCTGAGAGCGGGGCTTTGCCACTCCTCACGCCAGGCCCCTTCCGGGCCGCTGAGTCCGTCCAATTTCACATGTGGCTGCGCAGCAAAGCCACGTAATCCCGTCAGACCACGAAGGTATGGCATCCACTGTGGGATGGCCACGGGTTCCTCTCTGTCCTCAGTGATGCTGGGGTCACAGGGGGGGTATTGCCATGGATGGAGAGTGCACTTCCCAAAGATATCTGTCCTTGCTGAAAAGGATGAGGGGCAGCTAAAAATGTCTCAGAGCCCTAACCACACAATTATCTTATTAAGCTGCACACCACTTTTCCACATAATCCTCCCCATATCAAAAGTTTTATCTTTTTCATGTGGACATTACATTTTGAGAATAATGTGTGCAGCATTACTTCACAGGTGACCCTTGTACATAGAGACAAATCCCTAGCACGAGTCCAAGATGTCAGAGCTAATCTCCTTGAGTGCTGTGTCTGGTGTTGATTCTTGTGGGATCTCCTAAACTCACACACCGGCATTTCCCACGTTACAGCGAACGATCACAGTCGCCAACCTTTTGAGAACTGGCTCCTCTTAGACATGACTGCAGATTACAAGGTACAACTTAGGAACTAGATGTAAGACTAGCTGTACTGTGGGCCTTGAGAAGGCACAGCCCTGTCTTGATCTCTCAGCTTTGGAATTTTTTTCCCATTTTAGCCTGTTCAAGGTTACAGATTTCTCCCACTGGCTGAGCTCCAAGTAAAAGAGAAGGCAAGTTCATCAGTCGCTGCACAGAGCGCATATTCCATCAGAGGGGAAGGTCCTCCTCTGCACAGCCTATTGCTTGTGAACAGGGTACTTGGGAGGCAGTATTGGACTCGCAAACACATCTGATACCGGCTAAAGGGTTTTAAGCTTTTTGACTGGATGTGTGATTCAAGGGGCTCCAGTAACACCGCGAGTCGGCCCGCTGTCTCTTACCCTTGGAGAGATGCAGTCGAGGTGACATATGCTTGTCACCTTGCAACTTGCAGTGGTATCACTGCTGCCATTCATTCAGTCCACACACACACACACACACACACACACACACAATGCGGGCTTCCATACTTAAGTGCCCTGTTGAGCTTGACAGTAATTAAACCACTGTTATTATTACAGTCATGAATGCTATGTGTCCTCAGTGTGTCAGCTGGCTCAACTCGGAGCCCTGCTGGCGAGTCTTTTCTCCCACTTCCTCCTCCCCCACTAAACCTGACACCGATGGCATTTCGGCGTGCCATCCAGTCATGGCAGACGCACTGCGGAAGTGTCTGCTCAGAGGGACAGCCAGAGTCGCCCCAGCTGTGATGACACAGCGGCTTGGGTTACAGATATGGAGGAGGTCTGCCTCACATTCTGTGTGTGTGTGCGTGTGTGGAATTTGGCTGGAGGGGACAGTAGTTACCAACTCATTCTTAAAGCACTCAGGTGTAGAGAGCCCCCTCGTTCCCTGTCCCTTTGCCAGTTTGGGAGGGGACAGTGCACTTTGCAGGACAAAGAGCAACACAGGTAACAGAAGCCGTGGGCCCAGTCCTGGGAGAGAGGATGATGACGAGAGGAGGGGAGAGAAGTAGTGTAGAGCGCAACACACTGCTAATGAACTTCTCCTGGCTGTGTTTATGGGAGGAGTGCCAAGTAGGCAATGATGCCATGCAGGTGACAAGCGAACCTGCCTGTTGTCAGGAATGTTGGGCACTGGCAGCCTTATCCTGGAACATGGCAGTGACCTGCTTAACAATCGGCCCCCAGATTCAGCAACCCCTCTCAAGGGGTTAGTCTCTTGGGGCGAGGGTACACACTCTGCACTGATTAACCGTTTATAAAAAAGGCACTTTGAAGAGGGAACCCTTATTTCACTGGTGAAATGTGTTTATTACTGTACATATGGTATGTAGCCATATGATCCAGTAAGATAAATACTGGTTACCCTCTGAGCTGCATACAATTATTGAAGTAAGCAGCAAGGGCTGTAAGGATGTAGTGTCAAAAAACAACATGATGACTGGCATTGGAACCTACAAAAAAACTGTTTCAGGGAGGGACATGTTTGCTTTGTAGAGGCTTACTTGGGTATTGCAGCTGTATGTATTGTAAGCATGAGGAGTGACAAAGCGTAGTCCATCACAGCTCTCATGCTGCCCTGATGTGATGCACTGTGAATTGTGTTGGATAAAAGTCTCATTCAGCGATGCCTGAATACCTCAACTAGATCATTTAGCCATTGTGAAGGATGTTGTTGATCCTGCTGCTGACACTCCCTTTTATGACATCATAAAAAGGTAGAGGCGAGCCAGCCTGGAGGATGGCGCTAAAAGAAAACTTAAGGACAAAAGGTATTGGGGGAGTAAATGCTTCCAGGGTCTTGCAGGAGCAGTGTTTTCAGTTTTTTTCTGTGTTATAGGGGCTGCTGCCCTCCTATTCTCCAAATACGGCTCTGCTTGGGTGCCCCCTCTCAAAGGGGGCTGTTTCTACTCAAGGGCCTCCTCTTGGCCGTGATCTGAAGTTGAAACAGTTCAAGATTAGCCCTCGGCAGGCAGCCTTTTGAAAAACGATCTTGATAGGTTGAGGGTCCCGTACTGTCCCAAGAGTCTTTCTGAAATGCTCTGTAACCATCAGCGAAATATTTTAGACTCTTGACAGCTTGGTTATTTCCTCTGCTGTAATTAACCTTGTTTTCCTATTCACAGTGTAGATGGAGAACTCAGGAGAGGCACACTGTTATGGCATTCAACAACTTGTTTCTTTACAGGAAATTTGAGACAGATGAATTGGCTTGAACAATACTTGGTTCTTGGATTTTGACCAGGCAACAAGATGAATGAGAACTGGGGTCAATTAGTAAGGCCTACCACCTGCTGTTATCTCTCCTGGCTCAGTGATTCAGGGCCCTTGTTTTGAGATATAACCTAAAGAAAACAAAACAAAGTAGTTGACTCGTTTCCTTCGGTGATATAGGATAGCATCTTATCCTGCTATATTAGTGTGTTTTTGGACAGGTTTGATTTGCTGAACTTAAAATTCTGCTGTTTTGTATCTCCCTTCCCCCAAACATCTTGCTTGACTTAATCCTTAAGCACTCTTGAGTAAAAACTAAGTTTGAAGTGCCTTCACTATCTTGTGAGGCAAGGGACAGGTGCTCCTTATGTATATTTGTGCTGCCATCTAGTGATTCTTTGGAAAACTGGACCAGTTCACTCTGTAGCACCAAGCATTGTGTTAACTTTGGAAAACAGTATCTGCGTTACAGGGTATACCAGAGAAATTTATCAGAATGTATGAAATTTTCAATTTTCTAGACAGATGTTAAAAGTAATTGCTCTAACTGTTATTACACACCACTCTATAATTAATTTTGTGAGTTAATTAAATGAGTTATCCTAAAAGCAATATTAGCAATATTATGATTTACCTTATCTTGATTTGCCTTACTGTGATTTGGCTCCTTTGTTACCATTTTCAAGTTATTACTCATATTTTGTTATTTCTGATGTCTAGGTGTTTGTACCTGCAAATCATACTCCTTATCCTTGCCAAATACATGTTTCACAAAATGTGAATAAAGCTCTTCATTAGAGTATAAAGAAGTTAATCAAGGTTTCATGTGGACATTTACAGTTGAAGTTAGCTATTGGCTTACTGTAAATCAGTCCTCCTGACTTGGTGGACTGTGGGATGGGTTGGATTACAGAATCATCTTTGAAAGCTGCAGAACCTGCTTGTGCTAGTTACACATCTGATGAAATGTGAACATCAACACCACGATTAGTAGCCTTACCTGCAAACAGCTGAAGTTACCAGTTGACATACAGCTGTTCCACCCAACAGTGTATTCAATAAAGAAGAGAAACGCATGCCCCTTTTGCTGCCCCCTCTGTTGGTGAAACACTTACTGCATGTTGTAATGCAGGTGGGTAAATGTACCGTGTTGATACTATTTTCAGTGTGTAATACTTTTTGGGTAAGGGGAAAATTATGGTACATGCAGCATTGTGCCTAATAACATCATGGTATTCGTACATGTTCATACATATCTGATGCAGCAGATTTGTTTTGGAGAAATTAAAAATGTGGAAAGGCAAGCATACAATTACCCTGCAGGAAATTTGATGTTATTATGCCTATTAACATTATATTTATAAACGTTTTCCCAAATGAACCTGATGCATTTGATAAACATACACTATATGGCCAAAAGTATGTGGACACCTGACCATCACACCTATATGAGCTTATTGGACATCCCATTCTAAAACCATGGGCATAAATATGGAGTTCCCCCCCCTTGCAGCTATAACAGCCTCCACTCTTCTGGGAAGGCTTTCCACAAGATTTTGGACTGTGTCTGTGGGAATTTGTGCCCATTCAGCCAAAAGAGCATTTGTGAAGTCAGGCACTGATGTTGGACGAGAAGGCCTGGCTCGCAATCGGCATTCTAATTCATCCCAGAGGTGTTCAGTGGGGTGGAGGTCAGGGCTCTGTGTAGGCCACTGGAGTTCCTCCACACCAAACTTGTCAAACCATGTCTTATTGGACGTTGCTTTGTGCACAGGGGCACAGTCATGCTGGATAAGGAAAGGGCCTTCCCCAAACTGTTGCCAGAAAGTTGAAAGCATACAATTGTCTAAAATGTCTTTGTATGCTGTAGCATTAATGTTACCCTTCACTGGAACTAAAGGGCCCAGCCCAAACCCTGAAAAACAGCCCCAGACCATTATCCCTCCTCTACCAAACTTTACAGTAGGCACTGTGCATTGCGGTAGGTAGCGCTCTCCTGGCATCCGCCAAACCCAGATTCATCCATCAGACTGCCAGATAGTGAAGCGTGATACATCACTCCAGAGAACGCGTTTCCACTGCTCCAGAGTCCAGTGGCGGCGTGCTTTGCACCACTCCAGCCATTGCTTGGCATTGTGCATAGTGATGTTGGGCTTGTGTGCAGCTGCATGGACATTTCATGAAGCTTCCGACACACAGTTCTTGTGCTAATGTTGCAGCCAGAGACAGTTTGGAACTCTGTAGTGAATGATTCAACAGAGGATAGGCTGTTTTTATTTGCTACGCGCTTCAGCACTCGGCGGCCCCACTCTGTAAGTTTGCATGGTCTACTGCTTGGTGGCTGAGCTGTTGTTGCTCCTAGACGCTTCCACTTGACAATAATAGCACTTACAGTTGACCGGGGCAGATCTAGCAGGGCAGAAATTTTGCGAACTGACTTGTGGCAAAGATGGCATCCTATGACAGTGCCACGTTTAAAGTCACTGAGCTCTCCAGTACGACCCATTCTACTTCGAAGGATTGGAGATTGCATGGCTATGTGCTTGATTTTATGCACCTGTTAACAATCGGTATGGCTGAAACACCTGAACTCAATAATTAGGATGGTTTTCCATACTTTTGGCCATATAGTGTACTTTTGCCTTGCTTTTATAAGATCTGTAGCCAGCACAATTCATTAATTCCGCGATTGTCAAAGATTAGCCAGGGTTAATTTGGTCCATTAAGTCAGTCCACCACCCCCAATAAACCATTTTCCATCTGACTGAAAATCTCTGAAATGACACTTTTACCCAACATTCACCCAACGTATTCACTGCCCACAACATTTAGAACAGCACTTTTGCAGAAGTGTTCAACACATCAGTGACTAAAGCCTTCCATGACAAAAACTCACAACTAAATAAAGGTCCCCAAGACACAGACCTGCTTATTTTCAGCAAGTTTTTATTTGTGTGTTACAGTCATAGTTCTCCTCTTAATGGTAAATTACTGCTGTCATATAGCCTCACTCTGTGAATGCAGAAATGAGATGTACAGGGAAAGAAGAGTATCCAAGACGAAGCAGTAAAAGACAACTTTGACCATTTGATACGTTTTGTTATCCCATGACCACCTAGTAACTGCAGATACCACTATAGGGTCCACTGGATCCGGACCCTACCTGAGATTGTAATTCATTCATTGTGCTACCTTCTCTTCCTGGTGCATGTGGACATTTTGCACTGACTCTCCCAAGATCACTTATCAAAACCTTCTCTGATACTGTGATTCAATTCCCAAATTCGTCCTGTCCTCTCACTGATAGCTGCTTGATCCTCTTCTTATAATATGTTCTTGTTTATTATAAATAACTTTCTTTCAATGGATAAGATATGTCATCTAAAATTTGACTGACTGATTGGAAGTTTGCTTAAAGCCCCTTGAAGCTATCCCTGAGGGCCCCAAAGGGATCACTGACCCCTAGTATGTGGACCCATGAGTTATCAAATCTTTGCCAATTGGGCCAGAACACCAACCCTACAATAACACTCTTAAAGAACCACACAATCCATACACTTTACTTGACTTATTTTAAATAAATACAATATGCCAATTGCAAATTTACTCACTAAGAAAGGACAACCAGAAAAGAAATAAGTAAAACGGTCTTTTTCCCTCCGTCTCCTCCTCTGCAGGCTTGCCATGGCTGTGTATCGGGATCAAAGTGTGACTGCAGTGGAGTGAAAGGGGCAAAGGTGAGTAGCTCCCGCACCTGTCCGGCCCCATCCTACTTCATTCTATCCCCCCCTCCAAACCCGAGTCACTGCTGACGAGACGCAGCACCGAGACCAAACTTCAATCACCGATGACAAGATACAGAAGTCAGTCTAACCGTGAGTCACTACTGACAAGACACAGCACTGCGCCCAAACCTCAACCACTGATGAAAAGATACAGAAACCAGTCTAAACCCAAGTCGCCACTGACAAGACACAGCACAGATACAGAGCTTAGCCCAACCTAAGGTAACCACTGAAAAGGTGGGACACTGAGGGTGCACCACGAATCCAGGGGTAGTCTTTTGCGTAATACAACTTATTTGACACCCATTGTGTTTATTTCATTTACCAATTGTCCTTCTATTGAACATCAAAGGCCACCTCTTTCAAAAAAATGAGCGTAAAGTGAAGTCGAATCCCAACATGCATTAACCGCAGCCTCAGAGGCTGGGTGCTTTTTGCAGGAACAACATCATTGATTCCCTGACATCAGTTTATTTTCTCCATGGTATGGCTGCGCTGAGGGCTGTGGGGTTCATTACGTCATTCTTCAGAAGAAAGCTTCTTCAGAAGCTTTGCTTTAGCTCTTCAACTGGGTGCTGTCATCTCGAAAGGATTGATTATAGTTTTATAAATGAACGGATTATAATGAAAGCCTTGCCCCCAATCATCAGTGATCTCATTCTGGTTAAGACGTTTTGAAAAAAACGTGGCATTTGTGTGCTGGCAAAAAAAAAACTTGTTCTCCTAGCACGCATGCACTCAGGCAGACACCGACAACATGTGACGGATCAACAGTAACATCTTGTGTCTCAAGGCAAAGCTTAGCATCAGGTGGCTTCTTTCCCAAACTGCCACAGTCTGACACAGTGTGTACTCCTCTCTGTAGGGGAAAGAGGCTTTCCAGGACTACAGGGCCAACCGGGGGTGCCAGGATTTCCAGGGCCAGAGGGCCCGATTGGACCTAGGGGAGAGAAGGTAGGCAGGTCTTGCTGCAGTCTCCTGCAGTGGTCTACAGCTCTGGTGTGTATGATTGGTAAAGGTCATTGATGGGAAAACCATTGCAGCATCTACAGTAATTTCCCAGCATTCCCTCTGTAATCCACTGTAAATGCACTTTTAAGCAAATGTGGTTTAACTTAAAAACTGATAAAGCAAAAAACAGACAATGAGAGTGAGATCCATGGGTATTGTGCTGGTGTTGACTGGGTCAGAAATGACAGGTGCATGTTCTCTCCTGCAGGGTAATGATGGGCCTTCGGGACCAGCTGGGCCAAAAGGAATCAGAGTGAGTACTCCACTGACTCCTAGTGATATTCTGATCACAACTCATGTGGCCATATCCTGGAATGCTGTAACATTAGTGGACCTTTGTATAGCACACATATTTGCAGCCAGGCCCCCTTAGACAAACTCACATTTAGATTTTCACTTAAAGTGAAAAGAGAGCACTTTAACACAGATTAACTCTGAAATGTAATAAGGAGTAGGTCTGAAACATCAAGTTAGGATGCCTACTTGAATTTTTAGAATTTGCACATTACATTACTGGTGAATTTACTTCACTGGTGATGTCAGTGTGCCTTGAAAATTCTCTGAAATATGTTCTCTATTTTTTTGTATGGGGGAACATGCATATATGACAAAATATGTCCAGAAGAATGATATTTTGTACGCTGTTATAGATCCAAAATTTATGTTCATTAGATGTCAGTACTACCTAAACCTAAAAGACACGTTACGGATACTACTGAAAGAAGCAGCTTTAGAATTGATAGTGTCCCTCACTCATTAAACACAAACATGGTTTTACTACTAGAGGGTAAAAAAGAAAATAATAAATTACAGAATCACTACTAAGGTCAATTTAAACAGTCAATCTGTTTGTAGCTCATGAATTGCCACAGGTACCAAAGCATTATAAAAGTCACTGGGAATTTGAAAATGACAGGGAACTCGGTATTCAGTGGAAAAAAATTTACCCTTAAGGATAAGTTTTTACTCCTGGAGAAAAACAAGGCCTTATAGTTGATGGCTAGCATGGATTTCAGAAGGAGATCATGCTTAACAAATCTCCTGAACTCAGTTAAAGAATTTAGAAAACATTGACTCATCTGAGCTCATGACATCATGCAGATGGGTTTATAAAAATCCTCTGAAAGACTTTGAAATGTACCTAATGAGTTTCTCCAAAACTGTGGGAATGAAAAAAGGTTGTCTGTCACTGGATTCAAATGTGGCTTCAATGCAGAACAAAGAGCAGCTGTACAACAGAGTTTGAATCTGAAGAGGGCTATGGAGAAAGAGGATCCATGGATCAGTATCAGTGCCTCTACATTTTCTTGTTTATATACAGTAAATTACCTAAACAAGACTATCACTGCTAATGTAGTTTAATCTTTCAGTACCAAACTAGTGGGGAAGCAAGCATTCTTGCCAAAGTCATTTGCAACTGGCAAAGTGCATATTAGAAAAATACCATACAGTTGTACACACTGGTGAGTAAAAAATCAAAAATGATTTAAATTATAAAGATTAAATTACAACTTATTAAAAATTATTTAAGGGTTGAATGACCTGATTATGTGATGTTTTCCTATGTTATTATAAATTAATTTTCTCTATAAACATTTGTTACATGATAAAAATATGAATAAGGATTTCAGGTGATAGAATTTCCAAGCAGATTGGCTTTATTGAATGAAGAATTAATGAAGAATATTAATGGCTCTGCAGATTTCAAACCAGGAGCTTGGTTGTACCAGCTGAGAATTTGATTAAGTTCCCTTTTTTGATCACAGCCTGACATTTATATTTTAAATTGTATTTGTTAGTATAAGATACTGTATAATAGTGTTCAGGTGTTCATTTCAGTTTCATAACAACTGTAATTATGATATCCCTTCCAGGGTTACAGTGTTTACCTCTGAAGCAATTATCCAGTTGTTGAGACCTCAGGGTACCTTTGATTTTTTTGACATTAATAATACTCTAAATGCTAAATGAGGTGAGAAAGGCCTCTGGCTGTTCTAGGATGTTGCAGATCTTGTCCTGCTGCAGTACACAGCGTCCGTGAGGAGGTTTGTATTGTATAACAGACTGAATCTACAGTACACACTTATCTTGTTTGCAGGGGCCACCAGGACTGCCCGGATTCCCAGGAACCCCAGGGATCCCAGTAAGTGTCATATTCAGCTGCTGCTGTTGGCAAAGCCTTTCACATCCCACAACTCTTTTTGTGACTGAGTCAGACATTTTGCTCTTTGTCCAACTTCCTCTTCATGTCACTCACGCACCCATTCCCACTGCCCTTTCTCTTCCATTTACCACCCCCCTCCTATCATCACATTAGCTTTTGGTCTTCACGTCTCTTCAAAGTAACCATGAAAGCCTTTCTTACCATGAAACTCACCTTTATCGTATTAAAACCTTAGAGCATATGTCAATCACCTTGGTTTCCTCCATGACTGAAGCAATATCTACTCTTTCCTTAACAGGGTCTTCCAGGACAAGATGGGCCCCCAGGCCCCAGGGGAACTCCAGGGTGTAATGGGACAAAGGTGGGTGTCAAACGTTGATGAAACTGAATTGGGAATGTGTATTCAATATTCCATAATGTGATAAACAATCTAAGCTTTTTTTTACAGTGTAGTGCAATATAACAGTGACCTCTGCTGGCTACCTTGTGCTAATGCTCACAAATTATAGTACCAGAAGTGTATACTTTCACCCATGGTTAGAGGGTAATTTCTCTGATGTGCTTATTTGCAGGGCGAACCTGGATTTCCCGGAAACCCAGGCTTTCCTGGGGCACAAGGGCGTCAGGTGAGTGTGGATGCACTCCAGGCACTTCCTGTTTGCACCCTTAGACTGTATGTAGCTGTGTTTTTTTCTACTGATATACAGTAATTTCAGTTTCATCTTAAATGTGATCTGTTCAACAAAGACCTGACCATCTTGACTTTTGTCCTCAGGGTCCTCCCGGTTTACCAGGTGAAAAGGCAAGTGTTTTTGTCATTATATACTAACTTTCTTACACCTGCATGAACTGTCACTACTGCAAAATAGTTTCGAGTGATTGGACATGCTTTGATGACCCCACGGTCTGCTACTTGGAAGTCCCTTTAGTAGCAGTGAGGGTGTTAGACATGCAAGACAGGGGTTGCTATGGGGTAGCTGAATTATTTATAGCAGGTGCCAACAAATGTTGAAAAAAGAATTTTAAATAAATAATAAAATAGGCCTATTACAGACAAATGGGATGCAGCTGGCTCGTGGCCAACTTATCTCATTGAAAAGCATATAATATGGTTCAATAGGCTGTACACACTGTCACAAGGTCCATCAAACAAACCTTTGTTCAGCAGCCAAAAACAGGAAGATCATCACAGACAACTTATCCTGTGGATTTAGTAATGTTTGCTGTTCAGCTTGCCGGACACTGACAAGCTCCATAAAAAACCACAGCCTACTGTTCACTTGCAAACCAAATCATAGAATACTCACCACAGAAAACATCACCTGTTGTCAGCCAGCAGCCAATCGAATCACACAATGTATGGCAAAGGCCAACGACGTGGTGTTATCATCAATAATGTACATGAAAAATATTATTTGATCACTTAAACAAAGGTTCATTGAATTTAGTCTGATGTTTTTATACTGTATGTTTTAAACATTTAGAAATTTTCAATTTTATACCATCACATTCCTGGAGATGCTACAGGGTAACTAAACCTTTTCTAGGGGTTGCTATAGCTTCCCCTTCACCACCTCCCGCTGCCTGCTTTGATATTACAGATTAAGCTCTTAATAATGTGGTCGCAGACCAGTCATGAACAATCGTAATAAAAACTGGTTGATTGCTGTAAAGTATACTTATGGACCTAAGGGTTTAAGTGTTTCCTCATAAAATATTCATTTATGTAGCTCAGTTTCATTCAGTTATTTTCATTATAAAATGTAGCTTTGATAGCCCAAACGTGCTAACAAATATTGTGTCTGACATTCAATGATAAATAAAAGGCAAACCTATGTTATGATGCTATATATGAGTTGTAACATTTGTGAGAAAACACTAAATGGTTAATTTTACTGTAAAATATTTCTAGTAGAATTTATCTGGAATGAGTGAATTTTCAGACAAGTGATGTAACTAATATATTTAAACTTGATGACATCAATTACAACGTAAACTGTATATTTTAATGAGTGATGATTTTGAGATTAGTCAGAGTCTGCTTTAACGGCGTAGTGGAAATATCAACATTGTTCATAACCCTTACCGGTTTCCAAGGGTGCGCTCTCAGTTTGCAGCTCCTTTGTCTTAATTTGCAAATACACCAAAAAACAATTATTCATCATACCATTTTAGCATTCAGCGAGAAAGAAATAAATGGCATCTCAATTTTTAGCTATACTTAATGCCACAATACCGGCATGTTTTGTTGAACCGCATATTAATTAACAACTCAGCAAAAGATAGTTTGCAACATTTAACAAAACATTTAAAAGGAACAATTACCTGTCAGTTGTTTCTTTTTGAAGCAGCCAAAGGAAGTTGCCAAAAATGACAAGACTCATGGCTGACAGTTAGCTGAACGGCTTCAGCATCTTGATGAACTATGAAGAGTATGGGGAAAATCGCACCCGGTTCCAAATTTTCTTCAGTTGTTCGGTTATTCCGCGTTTAATGTTGTTAATATCAGAATACTTTGCCAAAACGACGCCCTCTGACAGTCAAAATGAAGAGTTTTAAATGTTATTTTTCACCCAATTTATGCAGCCCTGGTTTGAAACTGCCAACTCTATTATAAATTCGTTTCACCTAAACAACCTCTTCACTCGGTCTGGAGCGCTGAGGAGAAACGAGTACAGTCTGCCTGTACGTGCGCGCGCAGCCAACGGCTGTTTTACCAAACCGTTTTAAGCACGGCGCAGTACAGTGGAGACCCAGGTGCGCGAGATATCTGAAATCGCGGGAGACGGGCACGTGTCGCTACTAAATGACCGATGATAGACAGTACAGAAGCTCCGCCCCAACACCTCTTACTCATCCAATGAACGTCGAGAGTCTGTTGCTACGGGGTTACCATCGTCCTCGTTTGAAATTGGAGATTAAACCGCAGAATGTGTATAACAGCTAATTATGTGAGCTAATGGACGAAGCCAGATAACTAAGACAGAAAAGGGCACACTTGCACCAAATTCTATATGTAACCGCATTTTTATGAACATGCAACCTGTTTAGTTCTAACCAAGGGAAATAGTGACACCCGAGGTGAAACAGTGAAATACAAACCACAAAAGTATTTTGCGCACAGCGGAAAATGTGTGAATGGTCAGCAAATTAAACAGAACGCAATTTAAAATATTTGAATATGACTGGAGTCTCCTGCGAAGTGCACTTTACGTTCGTGAGTGAACTATGTGGGAATTGATCTTCAATGTTTTGAGTTAACAGGTGTAGTCTCAGGTATATTGTATGGAAAATCTGGTGTGAATAAATATGATTAAAGACTATTTACTTTTGGAGATAAGCATGTGCAAACTCCCCCTCATTTGCGTGCCTGTGGTTCAGTGCTCATTTTGAATAAGTTTGATTTGGTCCTCTGGTTCCCTATGTCCCTGCAGGGTGACCCCGGTGAGGTCATCTCAACTGACCGCTTTGGACAGAAAGGAGAACCTGGCTTGCCTGGCCTTCCAGGTGTTCCTGTGAGTATTGAATTGAGAGCTTAAATGTATCCATCAACCTTAAGTCCACTCTGTGAATGAAAGTTAAACATCTGGGTGAAAGGTGTGGAACTAAACATACTCAACATAACCCTGTGTGTTAATGACAGATGGTTAGGGGTGTGTCCAGTGCATCTGTAATGTCATACTGTCGAATATCATCAGCTCAGAGTGTTCCAGACAGAACACTACCCCACAAACAGCAAATAGCAGAGTTACTGCCTCTGTTCTTCTCAGGCCTGTTCAACGTTATGTTGTACCTGGTTAATGACCATGATTCTCTCTTTCAGGGAAACCCAGGTCCTCAGGGGTTGGCTGGTCCAATCGGTCCTCCTGGCCCACGAGGTTATGAGGTACAGCAGCCCTCATATATCTCCAGACGGATGGCGTATCCACTACAGGGCACTTCATAGATTAGCATTACTAATACAAGGATCTACTGTATATAGTGATCAAAAACAGAAGGATAGAGTCATTAGAATACTAGTGCTGTTTAAATGGTCTACTCGTAAGAATGACAGTGCCTGCTTACAAGAATCATTTTGGACTAACCAATAACGTGTATTGCGATGCTCCAAATTGATGAATGTGAGTTTACTGTTTTTATTGTATTTCCAATACGATACATTCAAATACCTTTTGTTCCATGTTTGAAGAATGTAGATAGACACGTCTCAGTTAATTAAAAGAAAACCCATTTAAACCATGCATACAATTCATATATAATTTCACTTTTACTAATCAACTACTTATAATAATCTAATTGTCCTAGTAAGCAGAGTGTACTCTACTGATATCTAGCAGTGTTCCTGTACAGCATCAGTACTGCCATGCAATTCTACAAAACATACAAGTCAATGCTTATCTTGATTTTGTGAAAACAAATGCAGGTTATGTGTGGGGTGTTCACACCGGTGTCTTAACTTCTCACCTGTTTCACAGGGGCGTCCCGGACCGCCTGGTCCACCAGGACCCAAGGTATGGTTTCCTGTGTTCACTGTGAACTTTTGAACTAATGCTCATAATTGTTCATCTGTCCATGTTATTAACATTGATCTGTCTGTCCTGCAGTCTGTCCATCCATTTAGCCTTCCATGCATTTACATTTACATTTATTCATTTGGCAGACGCTTTTATCCAAAGCGACGTACAAAAGTGCAAATAGTGGGCAAACAGCAGGCACAAGAGTAAGATGTGTACAGGTCATACAATGCAGATAGTGCTGAAGCTGAGCGCAAGGTTGGTGTCGCGAGCCAACTAATCTGAACTAGGATTACATATCAAATACAATCACAGGGACAATAAAGTACCGCTATACTACCTAGGTAAGAGAGCTACAAGTACAAGACAGGAGTCAGGTTTACAAGGTCAAAGTTACAAGGGCAAAATGGCAGAGGTATCAGTCCAGGTAGAGTCTGAAGAGGTGTGTCTTCAGCCCACGCATTCATATTTATCCATCCTTCAACCCATCCAAATTTTCAACCACAGTCATACATGTCTGTCTCTTTTATCTGTCCTCTTAACAAAATGTCTGTTCTCCCCATGCAGGGTAACATGGGCTTGAACTTCCAAGGGCCTAAAGGAGAGAAGGTAGGATGAGTGAACTGATTGCCCCTAGTGTAATAGCACTATGGTGGTTGGTCCCCTAGTGACAAGCACATCTGTATGTGTATGTATGCAGGGTGAAATGGGTCTGATGGGGCCTCCAGGGCCACCAGGACTGATAGGAGAGCAGAAGAGGCCAACGGACGCTGAAGTGCAGAGAGGGGACAAGGTACAATATAACTCGGCAGTGACACTCTGGTCTTCTGAAAGATAAAGATATGAACAGTAAAGAGTTGGATTCTGTATCTGTGGAACAGTGGAACTGAGGCATGCCTGCAAGAGGTAGCTTTCATATGTACTAATTACACTGTATACAGTGTACACAAGACAATGTACATGAATTCTGCTTGTGTGTTCAGTGCTTTTGTCATAGTCTACTGCTGTTCACAAATTCAGCCACTAGATGGCAGCGCTGGGGGATTTTAAATTCAATAGCTGTTTCTCTTAAAGGCCACTAGGTGGCTTCCAAGAGCTTCCAAACTGAAACTTGGGCTATTTCCATTTAGGTACTCAATATCACTGAAAAGTCTTTTCATGTACATAATACCACTTATGGATTTTGAACATGTAATTTTGTGTTGTCTGTACTACTTTTACTTTTGTGTTTTTATGATTATGATTTGGTTCCAATTTGATGTGTCCTGCTTTTTAGGTGTGATGAAAGTTAAATGGTTAATAACCTGATTGCATTTTTCTTGTTTTATTTCAGGGAGATCAGGGACCTCCCGGACCACCTGGGGAACCTGGTTTCCCAGGACCTCCTGTATGTATGATGTCCAATCTGTCCATCTGTCCATACCTGTGTGAATAACATCCAATCTGTCTGTTCAACCCATAACTGGCATACCAGTATATATACCATCCAGTCTGCCTATTCATAATTACAGTGCACGTCACAGCCAATCCAACCACAAACCACTGTTTGTCCAACCACAGCTGTACATACAGCATGCCTTCTGAATGTCTATCTGTAACTGTATGTGTGACATGCAGTATATGGGTGAAATCTTTGGATGAAATAAAAGTCTGTTAAATGTTTTGCTATTAGCTCTGTCAAATGTGCGTGATAGAAAGGGAGCAGACCACACACTTAGAAACAAACACATTTGTGAATGATGATACTAAACCTCTCATGTTATGTTTTCAGGGCCCATCTGGTGGTCCAAAAGGTGAAAAAGGAGAGCCAGGAGAGGCAGGCAAAAGGGTGAGTTCAGCAGTCAGGCTGGATAGACCGCTTCCACTGACTTATTAATTAACAGGTAGATAAACACCTCCCAGTGAATTTCTGATGAACAAGCAGATACATCCTTCCCACAGACATGTTGGTAGACATGTTGATTAAGCCCTCCCGCAGACATACACTTCTGTGCAGAGACCAGCTCTATAGTAGCACTGGCTAATGTCACTTATGCTCTGAACCCCAAAGTTGATCCACAGAGGTGACACAAGGTCTGACTGAGCTCATTCTCCTACGATTCAAGAAAAGGGCCCCCTGGCTCCTGACTGGCGTAGTCAGGTAATAGTGCTCATTGAAAGAACAGGCTGAGCCCTATGACTTGGGTTCAATCCCGCCTATGTCATCAGGCGACAATGACTGAGAGGCAACAGCAGCGGAACAAATCGGTTTTGTTCTGCCGGGGATATGAGGGTGGGCAGGTCAGCCAGGGGTTTATCCATCTCATCGCACACCAATGACCCCTACTGGTCAATTGGGCACCCGCAGTCTGCCTGTATAAAGCTGCACATGAAGTGTCTTCCTTCGATTCATGTGTGTGCAGTCTTGGCATGTGGACTACGGTGTGAAAAGAAGCAAGACCAAGGCCAAGACTATAATAATACTGAAGTTTAGACCCACGGTAATCAAAGCTGTCTGCAGTCATGCAGACAGACACATACAAAGAAAATGAAGTTGGGACTGTAATTCTGTGTATCATTTGGCACATCTCTGTTCTCTCCCCAGGGAAAACCGGGCAAAGATGGAGATCCAGGTCCACCAGGATTCCCGGTAAGTGTCCTGTCTGAAACCAGTGGTGTTGTGCAGGTGTGAGGATTGTATGTTGAAAACCTGGTTAAATTTCATCTTTGTGGCTCTCTTTTCTTCCCTACATCTTGCTCTGCCTAACAGGGTCAGAAGGGAGAGCCAGGAAGCCCAGGACTGCCAGGTCGAGATGGCGAAAGGGTAAGACTGATATTTGTTTCCCAGATTTTTTTTTTTTTTTTTACTATTGTGTTTATTTGACAGGCACAATGCACACTGATCAACATTTCTGCAGATCCATCTATGTAAGAGTGCCAGAGATAGCTATAATGGTGATTTTCATCTATAGTCCCTGGGCAGTTATATTTTATTAAAGCAAACATTTGTCTATGCATAATATCATGTTTGCATTTTCAGGGTAGAGCATGCAGATATTAAAAAGTCCCTCAATGGTTAATGAAAAAATCTTTATATAATTTCTCCCAGGGTGATAAAGGTGATCGGGGCTTCCCTGGACCTCCAGGTTTGGTAAGATATGTTTTATTTCATCCATAGGCAGTGAGGAAATGTATATGTTGTCATGACAAATGTTAGATGCTTCTTTTATAAGAGATGTCTAACAGTATGAGCAGGTGTTTTATCTTCTTTAAAGCACATCAATGGTAAAGATTGACATAAAGGGGAGTGAAGCATCATTAAGGGAAGTTTATCAGGCTCATCCAACAGGGTTCTGAGGAACGCAAGATATTCAGCTCAGCCCCAACCTTCCACTCCATGCTGTCTGTTATTTTGCTGCTGTTCAACATGCACGAGTAACAAAGCATAAGCGTATGATTGGATGTGAGACGTGGGATTTGGCAGCTGCTCGAATGTAGCGAACTGCTGACGTGATGAAAGGTTTAATGGTACCTGGCAGGTGCTGAATGGCCCGACCCTCAACAGAGTGGGACCCAAAGGTGACATCGGTTTTCCCGGACTGCCTGGGAGAAAAGGAGAGAGGGGCCCCCCAGGTGAGTATTTTCAGTGCGGGAATCATGTAGTCAGTTAACTAATTACCCAATTAAGTAAATAGGTGATTTCCATTTATGCTGAAACCCACAAGGGAATGGGGGGTGGCGGGTGGCTGGGCACTTTTCAGGACAATCACCGTGACATAAATTAAGCAATTATGTAAATGAGTGATTACTGTCTGTGGTAGTGGGGGTGTGTGTTTAGACTCTCCTTAGAAATGCATATGAATCCTCATGCCATGTTATACTTTGTACCCAGTTAACAAAGAAATGGTGCCATAAATTATCTAATTAAGCAGTATTACATGAGCATACCTTACGACATTACTACCACGAGGATCCACTGAATGAAGTGATTCTGTGTTTGGCTAGCATGAGAACCTGTATGTACTGTAGCAGTGCTGGGTAGCTTGCTGTACAGTTGCATGTATTCAAAAGCTGGAAGTAAATTTGAGCTTGAAGAACGCTGAAGAATAATCAGTTATAGGATCCAGATTTTTATTCTGTGATCATATATTTGAGTAGTGCTTCATGCAGCTGCATATAACTCATGTTACTCACATGTAATTTGTAGATAGATAGAGCAGAGGTCATATATGATTTCTGTCTGTGTTACCTCCTTTAGGACTGACAGGACCCCCTGGACAGTCAGGACCACCAGGTGGGTGTCAGAAGTGCTCTGGGGATCCAAAGCTCTGCCCCAGAGTTTCAGCAGTTTGGCCACCCAGAAGTCTGTAGCATGTCTGTACATGTGTCATGATTGCTGTGTTTGTGTGCTTTAGTTGTTGTACCTGTATAATTATACTGTGTTTGTGTGCTGGGTGCGCAGGTGTTGGGAGTGTGGGTCCCCCTGGTCAGCCTGGCTTTCCTGGCGAGAGGGGGCAGAAGGGTGATGAGGGAGAACCAGGCATCTCCTTACCAGGACCCCCAGGGAGATCTGGACAGCCTGGCCTGCAGGGCCCTCCTGGGCCCCCAGGCCCTCCAGGAAGAACACAGATTGGTGGAAACTGCCTTCCAGGCGAGCCAGGGTTACCAGGACTGCAGGGAGAACGTGGCGTTCAAGGAGAAACTGGACAGAAAGGTTAGTATCGTGCCACTCACTGTCCTGTACCCAGAATGTGTTGAATTAAAACCATTACAAGGGCTACACCTTACTAGTGGATGCTGTTACCTGCTGTGCGTTTATCCAGGTGAAAAGGGCGAGACTTGCGTCAACTGTATCGTCAATGGGAATGCCATCCCTGGACCTCCAGGACCCCCCGGCCCCCCAGGATTCCCAGGCAAGACCGATCCCTCTTCATTTTACAGATCACGGTTTCTTGATTTTTGGTAGCTGAAGGTGTGATGACTGCCGCTTCTTTTGCAGGTGGCCCAGGAGTTCCTGGACTTAAAGGCGAGAGAGGATACCCAGGAGCACCTGGGCCAAGTGGGCAAGCAGTAAGGATCCTGGACCTTATTTTCACCACTCCACTTAGTTTTATGCCTCAGCTTATTCTTAAGTCTTTGTAAGTCTTATTGTTCAGGGAGAAAGACACTACTGTACGTGTTATTACAGATGCTTACATCAGAAATAAGCACTTCACCAAAAAGGTAAAAAAAATTATAAAAGCCCTCCCCAGCAGAGACTGAGTTTTCTTTGAATGTTTATGTTTCCTAAGGTGGTTATAAGCAAAATGCACTGGAAATTAACTCTGTTTATATGACCAGATTGAAATGCAGATGTACAGTGTCATTTATGTAATGTCTTGTTACTAAATATCACAACTGTTTTTATATGACTTAATTTGTTTTTGAAACATTATATTCTCCATTCAATGTTTAGTGCACCCTGTCAAAATCACAACATGCTTATTGGTCACAGCTGAAGTGAGGGATGTTCACAGGATGTTGATTATCTGTGCCATCCATTACAGCTTCCCCACAGTAATGCTTGTCCCTGTGTTGCAAGGGTTTACCCGGGCCACAGGGTCCATCAGGATTTCCTGGACAGAAGGGGGAGCCAGGAGACGCTATCAGCCCTGATGGGATGAAGGGGGATATGGGTGACCCAGGATTCCCGGGCCCTCCCGGTTTACCTGGCTTGGATGGCAGACCAGGACGGGATGGGGTTCCTGGTGCCCCTGGACCTAAAGGTGCCCCTGTGAGTATCTTGAATGTCCCTCCCAGCATGTAACAAGGCTACATCCTCACCATGCTCGGCACCCTGGCTGTTACGTCAGGAACCAGCCGTTGAGGAAAACATGGAGTCAGAAACCGTCTCTGCTCTGAAGTCGCACCCTGTGCCTGTGTGTGTCTGTAGGGGTCTTTGTTAGTCAAAGGTGAACGTGGTCCACCAGGAGACCCTGGAAACCCAGGTCTACCTGGAGATAGGGGGCCATCTGGCCCTCCGGGATTTGGCCCCCAGGGCCCTCCTGGAGAGAAAGGTGTTCAGGGTGTGTCAGGACGACCAGGAGCTCCAGGTGCACCAGGTGTGTGTCCTTTACCCTTGAAGTCTGAGTTCTAGCTCTTCCCAAACATTCTAAATATTCAGCTTTTATGACCTGCTGGAGGGACATTGCAGAAATGCTGATCTTGCCATGCTATTGTTCTCTACCTGCAGGGCCGAAAGGTGAACCAGGTCAAACTATAGCAGAGAAGGGAGCTCCGGGTCCGCCAGGACCAGATGGAGAGCCTGGCATGCCGGGAGCCCCAGGTAAGGAGCAAAACGACTCTCTCCTCACTCCCATGAATATGGAGGTCAAATCAACCAGGGTGGATCAGTAATCATGTTTCTTGCTTTCTTCTCTCAGGTGCTCCAGGTCCGTCAGGACAGCCAGGCTTTCCAGGGTTGCCTGGGATGAAAGGGGACCCTGGACTTCCTGGCATTGGTTTGCCAGGCCCCCCAGGAGCGAAAGGTAGATCAGCACTGCTGTTGTAGGCACCAGGGACACTCAATAGGCTGCCTATAGTCCACCTCTGGCTAGCCAAAGCTTCCAGTCTGGCCCACAAACCTTAGAATATTCATTACTGATGTTGATGGTCATGTACATATGCCTTAATGCATTATACATCCATGTTTCGAGTGACACCTGGTACTGGACTATAGACATTGTAACACAAGTGGCTCCAGCTGCCTCTAGGAAAACACTGCAGTAGCTCAGTGGCTCAGATTATTTAAATGTGTGCACAACCTTGTCACCTGCTCACACTGTTTTTTATGCTTTTGTCCCCTTTATGCAACCCTCTTTTGAAATCACCAATTGAACATTAAGCTCATCTCATCACAACATCCTCTGCAATTGTACAGAAGCACTGAAAGAGATGTATGCAATTCTCTGATATACTCACACTCAGCCAAGGGTTATTCACAACACTACAACTCCCACAGTGCACCACATTGAACTGGATGCCAATTGGAGGATGGGCTCTTCTCCACTGACATTATCTGAACAACTCGCAATGGTCTGACAACTTGCAGGGTGCGTTGAGATTAGGAGGAGACCCTGCCAACACACCCCACCCCTACCCTATACTGGCTTTGTTCTGATGCTGTGGGCTCCTAGTTGTTGTCAACTGATGACACGGCTGGGATCGAACCTGAGCTTGGCCTGCCCTTAAGACCTTTTGGATTTCAGAGTCACATTCAGCATTGTCTTTGAACTGAGAGGTAGCACCTAGGAGTGATTTTTGCCCTCAGATGATGCTTGTGCACAAAGCACACTTTTGGCTGAATTTGATCATGGCCAGTGTCAGTAATATAGCCTCCTCATACCTCAGAGCAAACTTCCTTATATTCTTCATGTGCAAGTTCAAAGATAAGAGACAAATTGATGGAAACAAACTTAATTGCACAAATGCAGCCTAAACCTTAATCTGGCTGTTGTCCTTCAAAGGATTCCCTGGGACAGCTGGGCCACCCGGACCTCCTGGCCTTCCAGGACGCCCAGGAGTCGATGGTCTCCCCGGTCCACTAGGTCCCCCAGGGCCTAAGGTGAGACAGGGAGCATGCTGGCCAATCACTGTCCCTCATGTGACATACATGCTTATAACAGAGGTGAACCAGAGCATTCTGATACTAAGAGGTGCAATTGTGTGTGTCAGGGTGAGCCTGGCTTTGGGTTGCCAGGTCCCCAGGGGCCTCCAGGGTTCCCGGGAAGTAAAGGATTCTCTGGGCCTAAAGGTGACCCCGGATTTCCAGGATCCCCCGGCCAGCCTGGGAGGCCAGGCTTTGACGGAGTGCCAGGAAGCAAAGGTAAGGTGGCCTGCCTCAGAAGGCCATGCATTATGGTGTTGTCTTGCCATTCTTTCAAATCTGGAGCTGAGAGGGAGCTCTCCTTGGCTTGTGTTGTAGGTGACCCTGGCAGTCCTGGCACACCTGGAGCTCGGGGACCCCCAGGTAGCCCTGCGTATGGTCTTCAAGGACCCCCGGGACCTCCTGGAGGCCCAGGTCCCATGGGTCCCCCTGGTAGGTGACCTCGTATTAAGTTTTTCTTTTCTGTCCAAATTGAATGAGTTGTCTGAGAACTTGCATGTTCAAAAAACATGAATGCTAAAGATGTTAGCTATATTTAAGGATGAGCTTAAGGGTCATGATGTGTTAGACAAAGCAAAGGATGGCTTAATGCTACATTTTTCTTAGGTTGAAAATAATATGAGAATTTATTGATTGTATAGGGTCTGCATTAAAAAGTTCCATGGAATGTATGTAAATGCATGTAACACAGTCATATATCCAGTATCCTCAATATTTTGGGGATTTTGTATATCTGGTTTATAATGTTTATTTTTTTGAAGAAGTGTATTATGTGCAGTGATCTATTGTGTGCGTGGTTTATCTTAAGTAACTCACCATAAAATGTCACTATTTGTTACTGAGCTCTCATATATACATTAGGCTATTCATGGAGTTTGATTAATACTGGTTTTTCATTGACTGGAAATGTTAAGTTCTTGTCATCCTGTTTGCTAACGTTTGCCATGAGCACTAGTATATCTGTATCATGCATGTCAAGTGTTTGAGCACCAGAGCACCAAAGTGTTTATTTTTTATATCACAGGTGAGAATGAGTGGGTGGATTGGTGAATGTCTGAATGCATGTTTGAGGAGCACTGGGTAGCATGCTCACGGGTGATGGGAAGCACTATGTGCATCTGAGTTTTGTTTATAGGTTACCAGTGAACAGAGGGTATTCCCACACATTCTGAGTATATGGACCAGAGTGTCAGCTCAGTCTATCCTCCTCTCAGATTTACCTCTTTGTTGTTGAAGATACAAATGCTCTGATTTGCTGGCTCGTTGTGCTTCTGTGGTCTAGAATAGAACATTGTATGGTAAACATAGGAAAGCCTTCAGCACTAGGACCTCCTCTTACCGAGTGGAACCTCCTCGACAGGATGGAAGGAACACAGGTGCTGAAAATCTAGTCATGATAGAGTGTCTTTGTTAACCCTTTCCTGTGCTGTGATTTTGAGGCCCAACCACAATCTCATGTCAAGCTGATCATATCGACAGGATCCAATCAGGATCCCAAAGAAAAAAAACAAAACAACAATTCAAAGACATGACAAAAACTCACACCCCTTTTTCAGACGCTGTCATAACGTGAAAGACAGGACTCCATTTTTCATTTCCGCCCATCACTCTCCTCATCAACACAACACCCCCATCTAATCCGTGCATATAGTACGGGTAGCTGAAAGATGTGTGAACTGTTCACCCAATCAGTTGCTAAAGGCTTTTATTTTCATAAGTGAGTAGTAACTATTGTAGTGATGGACTCTTGCTGCCAGCTCTTTCTCATACACTGTGTGGTATTCACGTACGTCTCACAAAAGAAGCTGAGGGCTTTTTCTTCTAAAAAAAAAAAAAAACCTAAGCTGATTTATTTAACCCTGGCTTATCATGACTTAAACACATGAAAACTGAGTCTGGGAACACAATGTGTATTAGAGCACATATTACACTACACTGTATGCAGGTAGAAGCCGTACCTGTTTTACTACCATCATGATTACCGTAAGCCAATTTTTAAACAGTGCCATCATATACTGTAAAAACAGTTGCATACTCATTTCGGATCTCTGCGGGTTACGGCTGAGCAGGATGCTATTAAATTCTCACAATGCCTCCTAACCACACACCTGCTTCTGTTCCGCATGCCCACAAAAACGTCCCTCTCTAACCCCACAGTGTGATTTGTCTGGGGAAAACAGTTGAGGAGTTTCATCATGTTTTTCACGTGGCACATTTTTTAAGTTCATCCGCACCTTGCCTTTGTCTTTCAATCAATCACCGGCGTTCCCTCCTCATCCCGTTTCAAAATATCCTAACCTGCCTTTCGCGACCCAACATCCGGGGTCTGTCACCTGCTGCCCTCTGACCCCAAGGTGACCCAGGTACCGTAGCCTCTCCAGCTACATTCTCTACTAAGCAGGTGTAGTGTCTAGTGTTTGACTCAAGTGCTTTGCGGATCAGGGGGCTGGGGAGTGTTGGTAGGAAGATATCAGTGTGGTTTTGTGTGTGTTTCACCATTCTGACATTAAACTGGTAAAAAAGGCAATGCAAGATTATTGTTGTCCTTATTGCAGTGGTGCTTTCAAATGAATAGAGGGGAGGCTGTGTAGAGAAGTGACTGTAAATGTAACATTGTGTTTGATTTTTTTTTAATTATACCTAAATTTGAATTCATTGTGTTATGATCATTCATAACACAGATGAAGTCCCTGGATCTCCCAGCATCCTTTACTGCGTGATGTCACAGCTTGTAAAAGACCAGATTGTCATAGCCATATCTCCCCCACCATCGTAGGGTTCCCTGGTGTGAATGGAGACAAGGGTGACCCCGGGCCCCCTGGACTGGACATCCCAGGGTTGCCAGGAGACCCTGGGAACCCCGGCTTTCCTGGGCCTCCAGGTTCCCCAGGGTCTCCTGGCAGCCCTGGTACACCAGGCCGAGACGGACTGCCCGGACTGCCAGGTGAGTGGCCCTGTATGCCTCTCTGTCCTGTTGTCTGCCTGTCTGTCTGTTTCATGGTTTGTTTTATGGATTGTCTGTCTGATTTGGTCTGTCTGATTCTGCTCCAGGTCCCAAAGGAGACATGGGCGTGATGGGAACCCCTGGACCTGGTGGACCGCCAGGAAGCCCTGGTGTGCCTGGATTCCCTGGATCAAAGGGTACTGCTCTGAGTTTATGACACACCCCTCTATCTCGCTTTTAAAGTCAAGTGCAGAAACCCTCACAATCTGTTCTTGGTGCCTAGGTGAAGGCGGATTCCCTGGACGGCCAGGCAGCCCAGGTGCTCCAGGGCCCAAGGGAGACGTTGGTGACCCTGGCCTACCCGGACCACCAGGTCCACTCATTCCCCCTGTAGGACTGAAAGGGTCAAAGGGAGAGCCAGGTGCCCCAGGTGAGCTCTTGCGCTTCACGCATCATTCCTGTCCTCTGCTGTCCTCACTGCCCAGAGCACAAGAAGTTAAGAAGTGCAGCACAACAAGCAGTCAGCACTGTCTTCACCTGTAGCTGTTATTATATGTGCTTCCACAAATAACTGCATCCCACTTTCCCACATATAACTTTTGTTGTGTGTTCCCTCTCACTGCCACTCTGTTAATATGTATGTATGTCACCACTGCCTTGCAGGTGGAAACGGTCTTCCAGGACAGAAGGGTGTGCCCGGGCTACCAGGAGACCCTGGACTCCCTGGGCAGGATGGGCGACCGGGCCTACCAGGACCCCCAGGTATCACTTCACATTAACACACTAACATTCACATGCACGCACACTCATACATGCATACATGCACAGACTGTACACGAACATGTATGAATACAAGCGCACACACATGCACACACCTGGCACACATACACCCACGCCTGTCTTACACACTCTCACGTTCACACATGTGCATACTTATGCACACTCACACGTGTGCACTCACATGCACACAGCTGTCACACGTTTTATCACAGCCTATAGTACATTATGGTGCTACTGCAGGGCAGCTTCTTAGAGGTGCTTATTGGTACTCTTACTGACTCACTTATCTTATCATCCTTATTCAGTCTGAAAGTTTGTTCTGTAGTATTTCATATTGATTCCAGTCTGTAAACAATGTTTTGTTATCATTGCTGTAAACCAGTTTAAATGAATTCTGATGTGCCCTACATTTGAGAAGTTCCACCTTGTTCAGTTTACAATCATGGTGTTCCACACTAGAGAGCAGTTGTGTTACAGCACGGTTGCTCTGCGGTGTTAAATTTGCAGTTGACACGGTCTGCAGTCTTCACTGAAAAGTCAGATTGAAGTTGACACACTCTGCAGTGCTCAGGGTACCAGGTGAAGTAAAAACTCACCTGGGTTTTTATGTGCAGGTCCCAAAGGAGACGCTGGTGTCCCCGGCCCCTCAGGGAGCCCTGGAGCGCCAGGGACGAAGGGCAGCATGGGAGAGATGGGCTTCCCAGGTCAGTGCTAAACCCTGTCCCCAGCACAGAGGGGACAGTCTGCCCACACTCACCTCTCAGTCCCCCAGAGGCCAGTCAAATTTTTAAATGTGAACACTTGCTTTGTCCACTCCATGTTGGTTGTAATGTTTGCATCATTTCGCCTTACCTTACCCAGTTGAAATGCGGTTTATCCAACGCTTGTCCATGTGTACATTTACACAGATACGCAGGGCTGAGTGATAAAAGGAAGCCAGCAGAGCAGTGTTTCATACTGTTTCCATGGTTGCTGCAGTCCACAAAATTAAAGTTATTTTTCATTTTTCATACATTTTTCTACCAGACGTACAATGCGTTGAGCTGGTTGCACCAGGCGTGTTGAATGCATCAATTCAGAATTAATCTATAAGAAACTAATCAAATGTTATTTTGTCTTGCTTCTGTTAATTACAAACTCAATTTCTAAATTAAATGTGGTACAATTTGTAATTCAAGAAATTGCGTGAAAAAGGGGGAAAGCATGAAGAAAGTCTGACTAAGAGTAAATTACAACTAGGCCTGAAGGGCAGCACGATTAATTGACAGTCTTTGATTTGAGCCAGGTTAACAGTTAACTCTTAACTGTTAACCTGCCCATCTTCACAGTCAGAATATGGACCTGGACCTTCAGCAAAGCACTTTGCTCTGAGGTGCAACAGCAGTCTCTTCAGGTCAGCAGGGGAGCTTCAGGTCCAGATTTCACTCCCATAGCCCCCTATCTGACCTTGTCAGCTGAGTGCCTGAATGAGTATAAAAATATAGCTGTGCTTGAAGAGTTCGATGACTCTGCTGTTGCTCGGTCCTCTCTCAGGACCCTCGGGATTGAAAGGAGGTCCAGGTGTACCGGGCCGACCCGGAGCACCTGGACAGCCAGGTGGCCCTGGGTTTCCAGGCCCCAAGGGTGAGCCCGGCATCCCCGGATTCGGAGCCCCAGGACTTCCAGGCCCCAAGGTGCGTCCCTGTGTGTCCTCACATACTGTAGGAATCACAACCCCCAAAAGGGGGGTCCTCATCAGAGCATCAGAGCCTACTCAGAGCGTCCTCATCACTGGTGTGGCATTTTGGAGAGCACACACCTTTGCTGCCATTAACGTTTAAGCCCTTGTCAGATGCCCTTGATAAACACCTGTATCAAATGAAAGGACTGTTCTTTTGTGTGTCAGAGGAGATCGCCTGTTTGTGCATGCCATGTGTACAATAAGTAGCCATGCTGAAATCTCATTGTGATTCTCCTCTTCCTTCCCCACACCCAATCTCAGAATGTGTCACATAAACATGTTTTTATTTATCCTGTTCAAAGACAGAGACGCAGGGGTAGTTGCAGGACAGCAGAGGTCATGTGGTGCTAAAGGGGAAAGAGGAATCAGTCTCAGTCTGAATTGCAGCCTTGCAAAAATGCACTATGGGAAATGCCCGTTTAGCAGAGGATTCTAATGTGTATTTCCCATTGGAAAGTAGCCTGCTGGCATTTTTTAAGGGTAGCAACAAACACCATGTGTCATGACACATACTCCAGATTTATTAATGAGTGTCAGTTTTTGATTAATACACTAACAGCTTAGTGATTATTTAAATTTAAATACAGCAGCAGCTTTGTGTTTTTACTTCTGCTTTTCCCTTATTGTGGTGTGGTAGTGGTGTGATGTAGTTAATCTCTGTTTTTGCTCTGAAACTCCCAGGGTGAACCAGGCCAGCCTGGATTCCCTGGTGCCCCAGGTGCCAAAGGCCTGGCAGGTGCCCCAGGTCTTCCAGGTCTTCCGGGTGGCCCAGGACCAAAGGGTGATCCAGGAGCCCCAGGGTTTCAAGGTACCATCCATGCTCTGCCAGGCCACACCATAGAGTGTCATCTGCACAACAGCCAATCAGAAACCCGTGATGAAACGGGCAAAAAGAAATGCAAGAAATCTAAGGAAATGGCCCGACGTCCAGTGTAGACTGTATGAACGTTTGTCATCTTTGTTTTGTCTGTGCGTGTCATCGCTGATTTCCGTTTCCAGGATCGCCCGGTATCCCCGGACCCAAGGGTCAGGATGGAAATCCCGGGCCTCCAGGTATCAACGGACCCCCGGGCCGCCCTGGAGAGTCCGGCCGCATTGGAGCCCCAGGACTACCTGGAGACAAAGGTCAAGCAGGTCGGGATGGCATCCCTGGGCCAGCTGGAGAGAAAGGAGACCCAGGTGAGGACAGCCTCAGGCATGTAGGTGGGAAGACAGTGCACACAAACACAATGCATTAGGCAGTACAACTGTATGCATTACCGTGCTTCTATATGTACTGTAACAGTGTGACAACATGTTAACTAGTTTATGTTTGGTGAATATTTTTAAGGTGCAGATAAAGGGGGGGGGTTGGGGGGTGTGCTATTCTGGATGTCATAAAGACAGAGTGTTTATGAAGGAGAGGTTTGTGTAACTGACTTAATGGCAGTATTATTGTGGCGATCTGGCTGAGGTATTGTCCCTGATGTGTGAGAACAGGTTAGTTACAGGAAACTGAGCACTGTGAAACACCCCTCTCTCTTAATTCCCTTCTCCTGCAGGACTGCCCGGCTTTGGAAGCCCCGGCCCCCCAGGTTCTCCAGGATTACCAGGTGAAGTCTCCATGCCAGCCTGACCAGTGGTAACAGTGTCACAAACCGTCGTTGTGGCCGTTAAATTCAATGTTTGTCATCCTATTGGCAGCACTGCTGGGAATTTGTCTGTATGTAGATGCTGACCCAGCTGGCTCCATTCAGTACTTCAACCATTTAGGCAAATGAATTTGAAGATCAATTTTGCCTAACTTTATATCCATAAACACCTACGGTATAACTAGTACAGTGGGCTGAACCTTCCATGTTCAGTCCAGACGCAGCATTCCCTGAGCTCTGTGGTGACCCTGTGCTGTGTAACATTCCTCCAGGTCCAAAGGGAGACCTCGGCCCACCCGGCCTTCCCGGTAGCCCGGGCTTCCCTGGCTCAAAGGGTGACCTGGGATTCCCAGGCTTGCCTGGACCTCCCGGTAACATCGGACCACCCGGTCCCCCAGGCCTGCCCCTGCAGGGGCCCAAAGGTAGTCTAGGGCCCCCAGGTCCTCCAGGGAGAGCAGGTAAGTCTCACACTGGTCACCCCAACACCCCAAACCTGTTTTGCTACCTGGTCTTCCCCTCCGGCTCAGTCAGAGCTTCCTGACTGGCTGACCTCACTGGACTGGGGCTTGCCTCCACTGCTAAAGTAGGAGGCAGTATTAACAATAAGCCTGTGACTGGGATTTGTTCCCACTGATCTGAAAATTAGAAAACTTTAAAAATTATACATATATATGTATGTATATGATATAGTTATATTTTATGATATACTTACATTGTATATATGATATACTTATGATATGATTGATCAAGACCAGGCAGCAAACAGGAGTGTCTCATGTTCACAAATGTCATTCTTGTTTGTTTGATCATGCATGGGAGGCTGCACAGAGCACAGAGCACACCAAATACACACTCCAATCAATGTGATGCAAAACTGTCATGAGCACCGAATGATCTGATTGTATCACGTGCACTGCAAGTGGGAACCCCCTCACACCCTCCCCTTAACCCACCACCTGACTCTACACACACCCCCCTACTGCGAACCCCGAGGGGCCGCTCTTACCTGTCAGCGTGGATCACCGGGCCAGGACGGCCCGCGAGCATGGACCCCATCCGTCTGCTGTCTGCGTCCTCCGTCCAGCCGTCTGTCCGTCAGCCGTCGTCAGTCGACCCCGTGTTCCTCCTCACCCCCTCTCCCGCTCTCTCCGGAGCCACCTTGGCTCCAGATGTCGCACGTTTGTTGCTCCGGTGTTTTCCCACGGGACGGTGTCTGCGTCTGTGCTGTCTGTGTGTGATCGGAAGGTTTCCCTGTCGCAAAACAGCTGAGCCTGGAACGGGCCCGCCTCCACAACACAAAGCAGCATCTCCTCAGGTTAGGGGCTCCTCTGCTGTTGCTGGGACGCGGCGGGGTTGTCTGTGTGCCGTTTCTGCGTACACAGGTGTGTTGCTGCCTCTGTCCTTTGATTGGACAGAAGGGTGGGTTAGGTCTGGGCTCAGCTGTTTCAGACTCCCAAATCACTGTCTCACCTGCATGGGTAATGGAGTATGTGTCCGGGCACAGAAGAACCCTCAAACCTACAGGACACGGGACAGTTCAATCCGGGCCCAGCTGCTACTCACTCTCCAAGACCACAAGGATGTGAGCCTGCGTTTTGGCAGAATTCTGTGAAAATAAGGCTGCACTTCTGTTAAAGTGTTTAATATGAGGGCAATACACTATCAATTTACAAGAGTGGATTTGATGTTTTATGCTGAAATGTGTCATAAGTAATAGAAAAGAACCCTAATGATATCCAGGGCATTTCAGCCTTTGAGGGCCAAGTTTAAAAGATTGGTGACATCATCCCCTGAAAAGTGTTATTAGTTTGGCCCAATCTGACTGGTTGGTGAATCATTTATTTAGAGCCTTTTGCAACTTCCACTCAATCCTTTAGCACACCACACCTGGCCCTGAATATCTCACCTAAATAAGATGGCCCCTCTACATCACACTGAGCAGAAAGAGCCCGCATTGGATGGGACCTGTGCTGGACTGACACAGAGCCCAGACGAATGTTAGAGGTTTAGGGAGGGTGTAATGTTTGACTCCTTTTTCCCGTACCTTGGCCCTGCCCATTTTGGGCCGTGGCCACGCCTCCTCTTCGGCCAACGCTGATGACACGTGACCTTGCCAGGCCCTGCAGGTTAGACTCAACCTCCTGGGCTTCTTGAGCATGCTTTCCAATGTCCTGCCATTGTCGTAGTTTAGAAACCCAACAGGGGCTTATATTGATAAGTTAGTAAGGCCTGACTGTTTTTAAGTATTGTAACATAAATAAAGCCATTGCACTGGGATTCCAGTTAGGCTCAATCACTGCTCTGCACAGTAATACATGCCCAATGGCAACAGTGATCCACTGACCCAATAGATGGGATTTGAGTAAACTTTTTTTATAACCATAGTCAGCATCCTATTTTTGGCAAATGTGTAATCACCCCACCCTTAGTTGTGGTGCAGTGAATTAGTATAAATTAGTATAAATAGTATAAATATGACCTTAAATAGTATACTAAGGTTGTTACATTACTCAAAAATGAGCATTGATGTCAATAACTAAGAATTCTATTCTACTACTACTGGCATAGTTACTGTATACCTGAGTTTCCGAATGTAGCTTTGTATGTAATTTTGTGCAGTGCAAACACTGATTTGTTGAATGTGAACTTGATGTAAAAGAAATGTGTCATATAGCATAGTCCAGCTGCTTGCTTTAATTCCTTGTTTTTGTGCTGATACTGACAAAATGCAGTATTTTATGATTATGTCTACAGCCAAACCCCAAGCAAATATTCCATGATGTTTTTCAAACTTTACTGATGTTATTCAAACAACGTTTATGTATGGCCTTGGATAAGCCTTGAATATAGTTGAATGTGGAGATATTATGAACTCAAAGGCCTTTGGTATATCTCTCTGCTTCTCTCTTCAGTGAAATTAACTATTGCTTTTTAAGGAGCAATCATTGTAATTGGAGGCAGTAGTCTGTGTATGGATATTAAAAAGAGTGATTCCCTGTCTCCATGGGCTTGCATTACCACCTCCATTGTAGAACATTTTGCAGGTACAACCATTGTTGAGGTTTGGCTGTTTCAAAAACTTGATGGGTTTTGGGGACTGACACTTAGAGGCGGAGGCTGCAAATTCACTACGGCCGACGGGACTTCTGAGATTAGTGACAGATAAAAGGAGGAGGCCCACTGTGTTCGGGGGCCCGCGCAGACCCAGAGCCGGCAGTGGATTTGTGTGCCTCCACGAGTGCAGTGCCTGCTGATCTCAGCTGTTGCAGCCTGTCTCCCAAAGCTGTGCTAACCCTCAATCTCATTTTAACCCTGCGCCGCTCCTCCTCCTACCCCTGGCTCCTCTATACTGTACGGGGAATTCTGGGATACGCGTTGACCTTTGAACCTAGGTCCTCCAGGTTAGACTGCTCTTTGGTTTGATAACCACTCTCACTTGTGATGTCGTGCGTTGCAGGGATGGTTTAGTAGGTGCCTCCGGTTTTGGCGGCACACCGTTTTTTTTATTGGTCCTTGGCTCTCTCCTCTCCTCCAAGGACAAAGGTCTCAATGTATTCATGGTTATATACACACCTTCACCATGAACTTTACACCCACAAAAGCACACACCCACACATACAACTCCATTCAGTGCTCTTTACAGTGCATATGCATGCTGTGTGAATGTTGTGAATGCTGTTGTGTTAGGAAAGGTCACAGTAGGTAAGTGCTATAAATATATAAATATGTTTGAAAATAATTTCTTTGGCATTCTTTACTTGAATGGGTAAGTAGAAAAACATGAATAAAATCAGTAGACAGAATGAACAGAGGTGCAGCTTAATGAGTTATACTTAAGCTATGTCAGCTATTTATGTTTGTAACTGAAAAGTGCATTATGAGGTATGTTCACAAAGTGGAGATTAGATTTATGAAGGGTTGATTGAACTGGAGTTTTGTTCGACATGGAAGCAGAACTTAACTGGTAGAGCTGTTCAGTACCATCAGTCACTCAAGCTATTTTACGTTAAAAACACTTATCAGTTAGTGTATATTATTCTAGAATGATCTAGAATCCTTATAAAATCTTCTCTTTGTGAATCTACCCCTACTGGCATTGCCCAGGGATTCAAGGTGACTGTTAAATTAGAGTTACTGTTGTACTACTGTGAATCCCTATAGATAGATTGAGCTTGTGTAAAAGCTCAATCAGTGATCCATTATGAGTGTGATGTGCTTTAGCCATGCTGTGGCTGCTGTTTCTAATATGTGTCCCATCTGTGCGCGTGAAGGTGCTCCTGGCCCCGAGGGACCCCGGGGCCCCCCAGGCAGTGGAGGTATTAAGGGGGAAAAAGGAATTCCTGGCGCTCCTGGTCAACCTGGCCTGCCTGGGTCAAAGGGAGATTATGGACCCCCTGGGTTTTCGGTAAGAGAAGTTTTTTTTTCCCGGTAAAATTGTACAGGGGTAATTGAGGTGGCCGGGGTCGGGGTGATTGTCACCTTCACTACTACTCAGCCTGACTCCAGACAAGAATTAGTGCGCAATGCCAAAGACCCAGGTCCCTCACATAAGGGACTCTACGTCAGTAGAGCATGTGTCCACAGTAGTTGGCATAAAAGAATGCTACTAGTACAGAGCTTGTAAAGGAATATTGGCGTCATTAATGTGGTAGCTTTCTTTTCCCTAGTTTCATCCAGTCCATCACCAAATTGGACCAAATGCCATCCTAAATTACTGGTCCAAAATGACCGAGTGCTCGATGTGTTCCAGTGTGGGGAAGTGACCAGCAGGGGGCGGGAGCACTGCCCTCTGGCCTCAGCTGATGGAACATGTCAAGACACTTCGTTCTGGAATGGGTCATCCAGTCAATGTTTGGCCTTCTGCACTCCTTCCCTGTATTGTACAAGGCATCTGATTGGTTGTTGTCCTGCCAGCCACACATGCCAAGGGTGGGGAGAGGCTGAGAAGGACTAAATTTAGCTGCTTTGTTTGAACCATGGTTTAAAAAGACTATCCTATCATGAGGAAGCGAAGGCTGAACCATGAATATGTCATTTATGATGTGGTAGGCCAAACCGGTAAAGAGTGCCACACTTTCCAGATGAAATGCCAGTGTCAAATGTTATAGATCTGTTCATTGGGCACACTGCACCTGGTCAGGGCTTGTCTGAAACATGAGTGTCAATGATGCGCTCCTCTTGGTGTGATTAGGGTCCGCCAGGTCTCCCCGGAGCCAGTGGTTTGAAAGGAGACATTGGAATGCCCGGAGTTCCAGGGTTCCCAGGTTAGTCTGTGCACAGTGTTTCATTGACTCATTATATTGTCCAGGTTCATTCAGTGCTATGAAGCAACTAGATGAACCGCTATGCAACATGCAGGGAGCAGTTATTCCATGACAGTGCCTGGATCCAGTCTTGTTGCCCCTCTCTGCACTTTTTCAAGAGCATCTGTGTCCTGCTTACAGGTGTGCTAACCAGAACTGGACACAGTACTTTCAATATGGTCTGATAAAGGAATTGTATAACACTAACGTAATCACCTTTGGTTGATAGTCTCATAGTATGATGTATGGTAAGCACATGCACAACTGATGCAATACATACATAAATTTAAGTCTCACACCCATATCATGTGTGTATCAATAAACTGATGACAGTTTTGGAAAAATTATAACATAAAGTATGCCTGTAGAATGGGTGCTGTTAGCTTCTCAGTGATTTTAGCAGAGCCTCATAGCAGCTTTCAAGTGTAACTGGGATCAGACACTACTGTTGTGGAAGTTATAACCTTAAGAACCAATAGAACCTAGAACCAATAGAGCCGCCTGTTGTTTGGCTGGTTGTGTCCACTATTCCCCAGCAGTGCCAGGTGTCAGTGCTTGTGTCAGTGTTTGTGTGGTGTGAAGGAGAGATGTACCGTGACCATGCCTGGCCTGTCTGTGCTTTTTGCAGGCCCAAAGGGGCAGCCTGGCTTACCTGGTGCACTTGGTCTTCCTGGAGACCCTGGAGATGTTGGTCCCCCAGGTGAGTGCGTGCCACAGTCTAGCAAGACAAGCAGACTGTAGTGGAAGCAGACTCCATGCCGAGAGCTCCCACTGAGAACAGCAGCTTTTACGGTTGACTAACCCGCTTACCTCCTCTCCCAAATGCGTGCTGTTGCCAGTGATCATAGGACTGTCCTAATTGTCATGCTGCATTTGTGAAATCTAGCTTTTTACTGAAAGGCCTGCCTTCTTGTTTGTAGGACCCCCTGGTGATCCTGGCGTGCCTGCAGCGCCCATTGTACTGAAAGGGGAAAGAGGCCCTCCAGGACCCCAAGGCCTGCCAGGGAGTCGTGGCCCCCCTGGCCCTCCAGGACTGGAGGGGCTCACAGGTAGGTAGATCTTGGTACCTGTCTGGTTTTGAGTGGGGTAAGTAGCAGGAAGTGGCAGTCAGGCTACTCTGTAGCACAGTTCAGTCACATTTCAGCCCCCTCTCCCCCACCCCATTTTACTAACCCTTTATTCGGCTCCAGGCCCACCAGGGAGTCCCGGAGACCCCGGCCCCGAGGGTCCCCCGGGATTCAGTGGCCCCATCGGACGCAAAGGAGACACAGGGCCATCTGGACAGCCGGGTGAGAACATGTCACCCTCTGTGTCACTCTCTCAAGTTTCACATTTACAGTAAAAGAATGCTTGATCACCACGCTTGACATGGTGTTGGGCACTCTCTCTCCAGGTCAGCGGGGTTTCCCGGGCCCACCTGGATCGGAGGGGCCTCAGGGGCCCCCCGGCGTGCCCGGGTCCGCCTCGGTGGCCCATGGCTTCCTCATCACGCGCCACAGCCAGTCCACGGAGGTGCCCTTCTGCCCCGACGGCACCAGCCTGATCTACGACGGCTACTCTCTGCTGTATGTGCAGGGCAACGAGAGGGCCCACGGTCAGGACTTGGGTAAGGCGTGGTGTTCTGCACAGCTCCAGCGTCCTGTTACAGATGTTTCGTTTTTCCAGCGTGGCCCGTGTTGTAACCTTCTCTCCCCCCTCCTTTCTCCAACAGGCACGGCGGGCAGCTGTCTGCGCAGATTCAGCACCATGCCCTTCATGTTCTGCAACATCAACAACGTCTGCAACTTCGCCTCTCGTAACGACTACTCCTACTGGCTGTCCACACCCCAGCCCATGCCCATGAATATGGCGCCCGTCACCGGAGAGTCCATCAAGCCATTCATTAGCAGGTGAACGAGAGAGACTGCAGAGAACATATAAGTACTCAAGTGAACACATACTTCCCTATGTATATCTAGAGGGAAAGATTATATGTTACACTAGTTTAGTGACCTAATGAAATTACAGCAACTGTCTTTGTGTCTGTATGCATATGGTATATGTTGGTGTGAGTTGAAAATAATGATGCTAATAATGAGCTGTTATTCAGTTATGTTCCATTGTATATCCAACTGCCACATCTTTGTGCCAGGTAGAGTAGCTGTTTTTGATGGCAGAGTAGCTGCAGTGTTCTTACGAAATGAATGTAATATTCCCATTCAGTCTTGAAGACAAGGAAGGGCTCAGTCAGCCACTGCAATGGATATTTCTGGAGTCTGGTGTAATAGTGGATCCAACTGACCCACCAATCATGTGTTTGTATGTGTGTATGTGTGTGTGTGTGTGTGTGTGCATGGGTGCGTGTGTGTGTGTGTGTCTGTATTTGTGCTTCTCTCTCTCCAGATGCGCAGTCTGTGAAGCCCCTGCCATGGTAATCGCAGTGCACAGTCAGACCATCCAGCTGCCCAGCTGCCCACAGAACTGGGACCCACTGTGGATCGGATACTCCTTCATGATGGTACAGAGCCACTCATTCCACTGCCATACAAACTGCAGGACCAAAATCAAGCAATGTTTACACTTCAAAAAATGAACATGATTAAATAGAGTTTGGGTTCCTGTTATTTTCATGTAAGCTGGTCTGCACCTTGTTACTTTTGGGCTACATTTTACTTCAGTTAATCTACATCAGTTAATATACTGTAGTTCACCCACACATCCTCACACACTCACAGTCTTGAGTATTTAATTAATTCACACACATGCGCACATACACACACCTGTCTCTGTGTGTGTTCATGTATGTGAGTGATCACTGCATATGGAACCTTATGGCACACAGTGAGCCCAAGTTGCAGCGACTTCGGCTCCCAAAGCCTAGAGTGAGGATGCTTAGTATGTCTCCCTGACTCTGCCCCGTACCCCCCCCTCCCTCCCACCTCACAGCACACTAGCGCTGGGGCAGAGGGTTCAGGCCAGGCCCTGGCATCCCCTGGGTCCTGCCTGGAGGAGTTCCGCTCCGCCCCCTTCATCGAATGCCACGGGCGGGGCACCTGCAACTACTATGGCAACTCCTACAGCTTCTGGCTAGCCACAGTAGACGTCTCCGAAATGTTCAGGTATGACAGCGCAAGAGTGCTTTTGAGGATAATATACATTCATGAGTATTACTGTCGTTATTTCATATTTTACAGTATCACCAAGTGACATACTTATTTGGTCTAGTCTTATCGTACTGTGCATGGCATGTACTACACTTGTTATGTGATGAACTAGTCACCACCCCTTTGGATTTAGGTTGCCTGATTATGTGTAGATCGCTGGTTTGAAAGAATTTGCTAATCAAAAAAACAAGTACAGAAGTATTGGAAATTGCCTGTCTGCCCACAGGGGTGGCTAATTGTAAAATAAGTAACCTGGGGAGTGGCGTGGCATTATCCTGCTCTGCTACAGTATGATGACTGACAGCACAGATCACCTTATTCTGTAGGGTTGGATTTCTCACACACAGATTCAAATGTGGCCACTTCTGATTGTCCACACAGCTTTGCCAGAGCTGAATAAAAGCACACACCATACTGTGTTTCAGTTGTCGTGCTGCTGATAGCCAAACAGCACATTTTCCTTAGCTTACAGCCTAGATGCTGCTGTCTCCACCGAGTATTCAGAGACATTCCTTTTTGTTTTATTTTGACTGCTGCGCTTGTAGTTGACTTTGGTAATATGACAAGAATGCATTACGTTTATGGCATAAGCACACCATGCAAGGCTAATCTTTTCTGGATGGAGTTCAAAGGTTTGCACAGATCCACACACATGTAGAATAAGCTTGATTGGTCAATGCAGGTGAAAGATGGCCTGTGGCTTCTTAAACGATTCATGTTTGAAATGCTCACACAGGATTCTAATTTTTGCTTCTACACACGGCTTGACTAGAGTATCATTTCTACACGCTTTTGATGGAGGAGGTTCGCACGCGTGCTCACTTGCAGAGTCTGACCGCCGTGCCCCCTCACCCCACAGGAAGCCCCAGGCGGAGACGCTGAAGGCAGGAAACCTGAGGACGCGCGTCAGCCGCTGCGTGGTGTGCATGAAGAGGACGTAACAGCACAGAAATCCCGTCGCCAGGGACGACAAACCACGACGACGACGAAGAGGGTGTCAGTGATAGGTGGAATTCCAATGGTGCATTTCTTCCCATAAAACTCTAATGGTGCTACTGTGCAACACAGCAAAACTGAAAAAAAGAACAAAAAAAATGAACCGATTTTATTCTTTTTAAAGAAGTACCTCAAAAAAAAGAATCGAAAAGAAAAAAAAAACACGAAACGTGCCATGGCAAATGTGTGAACAAAAAGTGCATTTTATTTTTTCTCTTTCTGAGAGAAGTTTTTTTTTTTCCTCTAGAATATTCCTTTCTTTTCACGTTTTGATGTTGGTAAACATTTTGAGAAAGAAGTGCGCTTTTTTTTTTTTTTTTGAAAAGGAGTGGAATTAAGTCTCCGTGTTACCAAATCGGCACTTTGACTTCTGAACATCACAGAGAGGAGATGCACTGAAGAGCTTCCTTAGTGAGACTGCATTCTTTTTTTATCCTGTCTCTTAGACTCTTTCCGTCACGTGACTTCTCATGGTGGTACTAACACTGCTGTATCCAAGACTCTTAACTATAGGCCTTTCTTCCTCTTTTTTTGTAAGTAATAAAATGTGTATATTGTGTAAAACACCTTTTTAGTGTAAAACATAAAACGGTACTCTACTAGGAATTGCTGGGTTCTGTTGGTTCACTCACTCACTCTTTCACTCACACACTCACTCACTCACACACCAACTCACTCATATTGTACAAAGTAAGCGTTCTATAAATGAAACAGTATTTTATATATAAATATATATGAATATATATATTAAAAATGAAACATTTTTATAAACTTTATTTGGCTGTGGGAGGTTTTTCACAACTTTTTTTTTTCTCACCGTAAGAAACAAATAACATTTTGCAACCTACTGAATTTTTATGTTGAATTAAACATTTTTTTCCCTTGTCAAAGACTTGTGATGATCTATTGTACCATAATGACATTTGATCTGGTTTTTAGTATATTTTATTCCATTTTACCAATGTGATTTTTAAGGGTATAGATCTCTCTTAAATGGAAACATGAGCAGCCATAATACAAACCCATGAATGTTATATGTACATTTTGCCTCCACTGGTCTTGCTAACCATGTCTGATGATGGTACATACACATGGTGAGCAAGACCACAAAGAGCAGATAAATTCCTATGAAAACAAAAAACTGGCCTTTTGTAAAAATCCAGCTATCAAAGGGTCATCTATGTGTATTAATTTTAAAATCTGTTGTTTTTTTTCATGTTTATTATCCAGAAGTTGTCATCAACTTTAAAGACTGAAATAAAAGAAATACAAAGTTAATCGCTGTCTGTGTTAACAAGCATGCTGCGCTCTGAGTGACCTGTGAGGTGCACAAGAGGAGCTTATTTTACTGTTTTGAGATAAATTCAATTAACACTAATTAACAATGCTTTTGTGCTACAAACAAATACCGTAGATTTGCATCATTTGCAGTGCTTTTTAATCAGTGTAATGTACGAAGAGTTCACGCAATAAAGCTGGTGAAAGTCCAAGGCAGTTGGTCCGGGGGTAAAATTGAGTTCACAGTCACTGAAGCTTAGCAGGGAAGGTCCACGTGGGCAACACCAGGAGTCTAAAGGCTGTTCGCGTGTACCTTCCCTGACCAATACACTCACGGGGGCCACTGTGTGTACGGTGGCAGGTCAGATGGGTTGTTTTTTTGGGAAGCAGTTCTCCTGGAACTGTAGAGGCCCACAGTGTGAAACACGTTTGTGTTTCACACTGCATTTGTGTTTTAAATGCATGTGTGTTTTAAACAGTGACACAAGCTGCACTGTTGTGATTGTGAGATGGTGCACTTGGATTTCTTTCAGATAGGCTGGTGTGTAGCATTTCCTGCTCGGAAATGTGGAAGTCATACACAGGTAAGTGCTATCATTCGGGTTGATTCGCTTTTCCCTTTCTGCTAATAAACCCACATGAATGTTTACCCAAAGAAGCAGCATTGTTTTGCTGGGGAACTGCACAATTAATTTTTCCCCCACAGCCCTAAACATTTGTTTTGCCATTAAATTTGACATTCTTATTTTTCACACTTTTTCTTATGAGATAATGAATTATCTCATAATGCATTATGATGCATCATAATGCATCAAGGGGGACAAAACAGCAGACTTGGAATAAAGGCCTTACGTACTGTGAGAAGGTAGGTTCTCAGAATTCCTTACATTCCTCACTCATCACCCTCCAGTGAAGCTCTTTTGTGTGATTAATTTTTCTGAGAAAAGATCACACACCAAAACCACACCAAATATTTCTCTCATGCAGCTGGCATACAGTGACCTCCATATTTATTATAACCCCTGACTAAATAAGGAACAAACATGGTATAAAAGGGAAAAAATGCAGAAGGATCACATTTATTCACACGCCTGTAGTTAGTATTTTGTAAATCCTCTGCTGGCATGAATTACACTGACAAAATACCTCCTGTAGTGTTTTATGAGGTTCTGACAATTCTGAGTGGAATTTTGACCATTAACTCTGGCAGACTTGCTCTAGGTCCTTCAAGTCTTTTGGTTCTGTTTTGTTTTGAATCATTTCTGTTTGTGAACAGCTTCCTTGAGTTCAAACCACAGCTAGTGTTTGATTAGATTGAGATCTGGAGATTGAGACAATCAGCGGAGATCATTTATTTTATGCTCAGTTAACCATTTGCTTGTACACCTGAATGAATGCTTTAGATCATTGCCGTTGTCATTGTCATGTCCATTTCCATCCAAGTTTCAGCTTCTTGGCAGAAGGAAGTACGTTCTTCACAATCCAGCCATGGATGCAACATGCATGCAGCTTTGAATGGTTCTTTTTGACACTTTGAAAACTGAAAAGGCATTTCTCCAACTTTGGCGCTTGAATTTATGGTTGCCTCCCGAACCACTTCTCTCACAGCCCATGGCAGAGAGCTACATGCATCCTTTTCCTGGCCGGGTCTGCCAATGTACCAACAGCCTGAAATTTATCAATAACAGAACTACAGTGGAAAGTGGTAAATTCATCTTTTTGTTAATATATGTATGATCATCCTCGAACTTGAGGTCAGTGATTATTTGCCCTCAGAGAATTTTCTGATCTCCATTTAGCAGACACTGTTATCCAGAACAACTTATATAGGTTACAGTTTTACACATTATCCATTTATATAGCTGGATGTTTATTTAGGCATTTCTTTGGGTTAAGTACCTTGTCTAGGAGTACAATAGCAGTGCCTTAGCAGGGAATCAAACCACCAACCTTTCGGTTATGAGCCCTACTCACTACCACTATACCACACCGCCAATCTTAACCATGCGAATGCATGCTACTGATATGCATTGCCTCCTTTTATATTTATATTTATAGGATAACAGAAGCCTCTATATTGTATGAAAAACTTCCACTGAATTTCCATTGAGCAGAATGTTGGTATAGATTTATTTAATTGGATTGTTCTACTTGTGAATAATTGTGACCCAGGTTTTCTGGACTAAAATTCATTTTTTAAACTTATGAGCCTGAGTTTGCTCTGTTCAAAGCTGCAAAGGTCAAAATATAACATTCTGAAGAAATATTTAAGCAGGGAAAATGATCCAATATTGACAGTTTTTCTCTATAACGTATAATGTTGCTCTGTATAATGACAGTATTTCTTTGTTCTTGTGTAGTATCCATCATAAAGCAAAGTAGCCTTTTGAAATGTTTTGTGCAAATGAACACATCATTTTAATAGTGGAGATAAATGTCCTGTACAATTATTATAATGACCTATAAAAAATGTGTTCATGGTACTTTTGTTGCTTTATATTAATAAAACTTTTGCTGCTTGAGGTGAACGAAAATAAATATATAGCCCTAATGGAAAGGGTTTATGTTACAGTAAACTAGCACAGATGAAAGAAATGTTGCGATTTTGCTATTGTGCTTGTAGTAGATTGCACTATTCATAAAGTACCACTAGGGGGAGCAGTGTATCTGTAAATTTACTCACTTATTCCAAAACAAGCTGCAAACCTCTTACATGCAGTTAAATTTGACAGGTATGCAAACGTATCTTTGTGCTTAACCACAAATGACACTACATAAAACACCTACTAAAAAGTTAAAATGGGACTCCATTTAAATAGCTTTTCTTGATGTCACACTGTGCTATACTTTATATACAGTAACAAGGTCTACAGGGACATTGTTACCTTGAATAGGTTCATTACAACAGAATGTAATATTTAGGGATATCTCTTTGAGGAGCTGCTCACATTAAAAAGTTCAGTTAGAAGGGTTAGTTCTGCATATCTGGTACAGCAGTAGCAACAAACCTGATTTGATTTAAATGTAGTTGATTAAGACCAACCCAGTGAAAATCTGGGAACATCATCTACAAATAACATACTTGGTTTTTTTTTCTCCCACGCAACAGCAGTTAACAGTAAAAATTCTGCTAACCAAAAAAATGGAAAACTGGTGATCGTCAGTAAACTTACTTTTCTGGAGGCAGTTCTTCTCTAAACCAAAAAGGTGAAATGTTTTATTTAGCTTGCTTGTCTTAATGAAAATCCAATGAAATGTTTGAGGTCATACACCAGGTTTACCTGTAAAATGTCATTTGAAGAAAAAAAAAAACAGATGGCTTGGAGTTTCTAGCTGCTATATTAGGAGATGACCTACTGTATACATCTTGAGGGTTTTGAAAGAGTTCCCCTCTCTGGTGTACGTCATGGAGGGGCAAGGGGAAGGGGTTCGCCAGTGCACACAGGGCTTAAATGTTGGTGGTTCCCACAGGTCAGGCATTTTTCAGGTGGGGGGGTGCGAGGTGATGATTTCAGCTGGGTCTGCTGAGGGGACAGCTGCGGGATGAGGAGTGGGGGGCACGGCTCGATGCTGCGATTTGGGACGTTCTGACGCAGGTCTGCCCACGTCACGCTCTCCTTAACTAGCCAGATAGCGCATGTGAGGCGTGCCTTCCAAGGTCACTGTTTTGAAACTTAAGTCAGCTACATATACTACATCCCCAGGGGGCTGCTGGGTAGTTGCTGAATAGGTAATTAAACCCTGCAATCACATGTCAGTTGAAAGCCCACCCCCCCCCCCCCCACCCCCAAACATCTCCCCCACTGCCCAGCACCTCCTCTGCTCCACATCTCCTAATGACGTCTCCTTACAGTACGGCTATTCCTTTTCCCAAAATCTGGGGTCTGACGTATTTGTTCCCTCAAATCATGTTCTGCGGTAACATAGTTTGGAGGGGAGAGAGGTGGGTGTTGCGGGAATGTGGTCATCTAAGTCTTCTTTTATCTTTCACAACCCCATCAAGCCTTACTGATACTGTTACTTCGGTGTGGGGGCAAATGCTTCGTGGATGAAAAAAAACAAGCCTTGTGGTACTCAGTGAGCTTGCTCTCACCTCTCCCTCTCTCCATTACTCTCTGTCTTCAGCCGGCACTGAGCTGCCACCGTTGCGGAGCGATACGAGGAGGGACGAAAACAACAGCTAGTCTGAAAGATGCACCGGCGGCCCCTGCTAGAACGCTGGGTCAGCGGCTCTCCTGCCAGAAAGTGCTCCGGCCTTTTTGTTTGTCTTTGCTCGCGAAGGGCTACCAATCCTTAAACTGTGCTCACGATTCTCTCCACTCCTCCCAGGATCTTCCAGGACTGATCTTCTTAAGCCGTTAATGAAGATCTGACGGGTGTTCAAACATTGTTTAGCCTCAGAGACGGACGCTACTAATTGGGTTAGAGCTGCTGCTGGTGCTTGCCCGCAGTGCCAGCCTCCACACCTCCCAGTTTTGTCCCTCCTCCCCATCTGCACTTGGGGCGTTTACCCCAAGGGATGGAGCTGGCGGATAACCGTTTGGGGTCACATATCTGAGCTGGTATTGGAAACCAGCCTTGGGGGCACGTTCTCCTAAGGGCTGACCTTAATGGGTATTCAATTCAACTGATTGCTAATCAGCCATTGTGTCAGGTGTAACACCTGGAAGGGTTACCGAATGGCGGGGTGAGGTCAGCAGGCAAACGTTGAGCAACGGTCGGCGAATGTCACTGCTGGAGGCCGTGCGGGGCTTTGAATGCTCTCTTCTCTGGACTTCATCTCCCATCAGTGTCTGTGTGAAACATTTAAAAATGTGTTGCACATCGATGCACTGCACCTCAGCCTCTGAGGCGCACAGATTAATAAAAAACTTCCATTAACTTCCATGAATCCCCCCCCCCTCCAGCCCGCTAGTGCTGTAGTCCCTGGGATCTGGCCCCTTGTTGTTGTGGTTCCATGCAAACTGAATCAATGGATTCTTATCAGCAGGCTATTTTTTTCTGATGTGTCATCTTTGTGTGCTCTGAACTATTGTTTACCCTAGTTTCCTGGTTGTGTTTCCGTGGTAGCACCCCAGTGCTGAATGGGAGTACAGCAAGGTGAAAAGGCTTTGGGAAATTCTTGTTTACTTGTTACAACGGCCGTCCCATTAAATTAGCAGGAGGACATGTTAGTGAGGATCCTCAAATAGAAAAATCAACATACTGACGAGGCTCCCATCAGCAGGATGTTGAGAGCTGAAGGGTGCTGCTACAGGTGTTCCTACATGGAAAATCTGTGCCCCCACTCTCATGCGTGCACACACACGTTCATACAGGTTTCCAGATCATAAGCCAGTGTCTAGTCATGATATAATCCAAGGAGGTAAAGCGCTTTGTGTAATCAGACACTATTTTACTTCTCCAAGTGCCTGGTCACTGTTCAAACAGCAGCGGCCAATTCAAAGCCCCAGGCACTGGACTTTACACTGTTTTGTTAGTAAAAGCCAGTTTTCCCCCAAAAGAACTTTGTCCCCTAGTTTCAGTTCTCTCTCTCTCTCTACATTTTATATATACACACACACACACACACACACACACTTTCTTTTCATCTACAACTAGTAAGGTGTTTGCAAATATGCACACACACTCTTACATGCCGTCCACACTAACAAGTGATTTTGTTTTTTAAAGAAAATACAGTCACATTCCACAGTAGTCACAATAAACAAGGCATGTAGATACATTAACACATTTTATTGCAATAGCTCTATTGAAAGCAAAAAAATGTCAGATAAATATAAACACTATACAACCCTCAAATTTCTCAGCTACAGTATAACCCCCATTCCCTCCAGAAAAGAAAAAAACTCAAACGAAAGAAAACGCCACGGGGCGCAATTAACAAGTAAAACAATGCGACAGTATTTACAGTGGAAGACGCAGCCAAGTACAGTGTGATTTGTATTTGTCATTTTTATCTGTTCTTCCAACGTACGCTGAAGTAATAACGCACATAAGGGGGGTACACCTCCACGGTTTAACTCATCTGCTCTAAAAAACTCAAACAACAGCATTCATTTATGAAATCAATCACAGGTAGCATGGCCATGACATCCCATCATTGTCGCAGCCATCGTCAGCATCAATTTTTATGTGTACTACACAGCAGCAAATAAAGTGTAATAGGTACAAAACAGTAGGCGGATGTTTACAAAACTGCAAAATGTCTACATTTTTTTTCCGAGAAATTATGTTCCCCCTCGTTTTCTATTTGAAAATTGCCAGATATTCAATAATTACACCAATCCAACACAATACCAAACTAAGATTCCCGCTCTGTAAACTAGTTACAAAATAAAAATAAGTTGCATATTTATGCTGTACCAGTAAGCCTCTGCAGATATTAAGAGGTTATAATTAGGCTACTTTACCATTCATTTAAACTGGGAGTATCACTTGAAAATAATTATGGCAAAGTCATTAACAAATCCTGACAGTATGCAGGATATTAGCAAATTCAAACAATTTGCTGGGCAAAACCCCTTTTAATAAAAATGAAAATTGATTAAACTGATCAGAGTGAATCCTTTATCCCCCAAATAAACTGAAATCCATCGCCAATGTAAATCTCTTTGTGGTCAATTAAACAACATAGCGAAAAACAATAGCCAATAAACAATTAATTATATTGGCAACAGCCAATAAAAAATTAGTATTTATTTAGTCATGAAGTCTTTGATCTTCATTTCATTTTTGATAAAAAAAAAAAGTTCTCTACTAAATATAACAAAATGGAACTGTTAATTTTTGAAATTCTATCGTTTTCTTAGACGTCGCTATCGCTTTTCGCTTTTGTTGTTTCCCAAGACCTCGGGTTGCAATGCAACATTTTTTTAAAAGGCGGGGGGGCAAATGGTGTTCACTGTAAACTATTTGTCTAAACAATGTCATCTTTCTGTGCCAAAGAATTTACTGTCATTGTCAATACTGAAGTGCACAAGCACTGTGAACTACGAAAATAAAATTTCTCACAAGCGTAAAGCTTCGTTCTGTTTACATTTGGTTCAGTCAAATTCGAAGAAAGGGGATTTTAAAAAAGAAACCCCAGTTCGGGTTGATGTGTACCATGCGGGCAAAACCCCTTGCATTCAAGCGGTTGATTTAAAAAATGACGTACAGTAACGCCTCCCTCCCTAGCGAACGTCTCTACGGCAAGTTAACCATAAAAAAGACAGACAAAGATTACACAGCAAAATGCACAACAGTACCGTGTGGACACACTGCATAAAAAGCACTGCTTTCAGCCTTATACAGAAGGAAAAAAAATAAAAGCATGGCACTGTTTGTATAAAACACTGGAAAAAACCCAATTGATTTTGCACAGCAGTCGTCAGAAAACAGTTGCCCCCACTCCCCACGTCTCTTTATTCTTTATGTACCTTGAATATATAGGTCATATATATATGTAATGTCGAATGACCCCATGTGAAATGAATTGGTTTGAGGAAATGTGAGGGTTTTTGTTGAAACAGACGCGCTGACGAGGTGATTTTCACGTACACTGCCAACAGTGCGCTACCCAGTTCGGCACATCCCGGTCGCTTGGTGGGATCACTACCCCTCATCATTGCTGTTTTCAGCTTCCAGCTAGGACCTTAGAGCGCGCATTTCCACAGAGCATCCGGCCTGGCTGAATGCGAAAAGTTACATTTGCAGACGGATGTTCATTAAAGTATGTCGTTATCTAATGTGTGACTTTGTGTACCAGTTCAAAATCTCGCACTAGATTTTCTAAGCTTTTGCAGCAAATCGTACAGGTAGTAATAATAACAATCGTAGTAGTAACAATAAATTACAAGTGATAGGGTTAGGGTAAATGTATTGTCAAGTGATGCTTCAAAATATGCCCCCCCCACTGTAATGCATGTTGAAAACTTTCCCGCTGTAGGAGAGCAGTTTTATTTGTACCATAACTATGCCCTCAACAGCAACACATTATCTACATATACTCTGTAGTGTTTTAACAGTCACTTAAATGATACCCTTATAGAAATAGGGGATTTTACCCAAATTCAAGTCAATGAACAGAAGTACTGAAATGTCAAAATACTGGATTAAACACAAAATATCCTCCACTGTGACTACAAAGCATATCTTGGGGACAACACAATTCAGACATGAGAACATTTATGTGCTTGCCATTACTTCCCATTTCTTTCACATTCATGGAACCAAGTTGATCTAAGTGGTGGCTAAATTCTACCCATTAATTATGTTTGATGTGATAAGTGTTAAAAAAATCTTCCTAAAATTCTGTTCCTTTGTTGGGCTGATGTTCTCAATGAACCGAAAATATGAAGCAGAGGTGGATATTGAAGCAGCATGTAGTCCTAGCAGTCTTCCCAAAAAATGCATCGAGATACTTCGTGATAAAACTGAAAGGTTACCAGACACTGCGCTTCGGTGTGCCCATCCCACCCCCGCCCACGCCCACAAACATAAAAACCCTGACATGTGAAAGAACTAATGTCTCCCATTCTGAAATACATTTTATCTTGTCATGCCAGTGGATTCAAGGATTTTAAACGGAATCAAAATTTTAATTGAAATCAAAAAATTTTTTATGAAGAGTTATTCCAAATCAATTTTTTTTATAAAAATGGAGCAAATGAGAATTAAAATTTGTCAAATACAAACTTCTTAAGGTTTATTCCACATTTTCTCAGTGGGAATTACTGTACAAGCTGTTTTTCTTTTTTTAACTCTTCATTTGCCTACTGCCCGCGTGTAGCGCAGATTTCGTTTGGATTTGGGGCGGATATCTGAGGTCCAAGAATAGACCCTCCCTCATTTGTCAAGCGTATTACTTGGAGGGTATGGGGTGGGTGGGGGGTTGTTGTGTGTAAGGGACGGCCTGGCTCTGTCCGTGTGACGCGATAGGAATGTTCGGCATGTTGCACCTGGGGCCTGGCATAGGGTTACAGGAACTCCTTCACGTCACCCCCCTGTCAACCGGGAACTGTAGCGGTAATGGCGGTGGGCGTCGCCGCAGCCAGCAGGGGTGTGTGCGTACCGGAACTGCCCTACGGGGGGGGAGGGGAAAAACTCCATACCTGGCAAATCATAGCGTAATTACCGCTATAATAGTAATAATCAGTACCGTACCTTTGAGTAATGCATATTCTAAACTAAGCATTGTACCTGGAGCCTAGATGGTAATAAATATGATAGCGTCAGATGTGAGAGTAATGCTTGTAAACTGCAGACTTGTCCCAGCCAGCTTTGTGTATCAGTTCAGTGTTGATTTCTGTTTCGAGCTGGTTAGGGGAGAAAAAAAAAAAACTAACAGAACAAAAAAAGGAAAATCCAGCCTTACCTAGGCCACACAGAAGAGCTCTAATCAAACATTCACTTTGGGAAAACAAAAAGTACCAATCGTACAATTAATGCAGCGCCAACCTGCTGCTCTGTGGAAAGTTACAAAACAAAAGCGCAGTCGCCTCGCTTCTGTGGAGGGGGTGATGATGATTGGGCCCGTCTGCGATGGACGTCCTCTGTGATTGGGGGGCGTGGTGGTGGCGGTGGGGGCGGGTGTCATGGTGAGCCCACTGCTGAGGGGTGTGGATTTGCTGTACGCACGCCCCCTCCACCGTCCGGTCTCGGGACACTCCGTCTTCAGTCTGGAATGAAAAATGGAGAGAGGAGAGAGAGTGTCAATTAATCCAGCAGCCCGGGGCAGAGGGCAGGCTTCAGGCCTATCGGATCGCAGCCGAACACTGGCCTAAACGCCGATAATGGATTTCGACACAGAGGAGCTAGTCCAACCCCACTTTACACAGGAAGCTGCTTCTCATTTTTTTTTTTTTGGCGTGAGCATTATTTACACCCAATCGATCGTGATGATGACTCCGGCCCTTCCTCTCCCTGCGGGCCGCGCCTGGTCCGGCGGGCCGGGGAGGGCGGGCCCGGCGATCTGCGCTAAGCCGCCGGCCGCAGCCCGGAATGACCCCGCTCTCCGCAGTCAGCCCTTTGACGGAGGGCTTTGTTTGTTAAAACAATGGCAGCCTGGGCACAATGCAGCCGCTTTCAGAGGGGTTTCAAGCTTTGTCAGTCTGGTGCTGCCGGAATGCTGTCTCATTGTGACTGCCCCCCCCCCGCACCCGCGCCCGCACCCGCTGGTCCTGACCGCTACCCTGCCCAGGGGCGCGACCCCACCGCCGGGAACCATCCCCGAACGCCACCAAACGCCAGGGCTGTCTTTCCCCTGGTTGGTGGGGCGGTGAGCGAGAGTAAAAAGCTAGTGTCTTACCCCGCTCTTGGCGTGAGACTATTACTGGAAGCGTGACCGAATCCATTCCACCTGCTCACACATGCCTATTTTAGGCCGACTCCAGTCGCCAAGTCTGGGCCGGGCCAAGTCACCGGGATTGCCCTGCTGCCCCTGCCGCTACCCCGTGCGTGAGGTAATTCGAAGAAGCCGGGAGCGCCCCTGCCAAGGGCTCCTACACCACGTCCCCCACCACCGAACAACTGACCCAGGTTCAGTTTAGTTACTTCACTTAATGCTCGTCGCCCCTGCCCCCTGGGAGCGGCGCGGCTGACCCCGGTTCAGTTGGGCTAATTCAGTTAGCGCTCGTCACAGCTGGTTTGCCATTACGTCAATCTGCCCGGGCCCAGCTGGAACCGGGGCGCCCGCAGTGCGGCTGCGTTCCGTGCGGGAAATACGACCTCGGCACGATCTGGGTAAAAGACAGCCTAAACGGCCCGACCCCAACGGAAGAATGACTCTGCTTTAATGGACGGTGCGTCAGACGGCCGTTTTTTAAAGAGAACTCCGAGCGAACTTCGGCCATAATTGAAATACATGAGCCAAACGGTAATGAGAGAGCCGGGCTGGCTGGTGCTGGCGCTTAACCCGGCTGTCCTCCCCTCCGGTGCCCATTAAATAACCTTTAGCGTGTCAGAAACCCTCCGAGCGCCGGGGAACAGCCTGCGCTTGAGATAATACCCAACACCCAACAGCAGAGCAATGATGCATGACATTCAACAAGTCCCAAGTGTTAATGATAATCTCGTGCTGTGATTTACTACACATTAGCACTGTTGCCAAACACTGGCAGACTCCAGGGATTTGAGTTTTGATTAGTCTGATGTCCCAAAATGAGAAGCTCCACTCATCAATCCCGTTTTTTTTCCTGCCCGGACACTGTAAGAACCTCCAGTTGTGTGTAAATGACTCACTGCAACAATAAAATAACATCTGGATTTGCTCACACTTCCAGGAATGAAAATGAGTATCAGTGCAATTTTATACACGGTTTCGAAGGTCTCCTTGATCATCATTAATGAGACAGAATGAAAAATGTTCTCAAAAATGTTCTCATAAATAAGCAATCAAACACCGATCTATGAAATCGATATGTAATGTAACAACTGAATATTCAAACAGTCGAACGCTCAGTCTCATGACTAAAAATATCATCATCAAGTGCAAATGTCATTAAGCAATCTCTTTGGTGAGGCTTTCAAGAAAAACACCAACTTCAATGTCTGTTGCACAGTCACTGTTATTTCATTTTTCTTCACTTGGAAATAAAAAGTCTGTGTTTCTCACTTCACAAAACAGCTGACAAAATAAAGAGGCAACATGGATTTGGAAGGGCAGGGACAAAATCAGGTGATTTTTGAAGAGTCGCAGCCAGCCCCGTTCTGGACATCTCTGACAGGCACCAGTGGGACCACAGAAGGGTAGGACTTGACCCCCCCCCACCATCATCCACCTACCAATCTTTGTGAAAACCTTAACATGCCTTAATCTCAACTGCAAAAGTCATTATTATCACTGGGGAGGCAGGCACAGAAGTGGCAGAGGTATGACTATATTAAATTACATTCTTTTTTTTGCTTAGCAGATGTCCTTATCCAAAGCGACTTATACAGCTTACCCATCATCCATTTATACAGCCAGATACTACCTGAAGTAATTCGGGTTAAGCACCTTGCTCAAGTACACAGCAGCGGTGGCCCACCTGGGAATCGAACTGGCAACCTTTGAGTAGCCCTGGTGCACAGCACTATACCACACAGCTGCTACCACCCCGCACGCCGACGGGCTAGACACGCAAGATTTTAAACGGTGTATCTGTTGTGACAGAGACCCATTCAGCCAATCACTGCGGAACCGAGACAAGCCAAATTTTTTTAAGCGGTAGGGAGAGAGCGTCACGTGACAAAAGTGACTGTAGAAAAAATGTCCGCTCTTAGACTACAGCTTGAGAAAAATGTGTCTTTGATTTACCCTTCGACTGGCGAGTCTTAACTTTGCTGTAGCTTGTGAATTAAGAGACGCCGTCGTGCTTCCACTGCATGTGGCAGTACTGGCTGGGCTCCTCCTCAACAGTGAGGTTCATACCCTGTACCTTTGAAGAAACCTTCAGGGTACAACCATGTGGCAAAACATGGGGAGGAGAACTGGCAGGCGGGTGTCCCTTGTACCGCTGCCCACTGATCACAACCTGCGCAACGGGCTAGTCATTTTGCAGGACGTTCTCTTACGAATCGCACGTCGTGGCAGCAGATGCCAGGACCTACAGTGGTGGTCATCAAGTTTCACCGAACGTCAATACCTGACATCATCAAAACCAACATCATCGAGTTTCCCAGCATCAAAACCTGATTCTGCTCGAGCTGACCTGGTCTCAGACTCTATGAATGATTCATGCTGACACAGGCCCGATAATCTCTGTCTGCACCTGGTGAGAAATCCAGTGTCAATCCCTGAAGATGGAGGGATGTCTGATCTCTAAACATGCCCGCAGTGCTAGTGTTCCCTCCTTCTCACTGCTCGCGAGAGGCAGAGAGGGAACCCTGGCCCTGTGGGTCTGGGGCAGAGGTCCCAGGGAGACCCGCTATCCTTGACCCGGGCCCACCTGCGCTGACAGCTAATGGCATTAGCTCTCCTTACAGGCTTAGGGCACAATCTCTCCTCCTCTCCTCCTGCTGCAGGCAGGCTGCCCCGGAGCCCCAGACAGAAGGCCCTGCGCCTGCCTCCCCTCCTTCACACAGAGATCCCCGGAGGGCTTTCTGGGACTCCTGCTTTTCTCTTCATGATCAGAAGAGGAGGACAACAATCCAAAAGCAGGGTCTTGGTTCAATATAATGGAGGCTGTCTGACCACCTGTCTACGAACACAGTAGCCCTTTTCAAACACACAAATACAAAGCTCATTTGTACTGAGGCATTGCTGCCTTTGCTGTACCTACGAAGAAGAAAGTGGCAGACTCAACTGCATGGTCATGAAATGCTGTTAACTACAACCTTTAAACTACTACAACCACATAGGAGCATTTATGGTCTATTTGTACTGCTGTTTATAACGTCAAATCAAAAATGAAAGTAATTCGGTAGCTTACACAATTTGATTATTAACACCATGCCTAGCAACAGCACTGTAAGGATATGGCAGTGGAAAGCAATTGGGGGAAAAAAAGGACAAGGAAATCATTACTGATAATGCAGCCCATGTTGTCTGTCAATCACAGGCCTCATACAGCAGTGAGACGGTTTTTCATGGCACAGCAGAAACAAAGTAAAAACAACCCCAGTCACGAGTCACCGACTCAAGTCCAGGCAATTATCAAGGCAGGAGGGGCAGGTACTGTAATGGAAGCCACCCTGTGCTGACCAATCACAACTCGCTTTGACTCACTGCATGGCAGAGGCCTGTATCTGTGGTGGCTTACAGTACGTTGTACATAACAGACACTTAAGCACAAATTCAGGTAGAGGTTCCTTGCTTCCAAAGAGTGTGAGCAAGCAAGTTCCCATGTGGGACAGTTGCAAACAATTCCCTGGTCACTGTAGGACCTTTAAGGACCAATCCCCAATCACAGAGCACAGTCACAGGATGGGGGTGGGGGTGGGAATGTAGGAACATTTTTTTTTTTCATTGAAAAAGCACTGTAACAGGGCCGGCTCAGACTAAAAAACTGCAGAAGCATCCCCTGACCCTAACAAGGTGGACTGATGCACTGCCGCGGTTTGCGGTAACACAGGCCGGTGGTGCCGTGAACAAGCGCAACTCGCGCGGTGAACCGAGAACAAGCTTCAGAGATCAGCGGCCTGCCAAGGGTTGAAAAGCTCACAGGATTACAGAGAAACCTCACCTCAGCCTGAGGTTAGGAAGGAAAATAACCCGTTCCCAGTTCCTGGAAAGCCACGCGGAGCTGCCGGGAGGTGAGGCAGGGACCTCAACCGCAGCAAGGCCCTCCTGACGGTAACGCGGGGGGACGGCGCTGCATGGCCATCTGAGGCCAACCGAAAATGCAGCTCGGGGGGGTGCACCATCATCAGGGTGCCAGTCACCCAGCGCACCTCCCAGCGGAGGCCCGCACCAAGGGGGTAAAACCAGAAGCGCGTGAGCAAAGTCAGAACGCGGAGTCAGAATGTAAATAATTTGTCAGGAGTTGCCAAGTGTCGCCCAAGCCGCAGCAAGAAGCTGGTGCGAAGCGGCTAGGGCCTTCAGAGCGATTTCACGCTGACAGGCTGTGAATCTGCGATTGCATCTTTGTGACAGTCGCTCACAAATTTTGATTCTGCGCTCACGGATGTTTGAGGGACTGCCTGGCCTGGCCTGTAGTCTCTCGCCTAGTTATTCTTATGACTGAGTGCGCACGTGCGAGTATGCGTGTGCGCATGTGTGTGCGTGTGTGTGTATGCATCTGCTGTATGCATTTACATATCAACACCTGGATAAACACACGTTCACTCACATTTATCGGTTGACCCAGTGAGCCACTTTATTGTGTACTTAACAGATTCAATTAAAGAATGCATCAAGACTTAAGTCTCCCACCCACCCTGTGAAGATAGGATTTGGAGTAGATAATGATAGGAATTAACAGAATATCTGAGTGCAGAGGAGTACATCATCTGAGATGCCCCTGATTAGGGTACAGGTTACATTCAATGTCTTAGATATGGATCACTATGGATGGACAAAGACTTAATGACGTAAAATAATAATAACAATCAGGAAAGGAATCCAGATCAAATAGCAGTGTTGGTTTGGACTGAAATCGATGAAAATTCTCCTCTTAAGCACACACCCTACATGGGTAACTGGAGAGACTAATATATTGACTTGATCAAAACTAAATAAAAATAGAGGCAAGATGCTCTCCTTCATGATGACTTGCATTTTATAGACATCCAAGGATCTAGAAGGTCTTTATAGTGAGATGTCGTCTGTCTGGGTGATGTAGGGAGCCATTTTGTGCTAAGGCCCTCTCCACAGGCTGAAAACGAGGCAATACTGCAACCATTTCCCTACTTGGGCCTAGACTATTGATTTGATTAGTAGATACTGTCATCCTGGAACAACTTCCACACCTTACAATACTTACACTGTTGAACACTGGCTTACAGCTGCAAAGCCATCTCTGCAGGTAGTTCGGTGGACGAAGCAAAATAGTGAAAATGTTCCACTATCTCGGTGCTTGTTGTAGGCAATGCTAACATATCTTAACTTCCACTAACTAGCTTTAGCTTTATCTCTGGATATCAGAACAACCCATTATCTTTCTTTTACATTTTGACTATATTTCCTAATAATCCCAGCGACATAATTTACTTTATGTATTTAGAAATATTTTTTATTATTACATCAGAGAGTATATGGAGTGGAGCTCTGTTTCTGGGGTATAGCTCTCTCTTAATGTTCCGTCCAACTAGAGACCAGCTGCAGCAAAAAGGATATGTCCCCATCGCTGGAGTGGGGTATTGGTTACTACATGATTCAGAAGGATGAGTGCCCCTTATTGGCCCAAAAACACCCCTTCCAACACCAAATCTGTCTTTCCTGCAGTCCTTCCAACCAAATACAATCCAGAAATTCCTCTGCTCCTTGGTGAACAATTGCCAAAGGAGAGTAGGGCTGTTTAAAAAAAAAAAAAATCTGGCCCCTCCCACTAACCAGAAATCACAACTTCAGAACCAATAGAATAATGAGACGAACAGAACCAAAAGCCAACCAACAAGGACAAAAGCTATAAAGGCTCCAGGTTTGTCTTTCTGATCAGTAAGTGGGTCAAAGTTTTTATTTAATTCCAGACTGGATTTGTTATTTGGGATTAGTGAGCGGGTCAAAGTTTTGTTTTTCCATTTCATTCCAGCCAATATTTGCTGAGGCTTGTGGTTCCGTCATTGTTAAATAATTCCTGCATTTCTGTAAGAATGTAAGCCTGGTTCAAAGCTCAATCCTATAGACTGGGCTATAGAATTTTAAAAATCCTAGCCTTCCAAGCATTAATATTCCGAGAAATCCCTGTTGTGCAGGACAACCCACATTCAACCCACTTCACTCCGCCATTTTCTTCAACCTCTCGCTTGAAGTGGTCACACAGCCACAAACCTAATATGTCAATACGACAACCATCCAATGTCAATATACTCATGTTTTGGTTTAAAATCAAATACTTCCACCCACTGCAAAAGACCACAGAACAGCCGCATCAATCCGTGGACAGACCACCATATTCCTTTTCAACAATGCGGAGGGGACAAAGTCCTGAGGAGGTGTAATATAGTGTTGGGAAACCAATCACCTAAAATATGCTCACTGGGGAGGAAGGGGAGGGGGGGTCCCTCTGACACAGGAAAGAGATCTTGTTGCCTGCTACACTCATTTCTCGCTATAAGTGCAGTACTGTTCTCCGCATGTCACAGTCGTAAATAAGTGTCAGTCTCAAAATAAAGCAGTAAATATAGACGTATGCGATATACTGAAAGGGCATGTTGCTTCCCAGCATGCCTCTAACCCAGCTCAGCTTTGACGTCGGCCAGAATAAATCCCAAACGGGCTTGCCTCGGTTCCCCCGGTGCCGGGGGGGGACGGGTGTCGTGCGCCTCCCCTCGTTCCCCCGACCTCTTAATCAATTGGTTTAGATCGAGCGGTTAGCCGAGGGCTGATCTGGATCTGATATCTCTTGACAGTTATCTGTAGTAAGTGCTTCATGAAAGGGAAGGTGCTGGAGATGTGTCCATGCTGCATGAAACCGAGGAAAGGCCCTTTGTGCAGCTTACATTCTCCCTAATAAGTGATCAGTAATAGCCTATAAGATCAGTATTCAATATGAACTCATCTGGGCCTCAGATGGAAGAGAAATCGCTACACCCAGAGGATGAGAAACTCTCTCTCTTCCTCTTTCCTTCTATCCCACTTCACTTTTATTCCCCTTTTCTCTGTCAGTCATCACCCCCCCCCTCCCACCCCACCCACAACCCTTGTCTCTGAGGCTCATGCGGTTACATGGTCACAAAACAGAAATGCAAGACAGCGACTGTGACCTTTGCACAGCTGAAGACACACGTGACAAATTCTGAGAAGACAGTAATGTATGTATCGCACAGGTGAAGTGGGAACTTTCTCAGCGTGTGCCTATATCCAAGCTCAATGGAATTAAATGTAAGCCATGCTTTTCGTGGGCTCCCTCACCTCTACCTGTAACATCCACACTGAGGTTCTTTAAAGAGGAAGTGCTGGGCTCTATAGCATACACACAGCAGCGGCACCCAGTCTATATTCTGCCTCTGTGAGTCACATCCAGTACCTTTGACCTACCAGCTGTGAGATGCATGTGGGGGACACACTAAAACATTATGACAAAGTACCTGGCTACAGGTGTGAGGAGTTAGAGATGCTATATTCCCTAAAACAGAGGGTACCCTTGTGAAATGAGCAACTGGCACTGGGTGGGATATAAACCCTCTCATTCTCAAGTTCTATTCGAGGGGCCACATGTTTTAGTACCCTTCCCTGTGGCCTGAGGTGATACTCTCTACAAAGTTCATGACAGGTCTGTGGCACCATTGCCTGGCTCTGTTTTCAACACCCCCTTCCCCCCCCCTCACCCAACCTGGGCCCATAAGGGGAAGGTGAAATACAGAAGCAGAGTTTGCAATCCCACAACTCTAGGCCCAAGAGCTTCCAGCAGGTAATGCAGAACAAATTTATGCACTCTGTGCACAGAGAGTGCCGCCCACACCCTGTTTCTCAAAGCCATGCAATTTAGCTGTTCGAGGAAGTAACAATGCTAATCACTAAACCATATCTCTGATTCTTCACTAGTCAATGTTAAACTATTGCCTCTTGTTCCATCACAATGACACACACACACACACGGCCCAATGGTTTGATCAGAGCTTTTCCTCCTCTCACCCCTTCACTCAGAACTACTACAGCAACTCACCAACCAACTCCAGAACATGAGTTCATTTCATGCGTTAGCCCATTCCCAGTCGCCAAATGTGACCTAGTGAGACCAACTCAGCCCCTGGCCGAGTCACTCCCAGTACCCGAACCCCAACCCTAAAACCAACTCTTTCATCACCTATGACTGTCAGACACCCCAAATGCGGTAAACACCTTTGAGGGTGTGCACATCACCACACCGTCGCCCTGTGGGTCGGGACCGCGGGCGGCGCCGGGTGAGTCGCTCGCGGGGCCGGGTCTCCAGGTGCGCGGGCTGCAGGATGCGGATTCCTCAGTGATGAACCACTTCCCCGCTGTACGCCCTGACATGTCTAACCAATTAACAGCATCATACCACTCCAGAAAGTGACTCACCACACAGCAGCACAAACACTGACTGCAAGGACAAGAGCAGAGACAATACACGTCCACCAAATCCACCCAACATCCCCTGAACCTTCGGATTGTCTCTCTTGGACCAATGCTGGTGTTTAATGAATTTGGGATTTAATGAACCTGAATTAATCGGTTTCCAGTATAGCTACTGTACCTGTACAATTGCCTATTGAAAAGTGGAAAAAAAAAACAGAAGATGAGTTTTCCACTTTCATATGAACAATGCTGCCTCAACCAACACAACACAGGTCACAGTCCCTTTTTGGTTTAACTTACCATAGAATAGCTACACCACTTAGTGCCAAAATGTCTTCCTCCGACAACTGATTCCAGTAAAGCCACAGAGTAATTGTTTGCTTTGATGCAGTAAGTTTCAACGGTTCCCCATAAAACCCAGACTGCGAGGCAAGTACAGACACACAGCTGTGGCGGACAAACACGCCGTGAGACCGTGACTCTGTTCTGTGAATAATTCTTTCATTATTCTTCTTTATTTCATCCACCCCCCTTCCCTGATACACCCCCATGCACACATTCCATCAAAGCCACAAACTGCGAATCCCAAAAAAAATTCCACATCCACATTTCATCTGGATTTAACAGTTGAGGTAGAAAAGGTCAGGACTCCGGGAGGGTGGGGCCAAGGACAGCGATGCCCCCAACCACAAGTGTTACCTTGTAGCCACTGACATCCCCCTCTCTCAGCCCCCCGAAATCTACTGCCGCCTACCAGCTACACCCCCCACCACTTCCAAACACACACCCCTCCATCTGTGCTTTAGCTCCATGATAAACAAATGAGTCAGCCGGGCCGCGCCGCGATCACTGACTCACTCTCACCTCATTCTCACACTCACTCGCTCAGCCAAGCGCGCTCCCCGACCAGGAAACAAGGGAGAGAGTGCCAGCTGGGGGAGGGCAGGGGGTTGGGGGGGGACAGGGAGATAAGAGATGCTGGGGGGGAGGTCAAGAAAACAGGGGATTCTCAGGGAGGAGAGCAGTGGAGAGACTGGGGATGCAGCGAGAGGGGGCGTGAGGACCAGCAAACGCGTGAGAGGCACAGGTACATGTGGAAAAGCAGGCCAAGAGACCATGACAAGACACAAAAAAACAAATTAATTAAGCAAGAAACTCTCCAGACGATGGTGAGTATGTGGTTCCGATAATGTCGCAAAGCAGGTCTGGAAAAACCCCAGTACTGCACAACTGTTATGTTTACTGTAGTGCAAGTCAACAGTTTAAAAATCAATGACCTGCACTTCTAAGAAATTCACAGGAAAATCGCAGAAAAAGAGGCAGGACTAAAAACCACAGGCCCTCTTCGGGGGGGAACATGAGCTGTTATTTTTTATTCAAGTTGCAAGTCGCGACACACGCCTCCCGCTGAGGTAACTTTCGGAAACAGATACGCACGGTGATGACAAACAAGCTTTTGGCTCAAACGGGATGATGCGGAGTCTGCGGAACCCTGACTTTGGCAAATTCGCGCCCGCGAAAAAGTCTCAGCGGCTGCAACAGGAGACAGAGGCGCGTCTCGAAAACCTTCGACGGTGGACAGTGGCCACCATCTCCAACACAAACAAACACATGGTTACCAGACAACATCACACGAGGAGACGGTCTGATCCGTTGGCAATGCATGATTTTACCCTATTTGTACCTGGAATGATGGTGATAATCAAACGGCTTCATGGCTCACAGCCCATCAAATGTGAACTGCACCCGCACTGACATGAGACTACCAATTTCTGACTTTATAAACTATGGCTGATCTCTAAACTCTGCTGTTCTTAATAACCCATTTCTTTTCTTTCCGTGCAAAAAACCCGGCTTCAATCTGTCCTAAGGAAGTCAAGATGCAATCTTAAACTGTACTGCAGAACCAACATGCTGATGAAATCAACAAGACACTAACAAGGAAACAAGCCATATTGGCTCCAGGTGTCAATTGCTAAACACTGGCATTCTTAAAAACATTCATTTTCTTTCAGCGCGAAGAAATTTGGTTCAATCTGTCCCAAGGAAATCAAGATGCAATCTTAAATTACACTGCAGTTTAATCACTGGAAAACAATCCACAGCCACAAAAGAGGGAAAAAAAGCCCTTGATTTGACAGAAATATTTTTAAATCTATTCTAAAAATACCAGGGACAGCCATCAGCTTAGAAAGCAAGGGATCCCTTGGAAAAAAAAAAACAGCCAGCCAACTTTGACTTGATTTATTCATAACCACATTTAACACGTCAACACCCAAGTTAAGAGGGTGAGAATCCCTTTTTCTGATCATTATCACCTTTTACTCTGCAGAAGGTGCTTGCTTGCGGCATGTTACAACTCTGCCACAATCTATTTCACAGGGGATGAAGCAATATAAATGTAAGAAACCAAATATTACAAGGAAGTCTAAACTTCTTTTAAACAGTCACTCCCTTCCAAGTAAAGGGTGGAGGGAGCCCTAGGTCAAAACTGCCTCTAACAGGTGGCTTTGACACAGGCCGAAGGTTGCACATCTGTGACAAGCATTCCACCTTAAGAAAAAGAATGTGATGTGTGCACTCAAAGTGACAACAAGGGTTTGGATATGAAGTGCTTTTAATTTTACCACATATTTTATTTGAACTTTCTATTTTGAACGTACTCTTTTTCACACAGAAGTAGAGCATCAGCTCCAAAACTGTAAGCTCACACCTGGCTATTCTCGCTCTCTCTGCGCCTGCAGCAAAAGGGGAAAGAGGAACAAAACCAACCTTGAGAGGCAGCGGTCAGTCCTTCCGATTTGGCGAAGTCTATGCTGGCGTACGCCCCGTTCTCCGGGAGGGGCAGCGGAGACGGGGGCGAGGGGGTGACGGCGGGCGGCGCGTAGAGGCTGGCACGGGGGTCCTCCCTCAGGTCGAGGGCGATGTAGTTGAGGCCGTTCTGGTAGCCGGCGGGGACGTTCCGGCACGCCCGCCCGGCGGGGCCGCAGCCCACGTCGGTGGGGACGGGCAGGGCGGCGGCGGTGGCGTCGGCCGGGGCGGCCGCGCCCTCCACGTGCAGCCAGGCGCTGTCGAAGGAGGCGGAGCTCTGCCACTTGGCGCCGTCCACCGGGTGGGGGCTGGTGGGGGCGGGGCTGCCGCCGCCGCTGTTGCCGGGCGGGGAGGAGGAGGAGAAGGTCTCGGAGCTGTGCCTCCGCCTGCCCTGAGGGTCGGCCCGGATCACTCGGGGCTCCACGGGGGGGCTGGGCGGGGCCTGGGAGGGGTAGTGCTGCTCCATGACGCACAGGTGCTGCAGCATGGCGGTGGGGCTCTTGGCCTCCGCGCCGCGGCTGAAGGTCATCTCGGTGTAGCCGTCAGTCCGGCCGCCCAGGGCCGCCCCCGACGCCAGGGGCCGGATGTAGCTGGGGGGGTTCCAGGGGGCTGCGAGCGAGGGCCGCGGGGAGTGTCCCTTGGGCAGGTGGCCTTTGTCCGTGTCCAGACTCATGTAGTCCTCGTGCAGGGGGGAGCGGCGGTGCTCGCTGCTGGAGCCCAGCGAGGATGGGGAGCCCTCGGCCGACAGGGAGCAGGGCGTGTAGGCGGCCCGGTCCCCGAACTCGATGTTGATGTACTCCCCGGGGCTGGAGGGGGGCTCGGCCGCCTCGCTCACCGCGGGGGAGCTGTGGAAGCTGTGCCGGCCCAGGGACAGCCGGGTGGGGCGCGCCACTTGCCTGTCACCACACCCGTCGGCCGACCCCTGGGGCGCGGGAGGGTTGCTGGCCTGGCCGCCACCGGCACACTCGGCCGCCGCGTAGCCCGGCTTGACCGGGGAGCTCATGGGCACGTACTCATCACGCTCGCGGTTCTCCCGGTGAGGGGCTTTGTAAGAGCGCGGGAGGGAGAAGTAAGGGCTGTAGGACTTGGGGGGTTCGGGCGTGGCTGGCGGGTAGTAGCCCTCGTTCGGGTGCTTGCGAGGGACAGCGCCGCCGCCGCTCTGGGACATGTCCATGTACTCGCCATTCTCCCGGTGGTCGGCGCCGGGGCGGGGTGCGGCCTGCAGGGGGGAGGAGCCCCCGCCGGGGAGCATCATCATGTAGCCCTGGGCGTCCACCTGCGGCGGGGAGAGCGGGGCGGCCATCTGCTCGTGCCGGGAGGCCGAGAGGTGCGCGCTGGGTTGCATAGGCGTGTAGTCTCCGTCGCGGGACGGCACCACGCCGGGCATCATGGGCATGTAGCCATCGTCCTCGGAGGCGTCCCTGCGGTGCTCGGCGTAGAGCGAGGGGGGCTCGGCCTGGCAGGCGAGGTGTCCGTTGCTCCCCAGAGGGCCGGCCTCTGCCACGGACTCGTCCAGCGAGGAGGTGGTCTGGGTCATCTTCTGGTACATGGCGACGCCGTTGCTGCCGCCCGTCGGCCTGGAGAAGGAGTGCGTCCGCTTGCGGAGGGCCTTCTCGTCGTCGGCGCCGTCGTCGTGCGAAGCGTCGGCGGCGCCCGCCGCCTCGCGGTGCCGGCCCATGGCCATGTAGTCGCTCAGGCAGTGCTCCTCGCGGATAGGCGGCGTGTTGCCCAGCGAGTCGGGGGTGTTGCTCCGCACGCGGAAGTAGCGGAAGTCGCCGGGGCTGGAGCCGTACTCGTCGGAGGAGTTGAAGCCGCCGTCGCTGGGCGAGCCGCAGATGGAGGCGCTGGAGGGCCGCGTGAGCGTGTCGGAGGCCGAGCCGTGGCCGCTGCTGCTGGACACGCTGACGGGGCTGGTGGTGGAGGGGAAGTGCGAGACGGGCAGCGAGGCGGAGCGCGTGTGGTAGGCGGAGCCCGGCAGGGCCCGCACGCAGCGGCCGCCCGCCCCCTCCTGCCGGCCCAGGTTGACGCGGGCGGCGCTCAGGTGGACCAGGCTGCCCGTCACCGAGCGGAAGGGCCGGTTCATGGTGCCCTCGCCCTCGCTGGAGGTGCGGAAGCGGTAGCCGCTGGCGACGCCGCCCTTGCTGGCGGGCGGGGTTCCCGCCACGCTCTCGGTGCGCGAGCGCCGCTGCAGCCCCGTCTGGCTGGGCGGCAGGTTGCCCAGGTGGCGGCGCGTGGTGATGAACGGCATGGGGTTGGAGCCCGACGACTGGCTCTTGCTCCGCGGCCGGAACTCGGCGAAGGCCTTCAGCGCCTTCATGGTCTCCAGGATGGTCTCGTGCATGTTCTGCGCCACCACCGCATCCTCCACCTGCATCCAGATCTCGCCGGGCCCGATGGAGGAGGAGCGGCCCACCTCGATGAAGAAGAAGCTCTCGGAGTGGCCGCAGCGCCGGATGTTCATCAGCTGCAGGTTCACGCAGGGCGTCTCCGAGTTCAGCTTCACCAGGTGGATGGTCTTGGTGGACAGGCACAGCCGGTACACGCCTGTCAGGTTCTTGGTCTGCCCCAGGCCCTTGGGCTTCACGTTCACCTGCCACACTTCCTTGAAAACGGTGCCTGGGGTGACGGTGCCGTAGCCGTCGTCCACCTCGTCCGCGTCCAGGTGGCTCCTCTTGCCCTCGTTCATCAAGTCACTGACGGCAAGGTACCAATCCTCCTGCTCCTGCTCATTCTCGGCCACTATGGCAAAATACTCATCCTTAGTGTACAGGGCAATGAGGTATTTGTTCTTAGAATCCGCCCTTTTGTTTACAGTGAAGCACTGGTAGAGATAAATTACCCGCTTGGGGGGAGAAGCAGCAGCAGCGGCGGTAGCAGCAGCACGGAGGCTATTTCGAAATTTCTTCTCGCTGTCATAGTATTCCAATCGACTGGGGCCCAGATGGCTCGGCCCTCTCAGCACGAAAAACCTCTTATGGCCGTGTTTCTGTTTCCTAAGGTACCCACATTTACGTATGTCATCCACGCCATCGGAGCTGCCGCTAGCGGCGGCTGCTAACGTAGTAGCGGTCGTGGAAGCAGCAAGTGCATGACTGGCGGCGGCGTTTTCGTGTACCACGTTTACGCAAGACGAGGAGGCTTTTCTCACCGGCGTTTCCTGGACGTTCTCCTCCAGAAAATGCTGCTGCGCCTGGTAGTGGTGTTGCTGCTGATGTTGTTCCTTCGGCAGGAGAGCGTGATGGTAGGGGGGCGGTAAGTGTTGATGGAACCGAGCGCCGCCGATTTTAATTAAAGGCGAGGGGGGTTCCCCGGCAGAGGTGTCGCCGTTGGCTGTCGCCGCCGTTGTTTTTGTCCCGATTGCGCGCTGCTGTGTCTCCAACATCAACATAGCGGCGTTGCTTTCTTGATAATTCATCAAATTTGCCATGAGAGAACACAATTAAAGGTCACTTTTACCTTCGCCTGGTGGACGCAAACCCCATTCTTGTCTGGGAAATTGTGACTCCGGTGCGATAGATATTTTTTCAAACGGTTTCTCCTCGCCGCCTCTTGTACAGGCTCCACGAAAACAAATTCTGCAATTGCTACATAACCGCTTTCAGCCGTCTCTATGGCCAGTCTATCGAGCTAGCAGGCTAGCTAGCTATCTGTGCCCCTCTCCCTCTCTGTACACATCTCTTCAGACCTGAGCAAAAACAACACGTGACCCATACGTCACCTATGAAAAGGGAGGATAATGTGATAGTCGAGTTTCTCAATTGGATCAAGTGACACATTGAAAATAACTGACAATAAAACTAACCAATAGCTGAGGACTATTAGCCTACTACGTCAATTCGGTCGAGCAATGGCAGCGCTCGGAGTTTCATTTAAGCAGAGAGGAGAAGACGTTCTTGAGGTGATTGACAGTCGTGTGCCCAGTTGTAAGCGGCAATGTGGTAGGCGTTTCTTTGTTGTACAACGAGGAGTGGACTGAACATTTGTGAGTGACGTTATAGCGTCCAATGCTGTTTTGCGAAGTTCACCATTAGGTAACTTGCATTGGTTTACCCTAGGATTTCACGCCTAAAACCTAAGCGTTGGGTGGATGAATTACATGCACGATGTGAAGTTGTTAGCGAGCAAAGGAACGTTATACGCCTATAAGGAAGGTTAAAAAAGGAGCAGTAACGTGGTTGTGCATCAAAATCAATCAACACCGTATCACGCCCCGAGTTAAACATTAAATGTATTTTGTTAGTCGTCGAAATGTTTACAGTTGGTGGTGCCTGTGCCTCATTGCCTAAAAAAGCGATGTAGCTAGCTAGCTAACATTGTTTTGCATCGCAGGTTAGGCATTAATAGCTAGTTGTTTTTCAGTTAGTGCGCCGATAATTCACTCAAAAACAGCGCAGTCACCGCAATAACCCTGTGGTAGCTGATAGCCATCTATATAAAACAACACCATGCTTAAATCAAATGCGCATCTACCGAGTATTTTACAAATTAATTTTCAACAAATGTCAGGTTATTGCAAGCAGGCAATGTAAAGACAATTTTGCCAGTAAAATCGCTTCTTTAGAGTTTGAATTTAAATGGCCATGACCAGTCCAAATGCCGAAACCGTAGCTGTTGTACATATTTATTTGCGATTAGCTTTTGAGGAATGTGTGGTGTATGAAAATTCAAAGCACAGTTTGTAACATTCGGGATTGTTTTGCTGTAGACGCCCCAGCCATAAAATCAGCGCGGTTCACTCAGGTGCGCCCCTGCGTGCACTAGCTGCCACGCATACTTCAGCCCAGATCGTTCGCTCCACCCACTGGACTTTAAACAGAATGCATCTCAGCGAGACTTTCACATGTATACGCTCATAGATGGGCCTTTCAGGAATTGTTGCATCCAAAATAAAAGTGTGCAAATATATCGGACAATATTACTATATTATGACCTTTCTCAAAAAGAATACATCACGCCTGAGTTTTAACTTAGTTTTCATAATGTTCATGCGTTGCCATGTGTTCACAATGGAATCAAAGTAAATGATTTTACTTTTTCACAGTAGTATTATTGTGTGGGTTTTGTTGATACCCACCATTATATATATCTCCACCATTTGTACTTTTAGCAGTGATCTCCTTTGTAATCTCTATGTCTAGGTTGACTGCTAAATGTATCTCCTGTGCTGTACTGACATATATTCATCACAGTGGAATCTGAGAAAATGTGTATGATTTAATGTATGCTCTAATTCCCTGCTGGTGCATGAATATAGGATTTACTCATGTGGTGGAAACTGTACTGACTGCAGTTTTTTGAAAGTAATGGTACTGTGCTGAACTATTTAACATTTATATAAGGCTTTTCTCCCTCACATTCAATTAGAGATGAGATGAAAGCACTTCTTTTAAGTTTAGGGATGTTTTTCCTCAAATTTATTCTGTTGTGAATGCTACATATGTCAAAACATTTTCCTTTCTCAGAGGGACAGGCAAAGAATTAAAGAAAGGAATATTGGTACTTTTTTTGCTGCGTAATCCTGTGTGTCTCCAAACATTTTTCCTACACATGCAGCTACTAAGCAGTGTGTCTTCTAGCGCAAATTCTAGTGTAAAATTCGCTCCCCCTGTCCCAGGTCAGGTAATGGACAAAATGCTCAACTTCAGGCTGGGTTCAGTTCAGGTATTAAAGTGCACAGGCCAGGTTGGGCCTGGGTCTCAGGGTTTTAGGCCGGACAGACCTTTAGCATGACTGTAATAATGACTAGGCTTCACATCTTGTCTGCTTAAGAAGGCCCCACCTGACTCTAATGGTCATGTTGATATGTTAAAACATTTCCGGAGTTGATATTAATCTGTGTACTGGCGATGAGCAGGTTTCAGAGAGATTTTAATCTGGTTAGCCGTGACCTCCCTAGTCCATGTCCTTCTTAAAGACAGTCTGCCCTGGATAATCCGCGGATGCATCCAGGTCGCCATCTGGTGTGGCTGCAGTCTCACCCACTAGAGGGTGCTGTTCCTCAATTTGTGACAGAGGAGGTCAGTAAAAATTTGTGCCCATACAACATTCCACTTAATTTCCATATATATTTTATACTTTTTGATTGGGTGTTTGAGGGACTCCACCTGCTTTTCTACAGTTTCAGATTTTGAGAACTATGAATAAATCATTTACAGATTAAAGTAAAAGCAATTCCATATCAGTTTCTGTTCAGACATATTTATTATCATTTAAACCTGGTCTTTTTGTGTCACCATACCTGGGTTATAAAAATGCATATAAGTTATGGAACCGTTTTACCACATGGCATTGGTTTAACTTGCTAAAATATTCACAGCGTATCTATATTACATAACAGTGTGATCTAGTTCCTTCAGGATGGCAATAAAACAAAAAATGTATTTTTAAACATCAAACATCCTTTGAAACAACATTGAATAAAGACATTTTAAAAAACAAAGAAAATAACACTTACAGAAATGTACAATTTGTACAGAAACACTTGTGCATTATGGACAACATTCCACAGAGGTTTCAGAGGCCAGTCATACAGTACAGAAAGCTGTGGATGAGCATTTCTGGGTAGAGGTTCTCTGGCCAATGAGTGCAGAGGGTGTCCAAGAACACCCAGTCATGTGCTGTGAGAGTCCAACGGAGCTGTCTTACCAGTTAAAAAAATAAAATAAAGACAGTGAGAAAAATGCACTCAGCCCATTTGCCTCATCCCTGAGCACGGGACTGAGCATGGGTGTCCTTTTTCGCTAATCTCATAGTTCCCCAGTGACATGCTCATTATGTTCTCAGTTCAACGCCACACAGATGCCGTTTAGCACTTCCGTTAGTGGCCGGGCGGGCGTGAGTGTGAGGCTCGGCAAGTAAACGCAGTGAAACTCTCCCCCACACATGAACCTGTCCTTAAACGTCACATAAGGGCCTTTCCGGACCTGCAGAGGAGGAGGGGACTGGGTTTACATAGCAGTTTCAGAAACATGTTTACTGGACAGAAGCTGAAAGTGGGGGCCCCTGACGACGGTAAACGGGTGCAGAACGTTTTACTGCTGTCCCGAAGAAGCCGCTGCTTTCTCCGGCATGCGGGGAGGACGCCAGGGCGGAGGGGCCCGCGAAAGATGTGATCCTCTTCGTGCTGAGTAACGGAATCCCGCAGGCTATTTATAACTCCGCTGGCTACTTCATCTTGCAAGGTGCCTCACATTTAAAGAAAGCCACTAATCTCTATGTGACAAGTGCAGGCAGTTCTACTCTCTCACGATCCCTCGACTATTTGCTTACAGAGCCTTCCTGAAAGCAAGCAGCTCCCTTTCTAGAAAATTCCATTCAGAAGTAGAAGGCTGGAGGAGTCTGTCTTCCTGCACCAATGACGGTCTTCTTTCCTCATTCTGCCTCTCTCTTTTCTTATGTCTTCTTCTCTTCTTCAGTAGTGGTAGAGTATGTTCCCCCAGGAGTGTTCTCCATAAAAACAGACTCCAGCTTCCTGAAGAACCCTAAACCAAAGGCCCAAATCCCAAAGTGCCCAAAATGGAGGATATGGCTGTAGACAAAGCTGAAGTTCCACCCAGTTTTTGAGCATTAGGGAGCCTTCCCCTGATATGGAAGGGTGGGCCAATGTGTACGAGGACAGAGAAGTGGAGACAGGCTTCTCCCACGAAGGGAAGGAGCTGCTGGGCCTTATTTGGCTGGCTCACCATCCGTCCTGGTGTCCCATCAGCCATCATCCCACAGTGCCCCTGCCCCACCCCTCAGACCGTCCTCAGTGGTGGTGCATCATCACGTTGCCCTCGTCCACCATAGTCAGCTGTGCTACCTGCCGCACAGTCGAGATCTTCCTCACTGCCTTCTGCAGCATCAGCTTGAAGTCTTTTGTCATCTCTGGCCTGCAAGAAAGCAAGAATAGCAGAGAGCTGGCATTAGTCAGAGCGGTCTGTGGTCCCAGCCAGATGGAGATATACAGGAATCAAACGACTTTTAAATTTATTTTTTTTTACTTTCAGCATTGGGGAGGAAGGAAGATGTTATGGCCTGCGGAGGTGGAAAAGGTTACAGCCTGTAATATGTCCTCATAAAAAGACGAATACGAATTAGTACATCAGACAAAATGGGTGAGAAGCGCCTTGCACTCATTTCATGGCCTCACATTCTAAAACAAATTAGCAGACTTAATTAGACATTAGGCAACACACTCAGCATAATTTCACGCTTTTTTATACTGAAGCATCTGGTTTTTTCAGAACTGAATAGTGAAACGAGCCACAGAGGCTTAATATACTATACAGCCCCTGGTTCAGGTGCCATTTCTAGGCATGAATGTAATGTACTGAATGTAATGCCGCCATAAATCTGTGGCTGTATTTCCGCATTGGCACATGCACATGCAACAGTCTACTCAAGGATAGAAAGTGCTCATATATCAGCTCATATATTCCTGAAATTCTGAAATCTGGGTCATGAAAATCGGAAGAAGTTTACAACTCTAGCGTCCACGACTATGCAGGCTCTAATGTCACCCGAAAGATGTCTGTCCAGATAAAATCAGCGAGAGCCTACTTCAAGTGCTGGTTATGCTTTACAGTTTTTTTTTAACTTGTAGCAAGCAAATTCCACTTTTATTATGGGTAACACCCGCAAAGTGGTATTCATGTCAGTGTTCAGCGATCCAGTTGATTTTTCATTGCCATTCTTTCTCAGAGAATCCATAGAATTATTTTTGTTTTAGTGTTGTATCACTATATTTTTCTTGTGCTCTTGCACTGTATTGCTCATGCATCTTACACACGTCTGTATCAGCATCCACTAGCCTATATTTTCAAAAAAGAACCCAACATCAGGCCAAAACACAGGTTGGGAGGAAATCGCCCTCTTGAGCCAATCGAAATTTATAGACAAACAATCAATTTGTAAAACAATCAATGTTTCATGAATGTTAAAGACCCTGAAGCATTTCATCACCTAAGAGGGAGGAATGACCTCTTTGGAAACGGGATAAAAAATGGTGAGTCACATACAAAAAATGACGCAAAAGTTCCTGAAATGGCTGTCACCACTGGTCAATGGTGACAGCCAGGAACACTAAGTAATGTTGTACATCTTCCATGCATTGCATAGCTATTATTCTCTGCGAGTTGTTTTTCTGCTTTCTGCCTCCTGTATTGGGCCATTTCCTCCAGCTGCAGGCCATGAGCCATTTGCCTTCAAAATACATTGAAGAAGCAGCATAAACACATCAGGCACGAGTTTGGGTGTCGTCGGGCTGATTGCTTACCCTGACTTGAGCTCCGGCGGAACAGGAAGCGGTTTGGTGAAACCGGTCTTGCCAATCAGCCAGTACGTCTCCTCCACAGCCTTCCCCTGTAGAGAGGAGAAGATGAAAGCCAGGGAAGGGAGGGGTTTCCTCCCCGAGGGAGAGTGAAGGCTTCCCAGCTGATACTGAGGCAACCAACGTGTGATCGCTATCAGTGCGTCAACTCCCCTGGCCATCGAGATGCTGGATTCCTCAGTAATACACTTGGATTTCTCTGTAATACGCTGACCTCAGCGTGAGGCAGATGTTGTTTGGATTATACCCATGTTTGTAGTAACCAGAGTGCTAGGATAGTGGCTCCACAACTGCAGGTGGGCAGCCATCGGTGAGGTCATGAGCAGGGATGAGGCTGATCATGAGAGGTTAGTGGTTATTATGGGTTTATGGTTTATGATTAGTAAAAGAAAATAAGGACAATAATAACATGCCAAAAATCTATGCTACACCTCTTACATGTATATTCCCACAAATCAATCTAGCACTGGCTACTGTACGTGCTGTTATTTAGACATATACTCAAAAAACATTGCGTCTTCCATAACTGAACATATGCAGGACATCACTCACTTTAGGGGTTGGTCATGCAAAATGGATTCATTAATTCAGTGGACTGGTAAGGATTGACATTCACTGTGCTAGGAGGCCGCATTGTGCAGAGTGGTTGTTCGGGGTTTAAGCATCACTTTGCCCCTGTTCTGAGACACTGTTGTTCATTAAGAGGAGCTTCACTACCGCCAAACGGGCTGATTCTTGCTCACAGGCTCAGCGGTGGCCCCAGTGTGTGCTTTGAGTTTTAAATCCACGACCATCTTGCTATGTTTAACCCTGATCACTTCAATTCCCGGGTGTGTCTGGGGTGCTCATGGCTCACCTTCATTTCCGTCTTCCCTCTCAGCTGGACCTTGTAGCCCATGTTCAGGTCCTGGAGGATCTTCACGGTGCTGCAGCTGACGTGGATGCGGTACGCTGCAAAAGCAATCAACCCATCACCGGTTATGACGTGGCCCGCGACTCTGACCCGCACTCACACAAGAGCTGACCGTAATGAGATACGGTCACACTGCTGTCCCGCAACCGCAAACTACATCTTCACGTATCATGTGCTGTCAGACTGTACTTTCCTGGCCTGTAATATCTCCTTACAGCTCACTATGTTTAGATGCCTTGATATACAACATCGTTCAGCTTGACGGACAGTCATAAATGTCGCTGATTATGTCTAATGGGAGAGTTTCTATCTGGGGCAGATGCCTCTCACTTGCTTTTACTCACTCTCCTCTCTTCTGAGGTAAGCTATTCAACATTATTTATTGTTCTTGTGTATCTGCTAAACAAGCAGGACATCAATTATGACCTATTTTGCATGTCTGGTACAGATGAAATGTAAGATGAAGAAATTCCATACTCCAGAGTGATCTAGAGAAACTTTCCTGCTCTCCTCAGTTCGAATGCCCAATTCTGTGCCACAGTGTATGTTTGCATGGCTGTGCACTGCGCCGGTGTCTGCACACAGTCTGTTTGTTGCTGATTGTGTGATTCTGGGTGTCTGTGTCATGATCCTTCCCAGCTGTGCTTGAGTGAGAGGAGGACAGGACTCACGCATTCCTGTGGCCTCCATCCGGGAGGCAGTGTTCACCGTGTCCCCAAACAGGCAGTATCTAGGCATGGTGAGGCCCACCACCCCCGCCACACAGGGACCTGGAACCACAACAGCAACATAAATGATCACACACACTTTCACACAAACACACACATGCATACACACAAACACATGAACATGCAAGTGCACACACATGCACACACAAACAGGTATGCATATACACACACATGCATGCACATATGCCCTCAGACACACACAAAGGCACACACACACACATGCATGTGAACGCACAAGCACATATAAGTCTCTATAAGTATCAAAGACAGGAACTGATGTGCCTTTATGCATTGACTGTACTGTACATCTGTATGTTAGCTCTGTGGCCTTGATGATCCGAATGAAAAGTGCCCTTATTTCAGTTCCGCCTGCCTCTACAGACACATTTACAGGTGTGTCCCTGACCTGAGTGCAGGCCGATCCGGATGCGGACTGGAACCTCAGGCATGTGCCTCATCTTAAACGTCCCCACGGCGCTCAGGATGTCCAGCGCCATGTTGGTGATCTCGGCGGCATGGCGGTTCCCGTTGGGAACCGGCAGCCCTGAGGCCACCATGTATGCGTCACCAATGGTCTCCACCTGGGAGGAGCAAAACACGGGGTCACATGAGTACACAGGGGGACGTGAGATTGCAAAGGGGAGTCCAATGATATCATGGGGAGTGGGGGTACATGATTGCACCCGGGGGACAAATTATCCAGAGATGGACATACAGAAGTTTATAACGAAGTCATACAGCAGGGTTTGTTATTGGTCTCCTGGGCGAAGGACTCAGTAGTCATTCCGAAGTGTTTTAAATAGTAAAATAATCACATTGCGCTTTCATGTCTAAATTGTCTGTGTTCTAATGTCTAATGTGTCTATTTTGGAAATTAGCCCATATTTGGTCATTTTGCTGCCACAGTTGAAAAATCAAATAACACTTTCAGCTCATTTGTCACTCATTTGAAAACCCATTTGTGCATTAGTCCAGGACAGCCATTACGCACTTCATCTGTTAAATACTTTTATATAATTGTAGTGTATTACAGTGGGGTTTAGGTTAGTAGAGAAGGAGAGGGAGGTAGCAGGTAATGTTCTCATAAAGAGCTACTCTGCAGTAGTCCATGGAACTTGGGCATGTTCAAGTTTGGAAGTTTGCACTGTCTCAGTGCTTTTCATGCATAACACCAGTAGATGGTAGGCATAGCACTTCAACATTATTGAGTGGTCTCAGTATTGGCCTTGGTGGAATGACCCTTTTCAAGAATGACAACAGCTAAATGTGCTGGCTGCTGGAGTTTAAAAAGACAAGTTTAAGTACTTGTTGTCTGCCCCAAGAAATATTACTAATAATGTTGTGAACCTGATAAATATTGCACATGATATAACATGGTTTCAGCATATGCTTTTTGGGAGTTTCTTTGGATGCTGTTTTCATTGTTTTCAAACAAACTGCAAAACTCAAAACTCAATTGCCTAAATTCACATTTCACATGTGCAAATGCAAATTCATTTAATCAATAAATCAAAAATGCTAAATGGTAATAACTTGACAAATTCATTCAGTTTTAATTTTACCACCTTTGATCAGACTTTTCTCATTAATGGGAGGTAGGCTTATGAAAAGGTAGACTTTTCTCCTTACGAGAGAATCAGAGCCGGTCTGAGAGAGAAACGCTTGAGCTGGGAGAAGGAGAGAAGGAGAGGAAGAGCACATTTTCTAATGAAATCAGAGCAATCACATCTGCTTTGATTCGTGGTTGGCCTAAACCTCACTTATGTTTTTTGCTTGTCCTCCTCCCACCCTGCCTGCCCTTCCTGAACTCAACAGAGGAATGTTGTTTTCCTGGAGCCGAAGAGTGCAGGCCACAGTCCCTATGATCAAGTAGCACATCTCTGTGATAACAGATTGGGCAAAACAGACAGACACAGTGGTGATGGGGGAACGCTGTGTATTAACTGTGGGAAGGCGTCATTATGGATTCTTGGCAAAGGGTGGCTCCAGCATGCACTCTTTCCCAAGGTGTACAGCACAACCAGTGAGAATATTCAGTGTGGTGTAGATAAAGACAGGTGGTCTGACAGAACTCAAAGCCTGGATCTCCAATAAAATCTCTAGTTGCGAAAAGTAAAGTTTGCAAAAAGTAATTTACAGTATAGCTACTGTGATTTGGTTGTGATGTGATTGATTCTACCAGAGGAAAGGGGATATAGGCAACTTGTCTCATTACATTATTTCCAACCAAATGAGTTTCATAAACCAATAGAAATGACTAATAGGAAAATCAATGTTAATGAAAGTGTGTGCAACATTATCAATACCAAATCCAAATGAACCACTTGCATTAAAGTTTTTTGTATGGGTAATTTCGTATAAAATGCAAATCATAAACACATTTTTGCATATCGGTACTGCAAATACAAATTTACATGCAAATGTTCACAGCTCTGTTCTTGTTAGGAAATTTGCTACATGTCTAAAATCTGTCAATGATCAATAGTTCCTCCTCTCATACCCTGATTCCTGACCTCTTGTGTAGAGACAGGAGTTATATGACGTTTATCCACAGCACCACAGCTAGATTCTGGAAATGCTTGTTGTCAGTGTTGGTAAACACCAAATCCAATGTAAAATAAAGACTTCTGTGTTTAATAAGGGATAGACCAGAGGATTTAGCTGGCTGTGGGCACCTCATCATGACACAGGGTTCAAAACATGTTCAAGTGACAATACAGCTGGGTTACACGGTTAGGGGGAATTCCCCCCCTCAGGGTGTGAGGTAGCAGCTCCTGCCCTGATTACAGTCTGCGGAATGGCACTACCATTGTTAACACCTCTGTCCCTTCCAGAACGCAATCATGCAGAGGTGTCATCTCCACCAGCGGTGAATTATCGAGAACATCATGCTGAAAATGCAAGATGTTATGCGTGGGCGTTCAGACCAAATGTTGTGTTTCCCCCACACAATGAAATTCATTTTAATCACTTTCTATCATCGAGTAATCACAGCAGATGCTTGTAAAAGAGAGAGGTTTTTCATTTCTCCCTTGGTGCATTTTGGTATCTTGGATTTGGTGTGATTTTTTGTTATCTATTGTACAGCATGGTTACTTTGTATTTGTTTTACAGGGAGAAATGAATAAATTAATTTTTGGGGTCAAAAAAAATCTCACTTTCTGTTTTTGGGTGAAAAATTTGTGTGTAACTGTGTGTCTTCTTTGGAGCATCATTTCTGTATGGTCCAGCCTGCTCAACCAATCCATGGCAAATTCCCATCATACACCTCACTCTCAGCCATATGGGGACGGAAGCATTACCTTGTAGACGTCATGGTTCCCAATGATGGCATCGAAGAGCGTGTAGAGGTCATTGAGGAGGTCCACCACCTCGATGGGCTCGCTGTTGGCTGAGATGGTGGTGAATCCCACGATGTCGCTGAAGTAGAGAGTCACATTTTCGAAATGCTCCGGCTCCACGGTGCAGCCGACCTTCAGGGCCTGAGCCACGGACCTGCAAGAAAAGGCACACATCCAGCCGTCATTCAGAATGCATCCCTGAGCCAAAGCACACATGCAGAGTGCATGAAAATATTTTTTTCTTTCTGCCGTGTGTGTGTATGTATGAGTGCATGTCCTTGACTACGCCAGGCGATATATATCAATGAGTATGTCTGTGTCCATGTCCATATCTGCAAATCTGTGTGTGTAAAAGTGCTTGTGTGAAAGTATGCTCAACGGTATTTTGTAGGTGTGTCTGTGTGCCTGTGTGCATTCATGTGTGTATAACTGTGAATGTGTGTGCAGGTGTGTGTATATACCAAAATTCCTGTGTCTGTGCAAGTGTATATTTGCATGTTTGTACATGTGCATGAGTGTGTATATGTTTATGTGCGTAGATGTGTGTGTAAACACTTCTGTGTGTGTCAATATTTGTGTGCGTGTGAGTGTGTGCGTTGAAATGGTTAAGTGCATGCTTGTGTGTGTAAACATTTGTTTATGTGTGTGTGTGTGTGTTTGTGTGTGTGTGTTTGTGTGTGTGTTGTAGAAAGGTCATCTGTGACTCACGGAGGCAGCATCTGGGTGAGCAGCTTCTCAGTCTTCTGCTTCTCGATCTCCAGCTCCTCGGTCCTCTCTCGGATCAGGTCCTCCAGGTTACTGGAGTACTGCTCCAGCATGCGCAGCATGGAGTCGATGATGTTGGTCTTCTTGCCTTTGTTTACATTCTTGAACTGGGGGAGCCAGAAGGAGGACAATCAGCTGTGTACTGATTTACAACTACAACACAAACTTAGGTTATAGCTAGAACACAAACGGTACTGCTGAGGTTACAGCCAAACACAAATCACTCTGCTGAGGTTACAGCCAGAACACAAACTGTTCTGCTGAGGTTACAGCTAGGACACAACCTATACCACTGATGTTATAGCTAGGGGGAGCTAGCATTCAACTTTCTGTGTTGACCTCAGATTTATAAAGCTTTGTGAAATGTTTTGATTTTCTGTAAAATCTTTTATTTTCAGCCCATGGAGACTAATGCACATTTTTACTTTGATAGAGCTGTCTCAAATAAGAGGAATACACTGGTGCACACATTTGACATCAACACCCAATACCTCACAAAACATTTAGGTCTCTTCTATTTTTATATGCTTTTTCTGAGTCACAACACAGTGATGTGGTCAAAAGAAGAGGAGGGAGGAGAGGGAGGAGGATTGTTGGATTGTGTGTGCCTGTGTCGGTAAGTCGTCATGACTGTGTGTGTGTGTTTGTGTGTGTCTGCACATGTGTTTGTGTGTGTGTGTGTGTGTGTGCGCGCATGTGTGTGTGTGTGTGTGTGTGTGTGTGTGTGTATGTGTGTGTGTTTGTGTGCCTGAGCGTGTGAACATTTGAAGACAAGCCAGGTGCAGAGCAGCCGATTGGCTACCTGGTTGTAGATCTCTTCAAAGGTGGGCCGTTTCTCCGGTTGCTCGTTCCAGCACTGCTTCATGAGCTGGATGCACTCCATGGGGGCATGGTCAGCGGTCACCACGGGACGGCACAGAGGAGGGGGCTTCTTGATCTTCTGAATGAGCTCTGAGAGGCAGGAGCCAGGAGGCAGGCACACACCATCACACATGTGCACAGTCCAAATAGAAAGACTGAGACACACCAAATGTCTTACTGACATGTAGTACCAAGCCCTATTTAAACTCTTATAACATGCAATGAATTGTTAGACTAGATTAGAACTGATGGTGGATATGAAGCTATCAGTGGGCATCAATAAAATCATGGGTACCATCCCTGTCTGTACTGGTCCCTTAGTGGTGGAATGAACTCCCCATAGAGGTTAGGACAGTGGAATCACTAGCCATCTTCCAACGCAGACTGAAGACCCACCTCTTGAGACTACATCTCGGTTCCACCTCAATCCCCACCCCCTAACACCTGCTACCTCTAGCATTTGATAGTTATTTTACATGTAGTATTGTGATGTATTTTGGATTCTGTGTCCTAGGGACTGATGTGTTGTAGTATACTTGGCTTCCGTTACCTAGTCAGATTGCAAAAGTTAACTTGTGGTAACACTTGAAGAGTATTATGCTCACACTCACTGGTCTGGGAATGTTGTTACCCTCATCTGACACTGTTACTCATTTAACTTGAATGGATAAACTTATGTTCCATTGTGCTGGAAGTCGCTCTGGATAAGAGCGTCTGCTAAATGCATGTAATGTAATACACACAGCCTTCTTTAACAACAGGTCTGCTGTCCACAGCAAATGGTATCGTTGACAAGCATAATGTAACAGCTCTTTGCTTATTTATCCAATTCACTATTTTTCCATACAAATTCACCTACTTTATCTATAACAAGGAATTCAAAGACGTTGAGTGAAAAGTGATTGTGCAAGGCGCAGCTCCAGGATGCCTGGGTGTGTGAGGACTGGGCTGCCAGGTGAGGCCTACCCTGGGCCGACAGCTCCAGCATGCAGAACGGAGGCCCCCGCATCACCACCTCCTGCACGATGACGGCGAAGCTGTACACATCCCCCGGCAGGGTGCCGTACAGCCCCGGGTACGAGCCCCGCAGGATCTCAGGAGCCGTCCACAGCAGTTCTGCAACACACACACGCACAGTCAGTCTTACACACACAAATACACATACACACAGTCAGCTTTACACACACAACTACACATACACACAAACACACACACACACACACACACACACACACACACACAGTCAGTCTTACACACATAAATACACATACACACAAACACACAGTCAGCCTTACACACACAACTACACATACACACAAACACACACATATGTGTGCACACACACAGCATCAGTCTCACACAGATATATACATCAATATATAGTCTGTGATTGTATGGTGATTCACACTTTAGAATTTGAGCACAGTCTTATGCTGCACTAATTACCAAAACACCTAGGCAAAATATTTTTGAAAAAAAAAAAAAAGCTGCCTTCGTAAGTCTTCCAATAATCTTAAGAACAATGACAGAAATGCAGGTGAGAAAGCAGGCATTCCACAACCTACATTCCACGGCCTGGATCTGTGACACACAGAACTATTTAATGTCACTATGTACACTATAATTTTATGGGCTACAGCATTTTAACTCTACGCCAGAGATTCACATGGTGACATCCAAATAATTAATGCCAGTAGTGTTATTTTTATTATATTTAATAAAGGAATCCATAAAAGCACTGAACACTTCCAATACATTTTGCTCCATAAGCTTCATCTTTTTATGCCAAATAGCTGCTGACCACATCTACAAAGCTTTATATTCATTTCGTCTGACTGTGACACATCCTTACACTTGTTATTCAGATGCAGTTTGGCACACTAAAGTTGCCTCTTTTGTGGGTTGTCTTCAAAAAAGGCTTCCTCCTTCCCACGATTCTAGCCATGTTGAATAAGAACCCATGTCCACTGCCAAAAATAATGTGGAGGTTTATTATCTCTTGGAGGCCTTGTTAAAACAGAAGCAGTTATGAACATTGCATATTAAGACTTTTTAGAAATTTGAAATGCCAATTTTAATTCCATTGCACCGGAATGATTTTTCCCCATTCTCTCCCAATTTGGAATGCGTAATTGTTTGTCATAGACACAGCTCTCCCATTGCTGCAACCACTATTGTCAGTCCGGAAGGGTGAGACAAACACACACTCTGTTGTAAAACACATGATGTCACCGCTGCTTCTTTACACACGAAGCTTGCCAAGCTTGCACAGACATGAGTCAGAGGGACACACGTCATTCACAGCTTTACTCAGGCAGACCTGCAAGAACCTGACTGACCAGTGGGGTCACTAATGAGCTACAGACAAACTCCTGGCTGATCAGCCCACCCCTAAATCCCCCATGTAACATAACCAATGCGTCCACCACTGTAGACTCCTGGTCATTGTCAGCAAATGGCACAGCAGGGTTTAAGCCTGGGCCACAGTGCTCAGCTGCACTTGAAACAAGAGCTTTTACCAACTGGGCCAAACAGGAGCCCTTTAAAGCCATTTTGACCAAAAATCTGCCAAGAAGCTGAAACTTGGCTGAAAATGGATATTCCAGCCTGACAGTGATCCACGGCATTTATCCAGATCTATAATGAAACGGCTAACAGAGCTCAAAGTAAATGCTGTCCACTGGTCATCTCAATCTCCAGACATCAATCCAATCAAGCATCCTGGGTTCAGACTCAAGAAAACAGTTCACAGATGAAAACAGATAAATCTGTAGAATACAGAGCAATTCTGCAAAAAGGAATGGACAAAAAATCCCCCACAGAAGTACCAGAAACTGATACAACTCAAGCGTCCCCAAGTGTAACCCATGTCAGAGGAGGAATTACAAAATTCTAATTACAGGGGTGTGAATAAATGTGACATTTTATGTGTGAAAAATACAAAATATGATTTTTTTTTTCCGTTGTAGTATGTTTTTGTTACATTTTAATCAGTTGTATGAATAAATGTAGGCACTGTATATAATGCACATATAGACTCAGATCCATGGGAATACAAACACACACACACACGCACACACACACACACACACACACACACACACACACAATCACGAGGTCAGACACGCACAGTCACACATGGAGGACAGCCATACACAGCTAGAGCAATACACACAAAGACAGGCATGCAAACACACAGGTGCAACCAATCCTAAAGAGGCAAAATTACACTGCACACTATGACCAACAAAGAGACATAAAATTCCCCTGAAAACAGGACATACATTGCCAACAACCACCAAACACTGAGCATATTATTGCATCACTGGCCTTATATTCTCTGACATCCCCAGCATCTCATTGCCATAACATTTCTTTGACGTTGTCAGGTTATTATGTGATGTCACAGCAACGTAGCGAGAGGGTGATTATGTTTTATCTGGGATACTCTGGCTATGCAAATGAAAGTGAGATTGCGAGTGGGGGGGGGCAGGTCCAGCCGCGTGTGCACTTACCCTCTGCAGGCGGTTCCACGTAGGGGAATTTCTGGGCGTCCAGCACCTCGTTGTAGCCGAAGTCGGTGACTTTGAGTACGAAGCGGCCGTCCACCACACAGTTCCGTGACTTCAGCCGTCCATGGCATATGTTTCTGTGATGGAGGTACCTCATGCCCTGTGTCCCGAGAGAGGTGACCGAGGACACGTTTCAGTTCAGGTACTCATCAATGTGCATTTTGGGTGCTACCTATGAATACAACTAGTGTCACAGAATTTGAACATTTGACATAGTGATTTCTCTTCCAAATGTTTTTGGTGTTTATTGATCATAGTTATTTCTTCAATAACTGCAACAGGATCTCTGGATGGAGGATCATAGCGTGTCATCTCCTCCTACACCCTCCTTCATCTCTGTCCAGCCCTACCACCATCCTGCCACCAATCCTGCACATGTCCTGACCCCTCTGCCACTTCCTCAATCCCTCTGATCCCTCTTCTGTTACCTCCACACTCCACACCCCTCCTACACCTCCTCCACCCTCTCCACACCTCCTGTCCAGCACTTCCTCCATTCTCCTGCACCTCCACCCTTCCTACACCCCGCCCGCGCCTCCATCAGACCCGCCCACCTTAATGAGGTCCAGCAGCAGAGAGGACTTGAACATCCAGTCCAGCTTGACGTCCTGGTTCTGCAGCAGGTCCTCCATGCTGCCCCGCGAGCAGAACTCGGTGACAATGGCAAAGATGTCGCAGTCGTGAAAGAACCCCAGGAAGGGGTTAACGTTCTCATGCCTCAGGTCCTTCATCTGCAACAGCAGGGCGTCATGTCATTGTCACGTAGTGCTTTTGTCACTACCAGAACATTACCTTTCCGTTATGAGGCTTGTGACGTGACTTGACATCAGGGGTATTTCACAGATATCAAGACTGGTTAGGGACTACATGACAAATATACAGTAATTGTAAAATCTATTTATTTATCACTAATCTCAGTCTGTGAAATGTCTTTCCAAGGCTACTGCAGCTATTTTAGTGATATTGTAAATCTAACAGTTTTTGCAGGTGCTTTCCATTTAAGGAAAAAATCCTGACACAAAACTTCAATCTTAGAGACAATCCCAAAGGACTGGACAGTGAGGGTTTCTAGATAATATATATTCCCTGTTCACCTTTTAATTAAACTGTGCAAAGATGAAAATGCAATCAAAGCATATGTAATCCTGCTGCTTGTACAGTCTGAGAAATTGAAAGATGAATAGATAAAGAGTTTATGAAAATATATTTTAGGAATAAAACATTAATGCACAAGTGTTTTGGCAATACAATGACAGGACTGTTGACAAAACAATCCAGACTCACACACAGCAGGAACAACATACAGTGGTCCTTGAAAGTTTAGCACAAATCACTACAAACCATCAATTATCACAAACAGTGGACAGACGTTCATGGTAACTATAGACTAAATCTCGAAGGGAACCAACCAACTCAAAGACGTCGCTGGTTTTTGGGTTGATGTCTGAGAAGGTTCCATATGGCAGTCTTTTCAGCCAAGCCCAGTCTCCCTGTAAAAGAGAGACGCCTTATTAGAGCTGTCTCAGGTATCCCTAAAAGAAGATTATGCAGCATTCATTCATGTTACTCAACCACCCCCAGCAGCAGTCCATCTAAGATCTCTCTTTTTAACATACCCTTCAAATGCCCTATCAACAGCGCTTCTTTGGTTTGAGTTTTAAATTATTCACACTTTCCCAAGAAATATATGTTAGAAGTTATAAGCAATGTACATTTAGGATCATTAAAGCTTTTCTAAGAGGGACACTTTAGGGCCCTCTTTTGATCCTCACCCCTGTCTTACCTCATAGACAGCCACATTGGAGTTCTCATGGGTGACTGGGGTGACGCTGGAGCAGGAGACTACCGATTTAATGCTGCGGTCAGCATTGGACTGGCGGCTCTTCCCATCGCTGGTTCTGCTGTCATCCAGACTCACTTTCTGTGCACAGAGTTTTGAGAGACACGCTTGAACAGGAAGCTAACTATTTCTTACATCATATTAATGTCATTTAGCATTAATGTCATTTATCCTTAGCAACTTATGTATGTTACAATTCTTACATGTTATCCATTATACAGCTGGATATTTACTGAGGCAAGTGTGGGGTAAGTACCTTGCCCAAGGGAACAGCAGCAGTGCCCCAGTGGAGAATCGAACTGGCAACCTTTCGGTTACAAGCCCTGCTCCTTGCCACTATGCTACACTGCCACCCTACATGATTGCTATTTAAGCTGTAGCAGGAACAACACGACCACCGCTCCTCCTTTAGCCGTGTGTTCCTTTGACCTGCCCCTCAGCTGTGTTCAGCAGAGTCCCCACCGCTTCCTCACCCCTGCGAAACCCAGCAGAGCTGACCTGGTTGCTTATGGACGGGTTGATGAAAGTGAGGTCCGCCAGGGTCAGCTTGATCTTGTTGGGACCGCGGACCAGCCGCATCTGGTTGATGCGTCGCCTGCAGATGCAGAGCAGTGAGGAGCTGAGGAGGCGAAACCCCCAAGGAAGCAACTACCACAACCCTGCCATTATCCCTTACTGTCTAACTGGAGGCCTGGGACTCACACCAAGGGAAAATGCCTGATTGGACAAAAGCAGTCACATACCAGATGGCAAGTAAATGGTTGGCTAGTGTGCTTTGTGTTGCAACGCACCATCCTCTCTTTCCACACAACACAAAAGGAGATACTTTTAGCTTGAGATATTTTACTTTTAATGAGAGAAACCCCTTCTGTGAGATACTTTACTTTTTGCAAGAGAAACCTTTAGAAACACACAGGTAGCTGGGGGAACAAGTCATACTGGTGATGTGACAGCTGCTGAGCTGCGCTACACTTGATCCATCCAACTGAACACTTTCCCTGTGTTTCTCTGTCCCTCACAGCCTGTCAGCAGACTTTATTTGAGAGGGACTCTTTCACACTGCTGAAAAAAACAAATAAGACCCAAAATCAATATTACCATAATGTTGCATTGACTTAAACCCCTGAACCTTAACTATGAATGGAATTGTGCAATTACGTGGTCATCAGTACCACGAATGAAATTCAGGGAAAACATGTGAGAATCATCTGGAGTCTGCAGCACACACTGAGCATTTAAAACCACATACACAAACACTTTCTTTTCATTCCTTCATTCTTTCCTTCCACAATGAATTCAATGAAATTCATGCATAAAATAAACATGTATTTGACACAGCATAACTTATGACTCCAGCTCAATGACTTGTTGGGAAGGCATTTCCCTTAATTTTGGTTCTTTGGTTCTCGAATATACAACATTATGCATACTTCAAAAAATTGGAAGAGAAAATGATTTTTAAGTGGGTGTAAAAACCTGACTCTCATCTGGTTCTGCCAGGATTTTGGCTGAATAACGCCATTTGCGTAAAGCAATGAAAGAGTGTTTACATTGGAGTGGTGGTTACCCAACACTGAAAAGCAACGGCAGCCTAATCCCCTCCATCAGTAACTGTTTATTACTTAAACATGTAATGCAGTGATATTGGTGTTGACGAACATTTGCTCGGAGCGAACATCTGCTCTGTTGGTGGCTGGCATGCTACCTTGTGGTTCTTTTCCTTCTTCTGTTAACCCACAGCTGTGGGGTTACCCCTAGCACTTGTCTGCCTTTTTTTTTTTTTTTTTTACAAAAAGACTTTTACAAAAGGTTACAATCTCTCAAGTTTGTGGTGCACATTTTGTAGCAGTACAGAGTGGCATTAGAGTGGCATACCTTACAGCGTACATGAACCCCAGCAAACTGATCAGCACGGAGGAGAGCATCATAAGGACCATGATGGCAGAGAACGGGTCCACTCCTGACAAGGAGGGCACGCAATAGAGACAGAGAGAGGGAGAGAGTTAAAGAGATAGTCAGAGGTTTGGGAGAAATGATCAACCAAAGTGCATTTGCGTAAATACCTAAAGGAACTGATATCCCAGCATTCTTGACCAAAGGGAAAGCATTTTTTGTTTTCCTCCCTCCATTACATTCAAGACAGTCAATTACTAATGATGCCACTTTTTTGATGTGTGCCATTTATCCCTAACATGTAACTAAACCTGTATACCTGAAAGCATTGAGGAATTCAAAAGTTCATTTCAAACTGAGAGTTTCACTGTGCATTTTGCCCACCCTATGTGTATGCGTGCCCCCATTTACACATATGTACCCCTCTACCACTTTCTCTTCCATGTGTGTGCCCACATCCCCTACGCTGTGTAATTGAATTGAATGCTCCTCTCTCATACCCTGTGTGTATACTTGCCCCTGTCCCCCACCACATGTGACATCAAACTCTACCAGAAGTCACTGGGATTCATTTTAGGCTACTGTTAAACTGTACTGAAAGACCACTTTGTTCATAAATAAAAAATTTATTTCACTCATAACAAAGTTTATTGTCCTAAAGTATTTTTTTAATTATCTCTATAAAATACAGTATGATGTTCTCATGTTTTTCATTTTAAGCAAGCAACAGCAAAAAGACAGCTCTTACCAGAAACATACAACTCCAACCTATACACACACCTCTACTTATGCCATGCCATTACAGAATGAGAGACACTACAGCCCCATGAGCAACATATTACCACTGAGCACTGACACATGCACCCTATGAGCAAATACACACGCTACACACACTGTATTAGCAAATGCAGCTCGAGGATATGTCTGAACTGCAAAGACATGACTGAGGATGCTGTAACTTCTCAGGCTTTAAATGTATAAACAGAGCTAAAAATAAGTAAAGTTGCTGCACTGTTCTGCCACAGAAGAGATAGTAAGTTATTAATTGGGTAAGAGTGACCAATCTGGCAGCAAAGCAGTGAATGAGGTGATGAACCAAGCCCTGCTCATGCAAAAAGAAACAGCTCAGAGCTTACAGTAGTGTGTAGTTAAAAATGACCAAAATTTCAGAAACGTCCTTGTGTCAGCGTGTTCAATGAAGCTTAGACATGCTCATTTTACCTTACTTACATGTGATATGTACATTGTGTAAAAATAAAGTGTTAAATGTGCAATGCAGCTATGTTTTACCCCCCTGAAGAAACACTCTGTCTACCTTTATTCTTATTCCTATACCCATGGAAGCATCATCAATATACAAGCTAAGTGGATTCGCTGCAGTAACCAATATCTGCAAAGACAAAATTAACACTGTAGAAAGTAACACCATGCTATAATAAACAACAGAAACTAACAAACATAATGATGTTTACACAACTTCCTCCTAAGACCACAGTGCATATATATTTTCTCAGAACAGAGCTGCAGCACATATATTTTTTCCCCAGACCACAACGCACATGTATTTCCTAAGACACCGCATACCGGGCCCCCAGCCTCACCTCCAGTGCAGAGGATGCCATGGGTGAACCAGCAGCTGGAGTCTGTTTTCGGGGAGACCCCGCGGGGGAAGTGGATGGCCCGGCCCAAGAACCTCAGCATCCCCATCTCCGTGTCCACCTGGTGGGTGGGGTGCAGCTCCCAGGACCGCCCGTCCGTGTCCAGCACCACGAAGTCGGTCGCGCCGGCGCCGGAGGCGTTGGTGCGGATGCGCTGGTTGAAGCCGTAGAAGTCGAGGCCGCGGGAGTGCCGCACCAGGTTGGCCGCCGACAGCCACGCCCCCGAGCGGTGCACGCTCTGCATGGCGTAGGCCATGAGCAGGATGGAGTTGTAGATCGTGCCAAACAGAGGGGACACCTACAGCAGATGAAAAAAACATTTTCACATTTTCACGGAGGGAGAGAGAATGTCTCCTTTAAAGTCTCTTTCTGTTTCTTTTTTCCAGACGAGTTCTGTCACATAAAAATGTCTACATGAACATGTACATGTTGTCTTTCATCTATCATGTAAACAGAGGAACTTCAGGCTGGAACTGATAGCTCACAAAAGGTTTCACGTTTTGGTAGCAGGTGAGTTCAGAATGAGGGAGACATGACATTCTTTTCAGGTGAGTTTCACTAAGCTTTTCTCAGCTAACACCATGCCATAATAAACAATAGAAACTATCAAACATAATGATTTCATACAACACACATGACTTCAACAGTCACAATGTGACAGATTTCCCCAGACCTCAGCTCATATATACCTCCACAGACAACAGCACGTATATTTTTCCTCAGCCCCTAAACACACAAAGGAATCTCAGGCTGGATCTGATAGGCCACACAAGGCTTCACATTCTTTCTCATCCTTCTTGCTATACCCCTCCTGTCCCTTTACCTGGTACGGCCTGAAGTTGGTGGGGATCTCCCCGCGGTCCATGGCCTCCTGGTAGGCCTGGTAAAAGGTGTCCTCCTCGGACTCCATGGTGACGGTGATCACGGCGTCGTAGGCGCGGATCAGCTTGCTGTTGTTGCGCAGGGCCGGGTGCCGCACGTTGCGGTACGGCAGGCTGTACAGCAGCGTGTCGTAGGGCACGAACACCAGGGATCCCTCCGTCATCTGCATGTCGTGGGCCTTCTCCAGCAGCAGCCTCTGCGTCTCCCCGCCAATCAGCACCGAGTGCATGCAGAGGATCACCACTGCAGGACCCAGGGAAACAGGAGGTATACAGAGATTCAGGAAGCATGCGGGCAAGAGTGTGGCACTGCGGTGAGGGAGCTGACCTTCTAACCAAGAGGGTGCAGTGTTGATATGACCCTTTAAGCACACAGGTGCAAGCCTGAATCCTATTTTGGACACCTTGAGGTAGACACCAAGATGTGTGGTCGGAAAGTTTCAAGGCATCTTCAATGAGGACCTCTAACTAAGTAAGACTGTGGAGGCAGTTAGTTGTGAAAAGGATGTATACCAGTAGTGGGTCTGATGCTATAGGTGACTTTTTCACTATTCTACTGAGCACTTTCAGGACGTAATGGAAATAACAGAAACAGTAACTTTTAGATAAGAATAACTTTCAATAGGTTTCAGCTGTAAGAATTCCTACCCCGTGACTGTGACAGCTTTCCCTTCAGCTACACAAGGCTGGTAAAACCTGGTTGAAATGATTTTGAGAAAAACCTGCACTTACCACGTAGGTCCTCCACCCTCTTGACTTCGGCCAGGGTCTGGCGTATGCTGTCAGGGTCGTTGGTCACGGTGGCCACGATGCGCGCAGACAGGCCGTGGCTGCGCAGAGCGTTGGCCACCTTGTCGGCCGTCTCGACCCAGCCCTCCTCCGCCGACGAGACGACGCCCACGTGCGCCCAGCGGAAGTGGTGCAGGAAGCTGAGCAGCACCCAGATGGGCGAAGGCGCGGTGCGGACCAGGGCGGAGTGGCTGAGGGCGTCGTCCAGCTCGTGGCCAATGCAGGCCCAGGAGAACACGGCCTTGTTCCAGCTCTTGCCCAGCAGAGAGGCTGAGTCACAGTAGCCGGGGTTGGTGGGCCCCACGAAGGCGGACGCCCGGGTCTGGTAGTCCATGAACATCCTCAGAGCCCGGGATGTCTGGCAGTCCTCCTCCAGGATGACATAGTTGAAGGTGGAGCGCAGTGACAGAGAGCTGTCCTTGTTGATCCTGTCCACAGCCAGCTGCGCCGCAGCTCTGGGCAGTGCCTTGGCAAAGAGAGGGTCACATGACCATGGCCCCACCACACCCACCCAGAAAACGGCCGCCTGGGTCGAACTCGGGAGGCAGAGCACAGCCAGTAGGAGCCAGAGGAGACAGGCCCCATGGGGACGGAAGGGGGACTTGGGGCACTTGGCGTCAGGGGTCGTTGGTCCTTTCCTCGTCCATTCATGCAGTAAACTGTGAAAGGGACGGAGCCGGTATCGCATTGCAAGACGCCGGACGCCAACTCACTGTCCCTCAAATGCTGTCCTTTCCCTGGCAGCCCCAGCCTCCTGGCAATACAAAGACAGGGAGACACCGACAAAGAGAGAGGGGGAGAGAAAGAGAGAGGTGGACAGTGGGACAGAGAGACAGGGAAAGAGAGAGAGAAGGAGAAAGAGGTGAAAATCAAGACGGAGAGGTAGGGAAAGAGATGTGGAAAGTGAGAAAGAGAGACAGAGCGAGAGAGAGAAAGGGAAAGCAAAGGGAAAGTTGAGAGGAGGGAGCAAGAGAGAGACATAGAGTCAGAAAGACCACAAAGCCCTGTGTAGCACCTTCAACTTCCTATAAGTTGTGTAGAGAGTGTCAAATTATGTATGTACTTACACATAATCAGAAATCACAGTGAGGTCACTTTCCAAGAGACCCTTCAGTGCACAGAGGGCCTCACCACAGATATTCTAGTTTTTATGACTAGATATTTAGCTCCATTGCTCCTTCCATCCTCTATCTAAAGGGGTTCTGGTCCTAATTCCTGATCTTCAGTCTTGAAATGGATGTTTATATGAGCCCTAGTACATTAGAGTTTGCATCATGGCTTGATCCATGTCTTCCTTTGCTAAGCCACCTCTGTCATGAGAAACGCTGATGATTCTTTTGGACTCAACTGTCCCTCTTCAACTATCTGTTCAACTGTATAGCAGAAAAAAATTGCTGTTGTTTATTAGATGTCCTTATCCAAGCTTACATACTTTTTTCTCACACTTTCCATAGGGCTTAACAGAACGTACTGTATGTTATGTAATGGCTCCTACTGTCAGGTGTGACACTGTTGATTTGGGATTATCCTTCTTCTCTCGTTCTTAGCCTAACCTATTAATAAGACTGTCTGCTAAATGACCAAAAGTAAAATAGTGAGCAGCGAAGGCCCTGGGTATGTGTTGGTATTGCATTGGAATGGTATACCCCTGTTGGGTACATTGTGTTGCACTTGCCTATCAGGCCAGGTGCACATTTATGGTCACAGCAGAAGGTGTTTGACACTATTGGCTATTATTTGTGTGTGGATGGAGATGTCCTTGTTAATGTTTAATGTCATTTTGGTGGATGCCTTTTGTGCATAACGTCTGGAGTCGCTCTGGATAAACACCTTCTGCTGGATGTCAAAAATATAAACATAATGCTAAATGGACTAATATTGTACATCACTCTGGATGAGAGTGCCTGCTAAGCAACAAAATGTAAATATAAAATGTAACTTAGCTTAAATTTGATCAATGATCCCCTTAAACTGCTGGAAACATGCTGTACACATGTACTATATATAATGAAATGATGGCCTCCGAAGCCTCAAGATAAGATTATCTGCCAAATAAATAGTAACGGTAAAGTAAATATTCACTGCAACAATTCAGGTTAAGCTTTTTGCTCAAGAGGCACAGCAACATGGCCTTCCCAGAGATTTGAATCAGAGCATTGATGCATGTGTTCCGTCTCCTCACCAGTAATCAGCCTTGCCATTTTGGCCCCTTTCTCCAAACACCTCAAGACACCCTACACTTCAACCAGTGTGCCAACTGAGCATTCCATAGAAGTTTTAAAAGTAAATCAAACTTCAAAAGGAACGTTAATTCAATCATTACACAAATATGTTCCTAGCACAAGATCCATTATAAACTTCGGCCCAGGACTCTGGCCGGCAACCATTCAATCACACTTCTGTCAAAATCGTATTTACTTAGTTAAAAATACTTAAATTATAATACACCGAAGACAATGAATATGCATGCATAAAAATACTTCAGTCATACCCATAATAGGTTATATGGCAGTTATGGCGTCACATAGCTAGCTGCAAAGCTGCACGTTTATATTTTTACGGATTATCTAAATACAGCCCGGCTTCTTGTGCGGTTCCTGTAAGAATTCCTGACCAGCAAATCGAATGTATCTGTGGACAGACTGAAATTGCCATTATAACACAAACATGACTGTTAACCAAATAAATGAGAAACACAAACTACAGAGCAGTTTTACAATTACACTCAAAAGCATATTTATAGATATTTAATTTACAAAATTAATAACCTGACAATAATTTAGAGCTAAAACAATTATTGATCAAGATATGACAGTTATGTCATTTACCAGCACATCCAGGAGCTCATATTTTAACACGAATAAATTAATATTACTGTGCGTCTTATACAAATATATGATTCTGTATTCAATGATATCATGCCAACAGTTACGTATATCATTAAATAGGCAATATTCCAGGCAAATAAGTGTCAGTGAATAAAATAAAAGATATTCACTTACCATGTAGGGCCGAAAAAGAAGCATACCAGGCGCTTTCTTCCCCTAGGTGATGTATCCGGTAAAGCCGAGACAATCTCATTATTCAATCAATGTTACTCCCAAGGATAACGCCAAGTCCAGTCCGACGCCTGATTGTTTACTAGCATTGAGAGCTTCTATAGGTTTGCCATGAGAAAATGAAATGGCCCATTAGATAAAGCAAGCTGCGTAAATGAGTGCATGTTAATGTACAAATGTAGGAAAAGTGGGAAAAGCAACCTAGGTGAGAGTTCGTACACCTAAAAGGCGGGCCCAGGTGAGAAGCGCTCTTGGTGACGCGCCTAATCTCCTTTAAATTACACAGTATCAAATGTATCACGGCACTATCGACCTAGAACAAGTGACCTGAAAGATTAGCTACATTAAATCCCATCGACAAGGCCCGATTGTGCATCACAGTTCTTAATAACGCGATACAACACACAGAGCCATTGAAACACAGAGGAGTGGAAGAATAATGAGAATAACAGAAGAATAATTTTGCGAAACTGCGTGCATGTGCAGGTTCCGCAATGGTATGCGGTATTCAAAATCATGTGCGCGGACTTTTACCACTAACACTTATAGCCCTTCAGTGCTGCTGCTCAGTCTGTACTTACCATGTTGAAAACTAGCTATATTTAAAGAGATTGCTAATTTAGGTTCCTTCAGTGTTATCGGCTATACGCTTTACAAGTTCACATCATTTACATTATGTGACACGAACTTCAGCGTGGAGGGTGGTATGGACCGCACAATCATGGATTCGCATCTTTTTCTTTTTCTTCTTCTTCATATTCTTCTAATGCACAACACTTTCTACCTTTACCACCTGTTAAAGTGGAAGTTATGTGACCGCCTTTGTCCGTCTCCCAGTCTGCCTAAATAGTAACTGAAAATCTTATGAATACATTTTGAATAACCTTGGTGAGATGAGTTCATTTTTATTGAACATTTATTTGACCAGGTAGCGTCAATTTAGAACGAATTCTCTTTTACAAATACGATTTAGGGAAAGGAATTATTTGGGGATGGAGTTATTTAGTCAATTCACCTGATGAACAATGTGCGAACAGTGATGGAGTAATTTGATTTTATATCATTTAATCATTATTTGTTTTATTTTAAAGAACATAAACAATTTATTTATCCTTTATTTTATGAGATCTATCCTGCACAATTGCTTGGTATTGCTCTCTTAGTCAAATTAAACCTGTATATGTATTTTGTATTTTGTGAGATCAGCTTGTTTCATTATTATTGCTTACCTATTATAAGCCCAGAAACTCTATATTATATAATATTGATGAGGACCTCCCTACAACTTTAAGGTCTAGCAATAAAGTCATTCCTTCACCCAGCATCTCTAGCAGAATAACAATGAAGTAATGATCACAGTGAAATTAATAAATGACAGGAATCAGAGTAATTATTAGTCTAACAGTACCACTAATAGTGCATTTTAAGAGACAGTTCTACCAGTAGTAGAGGAATTTGTTGCAGGTAAAGTTTTGACTCCGTTTTGTGATGCACAGACATATTTTTGAATTTATCTTGGCACACACAGCTAAAGATTCCATTCACACAATAACACTTCAATTTATTCCATCTTTAACACCTCATTCTGAGATCCCTGACATCTGGAATGCAGTAGGGTTTGCCATTAGATTTTAAGTAGAAGAAAGCGCCAAATGCATATTAAATTTGACATCTCAGTTGGCTGAATCAGGTAGCTCCTCTGCAAGAGCCCAGAGCTTTGTATCTGTAGTACCTCTTCTCAAGTCCAGGGGGCAGTGCAACATTGGGTCTTCTCTCGCTGACACGAGTAGTATTCTAGTTTGGACCTTAAATGTGATCATAAAACACAGATCCTGAATGCAGACCAATTTTCCTCATTACTAGCAGTTTGCTCACCCCCAACTATTTGACAAGCTTGCACAATATTTAGAGACAACAAAATTCATTTGGAGAACGTCACGCTTGGCAAATTTGATTAATTGTATTATCTGCGTCATTTCTCTTTCTCTCTTTCTTTCTCTCTCTCTCTTTTTCTCTCTCTTTCTCTGTCTCTATTTGGTCTTTTGTTCCTTAAGAACAGTATGAACAAATGCATGTTTTTCTTTCCCTTGTATGAACTTTGTCACTCTGCCAGAGAATGACTTTCCATGGCTGTCTGTGGCTAAACTTCTAGAAGTAGGGAAGTGAGAGAGGGAAACTGAGAGAAGAAATCTTCTAACTGTCAACCACAGGAATCAGCACCTGCATCCCTCTGCGGAATGGATGGATGCCCGAAGCAGACACTAAGCGCGGGTCCAGTGAGTGTGTTGGAAGAAGCCAAGGCAGTGAAGTTCACCTTGTGCCAATGATGTGAATCCAGGGTGGGGGATCAGGCACGGACCCGACAGCAGGAGATATAATTAGAGGGAAGGAGTAAGAGTTAAAGCAGAAGTTACCAGAGGAAGATTTAGTCAGGGGTCCCTCGTTGTAGGCCAAATGGAAAGACCGTGTTAGGAGGTCCGTTTATCACTAAACACACTTAAGCACTCTTGTGCTGACACACTCACACACTCCGTGCTGTCCAATACTTCCTTTCTTTCGTAACGCTTAGCCATTGCCAAGAGAAACAGGCCAAGAGGCTGAGGCTCATTTCTAGAGCAGCTTTCACAGTACCCCTCGAGAATGGCTGCCCCTCTGGATGTCAAAACTGAAGAAATATGTAAAAGGTAATGATACTGTGATGTCACACACACTAGACACATCCAAACTGCTGCATATTCAGATCGTTCAAGATGATGACCATATGACTAAACAGCCATGGTAATGTTCCAGTGCCGAGCCCTGACCAAAAGACCCACTGTGCATGAGTGACACACGGATGAAGACAAGTTCCAACATCTTATCTGTTCCCAACTCATTCCAGGAAACCCTTGTCTTTTGCTGATTTACCATGAACTATTTCAAATGTTCACCAAAAGCACCGCTGCCTGTTGCCAGCTTCACTCTCTGTTCTCACATCTGCACTCTTACATTTATTTTACATATTATATTCACGTTCATGTATAATTATATGTATAATCTCATTGCTCAGTTGTGCTACCTTTTGTGGTTAGTATTTGAATATTGGCAGCAGTGTGGGGTAGTGGCAGTTCAATTCCCTCCTGGGGCACTGCTGTTGTTCCCTTGGGCAAGGTACTTAACCCAGACTTGCCTCAGTAAATATCCAGCTGTATAAATGGATAGCATGCGGCACACGCGAAACCTGAGGGAATTGGAGGTATTTGGTTGCTCACTTTAGGGAGGTGGATTTAAAAATGAAATCTGGGAGATTTTTGCATTCCTAACAGTAAGTGGTGACACTCCAATATTTCTACTGAAGAAGGCAATGCAAAGGAGCTGACTCTGATCCAGAATCGTCTCCTAAGGGAATCAAGGTCCTCCACCATTGTATACTTACCTTGGAGCCACAGATCAATTTAGAGACATCATTCTTCATTTTTAGTTCATTTTTAGTATTTCATTTTTTAGATAATTTCATGTTGCTCTTTAGATATGTCTAATATGAGTAAAAGGTGCCCTGAGACAGCTCACAATGCTGCATTACAGCTAGCTACCTGGCTAGCTGAAAAGTTATTGTATTGTTTTGATTAGGAATAACTTCACTTTATTCAACTTGTCTTTCATCATAACTGGGTGCTAGCTACTTAGCTAAGTTTTCCAAATAATGTTTATAGCTGCCTATTCTTGTCTCAAGGACAAACTCAAAGTTAGCAAGCCACCAAAATTCAACTAACACCAAGCTGCTGCCTGATACTATGCATTCTGTCATCTACATGGAGCTTTGAACATGTGATTCTGCCAACGCAAAAGAAAACTACATCACTATGGTAGCAGAAGTGCTGGTTTCATTCTTTTTTTTTAGCATGTAACCAGAGAATTCCTCACATGGAATTGTGCCCCTAGGTGATACAGACAGAAGCAATCGAATTCCACACTTAAAGGTGCCCTAAACAGCCTTAAAGAGTCCAGAGGGAGGGGGCTGGCTGGGCCTAAGGCTCCTCAGGATGCTTACAGTTCCACTTCACTGCAGGGGGATGGAAGGCGCTGTGAGAGAGGGTTGGGATGCTGAGGGATAATTTCAGTGCCACATGCATATCAGGGATTTAACTTTCACCAAATCTCCCTTTGCTCAGGGGAGCCTGGGGGCAGTGGCTGTAATTCAATGCACATAAAAATGGCACAAGGTATAAACATCTTGATGCTTTACAGATTGAGTAGGGAACACAATCTGTCAAGCACATCCCCCAAACTTCGTCATCACACACACACACACACACACACACACACACACACACACACACACACACACACACACACAAACACACACACCGTCTCCAAGTTCCTCCACTCCTTTTCCCGCTTTCTAGCACTGTGGGAATGAAGAGATGGTGGGAAACTCCAGAGAAGAGCGCGAAAAATTCTGGCAAGGGTAGGAAGGCCTCTGTGAAAGAATCGAATCTGGTTTCTGCCAGACTCTGTCGTCTGCTCAGGAAATGCTTCCGAGCTGCAGAGCACGTAAACATATGCTGCCCGTCCCTACTCTCTCCTCCAGTCAGTGTTTGTTTAACAGAGAGGGGGGGAAAGGAACAGGAAGCAACAAAGCAATGGCCATTATATTATTATGTGGAAGCTGTGGTGGAGTGAAGACTACCTTATCTGAACCATAAAATCTGTCCCCAACAACATCAAATGCCATTTATTAATTTTTTTTATTGATAAGTAAAACAAGCACCTGTGCTGTGTAGGCACTCTGTTAGTTCTCATCTGACTTTGACTTATCTTTCTGCTGGTTTGTTAAAATGCCTGCAGAAAAAATGCCTGTTTAAGGCAGGTCGAAAAAAAAACCTCTCCAAAAATTGGAGAGGTCGTAGATGGATGAAACTTAAATGTTCCTCTCTTCACTGGGAACATTTTTAAATGTCATGTCCTCATGAAAAGTTGGAACGATGTGCAGGAAATGTGAGTGATGTTTTTCTGTTGTTTCATTAAATTAGTTTGGCAGAAGCCCCTACACACTGAAGAACATGGCCAATGTAAGCCAATACATTCATAGACTTTCTTGTGCTGTAATATACAAACAAGGTATATTTACTGTTAGTCAATCCTCATGTGCTCATTAATAAAGACTCATAGTTCCACGGTGATACGTAAATGGACCGCAAGTGTAAGTGACAGCCAATTTCAAATGTCATTTGGCCCCCTGCAAAGTTGCATGAAACCTTTAGTCAGACATTCCCTTCCCTGATTAGGACATGATGTTGCCATATACTATGACATACATGCTTAGAACTGTGGCTATATTCTCTTATTAGTAACACAACCCAATAAGCACAACCTTTTCTGCGGCTCCAGAACTTTTAAATAGATTAATGAACACCATGTCCCTTTACAAGCAAGTAACAAGAACAGTATGTGAAAGTGCAAATGCTTTCCACCACGTCTGTCTCCAACATGTTGTTGCTGATTCTGAAACACACTACATCAAACCACCCCACCGCTGCTCAGGGAAGTCACTGGAGCTAAACAAATTGCCCATGTCCAACAGATTGCACAGTGAAACAGTCCTGTTTGTTTGTTTGCCGTGGCAACCAACGGACAATACCAGATCACAAGGGACGAAGAAAGAATCTGTATCAGCATTCCTGGAGAGAACACACTCCCTAAAGTGAAGCCATTTCCTGCAGCCTCATGTTCTATGAATCCCCACATTGTGAAATTTAGGCAAAGTACAAATGTTGCGTAAAATCATTGTTAGCTGTGAACAATTTAAATATATATTGGAAAGTTGCTTAATCACAAAATTAGCTCATTTTAAGGCATGCAGCACAAATGGAAGACTGGGCGAGGCCTTTTGTGGGAGACTATGAGCGACAGCATTCCGGACGCTGACAGGGCTTGCATAGGGAGAGGTCCTGATGCTAAAAATGGCAATCCATTTCCCCAGCGCATCAGCGCCGGGGCTAATTTTAGCCTAAATAAACTCTGGCAGTTGAATCAGATTATTCTAGCATTCAACTGTATTATTATGTCAGAATAGCTTTTCGTGGGTCACGGATTTACTTTGATTCAGTCAACATTCCAAAACCCCGCAATAACCCAGTGCAGCCCAGAACTTGAATGGACTGAGTGAAAGCAAAGAATATAGTCAGGATAAATCTTTCAATTAACTATGTCCACATTCTCAGTGTACAGCACATGATGATGTAGGCATTAATACAGACAATGATAACCATGTGTGGAAGAGAAGGGTATTTCTGAGGACTTGAATCAGGTGCAAGAGTTCAAGCATCCACCAGATCTTGGCTAAGAGGGTGGATTTCAGAGCAGAGGTGTGAGTAGCCACTCCCCCCTTCAAACTGAAGGTTTTCACCTTGAAAGTCCAGCACATCTCTAACTAACATGTGTTTTGAGTGAATGACCCCATCTGTCTGTCCCTCCTCATCCTTCTCCTCTCCACCCTGACAGCCTCATCCTGCCCCACCCTGCTCTGTCCTGCTCTCCTCCACCATGCCCTGGCCAAGCCCACCTGCCATGCCCTCTCCTTTATTTACGTTGTTATAAACAGAGAAGCAAATGGTTTCCACCTTCTGCACACTTCTGTCCTCTTACGCCAAATAGTTTTCTTTTTTTTACTCTGGGGAGCAAAATCCTGACATGCTTTATCAGAGCAGAGGAAGTCATTTGTTCTCAAGCGCCAGCGATCTCATTTGTGGCGGACACTCGCGCCACAAGACAGGAGAAAGCTGTCTGCCGCATGTCGGCCCCAGAAAGTAAAAGTCAGACGAGCTCGCCCCAGCAAAACTTCATCACCCCGCGCCTTCTCTGCCGTCGTCAGCTGTGACCCGTTTCTCAAACAGCCATCCTCAGCCAAGTCAAGGCTCCCTGCAGAAATCATTAAACACACACACACATGCACACACACACACACACACACACACACACACACACACACACACACACACACACACACACACACACACACAGTCATGCACGTAATCCAAGGTGGTCCACGCGCTAAAGCTTTTCCACCCCAGCTGAAGCTGCTCGCCAGATGTTTGTCTCCTTCTCTTTTACATCAGATGCATTTCATTTTTCTGGAGCCCTGCAGGGTAAGCGCTGGGAGACTTGATCTCCACGCGATAGTCTCCATGAAACCAAATAACCAACCCCGAAATGCACCGTGAACAGTGCGAGCTCCTCGGCAGCTGGATCCCCGGCCCCTCCCGGCCCCGTGGCGGCTCTTGTGAAAGGCGCGAGCGGGAGGCAGATTTTGGCAGTCCTGCTGCATGCTGTGTGGATCCAGCTGGTAATGAGACACTCAGTCTGAGCGTTGAAACGAAGGGAGGCTCCTCACTCCTGCCGTGGAGCGTGCCCAGTAAGGCCTCCCTCTCCTGCCGAGTCACGCACAGAGCTGAGTCTTACACCAGAGTCCAAGACCGGAACCCGCTTAACGAACCAATACTTTTTTTTAATGACCCAGCCCACAAAAAACTTCATATTTTTTATATTATCATAAAATGTTCACAGTGGCTTAACATTATGTTAAGAATTTTTTTTGGAAAAAACAATGTCAGCGTAACTGCATCTACACTAGTCAGTACAGTATTTAGATCAATTAATGTGAATTTCGATGGAGGGGACATGATGCAGAATATATTTGTTTTTTTCTCATCTTGTGAGCAAGGTCACCAGGTCTTTATGACAAAGCCAGGCCAATAGCCAATCAAAACCAGCCCAAAACCAGTGAAATGGCCAATTAAAACCAGCCGAAAACCAGCCCAATGCCCAATAAATCCAGCCCATAAAAACAACTCAATTCCAGCAGGCCAAATGAGCCCTTGCCAAACCCTAAACACTGCTTCTGAAGGCCAATAGCGTTGCTTCCATTGCCAAATGTATTGAAAAACTGTAAGTTAGTAAAGTAATATCATAAAAAGACCTTAAACATATATCTGTAACAATTAGAGATTGTTTTGTATTATGAGTCAGTATCAAAAAGCAAAGTATAGCTCTGAAAACGTTGTCCAGTTGACCGATACATCTATTAACCTGTTGTTGCTTTGTCTGTCTCTTCCGTTACATGCGCATTCCTCTGCCAACCAGTGAGGGGCGTGTCCCGTGGGAGTAAGTGGAATTTGCCTCTAAGTGCTGATCTGAGGTCTGTTGTGCTTGTTTCTCCCTCATGGTTACAACTAGGATTAGCCCATAATTAGCAGATTTTGATTTTGATTGTGATCAGTTCTTACAGGCAACCTCTGCCTTGAGCTGTCACGTGACTGAGCCAAACAACACAGGCTGGCAACCAGTCGCAAATGACACGTAAGTAGTAGGATTTTAAATTACAAAAATTTACATTTTATAATTCATGTAATTAACACACATCAGCTCAACTAGCAGAAAAAAAATCTACCCATGGCAACATTTCAAAAGTATCCGCACCCCAGGAAACTGTTAACAGTGCCCCTCAACTACTCTGATGACCCACCGGTGGGTCCCGACCCCCCTGTGTGAGAACCACCAGTCTTACGAACTGCAGATGGCCGTGACAGTTACAGCACTGCCAATCAGAGAGGCCCCGATCCTACTGGGTGAGTCTAATGGTTTGGTGTAGAAAGGGCAGCCATGGTTCATCTCCCATATCACCATAAAAATTCCTGCAACGGGGTAAAAAAAAAAAAACACTGTGACCACCGTTACCTGCAGCAAAGTCAGAGCAATTAGAAGCAATTAGATCAATTAGGAGCAGCCCCAGGAGAAGAATGTGATATGGGTGTCTGTGTGGAAAATTCCACACGGGATGGGCCTTGCGGTGGGGGTAGTTTGTGCTGGAGTCCAGGGCACCAGAGGAGGTGTCTTTTTCGCCTCTCTTCATCTGGGAGACGAGCCGAGAGGAACAGCCATAGAAACATTCTCACTGGCTGCTTACCTGGGGAGAAGAAATGCCTTTCACGTGTTCCCCGTCTCCCGGACAATACACTGGTGTGTGTGTGAGCACACTAACCCGCGCGTGTGTGCACATGTAGGAGCATGCGTGCGCCAGCTTTTAAGGATCGTTAAGCTTTCAACTTTTTTCCCTCCAGACCAAGTTAAGCCAACAGTCCAGAAGAACACTTAAGTCCCCTGGGATCCCACAGACAGATCAGCTTTCCCACGATGCAGTGATCGGGGGTGGGGTGGTGGAGGGGGGGTAGTGCTAGCTCCACATACAGAAGAACCACTAAAAGTTTTTCAGCAATGAGTGCAGCTTCTGTGGGCCAGTCACAAGCTTGCTCTCAATGGGTACACTGTAAATTATTTGTATTGTCTTCTCACTACATTTTCTTGGAATGGAGGAAAATTCACTACTGCAATTCATGACTGGTTGTATTGATCTATTGGCAAGGCATATTCCATAGCCAGAATTTGTACAAATGAAGTAACTACACACCTTTTAAAGGACTGTCAGACAGAATCCAGGATCAGAGCAAAATGCAGTCAATTGAAATTGTGTATTCTTTGAAAACAAACATATTATAGAAGCTATGTTATCATAATTTATTTTTGGTAGATAGTAAAAAAAAAGAGCTAGTCAAAATGAAACTTTAATTTTCCAGCTGGCAAAAAAAAAAAAATGGATCCAAAGTATTGAAATAAGCTTGAGATTCATTCCATTTTTTCATAAGAATCATGACATTTCATTTGATTTTTTTAAAAAGGAAATAACTTAAACAATTAAGAATTGACAGTATTTAATAGGAAAAGAAGCACTGAAATAATACAGGAAAATAACCAGAAGCAATCTGGCCAGAGTGGGCTGCAATCTGTGGGCGCGACAGGAAAGGGGAGGATATCGTTATAAGATAGAAAAGCAGGCTGCATTCTTGCACAGTGTCACAGACTACTTTAAGTCTTTGACTAAGCCTTTTGCTGCAATGTGCAGACCCAACAAGAGAAGATCTTCCTGTTAATTAAGGAGGCTGCTTGCTTTTTTCGGTCAAGAGTGGCGACTGACAAGCCCCATTTTGAGAAGGGGGGGAACGCTCCCAGCTCCACGGGGCCAACCTGCGGAGTACATCTTTATCAGAGTGGGGGCGCATGGGACTTGTGTGCGACGGGCGGGTGAGACCTGGGGGCCCCTGTAGAAGCACTCTGCTCTCCGTGACCTTCGCAGTGCATTAAAAGTGACACACAGCTCAAAGCAGCGGCAGGCCATGAGAAACAGACGTCACGGTCAGTTTATCTCGCTCAAGAGGAAAGCACACTCCCGCAGAACTAACGCATCCGAACCAGTAAAGTGGTCTGACAGACATTTCCTGGCATGGCAGCATATCAAGAAAACTATTGTATAAATACATGACACCCCAGGGAGCCTCCATGCCCATTGAAGGCACTGCTCCCATGCAACTATCAATCACAGGCACATTCTGACTTTTTAATATACAGGAAAAAAAATCAGGGGGACTTCAATAAACATGCATATGGGAAGTCTTGCATCTGATATAAAAACTTTTATTAACCAGAAAACAGGTAATCTGAGGACTGGATTTGCTAATGAGTTTATCATGTCCATTGCATTGAATGCTGAATGTATGGAGAGCCTGTGACAGAGTGGTCAGGGTGACTGAGGGAGAATTCATCACAGAAGCCGTGGGAATTTTCTGGACAGCTGTGGTGTCCCTCTAGATTTCCTCCGTGAGTGAAATATCCGAACTAGGCAAAAATTTTTTTAAGAAATTTTGGATCAGATGAGTTACCCATTAAGAATTCAACTCAAAACCAGAACCATGACCTGATGGCTTGCGTCCAGAAGAACTGTATGTTCTGGAAAGACAGGAAGGCACCCATGACAGCTGCTATGGCACATTTGAAAAAACCGCAATGGTAATTTAATGAAAGTCAGAATCAAGCAACAATGCGTTTGCACAGGGTGTTCCAGAACTCCGGTCTCACAGGTATTTTAATACATTAGAACTGAAACAGATTTTCAAATGGATGTCTCCTCTTGTTGCTTGCACACATTTGATTAAGTTTTCCAAACATACGCACGGGCCAAAGTCTGAAAGCATCCACCCAGCGGCACATGTTGTTTGTGGGGATGACGACTGTGAAATTCTGTACTGTGCGCCAAAATTATTTCTGCCTTCCCTTGGAGAGTTGCATAAACTTTTGTGAAAGCTCTCAAGCTCACATGTTATTCCATCTGCATCAGAAAAGACACTGAATGTGTATTTTCCATTGAGACAGAGTATGAGGGACACCCTGTACAAACCTCGAATAAAGCTCAGACACTAACATTCTCACTCTTAGAGAAATATGAAACTTGCTGATGAAATAGCTGCTTCTCCCATTAGAGAAAGTTTCACTTCTTTCCTGCTTCTGATTCTTTGGTTAACCGGAGTTTGAACTCTTCTGACTTTCATGAGGCAGTAAACCAGAGGGAGACATATGGAAGGGAGGGGATGTGGCCTTTCTCCGCGTCCCAAGTGATCCACAGAGAGGAAACTGAACTGTCCATGACAAGGGTAACAGCTGCTGTCCCAGAATGCAAATTCAGCATATGAAAAACTGTCAGTCTGGTTTAGATTGTCCACAAGGTCCACCTCGACAGTCTGATACTGGTCTGGGCAGTCAGTCTAGTTCCATGTTCCTCCGTTTGCCATGCCTGCACTTTCAGTGACAAAACTGACCCAGTGACACATGCAGTGGGGTCCGCTCCAGTTGGCCTGAAGTCCGGGCCCCTGGCCTGGAGCAGGTGTCCCTCCTCCCAGGAAGTGACATCACAGGGTGGTGGAAGACTTGACCTTGGAGGAGAGGACCTGCCTGAACCTCCTCTTCAGCTCCTGCATGTTGGGCGACTTGGGCCTGGCCAGGTGGAGCCCGCCGCGCCTCTTCTCCCCGTTGCCGCCGCCCAGCGCCCGGCTCACCTCCTGGCACAGGTGCAGGAAGGCGGCGTGCACGCCCTCGTGGTTCTCCCGGGCGGAGGCCTCGAAGTAGGCCCCGCCCAGCTCGGCGGCCAGCGCCTCCCCCTCATCAGCGGGCACCTGCCGCGCCCGCAGCAGGTCGCTCTTGTTGCCCACCAGGATGATGGGGATGTTGCCGCTGGGGTGGATGCGCCGCACGTGCTGGTAGAGCGGCTGGATGGTGCGGTAGCTGCTGTGGTCTGTGATGGAGAACACCAGAACATAGCCGTCTGCCCAGTAGATGGAGCGGTTGATCTGCTCCTGACAGTACAGCCCCTCCGCATCATCCTGTGACAAAGACAGAGAAAAAGGGATGGGGGGAGGGAGAGGGAGAGAGAGAGAGAGAGAAAGAGAGAGAGAGGGATGGAAAGAAAGAAACAGAAAGAAAGAAAGGGAAGAGGGATGAAAAGAAAGAAAGACAGAGGGAGAGGGAAAGAAGAATTGAGAGAGAAAGATACAATACAGATAAAGGCCATGTAATAAATTCAAACGCAAACCATGCGGGTCTCACAGACCCTCATCAGTGTGCTACTGAATGTTTCATTGCACAACCCTGCAGTGCAGCGAGGATGGTTGTTATGACCAAAGAACATTTATGTGATGTTTTTGCCCTCTCTGAAACTAAAAGTCATATGTTTTCTTAAATACATCTGGATTTAGTCCAATTTTTGTGGAACTGCAGGTCCTTTGCTTTGGCAGTGGTACTACATCTATTTTGGGCATATGAGCTCCAATAAGCATGAAATAAAGCACCAAGGACTGCATGCCTTCGGTTCTGGGAATAAAGAGCATGACGTCCACTTGACCTCATGAGGACAGCTGAAAACAGAGGAAAATGATGCTCTTGTGTGCTGCATCTGCATAGTCAGATTAACCTCAATGTGATAAGGACCAAAATATAAACACTATGATACAGTGAGTGTAATTTAAATTCATGGGTACTTTTTATTTTTTCATATAATACATACGATACAGCGAAATAAAACACCAATTATGACAATGAGGATGATGAGGTTATAGAAAAACAAAGTTGAAGACGAGAAGAAGAAAATGAGGAGATATTAAGGAGATACAAAGGAAGAAGAATCGACATAAAACAACAACGGAAGCAAACATATCCCAACGGAAGTAGAGGGAAGCAAACTTATCCCTTTTCATTCTATCTGATAATTCCACAGCACAGCCTCTGTGGCCCAACACTGGATACCAGCGAGAGGCTGCTTCAGCCGATGTGCAGCCTTTGCGGCTCTCTTCTTTTAACCCTCCGCAGAGATTACAGGAGCAGTACACCCTCTTTATCTCCCTTGCTACGTGCCCTGTCTACCGGCCAGGCCTTTGAACATCCTCCTGCTGTTGTCGTAACCATTTTTGAGGAATGAGAAAATCCCAGAGGCGAGGGGAAACTTAGAGATGAAAGGAATACAGATAAAAAAGCATGGTTTTAACACTTGTCTGAAGTAGGAAATCGTATATTTCTGGAAGAGGATTTCCTCTGTCTACGTATCTATTCCATCTGAATCGGTTTTGATTTACCTGCAGAGCGACACAGGGTGTGTCCTGAACCTGTAAGGATACCTGTTCTCCATCCAGATTAATCTTCCTTGAATACAGGGCCCCTGATGGAGAGAAAGCACAGAGAGAAAAAATGAAGCTCTTGTGCTGAAATTCAATGCATACAATTACAGTAATATTTCAGTGTGATCAAGAATTAAAGGTGTGCCCACCCGTGTTTGCTTCGTAGTCCCCTATAAATCTCTTGGTGAGAAACCTCACAATCAAAGCTGAAAGAAAAAAATGCATTCAGTTAACATCCACCGAAAAACACTTGAACACATCTGTCCAACAGAGACATGAAGACGCCTTGACAAGCGAGCCTAAAGTTGGCAGACGCTTCTCTCCCTTTATTGCCCCCTAGCGGCCACGTCGACTTTCTCCAATTTTGGAAGTAATATAAGGTTAGTTTTTTTTATGAATACATTCATCCAGCTGTTACCGTTAACGTTACGGTATTGTTGTGCAACTAATTAAGAACATACGGATCATCCGCATGTTGTACGTTATAAAGATTATATCTTAAATCCATTTTAAATATTCACTGTATTTCAGTGCCAGATCATCCTTATATTTCATGAAACTCTTCTGTCTGAAGTAGGCTATCCAGGACTTCACATTCACGCATTGATTGATAAATTTGCAATTTTATATTCTCCAGACTGATTCGAACGTGGACTATGAGATGACCAAATGAGTTGGTGAAAAGGCTTTAGCGGTGTGTCTAAGATTCAGACCTACTTAGTACTGATAGGTGTTTCCCAAGTTAATATATCGCAGTACTCTGCTTGTTTATGGAAATAAGCGCAATGCTTACCTGTTTTGCCGACGTTACTAGCACCTAAAACCACAATTTTCACGGTCTTATTCGGCACACAGTCCAGAACGGGATACTCCGGTATAGGAACTAGCAGAAAGTTGCTAGAACCGCTGCTCATTGTTCTGTGAGAGTCGACGAGTAGACGCATTTAGCAAGCTATGTTCCTTATCCGCAGTGTACCGGGATGCGGCTGGCAAATTTCACTACAGGTTTCTTAGTGCAAAGGTTAGAATAATCCGGACAGTTTCTTCGTCTCGCCCATCATAATCCCAGCGTTATTTCAACTATTCTTCACTTCTAAAGAGTAAAATAAGAAGCGCTTGCGTTAAAAGTACCACATGTACATTCAGGCCCCACTCTCAGATTTCGTGCTCGTTAATAATACACAGGGATAAATCCGGGCTCCAAACTGTCGAGAAACCAGAACTCCAAACAAATGCATCACGCAGCTTGCCAACCGCCTCACTGCGCAGAGAGCTAGCAAGGCGAAAGACGCGCTGAGGATATAAGGGGCGTGCGTAAACCGGCGTGGTGGAGATTGCTGATACGCACACATGCCTATACTGCCACATTAACTCATTTTCAGTATTTTGTTTAATCTTTTTAGCGTGGGGACTTATTTCTTTCAGAAAAAATGTGATTTCGATAATTACAAGCAATCCTGCCCAAGTGGAGGTGTATTACATATCCGCTATCACTATATAATTTTATCAAACTGAGCACTTGAGGTTCTTTGCGATAACTTTCTTCCAAGAGCTGAATGTGTTCGCAACAAAATGTTTGTAATTAAAGAAGAGAGAGAAACCATTAATTAGATTTAATCAAATCCTGATGCTGTTCTAGAAGATACGTTTGTACTATAGGATTGTAAGAATAATTTGATTGATTTTCAATTGTGACTGTATAGTTTAAAGTCTGTATAGTGTAAAGTCTTAAAATTTCCATAACAGACTAATAACAATAATACTAACAATGACAACAATAAATAATATTCAGTGTTTTAAAAGAATTCAGAATGTGTATCAGTCAATTTCGTCAACTTCGTCAATTTCTCTTTCAATAGGACTACATCTGGAATCTAAGGCGCCAGTGTCGACTGGGTTGAACACTCTGTAATTAGCATAAAATTTGTTTCAAATTCTGATATTTAAAAGAGCTGCACCTCCGGCGATTTGCCCCACCAACAGAAAGATAGCGATTTGGAACCTTCAAGGAATCAAAAACGCGTTTCAGGATCCATTACCCAATCAGCGCATGGAAGGCGTTTCTATTTTTTCAATGACAGTTGCAGCTGTAATTTCATCAGATAAAGAACTAGCACCTGAAAACTGCGGCCGGTTTGAATTTTCAACCGCTTTTTTGGTCTGTAATGTAAGATAATCTGTGGTTCTTTTCCAGTGTTTGCCATTTTCATTCATTTACAGGTAGGATGCAAAAAAAGACCCCTGTTAGAATAAAATGAAAAAGAAAGTTATTCGTCCTACAAACAATTGCTGGAAATGTTCAATGTCTTATTTTAAAACTATTTATATTTCATACGGTCACATTATTTACTTAGAATTGCCAGGCTACTTCCTCTTTCATCTGCTACATAAACATGTCTACTTATGGCAAATATAGTATAACTGCTTCCTGGCCACACTGAATAGGCCTACTATTTACCCAGCTGCATTTGCAGCTACCCAGTTTCAACTGCATCTCATCTTCAGCTCACTGTAATTGAAAACAGCCTTATAAGCATGGCCACACTCAGAACCTCCACACACACAAGTGAAAATGAGTCAAAACTGTTAAACTTAAGTCTGAATTGACCATTAAGGACACTTTGTACTCAAAAAATCCTGTTTAGAAAATTTAATTCTGCACATCCAGAGAAAACCATCTCTTTTACCATACTGGGTATCCTTGCACATGATAAGTCATTATCAGTAATCACAGGTAATACCTGATGTGAGATGTGCGAATGCTGTCATGCTATGACCTTGTGGAAGTTGGTGCGACTTTTTGTGACCTTATGCAACCAGCGACAAACAAGCAGGCCTACTACAGACCATGCCTTATCAAGCATTTCGAAATGTTAGATGGATGAGTGAATGACAGCTGAGGAAAAGAAATATTCTTGGTGGCTACAGTAGCCATTATAACTTAAAAGCCAGAGTAAATCCTGGTTCTTGAGGAAAATCCAATTCGTTTGATAGTCATCTTCTGTTTGGTTGCACACTTTCCTAAGTACTTAGCTTTTTAAATGAACATTTGTGCAGCACTATCTGAAGGACGCAATACGTAGTGTGCGCTAGGGGTGCAGGTATTGCGTTCCACACACACAGCTCACGTAAACTATGCATGTAAATGTGTGAGCAAAGTGTTCCGCGTAGACCTGCCACACGAATGGCAAAGACAGCCATTGCAACTGAAATACGTCATGGTGTGATCTGCTCTTTGACTTTACCTCCCACTCTAATGGCTTTTGCGGTATGAACCAGAGTACACGGTAAATAGTGCGTGCGTGTGCGTTTCTTCCCGCAGCCTCGTTTTGACAAGAAAAATGGCCGCTCTCAGGGGAAGGGCCTATTGAAAAAACACTGCGTCGGACGTCTATCTCAGCGACACTCCCTCAATTTATTTCGCGTTGGACGGGCAAAAGGTTTCCCCGGAACTTCAGCCGCGGCGGCTGTCAGTGCTTTTAGTTGGGGTTCGGTCCAATATGGCGGCAGACGGATGGAAATACTGATGACAGTCCGAAAAATCGCCTCGATTTGTACGATGGTAAGCCATGTTTTTGCCCTGTGTAACGTTACTGTCTCCCGCAGTGAAGTGGTGCTGTCCTCTCCATTGCGGCTAGGCTAGCTGCCTTCATGCCAGCCCATGATACTGTGGGTAGTTAGTCTGTCCATCTAACATTGAGGTGGACTGTGGGTGATGTTTTCCAGGAAGTTAATCAGCTAGTCGGAAATCTTAAGATTTAGAGCCACTTAACTTGCATAAATTATAACATGTTATTAGCTAGTCCAGCGACTGTTTACGATGCTAAAGATTTGATAAGTCGTGCCAGACAGCTAGCTGGCTAGCAGCGATTGTGTGGGCGAGGCAGGGACAGACCCTCTCCAGCTAGCTAGCAACATTGTGTTCGAGTAACCACTGAGTAATCCCAGTAAGCTTATTAGCTAGCTAGCACTAGTGCCTGTCGAATGTGATTTACGCCACATACACTTCAAAGTTTCTTAGCCCGATAACTAGCTGTTTAGGTCATTGCCATCCTTTACTTAGACGTCCCTTAACTTAGAATCGCCTAACGTTAGCTAACCAGCTAGCACCGTGGTAGAGCTGGTAGATGATTAAACGTGTCGTTAGGTTCTAACATTTTATTGCAAGCTAATATTACACTTGCTAACCAGCTGTAACGTTACATGTCTTTCTGACCGACCACCTAGCTGTATATATCTAGCTAGCGACAATTTTTGTATTGTGGTCTTGGCTAAAGTTAACTAGCTTCACTAACCAACATTAGCTTTTTACATGCATTGTTAAATGTTTGTATAGTGCTAATAGATTTTGAAGGGTGTTAGACTAGCAAGTTAGCTAGCTAGCTATCACTACCGTAAACTATCTTATAATGTAGCCCACTGACCCCGTTTACGCAAACATTTAGCATATTGATTTAGCTGTATTCGAATAGGTGGCGAGTAGTTATACTAACTACAAGGTTAGGGAACGTTGCCGACAGCTATTGTTGGTTTTTTTGTGCCCATATTGAATGGAGCATGTGGTCACGCTAGACGGTGCCTGTAGTACCTCGCCATTTACATACATTTATTGTAGTCAGCAATACCCCCATGATACCTTTGGTAGGGTAGCTTTGCCAACATAGGAAACAAAATCGATGCCCTGTTTACGTATACAGTGTGGCTGTACCTGACGTGTACCATTACCTGGCTGAGGAGTAAGGGTTATCTTTGTATATATATTAATCACCTTTTCTGATGCATCTAAGCGAGTAAATAAAGTGGTGTAGGTCGTCGTATTTTTAATAATGTAGACACTGCTTTATGCAGAATCTGCAATCTATAAGTGCTGATCGAGGATCGGCTTTGCTGTTTAGCTTATAATGGTTAAAGATAGAACTGTGATAGGGAAATCTGACCCAAGGTCAGCACTGGGGAACAGTTTCTGCCTGGAGTGTAGGCATTGTAGGAGTCTATAATGGGTGCCCATGAAGTGAGACTGTCATTTAAAATTTGACAAGAAGTACAACCTGATCTGTGCAGCACTGCAGAAAATTACAGCTTAAGACACCAGTGAGAAATGTGACTGAACCAGTTTCTGCAGTTTTCAAGCTCTGAAACATTCACTAGACTTTAGGTTTCCTACGTGATGATGAAACCTGACAACCTGGCCAAATTACTGACCTCTCCAGACCTTCTTCTTTTTAATGTTTTTGCACTGTGCGGTATCCCTCAAATAATGACTCTGTAATCTATCCTGCACAGTTCCGCAGTATTAGGAAGGCTTCAACCCCATCAGTGTACAAAATAAAGCAACATGCCTGTGAACAATTTGTGGTGTACTCAAGTGCAGTATTGTTATTTATGAGGTGAGAAACTCTTTCAAAATCCAGCAGTGCTTGAGATAATTATGGCCTTTGACCTCTAAAACCTTAAAAATAGTGCATCAAATAAAGACAGGACAAAGCACTGGTATGCATCAGAGATTTATGCATTCTGAGGATGTGTTGTAGGCCTATAAGTAGCTGATGACAATATTGAACCCTTCAGTACAGACAACAGTGTAAAAATAATGGACTGCATTTGTATGCCAGGAATTGATGGCCTTTATTCTCAGCCAGTTTTGCAGCATGTTTTCAGTACCTCTGAACCAAGAGATACAGGTGTGTGTCAGGATTGTGATAGTGCATTCCCAGTAATGGAAATGATCGCTGACGTGTCATTGTTTTGTTTAGGGCGCCAATGCCTCTGCTTTGGAGAAGGAGATTGGACCGGAACAGTTTCCCGTAAATGAACACTACTTTGGGTTGGTCAACGTAAGTGTCACCTAAACTCCCTGCTCCCTTCAAGCCAATGCTGTTGATAGCTGGTTTGTGGGACCCAGCAGGAAATCCACTGATCACTCTGAGTAAGCAGCAGCTCTCTGTCTTGTACTCTGTCTCTGCTGTAAGGAAAAAACATACTCATATGAAAAGTTAAAAGCTAGGGGGAGACAAATGGAATGAGATGCCATAGAAGGAAGTCACCTTCATCTTTGTTTAGTCCCGTATTTCCATCATCCATTTCAATTAGAGTACTAGATCTGTGAATGATGTTTCTCTCTTCTATATGCCACAAGCATTTGAATTATACTTCAGTATCAACTGCATATATGTTTTAGCAAGTGACAGTATCCATATGCCATATCCTTATCCATACGCCATGTCCTTAAGCTTGTTTTTACAATTCTTCTTCTTATGAAGATCAGGTTTGGCATATGGTCATATCTATCCCAGTAATGAGGTTAAGGATGAACCTGCAAGAGCTGTAGGAATTACAGCAGAAAACTTATGTGCTGAATAATGAATGGGAGATTGGCATTGGGTAAATCTAATATAATTACCTATAAAACGTACTTTATGTGTAGCCCACATGTAATCACCAACAAGCGGGATTAAATCGTGAAATAGCAACTAAATGTTGGTGGGTGGCAGTGTGGCATAGTGGTAAGGAGCAGGGCTTGTAGTCGAAAGCTTGCTGGTTCGATTCCCCACCGGGGCACTGCGGCTGTACCCTTGGGTAAGGTACTTAACCCAGAATTGCCTCAGTATATATCCAGGTGTATAAATGGATCACATGTAAAAAAAAAATTTAACCTGTCTAAGTCATTCTGGGTAAGAGCATCTGCTACAGTACAACGATGTAATGTAATGTAAATGCTTACAGCTTGAATGTACCTGTGTTCAATTGTTAACGAAAGCCTTGAGCTTTTCCAATAAGCAATGACTACATTTAAATGTGTTCCAGATAATGGTCTTTACCTTAAGCGTATGTCTGCATATAGTGAATGTTTTGTAAGGAATATTGGATAATTCACCTGCTAGCTAGCTGTCATGGCTAACAAGTGATGTGCCTTTTTGTAGTGGTGTAGTCAATTGTTCACAAAAAGTTATTTTTGGAGAATGCTAAGAAAATAACACAATATAATACAAATGCATGCATCTGCCAGGCTGTTGTCCTAAATAAGAAAATCAGCAGGAAGTTTCATGCCTGTCATTTACAGGCTTTATTCAGCATACTTTGATAACCACCAGGAATATTTCTATTAATGTGTCTACATGATTCAATATTCCACTTCATAGAGGAATATCCCATGTCTTTTTAGGGTATCTCATGACCAAAATACTGTCATATTTAAGTTGTGGTTATTGGAATAAGGTGTTTACATGACTCATGCCATATTTGGAATATGTGATTACTTGAGTTAACATTGTAATATTAATATGGACTGTCACTGTGTAAGTGGGGATGTCCTTCCACACAGTTCTGTCCAAGCCATTCGTGCGCTGCAGTGTCCAGCTGCTCCTGGATGGTGTAGCATTGGTAGTGTCAGCACAACTTCCTCAGTTCCCTTTTCTTCTGTTAGAGATTTAGCACTGTTTGTCCCAGTGTGTTTGTCTCTGATAACTCTAGCGTATTTAAATACCCCTTGACCTGTTTGCACCCTTGTTTTCCATGCACGTCTATGGACACCACAGCTGTTCCCACCAACAGTAGTTTGGCACCTTGTGCCATGGATGAAAGCAAACCCTTGATCACGTAGCAGATTTCCATTAAGTTGTACGGCATTTCTTACACCTGTGAGCTTGTCTTAGAAAGCAAGAAGCAACTTCCCTTATCTCCTGTCATAGTTAGTTGAACACACTCCTGGAAGACCAGTGTGATTACAGTGTAAACTGAGGTTATTTCCCCAAGACAGAGCAGTATTCCTGGACAGACAGCCGTCACAGATTGTTTCGAATAGCCTGGCTGATTTTGGAGCACACTCTAGTGATTTAGAGACAGCTGACTGTCGGACATTAATTACATGACTCTTTAAGAGAGTAATATGCATTAAAGAGAGGAAGACAGAATTTGGTCATTTGTAAAATCTGGTTTACAGCACACTCAGAAATTAGCACATGTATGGTGGTGATTTGGTGACACGTCAGGGTCACAGAATGAATACCTAAATATCTAATGACGGGATGCAAGGCAGGGCTAAAACAGTGGAGTTTGTGGAAAAGGAGTTATATCTGGTCTGAGTTATGTACCTGCATTTGCACTCCTCAGTGGGTTTTGATGTTTTTGGAACCCATCTACAGATAAATTTAATTTTATTGCTCCAAACTATTTCCTTGTTCCAACCACAGTGAGGTTCACGTGACCCTTCTGCTCACCGACTCCCCTGTCTCTTTCAACCTCCCCACCAGTTTGGGAACACCTGCTACTGCAACTCGGTGCTGCAGGCCCTGTACTTCTGCCGGCCGTTCCGGGAGAAGGTGCTGGCCTACAAGGTGCAGCCGCGGCGCAAGGAGAGCCTGCTCACCTGCCTGGCCGACCTCTTCAACAGCATCGCCACGCAGAAGAAGAAGGTGGGCGTCATCCCGCCCAAGAAGTTCATCTCTAGGCTAAGGAAGGAAAACGGTGAGCCAGCGGGAGGGAGGGGATGAGGAGCAGAGGGTGGGGCAGGGGAGGGAGGGCGGAGCTGAGAGGTTTTGGGGCATTTTTATTGGCAGTTTGTTGTGTACCAGTCATGACTTAAGTGAAGGAAAAGGGCTCAAATATGGAGGGCAAGACAGAGACTTAGAAACATCTAGGATGGGAATTGCACTTCCTTAGGGGTGAGTGAGTTCAGTTCTTTCTGTATCTGAACAAAACCCAGAAAGCAGAAACTATAATAGCTCAGGCCCTTTTTTGATGATTATGACAATGATAATGTTGGTGAAAATGATGATGAAGGCCTTGGATACGGAGTGTATTAGAATTGTCCAGATTGAAATGTTTGGATCAGTATGTATTGGAGATGTCCAGGTTGAGATGTTAGGATGTCTAGTGCATTAAATATGTTGAGGTTTGGATCTGTGGTATATTATTTGTCCCGGGTGAGATGTTTGGTGAGGGTGATCCTCGCTCTGACTCATTGCCTTCCTTTGCTGCCCTCTCCCTGGCACTCTGTCTCCAGAGCTGTTTGACAACTACATGCAGCAGGATGCGCACGAGTTCCTCAACTACCTGCTCAACACCATCGCCGACCTGCTGCAGGAGGAGAAGAGCCAGGAGCGGCAGCAGAACGGCAAGCTGGTGCAGAACGGGGGAGGCGGAGGAGGAGGAGGAGGAGGAGGGGGAGGGGGAGGAGGAAACACTTTCCCACTGAGAGCTGGAACCAGAAGACCCAGCAGACCTGGGTCCACGAGATCTTCCAGGGCACGCTGACCAATGAGACGCGCTGCCTCAACTGTGAAGCGGTGAGCAAAGAGAGAGTGGTGGAAAGAGGTGGCTGGAGATGGAGGGTTCCAGAGACACATTGGTAGCGTCAATAATAAGACTCTTGACCTTGATTTTGTATGTTAACTTTTTCTCTATTTTCTTCTCCCAGGTGAGCAGCAAAGATGAGGACTTCCTGGACCTCTCGGTGGATGTGGAGCAGAACACCTCAATCACCCACTGTCTCAGGTGCTTCTTCTTACCTGTGGGACCTGTAAAATTGTGTCTCCTGCTATCATTAACCCGCTCAAACCTTTTCCTCTTGCTTCTATTTCTCTTCTCCGCAGGGGCTTCAGCAATACAGAGACACTGTGTAGTGAATACAAGTACTACTGCGAGCAGTGTCGGAGCAAGCAGGAAGCGCAGAAAAGGTAGGCGGAGGGCAGCTGGGGCAGAGGACATTAAGACCTCCAGGCTCTCTTGAGGAAACATCCATTGGCATTAGTTTACATAGAAGCCGTGTCTGGTCTTAGGCCATAGCCCGTTTTTAAGACACAGATACAAATGTGAATGTTGAATCCTGCAATCCGTCAACTCTGCATGTCTACAGAGATGCTAAAAATTACAACACTGTGATGTTGATGGTGCATTTCCAGTTATTCCAGGGCTACATCTTCAATTCCCTCTCTGTTAATGGAGATACTTTCATTGGAAGTTTTGAACTGGCTGAATTCATTCATGCGGTGCAGAAAACTAGAGATTAGATCGTCTTAGTCTACATCAATCAAGTCATTTGTGGGCAAGCATATAGATGTTACCAAAAGCAAGCTCATATCAGTGGCTTAAGACATTGACCGCTCCACAAACTCACACTCATCCTCCTTCTTGCTAATTCTGTTCCGTGCCCCTCAGGATGAGGGTGAAGAAGCTTCCCATGATCCTGGCCCTGCACCTGAAGAGGTTCAAGTACATGGACCAGCTGCACCGCTACACCAAGCTGTCCTACCGCGTGGTCTTCCCCCTGGAGCTGCGGCTCTTCAACACCTCCGGCGATGCCACCAACCCCGACCGCATGTACGACCTGGTGGCCGTGGTGGTGCACTGCGGCAGGTACGGTCCACGGTGGAGCGGTCGCTTATTGTGCTCACCCACAGACATAGGCACATGCTGGAAAGCCATTAACGCTGGACACAAAAAGATTAAGTGGCTGCGCTTACATTGCTGGGTGTGCTGCTAAGATAAATTGCTCTCGATAGTGTGCGGACATTAACTGTACTTCTTCTTTCCATTTAGTGCCTTGGAAAAAAACAGGATGTGTTTATGTTTCCTTTGTATTCCATTAATTCCAGCCCTGCCTGCCCAGGGAAACATTGACACAGGCATTTGGTGGTTAAGAACGACTTGAGTTTGATTCTTTGTGGTTCGTGCCTGAGTTAACCCTTTCTTCTTTCTCCTTTGACAGCGGCCCAAATCGCGGCCACTACATCACCATAGTGAAGAGCCACGGCTTCTGGCTTCTGTTTGATGACGACATCGTAGAGGTGAGGAGGCTTTCTTGGATACAGGAACTACCACTATCCCCTGTAGTTTGAATGTGAAAACTTCACATGTCTCCTGTGACAACTTTCATAAGGGACTTAATTTAAGCAATGGGGCAAGGTAGCCCTGGTCCTGGTGGGTTTTGGTCCATCTGAGTTTTCAGTCACATGATTGGATCACTTTTAATTAAAAAAAAAAAAAAACTCATGCAGATGACTGTGCATTTGTCGAACTGAAGAGCATCTTCCGTACATTAGTGTAATGTAAGATCCAATCATGTGATTAAGAGCTTGCGTGGAACAAGAACCAGAAACATCTCTGGCACTGTAGGATCAGGATTGGCTGTCTCTGTCTTGTAGTTTACTTATGTGGTAACTGCATAATTCTTACACCTAATATGGGAAATGAAGTACTCTGACGTTGATAAGAGTGGCAGTGCACTGGAAAGAGAACAAGTAGTGGGGTTAGTGAAATAATTGGCACTATCAGGTTGTGAGCTTTCCTGGAATTCCATTATCAGTGGATGAAATACTTTTGGTTTCCATGAATAATGTAGTATTTTCTAATGAGATATTAGCGCAGAGGAGACTTCACATTCCTCGAGCGGTATGCAGCAGAGGGAGGAGAGGAGGAGGGCGGGGGTGGGGGAGGGGGAGTGGCGGCTCTCTCCCTGGAAGAGGAGCTTTGTGCGGATTAAGGTTTAGCCACAGGGACGCATGCGGTCCGTCCCATCACTCAGCGGGGAAGAAAACTTCACTGCCTCTGCGACTCCCAGCCAGCCATGACATTTGTTGCTCGGCACTGGGTTCTCCCATCAAACGATGATGCTGTATGTTTGCGTTAAACTGCACCACAAGCCCGTGTGGAGAAAAGGCTATATTCTCTTAAATTGTTGTTGTGAACCTTCCTATATTCTCATTGACTGTATGGTTTTTCAAGATGAAGTAGTGCTTGACCCCAAGCAGAATACTATAGCCATTCTGGTGTATAGAAATACTCTGTGGGGTAAACAAATCCATGAATCCATACACCAGAGCAAATATATACATGTTTTTCTGACTCGGAGGAGAAAGAAACTTGTATGAATCTTATAAAACATTTTATAGTAGGTATTCCATTTCACACAGCAGTAAAGAGCTTGGCCATAAAACTAATGATAGGATAACACACTTCTGGCCAAGAAAAGCAGGATATTCTAAATGAGTGGGCTTCACAGTAACGGACCGCAACTTTTTAAAATATGTGCAACTGTAAGGGATGTTCATCAATCAGTTTGTTTCTTCAAGGGGTTAAAAGATAAATACAGTGTAACACTCCAAAGAATTTGCTACCAGGACCATTTGAAGTATTTGAATCCTGTCTCAGTCTCAAACAGGAAGGCAAAGACTCACAAAAAAACTGTCCGTCTTTATCCAGGGCTAAGGGGCACATTTATGGGGACATGTGTATTTATCCAGAAGGGGTGCATGTATTAAATTTAAGGTTTGTTTTCCCCACTGTGGAAAAACCTCCCTGCCTTATGTTTGGCAGTGGAGAGGGCCACGGGCCACACTGGTGGAAAACGCTGGCTGACATGTTGAGTTTCCACTCTGGAATAGTCATCCAGCTGGTTTCCTGCGGATTCCTGTGGTTTCTCTCTCCTCCGCTGCGGATTAGCCGAACTGCCAGACCGATTGGTGCTGCCTCGCTACTGTAAACCCATCATCCTCTCCTCTCCTTTCCCTGCCCTGTCCCCGCCCCATGCAGAAAATCGACGCCCAGGCCATCGAGGAGTTCTACGGCCTGACGTCGGACATCTCCAAGAACTCCGAGTCTGGCTACATCCTCTTCTACCAGTCCAGAGACTGAGCCAATGGGAACGGAGGAACGGTACTGTAACTTTGCGAGAGGGAGGGGGCTTGGCCTGCTCAGACTCCACCCTCCCCCATCCAATGCCACATGGAGCATCACAGCGGAACATCATCAGACCCTCGGACGGGGGGGGCGGGCGAGCAACGGGCGACCCCGCCACGGCGTCATCATCCACCGGTCGTCCCGTTCGGGCTGACTGAACATCGCAGCACCGTTCCGGCTCTCGTAAAAGACATTTCAAATGAAAAGTGAAAGATGGGCAAAGCGGACTTGGCGGCGGTGGAGAAGGTGCATGGGGGCGGTCTGGGCGGCGCTGAAACGCCTGTGGAGCGTGGAAATGCAGCACTTTGTGGCAGGGCAGGGTCTGGTAAAGGTTTGAAGGCGGGGCATGAAACAGACACGCTCCTTTCAGGCTCCTGTCTGTAATGTCCTGTGTACGCTGTCTCTGTCAAACAAAGGGGAGGGGAGTGTAACGCAGAATCACACTATCCATGCCTATCAGACATATACTCTTGGCGCGTCTTGCGAGCAAGCTCTTCATTCACAGTCATTGCTGTGTTATGTTGCAGTGCTAAACAGACATTTTCCTTTGCGACTCTGTGTACTGTTGAAAATTTGAGATTTGGAGGGCAACAGGTAAGGATTTGCTCCTGTTTGCACAAGCTACCCGATGTAGAATTTGAAAATCGACAAGCACAGAAAACAGGTACATGCTAATTGGGGGGACTCTAGCACATTCATGATTGATGGAGCAGGACTGACTGGAACGTTGGGTCGATATTAGGTGAATGTAATGTTGGGTGAATGTTTGGTTCTTCTCTCTCCATATCCTGGAGTGGCCCTCTACACCCTTCTGACCATACAGTAGCATTACGCATTATACCACCACTAGCAAGACATTTGTACCCACATGCACATAGACCGTTGTGTTTAACCACATTTATGCACACAGTTGCATTCGGCTAAGATAAGGCGCTGCTAGGTGTTTTTTTTTCTTTCTTTCTTTCATTTTTTTCGGGAACCATAACGATCTCATGCTAGCTCTGTGTCTGGCTTGACCTAAAACACCCCAACTTTGGGGGAAGGGGCGAGAAAAAAATACATCCAGTCGTTAATGATTGAACTTCTCAGCAGCCACGTTGTACATGACTGCACTCGGTGTGCTCTTTGCTCACTCTGCTTTCGTCTTTATTCAGTAACCTCTTGACTGAGCCTCACTGGCATATGAAGCTGTTGTATAGCGTAGCAGCTGCAAACCATCCAAAGACCTCTTCCATAGTGGGAGGCTGCTGAGTTTCTCCTGCTTTGCAGACACGGCAAATAAGATTGCATTCTTTGGTCAGCCTGTGGTTGTTCAAAAAAAGAAGCAAAAAAAAAAAAGGCTAGCATAGCCAGTCGCATAACACACTCACACGTGACATAATTTAGTGTGTTGTCATGTATTCTCAATATAAAGCTATTAGCCTGTCTGGAGAGTGATATTAAAAGTGTTAAAGCTACACACCCACTTGTCTGAAATCACAGTAGTCCGGTTGACCTGCTGTTTATTCTCCACTTCCTGTAAACTTGCTTGACCAACGTACCTCTAAACCAAGAGCTAACTGGAACAGATGAGTCAGAGAAAGGAGGGCGGGATTTGGTGTGAAACCTTGGGTCTTTTTTTTTATGAAAAGATGAAAGGATACCTATATAACTCAGTTATATTTTCTTAGATGTTCACTTCCTATAGTTATTATTATGATTATTAATATTATTAGTCTACAAGTCTTGTGTAGGCCACCATAATACTGATCTAATAGGGAGTGGGGTGTGTATAGATGCTAAGGCACATTTGTAAATGTAAACAGATTATGTGGGGGGGGTGACTTTGCCTGCTTGGAATAACCAGAGATGTGCACACAGTATGGTTCATCACATTCGTGAGTCCTATGGAATGTTGTCGTTCGCCTGCAGTGCCGTACTGAAACAAGATGTAAATGCACAGTGAAAACAATTTCATACAGAATGTTTTTATTCCTTTTCATTACTTTTCATTTCTTACCCCCCCCCCCAACCATGTAAGATGGTTATATTATTGATTGCATCGAGTTAAAAAAAAGTGCACTTTTTAATAAGACTTGTAAAATAGCCGATTGCTATGTGAAGGAGTGGGAGCCCTGGGATGCAGTTTGTGATTGTGGGGAATGTGAAAGGATCCCAGCCTGTATCCAATAAATACAAACTATGGGTGAAAAAGCAGTTTCCGATTGGTTCTTTCTGTGTGGAATGTTGACGCTGCCCAATCACCAGTTACTTCTTCCTGTTGTTCATTGTGCGTGAAATTTACAGGAAAACATGGCCGAGATTAGAATTTTGTAGCAGCTGCTGTATAGAAGATCTGCTTTTCATAAATAACCCACTTATGTCTGTGTGTATGATAATGTTTGCAGTGGGGCGATAGCTGGTCAAGAGAGCAAAGTTTCACAAATTTTTCACATTGTAACAATAAATTTCCATTTAAACGGATGTTTGTCCTACGGGACTCCCAAAAAGGCTGCAAACAAGATTTATGTCTTGACAAACGTGAATCTTGGGGATTGCAGAGAAGTTGAAGTTCCTGCATAAAACTGAACAGGCCTCAAATCATCCCATTTAGAATTAAGTTTGTTGCTCTGGGCTGGTCTGGATACTTCCAGCCCTATAACGTCATTCATGACCTTTCAACTCAGGCAGTTGTGGCCGTGAGGTCATTAACCCGGAATGCACAAAAACAACAAACACCCCCCCATCCCAGGACAGCCATCTAAATAGACTGGGACAGTATCCACATGCCCCAGAGGAAGTCGGACTGACCCCGTGACATCTGTGTTACTGATCTCTAACTCGGCTCCCAAAACAGCCTACGGTATACATTTACAGACTAGTGATATTTGTTTCTAGGTTTCGTATTTTCTCCCTCCCTTTCTTGTCATTTTCTGGATACAGCAATTAAGTATCAGAGAGGCTTAAGCTTACAGATACTGTTGAAGACAGGGTCCAGTCAGTCTGATAGTGGTGGAGTGTGGAGGGAACCCAGGCAGAGGAAGATGGCTTCCCCTCCCCCACCCCAAGCAAACATCCACACCATTAAAGCTTGTGTCTGTAAGTCTCTGCAAGTAAATACTTGTCTAATTTGACTTGTTGTGAGAAACAAACTGATTTACTGTTTGTGGTTATTACAGAAACACATCTTGCGTCACTTACCTGTGACCTTGGAAAAATGTAACTGCAAAACCAGAGCTGGAGGTACCACACATCAAAAACAAGTCTTGAATATTTCTTATCCCTAAACTATTGCTGAAACATTTTCTACATAATAACATAATAGTATGCTGATCATATAAATGTAAGATTTTCAAAATAATAATTTTTAATGATGTAAACACAAAACCAACTGTTGTATATTATATTTTCTTTTGTATTTTAAATAACCAACACAAAACATATCTTACACCTATGTGAATGAGACATACTTTTTATGCAACATTAAACAATACATTACATTATTGTTGTTTAGCAGATGCTCGTTTAACCAAAGCGTCTTACATAGGTTACAATTTTATCCATTTAGACAGCTGGATATTTACTGAGGCAAGCCTGGGTTAAGCCCTTTCCCATGGGTGCAACAGTAATGCCCAGTAGGGCATCGAACCAGCAATCTTTCTTGCTGAAGTAAAATCAGAAATATGCAAGCGAGATAAACACTGCCCTGTGTAAACCTAAAGATACTGACATTCCGTTTGGAGGGTCCCAAACAGGGACAAGCGAGCAAGGGATCTTTGGAATTTGAATTTTCACTCAGGCGATATAAATTCCAACTCTAAGTTACTTTGTCAGTTTTAAAAGTAATCAACAAAACTGCAGTGCCATTCCCCACCACAACAGGACACGGTAACCTACTTGCCAGGGAATGAGGTCCAGGTCGAGCAAACATAAACGAAAAACCAACAAAGTACTATTTCTGTGGATATTCCTCAGAAAATCTAATCATCCAAAGAAGGCAGCAAAAATGCCGTTTTGGCGGTGGAAATGCGGTAGTATTGCTAAATTGCAATATTGTGAATCTGTCATCCGCCCGCGCTCTAACACTATCCAACCGTATGCACGGGGAACACGTTGCTACATCAAGCGTTCACATTTAAAAACAGTTTTCTTTTGTCTTTTACTTTAACTGATTGTTCCGGGCAACAATAGAGTGCTTTAAATCACTTTGTCTGCGAATAACGTTAATCCAATCCCATGGTGTGATTCCAAATTACCTCCAAATAGCGGCGCGGGTTCATCATAATTCATTTTACACAGAGAATAATACAGCGAATACTGATTTGGAAGTCTTCAACATTTGTGGCAAATCAGGGATTATCAACGACCACAATTCTATGATATCTGGGGCTATGTTGTCCTTGACTCTAATGGATACATACAGTAGAAACATAAAGACATTAGACTATGTGCACAATTATATGGCATATGTCTCCCCCTTGAGGATCACTCTGGTACAACACTGAAAACATACAATATATTTTAAGAAATCAGAAACGTTACAAAAGTATATTGTTAAAACCTTTTTTATTTTCTTAGCTTCCACTTCAACATTTCCCATTCTATAATTGTTCATCATGAAAAAAAGAGATTTTGAAATTTGTTGTGAACCATCTGCTCATTTCAAAACGGCAATAAAACATGTAGCTGCAGCAAGAAGGTCGTCAATAAAGTTCAGTACTCTCCAAAATAGAAGAGCATAGTTTTGGACTGTGTCATTTTCATACAGCGAATGTATCACCAGTGTTACAAGTTTTGTTCTGTAGGTGATAATTAAAACAAACATGGCCTTTGGCAGATGCCTTTAGAATGGGCTCACAGACTAGTCTTATATAACATAAAAAAGAGGGGAAGATTTTGTCATATGCAAAGCCTCAATCAATCTGTGTTGCTATTCTTTGTCTGGAACTGTGTAGGGTAAAAGCATACCTCCTGCACTTAGAAAACCCTTCTGAAGAACTGGAATGTTTACAACAGCCCATGTACTATTTACAGAGTCTTGACAGCGTCACACATTTCACTTGTAGCTTGCAGAGTTTGGCTTGTTAGCACAGAACTCAGAGGCGTCCCATTGAATCCAACCATGACGAGATTCGCACAGTTTTCTGAAAGAGTGATGGGCTGACTACTAGCTTGTACTTCTGGAGGAAACGGCATGAAATAAGGAGCTACAGCAGCCTGCGCTAGCCTGTGATTAAAAGAGTCATGTCGCACTGTGACCACAGTTCCACTGCTATGTGCAGTATCAGTTTATTGCTGTACTGTGTGTATGTGTGTGTGTGTGTGTGTGTGTGTGTGTGTGTGTGTGCATGCGCATAAGTGTCTGAATCAGGGGTTGGGGATATTTTGGGGTACAGTTGATAGAGTCCAAACATTCTCACCACCACCATCACCTGCTAGGTCATACAATGGTTTCCGAGCCGGTGACCGTCCCCGTGAAAAAGTCCCAGAAGTTCGGGGGCTGAGGCTTGGCCTCCTCTGTGCTGGCGGGGGTGCTCTGTCTCACCCACACGCTGCTGTCTTCGGGGGCTGGAGTCTGCGATGCGCTGGGGCTCTGACTCGGGCTGAGATGAACAGTCCCTCCCTCGCAGGTCTGGCCCCCCTCGGGAGGGGCCGTCTCCGGGGCGTGGCTATCCTCACAGGAGCCCGTCTGAGACAGGCTCACCAGGTTGTGGTGAGAATGGAACTGCCTCATTTGGCCGATGGACTTCCCCGACCCATCCTCAGAGGACCCTGGGTAAACAGACAGGCTGATGAACACAGCTGACTGATGAATGATCCGCTCAGTGATGTTTGGACATGGATGGTTTCATGCATGATAGAGTCAAGATAGGCAGAATGATGTTCATAACCTCCCAGTAACAATAAATTAAAAATGAATATCACAGTCTTGGCAATACTAATCCTAATATGTGTGTGTGTGTGAGTGTGTGTGTGTGTGTGTGTATAATGTATATAATGTACATATAATGTAACATTACATTACATTGGTATAATGTACATGTATTTGTGTGTGTGCGCGTGTGTGTGTGTGTGCATTTCTGTCATTAAAGATACCATGCCACTTGTTACAAAGAGTAGGGGCTTCATGACATGCTGGCCAAACTCCAAATAATTTATATAAGCAGTACTAACTGACTGTCAGCAGGAGTAAATATTGTAGTAAACCCCTGAGCAGGCTGGCTCCACGCCCCCCCTAACCCCCCGGCTCGCCCCGACGCGGTGACTCACGCTTCCTGTTCTGGTTCAGCCGCAGCACGTTGAGGAACACCTCGCTGCTCAGGCTGCCCTCCTCCGGAGTGTCGGGGAACAGCGGGGAGGGGGCCTCCAGGGGAGACAGGTCCCCGCTGGAATCCCCTGCCGAGTCCAGCGACGCCTTGGTGTCCCGCCTGCCCCCTGTGTCCGGCTCCGAGGTCATGTTACTGCAGCTGTGACGGGGAGGGGGAGGCGGAAACGGTCAAAGACATTGCACTGTGGAAGCTTTGAGTATTTCATTTCATACACTGCTATTTGTGACTACCGTTAAAGTGGTGGAGGTGAGTGTCCCTGTGATGAAACCTATTGCAACATTATTCCTGTGTATCGCTGCCCGCAAGCTAAGCCTCACCTCAGTTTCCTGCGCAGGAGGTAGTCAATGACATCGGGGTCGGTCTGGATGAGGCTCATCAGCACCTCCTGCTGGAGCTCTGCAGACACCTGCCGACCCACAGGAAGCAGCCACTTAGAATTCCACTCTCATCTGCTTTGTTCTCTCTCTCTGGCTCCCCCCCATTACCTTTTCCTATCTCTCTGGCTTAACTTCTCTGTCTTTGTCTATCCCTCTCTGTCTCTTCCTCTCTCTGTCCCCCCCACTCTCCCTCTCTCTCTTTCTTCCTCTCTCTCTCTGTCTGTCCCTCCCTCCCTCTCTCTCTCCCCCTCTCTCTGTCTCTGTCTCTCCCCCTCTCTCTCTCTGTCCCCCTCTCTCTGTCCCTCTCTGTCTCCCTCTCTCCCTCTCTCTCTTGCCTGCCCTCTACTCCCCCTCTCTGTCTCTGTCTCCCCCTCTCACCCTCTCCCCCCTCTCTCTCTGTCCCTCTCTCTGGCCTGCTCCCCCCTCTCTGTCTCTGTCTCCCTCTCTCCCTCTCTCTCTTGCCTGCCCTCTCTTCCCCCTCTGTCTCTGTCTCCCCCTCTCACCCCCGGCTCTCTCTGTCCCTCTCTCTGTCCCTCTCTGTCTCCCTCTCTCCCTCTCTCTTTGGCCTGCTCTCCCTCCCCCCCATCTCTGTCTCTCCCACCCTCCCTCCCTCACCATGAACAGGTGCTTGTGGTGCTGGATGAGCTGCAGTGTGACGGAGATGACCGCGGCGCTGTCCTCGATGCCCATGGCCTGGGAGCTCAGCTCCTTCTCCGCACTGCGCTCCCTCTGCAGCAGGTTGGGCCCGAAGATCACCGCCAGGTTGGCCGCAGTCATCTTGTTCCCCGGGATCTGCCAGAAAAGGGAGACGATGCAGAGATGAAGTGCTCTGTGGGAGATCAGACAGGGGAAGGGCGTGGATGGAGAGGAGAACTGAGACCACTGCGCCTGTGGTGTTGGGCAGGAGTGTGGCATAGCAGTGAGGTGTTGTGCTCACAACCAACAGGTTGCATGTTTGATTCCCCACTGAACAGCTGCTGTTGTTCCCTTAGGGAGGGTTCTTAACCAGAATCGCCTCAGTAAATATCCAGCTGTATAAATGGACCACATAAAAACTGTAAACTATGCAAGCCGCTCTGTGTAAGACTGCCTTCTAAGTAATCATAATGTAACCTGCTCTTTCCGTGCCTGATAAAAGCACAGGAACACGGTGGTGAAGACTTATGTAAACAGCACATAGCAAGGAGTCCGGCATATCTAAATACAGGAAGTCCAGGGTGAGTGAGGCACACAGGAGTCACACAAACCTGCCACTTAAGGACTTCTTTACATCTTTACACTTTATGGACATTTGTGGGAAAGTGACTCAGCACATATAGTGAAGCAGTATTAACTTAACTTGCTCTCCAGTCTACTTTATTAAAAAGCACATGTGGTTGTTCTCAGAGAAAATAAAGCCCTGGAAGTGTTTAGCTGGAGTTTCTAATCATGTATAAATGAGCCTTATAAGTGCAACTTATCTGATGTGCACCAGGCATGTCCAACCAAATGCCCTCCCTGGGGATCATTTTCAAATGTTTATTGGCTCTTTCCAGAAAGTATGTTTAAGTACGCACATTAAATTATAACTATAAATTTAACTACAAATTTGTTTTCAGGGAGCTGCCCTGGGTGGCATTTAGGTAACTTTAAAATGTCGTAATGCGTTATGGAGGAATGAAGGACCATGCAGGGTCAAAACTTCAACAACCAGAAATAACATATTGTTAAAAAACAGATTAGCACAATGAGTTTCCAGAGTTTCAGTTTCAGTCTTTACATTGTGAATATACCAGAGCTGGGGTGGATTCCATTTCCATTCAGTCAAATCAGGGAATGAACTGAACTTCAGTTCATGAACTGAAAAATGATGGGGGATTTTCATTCATGAACTGACTGAACTGAAATGGAAATCACTCCAGCTCTGGGGTTTGCGACCCTTAACTCTGTACATTCTGCTGAGACATTCTCGAGTGCCCGTGTATCTCGGTGGCGTATTAATTATATCCCAGCGTTTTGATCACAAACGGCTCGAGTGAGACGAGGTCCTCGTTTCCATGGAGATGCTCGGCGGCGAGACTGACCTCCTGGCCGTCGGGGCCCGCGGGGACGTCCTGGGCGTGGCTCTGCACCGTGCGCAGCAGGGACAGCAGCCGCAGCAGTGTGTCGCAGTTGCAGGGCGGCAGCAGGTAGAGCAGCAGCTGCAGGTACGAGAGCTGCTCCTCCCCCTTCAGCTCTGAGGTACGGGAGAGACAGAGCAGGGGGAGAGGTTACACGGGATGGGGCACACACTGCACATGCTCATTTGTGTTTTGGGGCATGTCCTAGATAGTACTATATCGTTCCATACCAAAGCCATATCATAGCCTATCATATCCAATTGTACCACATTGCATCATATTGTATCTTATTTTTACCTACTGTACTGTATCATGAGACATTATTCAGGTACCATATCATACCATACCATATATAATATAATATCATTTCATTTACCAGCATTATACCTGGGTGTGTTATTGAGTTTCATCTTCATACAGACAGGGAGTGCACTCCCTGCAGACACCTCTGCACCATTGCTCCTCTCCTCTGTATAATGACTGTAATGTTGATACTAACAATACAGGTGGAAAAACAGTAATGGTAATAAAACTATGGATACTGTGAATAAAGCATACGGTTGGAGTGCAGGAAGGCGGAGTAGAGCTCGCGGGGCAGCAGGGGGTCGGGCATGTCCCTCAGGAACTCCTTCAGAAGGGCAGCCACGTCGTGAACACTGTGCTCCTCGTCCAGGACAACATCCACGCCCTGGTCAAAGTCTTCCCGAAGCTGGGGCACACAGAGAGGGGTTAGCTGCTGTACAGTGCATGAGCAGCATCACACACAAACCCACACACACACATATATGCATACACACATACACACACACACTTGGACCGTTTGTAGCTCACCTGCCGCACTCTCTTCTTTGAGCTTCCAACACGAAATATCCCCACCGTCTGAAGCCCTGTGGGGAGACAATAGGGTCATCACACACATGCGCGCGCACACACACACACACACACACACACACACACACACACACACACACACACACACGCGCGCACACACACACGCGCGCACACACACGCACACACACACACACACACACACACACACACACGCACACACACCCCCCACAGGCAGAGAGGAGAGGGGAACCCACCATAGGCCTCGATGTGGCAGCAGCAGCGCTCCAGCACGCGGGGGACCTGCCTGTAGATGGGGTTTAGGCTGAGCTTGGCCTGGGTGCGGCCCGCCGCCTTCTTAATGTCCAGCTCGTTGGGGTGGGACAGCTGCAGGGCCTCCAGCAGGCGGGACTGGCTCTCCACCATGTCGGAGATAGAGTCCACAGACATGCCTCCCTGGAGGGTGGGGGGGCAGGAATTCAGCAGGTGAGGAGAGCTGAGAAGCTGTGATTCAGGCACATGTACCAGACCCAAATGTTATTGAAAGATTTAGAGGATGGAAGTTCTCAATATGGTGCTCTAAGTGATGTCAAACCGTATTAAAAAAAACATGTCCTGTGATTAAAACCACAGGGGTGTCTTGAGGATAAACTGCAGCACGCACAACAAAGCAGATTTTTCTATTGAAGTTTTTATTCTGTCATAAAGAAAAAATAACCTGGCAAACAGACCCCTGTTGATGTAAAGCTGGTCTTATCGCATTTCCAGTTCCGTGCTAATGAAATGAACAACAATCTCCCGAAGACTGTCAGAACGTAACAACAAAGTTGAGGGGAAAAAAAAAGGTTGTGTGGTGTGTCAAGTTTTTTCCAGGGCAAGGCAGCGCTACTCTTTTGTTTTGGCGGATATATGACAGGTTTTTTATTTCCTGCCGGCTTACACAAAAGGATAAGCGCGTCAACACTCCGGCTTTCTTTTGCTGCCTCATTGTGTTTAGACTGTAATGCCCCCAGAGGACAGAGGACTCACATGGCAGGTTATTGGCTCAGAAGAGAAACAAGCATCTGAGTGTAAAATAAGCCTGTCCTGTACGTCAGATCCAACTGCTATTTTGTGAATTAGTAATGATTATCATCACTATCATCCTAACATGCAATCATTTTCACAGTTCTAATTTCACATGCTAGCCAGCTGTTCTACTGGAAGTGCATTTTAAATCTGGTTATTGTTATACCATGTGAAAGAAAATAGATAATTACTGGGACACTCACAGGAATGAGTTTGTTACTCCCTGCACATGAATTACAAACGAAAATAATTGCTAGAGCCTAGAGCATCTGATTATAGTGTTGTGATGAAGCTGGCTGAATACATCTTGAATAAAAGGTTTCTTTTTAAACTTGGGAAAGGAGGATAGCGAAAAGTTGATTTCTTAACCAATCTTAACCAATTCCTGTGCGGCAATACTTTCACTGGCGTGAAACTGAGGAAAAAGGCTGGGCTATTGCACAGTTTGTGTGACCATTTGAAACTACAGGGCCCTTAAAGCAAAACAAATATTACACAGTCCTCGCTCTAGTTAACACGATTGAAAACATAAAGGAAAACATCTGTCACTGGCAGTAAAGACTGCATAATTTGCATCACCACCATTGTACCGGATGTCCATTTCAGTTATGGCACAGCCATATTACGATTGCTTTATTTCTCTTTGAATCCACACATTAAGAAGCCAGAGAAACTATACGGAAACTTCAGAAAGATTATAATATACAGCCAACTAAAGTAAAATTAAGATTCCTAACTACGGGTATAAACAACTAATTCACATCTGCCAAATTAAGCTATGACTTCATCTCCTCCGGCGCATGGTTAGTTGTAATGAAGCATCCAGCCCCTTCTGCCTGCAGTGGAAAACGGGAGTGCAACGGTTGCGTTGCCAAACGGCGCGAGGGATTGCATGGTTCTCATAGAACGTGGCGCGAGGTTATGGAACGCGGAGCGGGTTGCAAAACAGCCTCATATTTTCCACTACATGCAGAGTCCTGGAGGTGCAGCCCCTCGTCGCTCATTAATCACGGCGATCAGCCTGATAAATGTTTTATATTAAAAAGTTGTTTCTCAACCCCGAACGCTCGCGGAGTGTCTGTTTTATTGAAACTGCAAAAGCTGGCTTTCTGTCATGGAGAGCTCAAACGCTGAGAATTAATAACCACAATGACAACGCAGATTGTCTTTTTTATATAAAAGTTCATAAACTGATTTATAGTTGCCTAACGGGGCTTTAAATGATAAACTTCAGAAAACATCAGGAAAAAAATCGAACACTTGGGACACGTTCCCATTTCAGCTACTTCACCTGAGCTGGATTTCATTTGCTCTCAATGTATTTTGATATTGATATATTTAAATGAAAAGGAAACTGACTTACAAATATGGTACTGTTCCATATATTAACTTATAATTATAAAGATTACATTATCTACAATAGTTAACTATGTGCTTCAGTGTGTACTGTCACATGCTTCCAGGAATTCTGATGTTCTATGAATAGTATGGAGGAGGTAGGAGGAATAATATGGTTAAAAAGCATAATAACCTGTACATACAAAGAGATGGTAGCAAACATTCAAGTAAAACACTGCAGTTTAAAATAAATATGGAAAGTTAGCACATTTAATCTTCCATTTCCCCCTTGTTCTTGGGCTGATGGACAATGGACAGCAAAACAGTATTTTAATATGCTCCTTTGCTCATTGGCAAAGGGCTGTAAACATGTCCCAGAAAACAACCTTATCATCCTCTCTCCCAACACCACTACCCAGAAAAAGATAGCCATCTCCCTCCCTTTTCCAGCTTGGCTTTCCAGGCTTTCCAGAGCTCAGATTTTTAATGCTCCAACTGATAAGTGAAAAATTGTCTAATACTCATAAAGGTCAAGTACATGTAACAACAAATAAGGAAAATATTATTGACGGCCAACCAAACGTGGGAAATATGAGCTGAGTTTTGGAATTTTTTTGTCTTATTGTTATTGGCAACGTCGTGTTTTATGCATACGGGTGTACAGAATGTTTCATTGAGTGCATTAATGTCACTTTTACAAAGCTACCAGGACAGATCTGATTTTAGAGAGATTCTCTAAATGAATTCACAGTGCGAGAGGTTGCAGGAAAAGGACACTTTAATTAAAGAGGCCTGGTGCCATAAAGGCAAGTATTAAGGACCTGAGTACTTCCAGTTGCCACCTCTTGACCTTGCATGTACTTCATCAACTCTGTCAGCACCAACAGACACCAGTCCCCCCTGCTAATTTGTCTGTTTTATCAATTGCTGAGTTGTTCATTTGTTTACTGTGACTGTTAAGTTGTCTCCACTGAAGTTCTAAAAATACCAATGGATGTGTTTAATTTTTCCTGCGATATGATATATCATTTCAGGGAAATTACATTGTGGGCTGAATAGTGAATTTATTTCAATTGGCCAGTCAGAAAATTGGGAGATTACAGTTATGTTAACAAATAATAATTTTGAATGCATTTCATATAATCTGTAAGTTTTTGCAAGTCTTTTTTTTAGCATTCCATATGAGAGATCACTGTGAGAGATACTAAAGGTCACTCTTGGATGCCTTGCATTCCTACACATTTTCGGGTTGTAAAAAGCGTAGCTAAATCATTTGGCGAAAGGTTACCCACCAGCCCACGCCCCGTGACCACATGCGTCATGGCGCGGCCCTTACCCTGCGGTGCACCCTGGATGCTTTGTCCTGGAGGGTGGGCGACAGGGGCTTGCTGTGGAGCTCCAGGGCGGAGGCGGAGGGCGGGGCATGGACAGACGTGAGGGCGGGGCCGCCGTCGTGCTGCTGCTTCTGGGCGCGGAAGCGCAGGACGCTGGCTTCCAGGTCCAGGCAGTCCCGCCGGCTCTCCTTCAGAGCGTCCTGCCGCTGCTTGTGCTCCCGGTCGTTGGCGATCACCTGGGACAGGGGGATGCCGAACGCCTTGGGGGCCGTCTCTGCCATTGCCGATTCAAGCACAACCTTATATCAGTGCAGAAACTACTTATGCAAGATTAAATATCCAAGCAAACTATTTACACTGCTCTTATATACGACGAGCCATGAGCTTTGTGTTATTATCTCTTTGGAGGAGAAGATATGATAAGATTTATATGACTATAAGGTACTATATAAATATATATATATATAATTTTACACAGTTTTTCCACATCGCCGTGATGTGGGAGGGTCAACCGTACATGACAGCTGCAACAATTTAATCCTTTAACATTTAATTGGTGTTAATAGTTATGATGGATTAAAGCAAGTAAGAATAACTGCTGGATGAGGGGAGGGAAGACTCTATAGAGAATCCAGTTACTCTCTCTGAGGCACAGAGGAGCAATACAGCCAGTAGATAAAACCCATGAAGATCACTATATCAGGCATGAAGGCTTGTTATCTTGTGTACTCAGTGGTTCTTATCGGCCATCAATGACCTCAGTTGTCCCCCTGAAGAATGTCACTGCAGGGACAAGCTGTAGTTTGACCCTGCCTGTTTTTGGTTCAGTATGACAATCGCTATAATCAGCTTTCTCGGTTGTGGTAAAGGAAACATTGCTTGTGGGATGCATCTGCAGGCCTGCATTAACTGAAAGGTGGCTACCACATTTTCGGTTCCACTGCATTCTTTTGCAGTGTCTAGCTACAAGTAGGCGCTGGAATAAAGCTGGTTTTGAAGGAAAAGCACCCTGCTAAAATGAAGCTGGAGAGCCAAAGCGGTAGGAGACCACACCGGCTTGCGCCAATGTTCCCTGAGCTCAGTGCAGTGCAGGATAAGGATGGCTCGCTTCTGCCCGCTTTAAAAGCCTGGGAGTTTCTGCAGAGCCCCCGTGAGTAGGAGGCTGTTCGGGGAACAGCTCCTAATCACCCAGATCACATTCCACTGAGATTAGGGGAGGTCGGGAAAAGAGCAGCTCGGAAAGGATGATAGGAGGACCAGCCGAAAGGATTCAATACGCATTCATCCTCAGCCGGGACTCACAATTAAATCCAAGCACTGCTGTTTTTTCTCTGCATGCATGCAGCTTGGAGAGCTCACCAATCAACAACATTACTGAAACAAAGGTGTATTGACTAAAGTAATTGCACTGACTTTTTGCATTTCATTAAAGTCAAAGTTGAAGATAAATGTTCATTGGATGACGCACTGACCATGTTGCGGTGGGAACTTCCAACCAGGCTGACTGTCAATATGGGCAATATAAAATTCCAAGTAAGCTACAAGCTTTTTATGATTACATTAATGGAGAAAGGCAGATCCTTCTTGTCTCTGAGAGATTAAACTGTCCTTGTCATTGGCATTGAGCAGGTGGGAAATGGGTTTTCAGTTACATGGAACCTGCCTGCTACAGGAAAATTAAAGCCTGTTTTGGTGGTGAAGTCAGGAACACCTTGATCTCTAAGGGATCTGTAGCAGATGGAGCAGACAGTAAGTGGCCTTTAGTTACACCTGGAGTAGAGAATGTACTGTCCAGTGAAAAAGACCTGAGCTGTCCTCAGACACACTGCTCTGGACACTTTCCATTCAGTCACATAGAAACAAGCTCTCCACTCTGAGAATGCTCTGACGTTTATAATGCAGGCTTTTAAGACATATTCATATCTCCACTCTTGAGCATCATGCCAATTAGACTAAACAACAGAGCCATGTAAGGCAACATTTGCCTTTTGGCAAATTGTCATTTTCCTGATTGTTCATTCATTTTTTCTCTGTTGCAAAGAGCAGAGTATTGTGGAGACTTGAAACCCTAGAGTGCTTGTACATTTTTTCTTTACACTCGCTTCTTATGTGGATAGGTCTATGCTGTGGTTTATATATACACTTCACAACTCTCTGATGATATTTTAACAACTCAGGGGATTATGTGGTTGTGGTATATCTGTGGGTGCGTGTGTATGTGTGTGTGTGTGTGTGTGTGTGTGTGTGTGTGTGTGTGAGAGAGAGAGAGAGAGAGAGAGAGAGAGAGAGAGAGAAAGAGAAAGGAAGAAAAGAAGCGGATTCAGTGACCTGATGTCAGCACGTGTGGATCTCACCTCTTTCTTTTTTCTCTTTTGAAAAGGAGTCAAACTTCCTCCGCAGGGACTTCCTCCTCTTGCGAGTTTCTGGGGGAGGTGGCAGTATGGGGGGTGGGGGAGACACCAGCGAGCAACAGTTAGCTACAGTGACCTGACGGTGAAGGGTTCCATGTGACAGCGCCATATTTCACGAAACAGGTATTACAGTATTGATCAGTCAAATAGCATCTTACACGTATGGTTCTCTACAGAGGAGGCCAATGGCCTTCTCTGCGTACGGTACAGTTCTGAGGAAAACACAGACATTACAGGACGGATGTTTTACAGTTATTGTGTGATGCTTGCTGCTGAGTGATATTTCTCCCCTGCAGACGCCCTCTTGTCAGGAACTCGCATATACGCCTGTACTCCGGATAGTACCCTGCCTAAACAAACAGCCCTCAGTATTTTCGGAATCTTGGCTGATGAAAAAGAAAAAAACATCGGCCCACTGTTATTGGTCTGTCTCTCCGGAGAGACTATTTTTCCCCAGGAATCTAAGTGCACTAAAAATAGGAGCCAAACACAAAGGTCTTTGTCATGTTAACCCCCACGTTTACAAGCTGTATTGCTCACCACCGACACATCAGGGCCCACGTGAATTGAGTCGCCTTTTATATGAGTAAAAAATTTCCTCTCAGCGCTGGAAAGTTTTTTTCAAAGCCCATTGTGAGGTCTTAACAGAGCCCAGCTGGGTGCTTTGCGTGTTTATAATTCCGTTCTCCCAGATGCGGACGGTATTTTGTCGGGAGAATTAAGGGATAAGAGCAAGGAGGACTCTGACACCGCACTGAGCTTGGAGTCCTGATGTGGAGGGGCTTAGGGGAGGTCAAATTCCCATGACTGCAGGAAATTAAAGTTTATTTCCACGGTCACTGGACCCTCCCCCCTCCCGATGCGCTGCAGCATCGGCGATTAATCCGCCGGCACCGCTCGGCATGCAAGCCCAGGGCTCGGCGCACCCCCTCCGGGAAGAGGGAAAGAGGGAGAGGGGGAAAAGAAAGGAGCAGTGCTGAAAATCTACACAATCAAAATAAATGCTGAGAAGGGAAACGGAACCAAAGAGCAAGAAGATGAAAAAAAAAAACAATGTTGTAACAAAAGTCTTGTAAAATAACTCCTGGGACCTGGGTCTAGACTCAAGCGAGGTTGTGCCAGGGCCAGTGAGGACCGTTGGAGCCATTTTGGTTGAAAGGAAACTAAAAAAAAAATAGGCCCCTGAAAGAAATGGCAGTGGACGTGGTCACAGTGAGCTGGGAGGTAGGGGCGCCGTACGGAGCCGTGATGGAAGCTCGAGCTGATTGACCACGGGGGACACATCTGTAAATGTTCCCACACAGCTAAGTGACCCCTTCCATCGGGGTGGGTGTCGTGAGGCCTGTTCTCAGAAAGCCAGATAAAGCCCGGCTCTATGGTAGCCTGGTTCTGCGGAGCCCATGTGACAGGGCTTCCCACAGACACACCGGCAGCCGGCCTACATAACACCAGAGGGTAACACACGCACATTCCCCCAAAACGCCATGTGATCCGTGCATGCGGAGACGAGTGAAGCGCGTTCAGTAGCTGGCGACGGTGGAACGGGTGCGTGACATGGGGACGAGTGAAGGAGGAAGAGGGAACACGGCAGGAAGAGAAAACAACAGAGGCTGGGAGAACATGGCCAATTAAACACACTCATTGTCCACTACTATGGGTTTGACGAACTCAAGTCATTCTTTAAGTTCACTGAATTAGGCTTTAAAAAGAACGGATACCTTCATTTATGAAGGGCCTCTTAATTCATGAAATTTATATTTAGTATGTGTGGGAAACATTGTCTCTTTGTATCAGGAAACCACATCCTGTTTCCAGGCGTTTCTTATGTACGGCACACACAAAGGCCAGAAACATTCTAAGGAAGGGCTACTGAAATCAAAGCCACCTTAGTGTGGGGGTACTGAAATCAAAGAAACCTTAGTGTGGAGCTACTGGATGCTGTTCTTGAGGACCAATGTCTGCAGGTTTTAATAACAGTCAGCGATTAAAGCACTTGATTCAAAAAACCCATCTGAGTTTTCAGTTCTAAGTCCCCAAATCTGAGCGCTACTGGTTTAGGGGAGCAGGAAAGCCTGCTGGATAGTGGCCCCTTCCCCCAAGCCCAGAGCTGAGTATCTCCGCCTCTACGACAGAGCGTGAGAGGGAGGACCGGGGAGACACGGCGGTGCAGGTCGGGCGGGGTTTTTCCGGCGCAGTACCTCGCGGAATGCTGATCTTGAAGTCCAGGTCCTGCTCCTCCAGGTGGTAGAAGGCCACTTCCTGCAGCCGAGCCCGCTCCAGCTCCGACAGGCTCTGGATGGGCACCGGCTGCAGCTTCACACTCTGCCCCAGCATGGTGGCCCAGGTGTGGTCGCCTTGGGGGGGGCACAGAGAGCCATTAGTAGTGGTGGGGGGGGGGAGCGCCAATATTACACTGGATAACCAGTGACAGCTTTTGTTGATAAACCTCACCTTGAAATAGCTCCTATCGCCCAATTTATGCTTATAATAGGTATTTTACTTGCATGTACCTTGCATTGGTTAAGAACTGGTACCAGTCTTGTTGCCCTTCTCTGTACTTTTTCTAGAGCTCCTGTGTCTTTTTTATAATGTGGTGACCACTGAGCATTGAACAATCATTACTGACTTGTATTCTATAAGGTTTACTATATAATTGAAAACTGTTTTCCCTTTTCACTGCTTCAGCACAACATATGGTCCATAGCAGCTGAATCTATTACAACACCTTGGTCTTCTTTATTTTATTTGTACACACTCTAACCCTGTAGCCCCCATTATTTCCAGTATGATGACCTTTACTTTTATCAATGTTAAATTCCATTTGTCAGTTATCTGCCCATTTCTGGATCTTCCTATATTATTTTCTTAACTTCTAAGCTGTCCACTTCTCCCCAGTGTTTACAATAATCAACTCATTTAAATCCAGTTTGACATAATGGAGACATAGTGTAGACTTAACAGAATTCTACAGACATAAATACAGATGAATACAACACAATGAAGTAATTGTTGAAGGATTTTGTCTCCTTGATTCCCACACATATGGGCTATTCACTGAGCTGCCAAATGAATTCATGTATTGAAGAGAATTGCATTAAGACTGAGTGCATCAAAGGTAGGTCTAGAATGGCCTGAGGATGTGAACACTCGCACCATGCTTCATGCACAGCCACACCCTGCCAAAAACCATCACTGGGTTTGGCATATTTTGAGCAAATCCCCAGTGCAAGAATGAGCAGCTGGAACCAGCTTAAGGAGGACATGTTATGTGCAAATATTCTACTCTTCTCACGCTGCCAGCAGAACTTATCTCCGATCATTAAACAACGTCCGCTATTTCCCACTGGACTGTAGCACTAAGTACATACGTTTTAATATTTACACACACACATATTATCCATGTTTTGACTGATGGAATACACCAACCACAAGTTTATGCTTTGTAAACTTCCATCTCTGAATGCCAAACACTGACCCAGGGATATTTTCTCCCTCCAAACATATCCTGCTTGTGGACATGAACTTTGCCTGTGCAGGGACTGCGATTCCCCGGTCCTGGTTGTTCCACCCCTCAGATGCAGCTGGGATTAAGCAATCTGAATCAGTCTTCCAATTAAGCAATGCCTTTTGGCTGACTCAGATCTAAAAAAGCCACAAGAAGTTTTGATGTTTTTGTCTTTCTCAGACAAACATCTGCATCTTTGATGCTAATCCGGCAAAACCTTTTGTTGAGACCAATGACAGTAATCACTAAAACTCGTGTGCCCTCAGTGAGGGAAGTCCTCTCATGGAAGTCCACTTGTTTTTCGCTTTTCAGACAGGGCAAACACACAGCAATTGTGCAAACGCAAAGGGCTGAGTGAATTCCCTCAGGGTCTTGGTTGAGTGTGATTAGAGCCAGAGCACAATAAGCACAGAAAGACTCCCAGCGTTGTTTTATTTAGAACTAAAAATTCCTGTTAATTTCCATTTTGGCTGCATTACAATCAGCACCGCACATATGGAAGGCCTCAGACTTCATGCAGAAATATCTGGTGTATTTTTCTAGAAGAAATGGACCACTTACAGCACTGTGTAGCAGAGCGCAGTGAGTTACATAAAGTAAACAAATTACATATTGGATCATTTTGCAAAAAAAAAAAAAATTCTAAATGTCATTCAATGTCAATTCAATTCCCTCCACATGTTTTTTGTACTCATGACTAAATAGCAACATATTGGATACAAATGTATATTTTTATTCTGCTTAAGAAATGTTACTATTTAATCGTAACAACATTGCACAAGGTTATTTGCAGTTTTACTTTAAAACATGAGGACCACATTTATTCACAGGCTTGTAGTTAGTACTGTGTAAATGCTTCTCTGGAATGGATTGAATGGATTACACCTGATGCTTCCTGCAGAGTTTTATGAGAGTGTGGCACTTCTGAGGGGGGATTTTTGGCTATTGCTCCTGGTAGAATAGCTCTAGATTCTTCAGATCCTTTGTTTTTTTGTTTGTAAACTTATTCTTGAGTTCAAACCACAGATGTTCCATTGAACTGATGTCTGGAGATTATCAGTTAAGGACATTTATTTTGTAGTCAGTTAACCATTTCATTGTAGATGATGATGAATATGTTGGATCATTGCCATTGTACTTCTTGGCAGAGGGAACCAGGTATATGGCCAAAACTCCCCGTAACTCCTGCTGCCTTAACAAAAGACCCAGTAAACTGTAGATGCAAAACAACCCCAAAACATGAGTAACTCCCAAACTTATTTCACACGGGGCATGAGTACTTTGTCAACATCAGATTTTTATGACAAACATAAAGGTGAAGAACCTGTCCAAAAAGCTTAATTCTGACAATGAGACAAGCTTCAAACTGACAAATTCAGGTTGCCTCTTTTTGTGGATTCCTATCACAAGAAGCATGTTCTTTGCAAGCCATGAATGCACCATTCATGCATACAACTTTGAATGGTTATGTCTGACACTTTGTGCCCTGAGGATGCCAGTTTGTTTAGGGGCTCCCCAGCTATTGATTTTGGATTTACAGCTGTGTTCTGAACGACATGTCTCACAGTCCATGGTGGAGAGCTATACATGCATCCTCTCAATGGCTGGGTTGCCACTGTACCAGTAGCCCTACACTTCTTAATAATGGACACTACAGAGGAAAGCGGTATATTGATCTTTTTCTGAATTTCTTCATAGTCATCTTCAAACAGAATGAGGCCAAAAATTAGGGTTAGGGTTAGGGTTCTGCAGTCTTCAGAAAGCTCCCTGGCCTTAACCATGATAATGTATATCTATTTGTGTGTGTACCTCTACCTACGCACCACAACAGAGAGTAATAACAGACTTGATGACACCTAGTTTTCCTGATGTTCAATGACAGCGGCAGCTGATTGCTGCAGAAATGATGGAAGGAAAATCAAAGGGGAGATTTCCAAAGGGACAGCAATCAGAGGCTCTGCATTCACAATCAGCAAATCAGAGAGGAGTTTTCCAAATGCAGAGCAATCAGAAGCCCTCCACTCACAATGAGCAAATCAGGGGGAGGGGGGTTCCAAAATGAAGAGCAATCAGAGGACCGGCCCTAACAATCACATTCTCAGCACGTCCAGAGATCGCCATGCGAACAGAAAGCGGAGAGGAGGGGCTGATAGGGGAGTTTCACGTTTTGCATTCGTGCTGCCCACACCCCCCTTAGCCCCCCCCCATGGCCATCCCTCTTAACGTAAAACAGACCCCTGCTTTGGGCCCGGGCTCCAGCGGGCCTGTTTGAAGGGCCCTCAGAGGAATGCAGGATGCGGTCAGCGAGATCGGAGGATAAAAGCTGCAGTGGCACACTTTGACCCCCCGGAGGAGGGGTGTCTGGTCTGGGGAACACTCCAGGGACATGGTTAATCAGTGTAACTGCACCCCAGGGATGTCAGTGGAAAGGCGCAGGTAAACACGGGGTCAGATCTAGACGGGCTGCGCTACCAGCCAAACGCTCTCACACAGTAGCCTGGCAGCGCTCCCAGACGCGCATTTATATCTCCTGCTAAGAGGGACGGTTTTACAGCCGAAGCTCTCGTCAGTTGTGTTTATTACTTCTGTGCCCTGAGAGGCGTCACCTTTGTCCCTCTCCGAATTCCTGCCCCTGGTGCGAACATGGTCACAGCTTTCCTCTTTAACTCTCTTGTGTTAATAGTGTGATATTTCAAATTCACACTCTTTATTGTCCATTAAATTGTGCATGAAATGGAAATTTGTCTGTTATCTTATCATGTTGTGGCTTAGCATAAAAACACATACACCAGTAAATAGCAAACAATGAATGAAAAGCAAACAGTCGCCAACTACAGCAATTGCTAGTTAAAGAACTTCCAAATGACACAAGACCAACTGTCAACCAGCCTCTCATACACTTCTTATCCTATAAATAATCCATTACTAACCCGTGACTAAACAACCAAAAATAATTTTCTAGCTTTTACCATGACACTTATAGGCTGTAAAAGCAAAAACTTCAAGCAGTGCATTAGAGGATCCTGGTGTCTGAGCCTCACTGCTGGCCTGTAGAAGGCTGTAAGTGTGATAGTTTGTCGGTTTTATGGTCTCTGTATTTTACAAAATGCACTTTAGGAGACTGAATTTTACAGTAGGATTTGGTAAGCATAATTTAGGACCTTGTTTTTTAACTGATGTCATCTATGAGGCATTTTTATTTATGTTATTAAGTCTTAAATGCCCTCAAAGCTGGGTGAACTTCACTTGGTCCTAAACATCACTTCGCCCTAAAATAACATACAAACAGCAGTATAGAAACTATGTACAGGTTACATACACTATTGTCCCTATCTTATTGTTGTATTGGTTTTAATCCAGTGGAGTTAGGATATTAATGAATATTAAGGAAGAGTCAGAGCAGGGGTTTTCAAGCAATTGTTAACACACAGATAGCTGAATTATCGTAATGAAAAGTTTAGCAATCAGAATATTCTGAGTAATCAGAGTGACAGAGCATATTAGCAACAGTGTTTTTGCTTACAGAGTGTGGGTCATTTGCAGTAAGTGCCACCCTGGGGCCCTGAGCGTGACTGTGCCCCACTGATCTCAGCGAGATGAATTCAATCTCAGGAAAAGGCAGCATTGTGAGAGACATGAGGGATTAACCACACACAGGAAGAGAGGACTAATTCTACAGCAAAAACGTTTTCTCTGGAACCGCAAACACATCTGTTCTATATTTTGCTCAAGGACTAGTGAATTTACATTGTGTCCCCGTGTGTGTGTGTGTGTGTGTGTGTGTGTGTGTGTGTGTGTGTGTGTGGGGGGGGAGGTTTCTGTGTGTGTGTGTATGGGCATGTTTGCGTGTATGTGGTTGTGGTATATCTGTGTGTGTGTGTGTGTGTGTGTGTGTGTGTGTGTGTGTGTGTCTGTATGGACATGTTTGTGTGTGCACAATGTGTACCTAAAAACAAAGCTCGATCCAGAATGCATGCACTTTGACACCAAAGACCCAGGATTGCAGTGATGCACATTGGTAACTTTATAAGTTCAAATGTTCAGGAACAATAGGCCTACATTCCAGACTATTGCATTACCATGATCCCTTTGAAGGTCATGGTATGAAATTTAAGTAGAAGATGGTAAACAAGACCAATGCTGCTGCAGATCAAACTACAACAAAACCCACTGACTTATGATGTGGGTAACAGTTTTTCTCCAGAACTGATACCTAGAATCAGCCAACATCTGTCCTTAACTTTGACTCAGATTCAAATGGAAATGTTTTTTTTTCTTCACGGACACAGTTTGGTGAATTTAGCGTCTGTACTGAAAAAAGTAACACTTGCATTCATTTGCAAGAGAACAGCTAAGGACAAACTGACTGAATCCAGGGGTGAGGGTCACACGGTAATCTCAGTACATCAGATCCCATGTCTTTTTGTTTGTTTTTTAAAGGGTTAAGAAATTATTTACACCTTTCTAAGGAAGCAGAGGGCAAAAGAGCACCAACAGGAGCAGGGTGCTGGGTCAGCAAGACTTTCCTCTAGATTCTAGAACCATCCGTGGTGCCAACAGAGGTAAGCTCCCTGACTCCGATTGGCTCCCTCTGAGATTAGATACCCAAAAAAGGCACTACAATGCATGGACCAGTGGGTGTCTGAAAGTGGATGATTGATTTGCAGCCATGTTGGACAAACACAGAGGGGGTGAGGGTGAGGGGGTGGGGTCAGCTGAGTGGTGGACCACGAGCAGAGCAGGATTCTTTTCTGAGGCACTGTGAATGAACTTACGATTATCTGAATGTGTCACTCCCTTTCTCCTCATTGTAATGCCTAATGCCTTACAGAACGCAGCAGTTTGTAATCGCCTCCGGATAAGAGTGTCTGTTTAAAACGAATAAATCCAGTGGAACCATAAGCAGGGACGAGACAGGCAGCGGAGTTTAACCCTTTACACTGAACCTGTTTCAAACAAAGTTTTGTGATTCAACTACCCACCAGCACCTGGTGAATTTTTTTTCTTTACTCAGCTGTGTCTGATGCTGTAGCATCGCGATACCTTTGGTTGCACTGGCTAACACTGATCACAGCAAAGAGATCAGAGGCCTTTCTGCTTGGTGAGAGTACAAGGAAAGTGCCATCACATCAGGTGGATTATGCGTAAAAGAAACAGCTCCTGATGGGTGATCTGCAATTAAAATGGCCGCCCTTTTTAATCACACCTCAGAAGCAGGGTCAGGATAACTGATGGATGAAGGTGAGCTCTCTGCTGGCTCCTCCTGCTGCCAGTGGCACAGAATAAGGAGTGAGTGAGCCAAAACCAGGGGGCCCGCCCAGATTTGCAGCCCTGGATTCACCAATGTTCATTTTGGCCGAAGAGCACTGTGTAAACAGAGTCTCACATGAATCTCATATATCTGATATGAAAGATTGTCTGTAAGTGCAAGTGTATATCCTTGCCTGAAGTACAAAACAAGCAGTGAGAATTAATAAAATAGTCCCTCTGGAAATTATTGGGTAGGGGTCTTAAATTGCTATCCTGAGCTGAAACATTTTTTGGGACAGACATCTTCTGTTAAGTCCTCATGAGAGCTCGTAAAGTCAGGAGCAATTAAACACATATTAACTGGAAGGACAGAGACAACGCTGCTGTCCTGACAGCACTCTCCTTTGATGTTTGTTAAAAGATTAGAAGAAACAACACACCACCAAAGCTAAAACAGAACACCACAGCTATCAGCAGGTCCAAAAGTTAACATGCCCAAGCCACAAGTTTTCCACCTCCAATGAGGGGACTATTTAGGCAGGTGCCATTGTCTTTTTCCAGACACTAGCAGAAAATTGTTCGACTTTCAATATTGACTGACTGTGTCTCGCGTCTCTGACCCGACTCAGAAACTTTACACAGGTTCTTGTTTAAGGAATTCGATATTTATAAATAGTTGGATATTTACAAAAGGCTTCCTGCTCTCCTCTGTTTGCGCTGTGGTGTTCAGACAGAGCATGACAGAGATATATATTTTCCACTCCACCAGAGTGCGTGCGCTAACATCAAATGGCGCTCGCCAAACAGTGGTCATTGAAAAAGCACGCCACAGAGCCATCGAATGTAAATGAAGAATTCTTCCATTTTTCCTGGAGGGAGTGTAATTAATGCATGAGGGAGAAGTACAGACTAGCTGCTCATTGTCTTTGATACAATCTCTGTAAACAAATACAAAAATAACATACTGACAACATATTTTAGAATTTTTTTAATCTCAGTCAATATATTTAAAATATGTAATTTATTGCCGTTTTGGTATATTGTTATGTATTTCTGCTTTGCGTTACAGTATGTTAAATGTATTTGCAACATATTCTTGAGCTGAGCAACTTATTTCTTTGTATATTACGATATGTTTCAATCCTGTATGGGTAAGTAACCACAAAGAAGGGTCAAGGAGACCTCAGCAGTTACTATCAGGTTGATGAGACAGATAACATTTTACACAGTAAAAGCAGTATTAAATGCAAATCCACACCAACATCATATCATCGCAAGGGCTTTTTTTACTAAATGACTGGGACTGTCAATACAGTCAAACCAGTATGCATTTCCCATAGAACAAAAAAACATTACATAACTGACTCCTTGCCACTGCACTGTGTTCAGCAGAACCAACAGTATCAACACAAAAGAATATTAAGCTTCAGTCTATCAGTGTGGCTGGACCCTTTGAATCCAGCAGGGTCACAAAAAAGTTCAGCCTTGATTAACTGCTACAGGAAGCGCAGCGATCTCTCTCAGAGTAATCACAGTTTTGCGTAATGTTTGGAAATCGCATTAGGACAGCGGCGGGGGAAACCAGAGGAAGGCATGCAGCTGACGGAGGTGAGGTCCACTCTCTGCGCTGCCATTTCTGGAAAGGGAGAAACTAAGCTTGAGGCGCATCAGAGATGAGCACACACGCGGGCTTCCCTCCTCATGAACAGAGTCCTTCTTTCCCAGACTCAAAACAAGCACAGCACCATCAGAATCCAATGACTTTAAATTAACTTTAAACCTCTTGAACTGTACCCAAGCCATTAGCAAAAAACAAGACAACTATTGTCATCCATCCTGTGGTAACACTTGACATGTAATCCAGTGAGATGCCCTGCGCGCTAATGCGAATGCAGGTGACTCGCTGCTTCAAAACACTGCGTTCGATCAGTCCAGCAGGCATGTGCTCCAACAGCTTCAGAAAGATATCAATGACCCCAAAACTGACCGCGAGCAGACCAGAGCACCCACAGGCTGCCGCAAAGCGCCCACCCTACATACCTGCTACCAGGCGGCTCGTCACGGAGAGGGGACAGCCACGGGAAGCGTCGCACAGAGACCACACAGAATTTCCCGGGTTTTTTTTTTTTTCCGAGAGGGAGCCGGTGAGGAGATGGGGACGGGGGAGGGCGCGGAGGAACGGAAAGAACACCTCAGCGGGGGGCACGAGGGAGCAAGCGCTGCAACAGGAGAGAGGTCTGCTCTCTACATCTGCTGCCTCCTGAAGTGAGCGGCGCTCCGCTGTTCCGCTGCCAGGGGCAGACGTGAGGTAAACAGAGAGGAGCGCTGGAGGAGGAGGAGGAGGAGGAGGGGGAGGAGGCGGAGGAGGGGCCACGCTGGGCTTCAACTGATCTCTTCACAGTGTGAACCCTCTTCCCAAAAACAACACCAGACTGCAACCCACACAGACACAGATACACACAGACACAAACACACACAAACACACACATACAGACACACAGCCAACAGCTGCTTCCCTTTTCTTCCTGTCACTAGTTTGGCGAGTTGGTTGCTGTTTCCACTGAACAGCAAGGGGCTCTGGTCTGTGCATCTCTTACTCCAGTTGTTAGGGCACTGTTTTTGTTTTGTCTTCCATGTGCAACAAGTTGCAAAGGCAAGAAAGGTCACAGGAAATAAAAACAGGCAGGGAATGTCATTAAGATTTCCAAGCAAGTGTGCAAGTGGAATAAAATGTCAGCTTTCCAAACTAAGCTGATATGCCTCTGGGTTCCACCAAAGTTTGTCCTAAAGTTTGACTTACAAATCAACTCAAGTAATAAAGTAGTATACTTCAAAAATTTTTGGTGTTGTCAAACTCATGAACTTAAACTATGTTTGTAAATAAAAAACACTTTGACAATCATTAAATTTTGAGTTTTGTGGGAAAAACTAGGATATTTAAAGCCACTATGCCTTTTGCTTCATCTCTGCATAGTTGCAGCTAATTTGAGGGAGCATGAATTCCAGCCTGAAATACTTGAGAATCCACTGTGCAGAAGCAGAGAAGCAACACGTAGTGCAATTATCTATCAGAAATCGCCCGTTGGAAAATTCCAGTTAGAGCTTCCTGGACCAGATGTTCAGATAGCGCTGGAAATACATTGTCAGCACTAGAACTGCCATCTCTGACAAGCTCTGAAAACGTTTGTTTTTGCCCTTCAAAAAGTGACCTTTAGAATGGGCAGGATTCATCTCCAGCATTCTAAATAGAGCAACAGGATATCCATAGGTCTGCTCAGGCTCGATGACATCAATAACCCCCTGTCCTGACCTCAGGCCACCACCACCTTCCTTTTGTAGAGGGACACGTCAAAAAAAAGCCAGCAGGGCGGCTGTGTTGTTAAGTCAATCACGTGCGCGTTTGTTTCACCGGTTCACATGACAGTCTCATTAGCACTTCCCAGTCAATTGGACCCTCCAGGCAAGAGTCAGGTGACAGGGACGAGGTGGCTCTCCTGCCGCGCTGACATTCTCATCCACGAAGGGAATGCAAAACAAACATGCAAATGGACAAGCGGGACAGGGAACAAGGGAGCTCTCAGGGAAAAAAGCAACAAAAAACTTGACAAACAACAACAGCGGGACGCACCCGAACCGAGGCGCCCAAAAGCAGATGAGATTCTCGTCTGCCGGCCGGGGATGTGCCTCAACCCTCCGGGGGCCTGTCTGTCTTGTTGGAGCCCGAAAATGTGCTCCAGATGCGGTGCGCCCATCCCCCCCACCCCTCAGGGGGACCTGGTGATGCAGTGACACGGTCCCTGTCCCGCCAGTGTCCTTCTCTCAACCGCCCTGTCCCCAGCTGTCCCCGTCCTGACAGGGGACAACAGCGGGAAGAGGCCGCCTTGATTACTCTCCATCGCAGAGGGAGAACGGTGACGCCAGTTGCAGATTCTTCGGGACGGGACCCACTGATTAAAAACAGCGACAGTTGTGAAATACCTCACCAAAGAAAATCCCACAATCCACAAGAACAGACCATGTAGCCACGCACTACTGTAACGGAATTTAAAGAACAACACATTACTGTCACTTCATATTTATCTGTATGCTTCGTTTGCCCCATGACTTCAGTTTATCGCATAATATCTGAAACATTCAAGCCTTTTGCATGCTTCTATGATGCCTATTTTACACAGCATCGCAGTGAATCCCCCCTGAGCGAGTAGAGTCAGTCTGCAACAATGAGTCTGTCAGAAGAGTTACCTAGTGTTGACAACACAACGCTCGCTCCTAAACACCCGCTCTAAACAGCAGGAACAGATTCTCTGTAGTGTATAACTGATAAGGTCACCTTAAACAAAAAAAAGGAGTGCACGAATCCTTGGCCTCCCGGGCCAGCAGAATGGAACATTTTCCACTTGATCTCTCATATCCTGGCAGGGTCCGACATGAAAGGAGCCCAGCGGCCTCTTTTTCATCTCTCCCACCCCGCAGCCAAGTCACACTCATCCTGTTTGCTCCGAGAGGCCGGGGGGACACGGGTGGATGTGGGGGGATCAGGTGACCTGCACAGAGAGGACATGGGACGAACATGGGATCTCTGCTATCCTGCCGGGAGGGGGCCCATGATCAGGTAATGTGGTAAAGACAGGAGCCACTAGGTCACAGCTGAGGGAGGCGAGCAGAAGCAGGGGCAGGTAGGGGCCTGTGGCATATAAAGAGACCAGCTGTCTACCTTCACACACTTGCCGTTCAACAGCAGAACAGCACAAGCGGTGACTCCAGCGAAGGTACCACTGACCCCACTGCTGAATGGCAGAACTCAGACTGTCTCCAACCACCATTCACTCACTCACTCACACACATACACACACACACACACACACACACACACACACACACACACACATACACACACAAGCATGAACATACACACACACAATTAGACACACACATATTTTCCTGAGTTGGTGAGCATTAGTTGGCCCCTGAAAGGCACACCACCCTTCGCACTGTGAGTCTTTAGCATTCCTAGTTAAGATCTAAAAACAAAAGCCTAACAAACACAAAAAGATGTGCTACTAAAAAAAAGACTCAGCAAAACATAGTGGGACGTGAATAGATCTTTTTGTGTGTACTCTGGGGTCTGCTCTGGAGCCAGATGCACTTACGTCTCTATACCCACCATTTCCTGCAATACGTCTTCTGAAAGAAAGCCACAATTAATCACGAAATGTAAGAGGGCTGCGTTCGATTAGACTGACTAACTGTGGACAGATGTAGCGCAACTACGCACACAACCGTGACGGAGCTCAAAATGAAAACCATCAAACTACTGAGAGCTATTTGCTGCCCTCTGCAGGCAGAAGTATGCCATTACCATGAAAGTGGAGGCACCGATATCCCCTGAGTTGAAGTAATTCTTTAAGATAAAAACGCGTGCCCCTTGGGTTCATTATAAGACAAACAAGCCTCTCTTCCCTAAAGAAGGAAATAACACATCAATAATGGTGATAAAAAATACAACAACAATAATAATAAAGAAAAAGAAGAAGAGGAAGAACCACAAACAGTGTGAATCCTCCACAGCCTGATGAAAATTAACCTGTGAAAGAAGTGTCTTGGATTTTTTTTAAATAATCACAGATTGTCTACTCAAAGCCAAATTCAGGAACTTTCTACAGAAAGGACTCTGTCTAGGCCTGTAGAGGAGGTGAAAGCACAACATCTTAGAGTTACTGTCTGACTCAACATCTCCAATGTTTTCAACCAACATGGCCAAAAAAAAGAAGAAAAAACTGCTGAAGTCAATTTCAGAGAGTAAATGGAGCAAGGCCCCTCTGCAGTGATTGCAGGTATGGTATCTGTTTTCACTGGAACATAATGGTACATGCATGAGTAACAGGCCAAGGGACAACAAGAGTCTTGCTCCAAAGTGCATTTACAAACAAACACAGTGGAAGCAAGAGCTTTTCATATTATACTTCTGATTCAAGCTCTGAAGGTGGACCGCTTAACTGTATCATTACAGAGAAGTACATCAGAAGTACAAGCCTGAGTCTCATTTACACAGGCCATCTCATACAGCTTGCATTTAAAAAACTTTGAATTTACAATCTTTGTAGTAGCAGTTCAAATTAAGCACAATGCTCAGAGATACAATGGCAGCACTCCATTTGGGATTTCAACCTGCAACCACCTAGTTACAAGTAAAGTTCCCAAACAGCCACTGAACCCACCCCTGTAATTACACATCCAATTCACCACGGTGATACTGTGAAATTAAAAAAAGCATTGGGATAACTGTGCATGACATGACCTTAAATTAATTTCTCGTGCCAAACATTTGAACTGCAATGGAACCAAGCTGTCAAAGCTACCTGTCAAACAACGCTCCTTCATTACTGTATGACAGAGGAGCAGTCAAAAACAGGAAAAGTCATGCCACAGATAGGAAGTGAATGAGGATCAGCTGTTTTCCACCCCGCTGACACCCGAGGAGCGACATTGAGACAGTGACAGGATGGCAGCGTTCAGAGGCCCACCGAACGGCTGCCAAGCCCCTCGCGGGCCGAAACAGCAGGCCAACCCTCCTACTGTGCAGCGCTACCAGGCACCATGCAAAATGCCACGCGCAAAATGCAAAAATGTGCGGTTTAAGATAAGGGTGCGTCAGAGTACAATTCGACAGGGATGTCCTATTATCGGAACCTCTCCACCCACATTCCCTGACACCGAGGGCCCAGCGTGCTGTGCTGGGTGCAGGCTGGAGGTGGAAGGGCACGGCACTCCTGAGGCGCCTTCCGGAGAAGCGCTCCGTCCCAAAAATTCCAGGCCCAGCATTGTCGCTTTAGGACGAAAAAAGGTCACAAAACAAACAGCAACAGTGCATATACCTTATTGATTAATTTCCGTTTGAGCTCAATAACATCAGTTTACTCCTGGTCTTTCCCTCAGCGAATTCTGATGACTCTCACGCAAATCAGCAAGACTTCCTCTCATAAATAATGCCTTCCTGCAGACCAATTAGTTAAAATTAGCCCATATTATAAACCAGCAGGCTATGTGGGAAAATGATGTGAGAGGACAGAGAAGCCTGTGATCTGGTGTCCTCAAGGACTGGATCAACATGTCATGAATAAAAATAGTACTGAACACATACTGTACCTACATACCTTACATGTACCTGCATATCTTTACTAGAATTGATACTTTTTAGCAAGGATGTGACTCACTGTACAGAGGCTGTGAACAGACTGCAGTGGCCTGGACAAGTCCAGTTCTCCCTCTGAAAGGTTTGTCATTACAGCTGGGAAAAGTCAAATACTGTCACTTCTAGTCCACAAACTCCACCAGGATGACTGTTGGAAAGCCTCTTTGAGAGATGGAATTGCCCAGCACTGATGTCTACTTGTAGATATCATAAACTTTCCCTTTTCATTGCATTCCATTGCATGGACAACACTGACAGTACATAATAAAACAAGCATTCAGGACGGCAACACTTACTGTAAGAGTGGAGTGTATGTGGAAGGACCTCCACAGCAGCTTAGTAATGGAGCAAAAACGGTCCATCCCAAAGGCAGAAAAACACTAGAATCTAAAGATGCTTAATACAAGCACTTAAGTGCTTGCCTCTCTAGAATGGGCAATGATCAATTCACTCCCATTTCCCTATGTGACAACAGTGATACCTGTTAAGGTAAACTGCACTGCCGAGGTATTAGACAGCGCACGCAAAAGCACATCTCCCGGTCCTGGAACCTGTCTCTTCCTCCTTATACCATCTTGTTCTTGCAACGACTCCCAAAAGGTCAAACACAGGAAATGCCATTTAGAAAACCCTCCATTGAGAACGCCACGGTTTTCTAAACAGGACATTCTCCACCCACCGAGAGCGCCCTCGCGGTTCCGCCTGGCTGAAGGTCTCTTTGCTCTGGAGTCTCTTTTCCTACTTTTCCTCCGCGCTTCCACAGACCAGACCGCTCCGCACACCTGATGGGCACCAAGAGCATAGGGCAAGCGCTATCAGGAGGGCACACACACCGTCTGAAGCGCGATCAACATGGCACAACCCCACGCACGTTTAGAACTAAAACCCCACGCGGGAACCATCAATCATTTCAACCGGTGCCAACATTTTCACACCCTGAAATAGGCGTGTTACATTAAAGTCTTCACAGTAGCAATTACCAGTCGGCTACATTTTCTGGAAAGGTTTTTGAAAATTCCAATCGGTTGATCATTGGGGATTCACGTCTTTACATGTACTTTTCACGTCCCCAGTTTAAGCACGAACCCGAAAGCGTTATCATTCTATCCACACGCGCGATCGCGTATTTTAGAACTCTCGTAAATGAGGGGTGTCAGCCGATTTTACGCTTACGAGCCTAAGGGCAGCGGAAGTCTTCGGTTTTCGCCTTCTTTCTCTCTGTCAAACAAGGGCGTAAATTATGGGGGGGGGGGGTTATAACCCCCCCAATAATCAAAACCGGCCAATACAACCCCCCAAATAATCATATTCATGGAGACCTCAACCCCCCCAATGTTCAACCCAAAGTTACACCCTTGCTGTCAAAACTATATCCCAACGAACTGATTTCTATAAAATTCGGTGTAAACGTTGGGTGAGATGAACTGCCTACCATCTCCAATCGCGTGACGAGGCCACTTTACGTGATGTTTTCCTGTCGTACTCGAATAATTCCCGACAGCTCGAGTGGAAATTGTACAACTAAGCACTTGTATGAAAGACGTTGCAGCGTCAGAGCTAGCTATGTCACCCGTTGCCAGCACCTTGCTAGGTTACTTGCTACAGGCTATTTTCCAGTTAGAAGCAGACTGAAATTCTCCCTCTCGCCCCTCCCCCCGAAGTAAAATTAACTTGCTAGGTGTGCAAATTGGAACAACTGGGAAGCCCACCATAGCAGATTATTTCTACAGGGACTGTTCCCAGTGTTCCCATCACTAAATGCTAACCGTGATCTCCATCCATACCGTACTGTAATAGATACCCTCTGCTTGCCTCTGCTTGCGCAAGCCAACATGGATTGTACCCCTCCGGGCTTCTGCCATCATGCTGGAGCAGACTGCGGCGTGACTTGACAGAACACACCCTTATGTAATAGGGGTAGCCCTGCTGTAGGGTGTGGACTGCGGCCCTCACAACCCCTACAGCGTAAACAAGAAAAACAATGAGCTCTCTGAGCTACAGACCAAGATTCCCCATTTTAGGGAACTCATCACGTTCCTGCCCTGTCCTTCAGTGCACTCACGTTAGCAAACCCCGCTGTTTTTCATTTGGCCAGCCTGTGTTGGAATGTGGGCCCAGGGTTGCATGATGTTACCCTATGCTAATTATTAAGCACTGAGCTAATATGTGTGTGGCAGGCTCTGAGGCCTTCAGGCCAAAGCAGCCACATTACTGTATGGGAGATGATGTGGCCACAACTGTGTACAGGTGTTTCTACATCACTTTGAAAAGCAAAGTCAGGCAGAAGATGAGTCCCTCTATACAGTGACCCTGCACTGGAGTGGTGACACATGGCTGCCTTGGTTGCTGTGGGCCTTTTTTCTCTTTAGTGAGGGATCATGGGTAGAAACATATGCTTTAGTCCAAAACTGTGGGTGGGTTATTCATCCACTTTGAAATATGGTGTTAGGACACAGACGAGGGACCCAAGAGCAGACCACGCACAATCAGGGTTAAGTGCATCTTTATTATTAAACGGCAGGCAGAGTTCGAGAGCCGGGAACAGGCAGGGTCGGTAACTGGAAGGGAGTCTGTGGGAAAAACCAGGGCGAAGTCAGGAACAGGCAGAGTCAGGAACCGGTAGACAGTCCGAGGGCAAATCCAGGAGCGAAGTCAGGCAGAAGATGAGTCAGGAATGGGGCAGGCAGGCACACAGGGCAAAAACGGCAGGCAGAAAAACCAGGACGGGGCACAGGCGAGATCGAAAGGCACAGAAAAGCACAAGGAAACAAACGGCGGGGACAAAACAGGTCACAAAAAACACTGCTACAAACTAGCAACGAGACAGGAACAGGCAGGGCATAAATAGGGCAGAGCAGACGAGGTGATGGGGAACAGGTGAGCTGGCAGGCAGGTGGCGGTGATGAAGCAACGAGGCAGGCGGGGACAGGGGCGGGGCTAGAACACGAGGAAAACAAAAGCACATGGACAGGGGAAGAAAACAAACACACAGCTAGGGGGCCGGGGCACTGACATATGGTTTCATAAAACAGAGGTATTATAATAATAATAAAAAATAATATGTATCATGAAGAATGAAGTCAGTCTCTTAAATCCACTTTCTGCAGATGTAATTTTCCTCTCCAAAAGGTCAATGCTCATATTACTGTCACTTTATGCAGGAATGCAAAAGAGAAGCACAAATAATTCTCTGCAAAGCTGAAACGATTACCTCAAATGTGTAAAATATTAAACATAGTTATGAAAAATATGAAAAAGTGTGAGTGTGTGACTACAGGCAGCAGGCATCAGAAGCCTTCTTAATGTCTGAACATTGATAGTATGGTTGTGTTTAGGTCTTGAACAAAATACAATGAATGTGCTGTCAGGTTCAATGTCTCATGTTGGCTTTATAACAACAGATGCCATGTAACATTCAGATCTTACTCTTGAACATTTGAAAACTCGCACCGTAAAACCACTCCTTACATTGAAACATTCAGGCAAGCTTTGAACATCAACATCACAATGTGCATTATTCAATATTACTGTAGTGAGAGCAACCAGTCAATAGAAAGCACACTAATTCAACCCCTAACAAATGTAAAACTTTCACTGAGTCCACCTACAAAAAGAGTCTTCCTTCACCCACACCATGCTAACATGGCCACCTTTGAAATCTCCAAAGACATGAGATGTGTCACCCATTTATGCTAGTGGATTTTTCCTAAAGCAATGTAGATTAATTAACTTACTCAAACATACAACACTAGCACACCACATGAGAGCTGAACCTGCAACCTGCATCGCTAGTTAATAGTTGAGTCCTCTGCCATGCCACACTGTTGCCCGTGTGGTGCAAAGGTTAGTATGAATGTCGTGCTCTGCCATATTACAGTAACTGAATGGTCTTTTCAGCATTGCAATTCAATTCAATTCAATTCAATTTGATTCAATTAAATTTAATTCAATTCAATCCAATTCAATTCAGACCAAGCACTTTTTATAAGAGAATTTGTTTTCGCTGATTGTCTCCCATATCTGGTTTCCCAACTGATATAACTTAAACAATTTTCTTATGTTTCCAAAACTTCCCAAAAAGCAAAAGCAAAAATCTCAAAAGCAAAAACAACTTTCACACTGCTATGATGTCATGCAAGGTTTCTGTCACAGTATAAATTGAAAATTGTGAAGAATCAGAAGATGGATTCCCAATTTGAATCATTTAGTCCACGGAATAACCCATATTCTGGATTTAAATGTAAGAACAGTTAAACGAATACATCAAGGAAACAAACCCATCATATTCTGCAAGTGAGTTCATTCTTAAACAATGGTACTCGTATCATTATTACTGTGGCATATAAAGGCCTGCCAAGGCATCTCATTGTAACTTTATAACTTAATTAACTTGTAGTACATCAGTGTTGGATGACATTTAACAATTTTTGCTGCTTGTTATACAATACCATATACTTGCAATTCTGACTTCAAAATACTATTCACCTTCAGCATCAATCCAGCCAGAAAGTCCAATCAGTTACTTGTTGGCACTCTGACACTAATGCTGCATAATCAATGTTGAGACATGCGGCCTAACGTTAAAATGCATTTATTTTTATGCGGTCTGAAAATGTCAGGTCAGCAGTACATTTTTGGCTCAATGAGGAATTACCCCGTCCTGATGACAAACCGGAGGACAGCATTAAGCTGATCCCATCATTAAGATCACTGAACGTCTGAACTAAGTCGGCTTTGTTCACATTCCTACTTTCAGGGAAAGAAGGAGGGGAAGAAAAAAAACATAAAATCCTTCATAATGATATTAAGTCCAATTAAAATCATTGTTACTGGGGCGTACAGGCTTGTACGCACGTTTCATGTCTGTTGCAGCGTAGCGTGTGAGCGCACTGCATGAGGAGGACGCCTGAGCTCAACCAGGAAGTGCGAAAGGTGACGGAAGTGACCACAAAGTCAGCCCTTTTCCTCTTCTGTGCCCTCATTCATCCATCTTGTGATAAAAGCTCTGAAAGGGACCATTTTGGGCTGGGCTGTAATTGCACTGGGAATTTAAGGGGGAAGTGGAGAGCCAGCGGTCGGCTTTGATGCTCCCGTTTGCTGTCGACGCACAGGGGGTCTCGCGTTGGATTCGGGAAGCACGTGCACCACCCCGGCTGTTATTTTCACAATGTGTGCTTATTGCATGTGGAGATTGCCGCAGATAGCATTGATTTATTTGTCAATTAATATATTAACCCTCCAAGCTCTTCCTTGTTTGCATTGAACACAGAATATTTTTTGATCTATCACCTTAAATTAATTTCATTTGGAGAGTGTGGGCCTTGCTGAAATCAGCTTGTATTTATGTTCTGTCTAGGTGAATACTACTCTCAAAGCTTCACCAGGAACGTTGTTCTATCAGCTGGTGCAGTCTGGATGACTTAATGTTGAAACACTTCAATTTGTAAATAAGAAAAATGTGTTCATTCGCTTTCTACAGTGCGCGGTGGATTTTTTTTCCATGAACTACATTTACTTGAACCTTGATAAACTATAGTTAGTTTGACAATTCCGAAAGACTTACATAACTTTAGGAATGAACTAACAGAAAACGGTGTAGATCTATCCCATTCCCTAAAATACAAGACATAATCAATGATTCAAACATTGCAGGAAGCATTATTAACTACTATTTGTTGCATTAAACGCTAATGTATGCTGTTTTGGTTATTCCTATACACCTGTAAGCACACAAACACAAACATGCATTACATTACATTACATTATTGTCATTTAGCAGATACTCTTATCCAGAGTGACTTACACGGGTTATAATTCTACCCATTTGTACAGCTGGATATTTACTGAGACAATTGTGGGGTAAGTATCACATATCACATACACATACACATACATACACGTACACCCTCTGTAGTTACATTCACCACATCTGTTTGTATGAAACTCAGTAAAAGTGTATCAACAAGAAAAAAAACCTCTAGGTACACTTACATCTCTTATATCTCTGTCCTCCTCATCTTTGTAGACAGTAAAGAAGAGGGAGACACTGGAGAAATTTCCACCAGCTGCCAAATGAAAGTGCCAGGCATTTTAACAAAACACGCATTTTACGAGCCAGTAGGGATGGCTATTAATTTACTATGGACAGACAGAAACGCTGGTGTGTTTTAGCTCTCCCTGTAAGAAAAACTATTTTTTTCCATCTTTTCATATATTTATTTATTGCTCCTTGATGCGTTTCAGTTCCTCTGGTAAGGTTTGCATGAACAGATTTATGCAAAAGCTTTGAAATAATATATCATTGAGGAATTTACAGTATTTCCCCCGTCTGGGATTTCATGTGCTTGGATGAGGCTGACTGCCTGTCCCTGTGCCCGTGACAATCCAGCCTAGACCAATCAGCTCTAGGATAAAGGGAATCTACGCAGTCAGTGATTGGTACCCTAGTCTGGATCCCCCTGAGATTTAAGTCTTATCAAGAAGAGAGGTGGGGGTCGGATTTGCCTCTGGGGTCAAGTCAGGTTTCCTTTGTCTTTTTTGGCTTGATGTCCTGGTCTTATATACAAGTCCCTCTTATGCAACCGAGCCAACTTCATACTACTTCCCTGCAAGAGAGCTTGCTGTTTTCACAAGGACACAATCTGGCTATGATCATTTTAGCTTTCCTCCCTGCTATTTTTTACATTGGTTATTATCCTGCTTGAATCATCCCATAATTTTAATATCATTGGAAAATTGGAACGATATATTGTTTTGCAGCTGCTTCAGGCCCTTAATCTTACTCTGATTCGTATTGTTTTGCCTCTGCCATTCTGTCACTCTCTCATCTTGCCTGTATCATGCTGTCTGTTATGTATCGCTCTGTCATTTGCTTCTGCTCTGTAATACGATTGCTTTGTTATCTAGCTGTTATCTGGGTTACTGCTTTTGTCTCCTGCTGCTGTTTGATTCTACTGCGCAGTCTCTGGTCCCATCTGTTTCGCATCATTCATCATTTGCTCCAGTCTGCAGATACATATATGTATATATATGTAGGCTGTCTTATACAATGCTGTAATAATAAATGTATAAACATTGCATAAATATTGTATTTAATTTCTTGAAGTGACTTCTTTGTTTTGCTTTGAACAACACTCCATAAGGATTCCATTGTTTGAGGTGTTATACTAAAATGAAAAAATAAATAAATTGTTTGATTTGTGTATTGACAGGCCGTTGTTGAATTCCGTTGCATTAAATAAAACACTATGTAGTGTTATTGTCACAAATAATTATAACAAACAGTAAATAGCACTTGTCTCTTATTTGTAAAAGCATGTGAGATCCAGCACTATCAAGGCCATGAGAGAAGCAGGCGTTACTGCATGATTAAATGAGAACCAAAATGAACCAAATGAGAACCGGCCGCTACACAGGCCAGTATTCAGAAACTTCATTAAGATCTGCACTGTAAGCTCATTGGCTGAAGAGCTTCACTGACCACACAGGAAGTGATACTGTGGTGTTAATCCTGGGCTGGACACCAGCTGTCCCATATAAAAATAAAAATAAAAAAACGATGCCGGATTCATGGGTCAAGTGGGGTTTTAAATACCTCTCTTTTCCACAAATCCTTCGAATATATCTCACCAGCCCAGCTTCACAACAGATGGGAGGGAAACTCCGCTCTTGGACCCGACTGGAATACGGCGCATGCCTGCTGGCGAGTAAAATGTGACTAAAACCCGACAGCCTAATAAATCAGCAAAAGGCCCTTCCTCACTTCCCCCTTCCACATGGAGTTATTTATATCAAGCTCCATCCCCGACGCATTGGGCAACACGCTTGACGCTGGAGGGTTGCATCAAATATTCTCAAATATCAGGCTGCGGTGCCAGCAATTTTAACCACACTTCCAACCGGTGCCCTCTTTGCCAAAAGACCTTGGGAATGGATGCGCCCCAATCCCCAGTTGTGAAATATTAATTGAGCAAATATCAAATTAGTGAGCTCCCAGAGCGGAATACAGTGGTGTGCTTTATTTCAGTCAACTGAGTAAGAATGTTGTGAGTAAGAAGGCAATGGCCACTTTGGGGAAGTGCTGCACAACTGAAGGTAAAACAATGTGTTAGAATACGAGAGCACTGGGGAGCACTGTGCAGGGGTGCTAACCCCCCTGACTTCACTCTGGTGTCAATGACAGTGAAAACTTGAGAGGTTTACAACAACAGTGCTACAAAGTGAAAAGTACAGTGGAATAGCTGGTGTTTGTATAGTAATGCATGCACAATGGCATTGGCACTTCAGATTACACAATTTCACCCCTCACCGACAGATTTTAGCCTCTTTCCACAGACTCACAGAACTCCTGAGAGCCAGACCCCTAACTGCCCCACCACCACCATCCGGGACAAGGGTAATTACTGAATTTCCATTGTGATCAGATAAATGGCTGAACAGCAGAAAGATCCCCACTGGATTCCTCTTTAAAAAGGCATTCTGCACAACTCTGGCACAGCAGCCACCTTTGTGGAGTCAGGAGCTGTTCAATTCCAACTGATCTCCGAGCCTGGTGTTACACTTAATCAGTTACTGAGGTATTATGCCGTGCTGCCCGTGTGACACAGAGACACGCCACCGAGACGGTGGGAAGACAGAGAGAACAAGTGCCTCTGAGAGGAGCGTGGATGAGGCAGTAGGGTAGGAGCGAGGCTCTCTCTGTGAAGAACGAGGCAATTTAGACGAACAATTACTGGCTGTATGTACTTCCTAATCAGCGCCCTCACATCACGAACTACACAGAGCAAATGCTGGTGAGCCCCTGGAAGAGTCGAATCGCTCGCAGATTGCTTTCCCAAAACTTACCACGTAGTAAAACTGCATGTCCTGGCGCACGAGATCCTCCGTCTGCATCACGGTCGACTTCAGTCCGTGCAATCCATCAGAGAGCGAGGAGCGAGAGGCGAAAGGGAAAGCCGAGCACGGGGGGTTTGGTCTCCTCGTCTCGGCACGAGCCTCCCTCTCCCCTCCCCTCGCTCCGTCAGCCTGGAGGTGCTGCCCATCAGCTGGGAGGCAGCCCAGCGGGATGTCAGCGCGGCGTGGTGCGGGGCGTCTCTCTCTCTCTCTCTCTCTCTCTCTCTCTCTCTCTCTCTCTCTCTCTCTCTCTTTCTGTCTCTCTCTCTCTCTCTCCGGGGGTGATAGCGGTCTTTCCTGTGCCGAGCTGCTGCATGTGCACGGCCACAGATAAAGGCAGGCGCTCAGAGAAGCCGCAGCGGCTGCCCCTGTCAGCAACAGGAAGCATGTGGAGCTGGCAGCCCTGTCCCTGACGAGCTCGTTCCTGTCTCCCCGTGAGGGTGTGTGGGGGTGGGGAGGGGGGATGGGAGAACGTCTCAGGCCCAGCTCTGCTGGTTTCCCGGGAGAAACGGACGAATGATCCCTCAGAAGAGGGCATGGAACGTGCCCCCCAACTTGCAGCGACGCAGGGGGCATTAACTCCTGATGGAGGAACGCATGGCTTTTCTGGCAACAGCTGAGCGGGTGATGGACACACTCATGCTGCTGATTGGCATTGCACTGAACAGCCCTAGTTCATGTCCCTTGGTCTGCATGTACCTCCATACAGGTACTGTGTGGGGCAAGAGGTTTCAGGCCTATGCAGGTGACTGACACCGAGATGTTGAGATATGGCTGAGGTCAGGTCTGCTCATAAACCACGAAAAACTACAACCCACTTCCAAGCCTCTGCAAAAACTACTCCACATCACGTTATATTGGAACAGTGTGTAAGCCAAATTGGACAGCATCAGCGAACTAAAGGAAATCAATTAATAACGAACAGCTGCACAAACCTTAGCTCTAACTCAGGCGTATCATATAACTTAGGTGGACGTACTCATGCGTATTATTCATTGTGGTTGAAGATTAAAAGCTTATGTCGGGAGGCTGCAGAGTAAGAGCGTTAACAGCACTTACGTACAGACTTCAACAGGTAGTGCTGTTAACATGATGACCTGGGTCAATGCGGAGGGAGATGTGACACCTGATGGTGTGGGGGTGTGGCTGAGTGCTGAGCAGCAGGCGGACAGGCCAATGTGAGAGTGGCGGCAGGTGCACTGGGCCAATGTGTGACCTCGAGTCTGCGACTGACGAATCGCGGGCACCGACTCAACCCGCAACGCGAGGAGCTGGCCACCGCTTCAGCCAATGTGCATCTTGGCTTCTCAGCTGGCAAAGCTGAGTGGATGAGCCAGATTTCTGGGCAAGATCCATTCTGACTTAAGGCAAATTTAAGGCCCCTGCTTTCTGCTCAATCACAGGAGCAAATACAGCTCTATTCTTGGGCTGGCAGAGTAGGAGAATACTCATTTATTCATGCCACTGTGATATTTATGTTGGCTGAAAGCAGTTACACAACATGTGTAGGCAGAAATTTAACACATTTCAGTATATAACCACAGTCGAGAGACTTGAGTGATGGATCCCCATTCACTGGATACAGGCAGTATCACACACACATTGCAGGCTACAGACACATCTCACCTTTGTGTAAGGGGGTGGGGGAATTCACTTGTTGACAACACCTGTCTTTGAATTTTTTTTCTTTCTCTGGACTTAATGGGATCCCATATCAGACTGCTGAGATTACCTTTAGTGATGTAATTTGCTTATTCCAGTAAAATCCAGCAGCAAGGCTCATGAATAAATAAACTGAATGAATGTTGTGGTTACAGAATGTGTCAGATGTAAACATTGCAAATTTCCCTGCAAAAGGTTTATCTGCATCGTGAGCAAGTATTTTTTTAATGAGCGCTGACAATGACAGAACCACAAGAGGGCAGTATAACCATATCTTGTCAAACAGCTAAAACGTTACATAAGCTTGTGATGGAGTCAATGATGACTAGTACTGTCTCATAACAGGGCTCATGTTTTAAAATAATGTTTGCTATTTTAAGTTCAAAGAAATAAATATTAGCGTTAAAGGTACGAGAAAGACATTAATACATGTTCTGACAACTGGAGAAAAAAATATAAGACCTTAATGACTCAGTGGGTCCTCACAACATGGCAAATGCAGCAAATGTCTTAGAAATGGGTGTATGAAGATAAGGCCTTCAATATATATGTTCTTTCAAATAATGAACCCCTGGATACAATTTCGTTTATTTGAAAATATTGGTGTATAGCTACAGGAAGGTCCCTAGGCTGAAAGTCAGTGCATCATTTGCTTTTAATCAACTGGTTTTATTTTCAGCAAACTGAAAGTTGTCAGATGAGGGGGCAAGCATCTGAGGAGATTGCCTCCTCTAAAAAATAAAACAAACAAACAGTCAGCAAGCGGGTGATAAGCAAGAAAAATAATTTATTTTAATGATATAATTTCATTACATCCGCAAGACATAGCTGCTTCCAGACTCACAGCTACATTTCATACTGCTGGACACTGCGTTAATACTCTGGATTCTTTCAAAAATGTCCTTCCGATGAGAAATAACAAAAATATAATCGCCAGTTTTCGTTTACGAGACAGCCTGGCTTGCCTTCCATTCTCGAGGGGGAGGGGAACTCTTTTTTTTTTAAAGCTTTTCGGGTTTAGCAGTCTGTCAGACTTTGCAGAGTGCTTTTGACGCAGAAGGGGAAAGAGGGACGAGCCACTGCACTCCTTTCAAATTACCTCTCAGTTAATCATCCCGACCCGCCACCCAGCTTCGGCTCTTTCCACCATGATTACACTTCACACAGCTTTTGATTTACTGCGGTCCTGTCTGTCCTAAACTGCAACAACCTGGCAGCTGTAAATAACCAACCTCCCGCCACGTGATGTTGAGCAAAATAGACTTGTGTTTGCTTTTCTTTTTGTCCTCTATCCAAGCCGGTTGCCTTCCCGCCTTTGAGAATTTAAGCTCCCTATTGACAGTTAAAAGGCGCCCAGGATCATTCAAGGAGATGTCAAAACCCAGAGAAAGTGTTTGGTTGGCCCAACTAAGCATTTATAAACAGGCCTTGAAAGGGTTGTTTACTCGAAATGCACTTGGTACATCAAGCCATACACTCTCCCTGGGGTTCTCTTTCAAATGCTCATAAGCCTTTTTCTCCTCAAGAAAAATAAAATTAATTTCAAGCTCCAATCACATACAGACAGTGTCAACTAGATGTCAACTGCACAGTACAGTAAACTACTGATAATTTTCCATGGAACAGGCCAAGATGCCCTTTAAGAAAAGCTTTAAAAATTGAGTCCTGGGAGCTGTGGCGAACAGGAAGTGGGTAGAACGACAGGAAATGGCAGCAGATCAGGCTGGAGTGTTGGCACAGAGCTAATTACGATCCCATGGTTAGCTGAATTAAAATACCCAATGGTTTGTTTTACTTGGCGCTGTTGCTGCACTCAGCCACTAGAGTGTGCAGTCAGTACTCTGCAGTATCGGGTACCCTGCAAAACCCCCGTCCCACTTGTAATCAGCGCCTGCCAATTTCAAAGTTCTAATTCCTCGACACAGTTGATTGGACAATGGAGCACATTATGATGTACCCACTGAAAAAGAGTTTGGAATGGGATATAGAGGACTGGGGGTGGGAGTGTGGGGGGGGCATCTCACCAGAGTCAGGGATTAACAATATTGCCTTACTAAACTATACGTCGCTCTACTCAAAGCCAGTTTTGCGAAGAGTCGAATTGCTGTGTGAAAGTACGCAGGTAATCGGCCACAGACTTAATGGAGATAGGGTCAGAATTTGTCACCAGCTGCCATGTACAACAGCAACATTATCTTGAAGCTGAAAGGCTCGCAGAGCTTCAGAAAGCCCCTGTCGTCCTGTTTTTTTTTTTCCTGCCTCTCCCCCGCTCTTTACATACACTTCCTTACTTCTGTGTCTCTGTCCACCATAATGTGTGTACCTTTAGGAAGGCTTACGAATAATGGAGGAAAACAGTAGAGAGTACACAAGAGTAGTAATGACTATAATAATTGTAATCATAATAACAAAACTCTGCATACTCCTAAGAAAGTGCAATACCAAGGCATTTAAAAAACACAGAGGCATCACGCCAGAGTACAAGGCAAACAAACACTGGTTTTCTTTTTTTTGTTTCATTCACTAAATATTTAAAACAAGCGTCACTCACTGTTTTTTTTTTTTAAACGTAGTAATTTTGTGTCATTTTTTTCCTTTTTCTTTAGTTTTTTTGTCTTTATGAGATCGTCGGATTACCTGACAGACTGATACATGACGATCATCCAGAACCCAATCTGGAGCGCTGTCTCTCCGAGTCTCTGTTAGAAAGTCAGAACAGATCTGAGCCGATGGGGTTCCTCTGTGTGAGAGAGGGTGGCGATTCTGGCTCGGTAGCACCAGGAGTTTGTCTTTACGTTTACTGATTGAGAGCCAGAGAATGCAGTTTGCCGTAGAAGAGAAGGAAGGAAGAAGGAAGAGTCTGTGAGCATGGCAGCCTTGTCCACATTTCCCCCCGAGCGCGCTGGCCGAAACTGGCTCAGGAGGGATGACCCGGCCCTCCTCAGGTCCCCCGGTACTCACGTTTCGCCGTTTGAATTTCCTCATTTGTTTCCTTCAAACAAACATTTCTGTTCCTCTGTGTCTCTGTAAATTCCTGTATGGATGCCCCACCCCCACCCGCCCGCCCCACCTATCCTCCCCCTTCAGTTACACGGATGGAAAAACAAAACCAAAAAAAGGTTTCCGACTGAAAACACAATCTGAGCTTAATGATGCTGAAGGTTGCATCCTGTCTGTGACATTCAGTGACATTCCCCAGTCTCGGCGCGGAGACGCAGCCATCCCTGCCTGGCTTCCATGCATAGTCTCTATGGCAGTAAAGTGACGGTACTATGGCGTTATGGCATAGACGCGTGCGGCAGGCGGTTCTGGTGTGACAGGGCGGACCAAGCAATCTGCTGCACCACCCCAAAACTCAATGGAGTGCAAATGGACAGGGCAGCGTGGGGGGCGAGAGGGGGAGGGGGTCAGGGTTGGGAGTTTGGGGGACGGCTTCGGACACCAAGGCCGTTTTGCATCCAAAAAGGACGAGTGTCTTCCTCCTTCTCCCTGAAACTTTTGTAGCTCACCAAGTGCGTCACGTACTGTGTTGATATTATGTACACCCACACCAAAACCGAAAAGGGCCTCCTGAGTTTAAGGAACACCTGAGTGTGTAGCAACACCGGACGGCCGTGGTCTTTCGGGCACCTCCACAACGTTTGTCTCTCCCGCCTCCACATCCTGGGCACATGGATTTCGCCTCGACCACCTCCCCTCCCCCTCCCCATCCCGCTCTGTCCAGTCCTGAAGGAGGGTTCACAGGAGAGAACCCTCATCAACCCTTTCATTTTTGGTGGCTTTTCGTTCTGTACAAAGCTCTGTACATCTAGGCAGTGTGGAGATCTGTCGTAACAATTCAAGCTGTCTTGCATGGCGTTGCTCTTTGTGTCTCTTTGATCCCAAGTGTAATGCAGCCATTATCACATTGGCAGTTTTAGCAGGCCTGGTCACACCTATATATGTGTTTATATAATTATATATATATTTATATATCTATGTATATACTTCCGCTATATTTATGTATGCAGGTATGTATAGCTATATACAGGTTAGGTCATACCCAGACTTTAGTTGAAAATACCAAACAAATAACAAACAAAAAATACGCTGTCTCCGGTAATGAAAGTGCTTATGTTTTTTAAACAAGAGGGATGCCAGGTCCTGCTTGCTAATCTTTGTGGAATGTTTTCGATTCACTTCATTGTTATATTTTTTTTGTCTTTTATTGAGGAGACCTTCAGATGAGCTTCACATTGTGTCTTCAAAGGATGATTCAAACACACCTTGACATTGTGTTTTGTTTCTGTTTACTCTGATGTTTTAAGTGAAGCTGTCAGCGCCTCACTTCACTGTACTCCATCCAGCTCTGTCGAAAATATACACAGGTACCTCCATGGAATCTGGGCATGTAGATCGTAGTTCTCGTTGCAGGCTGACAGCAGGCGTTCCTGTCGCGTACCGATGTCGTTGCTCCAGGATTGCCGACCTCCGCGCGGGGCTTGGGGAGTTCTGTGTTCTGATTTCTCGAAAAGCAGGCGGCCTTTCATGTGGCACCCCCTCGGCGGAAACCAGTCCCTGGACTGCACCCCTTTCCCCGTTTCGGCCGACGTCCACCACAGCTCGAACGGCAAACAAAAAACGAAAACTCTCCCGAGAACGAGAACGGAAAAAGCACCCCCTCCTAACGGCCTGGCGAAGGGAAGATCTCTGTAAATGAAAGCCTCACCACAACACCAAAAGAATTCCCAGCACGCAGCTGGGTCAGTCAGTGGTCCTGGGGCGGTTTTGGGCCGCCGGCCGCGTCGGGGTCCAGCTGGGAGAACTCGGTAACGCGGCGGGCCAGCGGGTTGGTGCTCCTCAGCAGCTCCATGGCGGAGACCCGCGTGCCCGTGCTGGCCTTGCCGCCCTTCTTCTGCAGCAGGGCCATGAAGTTCTCGTTGCGGGAGCTGGAGCGGTGCGAGCTGCCGAGGGTCAGGGCCCTCACGTCCCCGCTGCTCTTCACCGGCGACACCAGGCTCTGCCGGCTGCCGAACGAGTCCACCGGCTCCTTGCGGCCCAGAACCTTCCGCTTTGACCTGGAGGGGGAGACAGACACAGCACATGATGAGTTAAAAAAAAAACTAGAAAAGACAACAAAACAAACAAGTGTGCTTTAACAAGGGTTTGCAGGTTGGGACTTCAAACATCTCTTTCTGTATCTGACGGGTAGTGTTGCGCTGCCCTCAAATTAATTTAGAAGGATACCAAATGCTTCGATCATATCATGCCCTTGGCAGAGATTTCATCAAAACAGTACAAAGTTTCATCTTTTTTTTTGCAGGAAGAACTAAAAACCACTCAGGTTCAGCACCGCAAAAGCGGTGTCCACAATTGAAATAATCCTCATTCTTAAGCTCCCACACACTCTGCGTATCAGGGCAGGATGAGGTTTTACGTTCTCACATGTCTGCCCCTCAGTCTGGTCCTGCAGTCAGTACCTGTGAATGATGGTGAACAGGTCCTCGGTGGTGTGAGGTGTAGAAGTGGGAGCGATCACATCATCCTCCGCCTCCTCTGTGATGTGCAAAGCGTTTTTCTCACTCACTGAGCTGCTCTCCTCAATGATTTCATCAAGCAAGTTTTCTGTAGGCATAACAAATACGATTATAAAGACAGATAATTTTCATCAGTGACACAAATTGTCCATTGAACCAATTCTTCCCCAATTAACATAAACTAAGGAATACATAATAGTTATGAAAAATGCCTATAGAATTGATGTTCAAAAGATCATTTTCACTATTAATTGTTTTAACCACAACACAACCACTGCAACTATATATTGCAGTCTATTGTAACTCAGGATAAATCTCATATTTATATTTTACACAATAATAAGACTCCAAAACAAACAATGTGGCTGAGAATCAGTACATCTGCTCATATGCTTACTGCAGGTGATCTTGCTTTTAAGATTAAATATTAAAGTTTAGGTTAACATAGGTTAAATAAGGGAACCTGCGTTTCCTACCTGTCAAAGCCTCAGCAGTGGGCAACTTGACATCCAGCTTGACATCCAGCTCCGGTTCAGAGTCCTTTGGACCCAAATCATCTACGGTGACACTGTGGTGCTCATTGTGGGCTTCCTCATTGTAGACTTCCTCATTTTGGACCTCCTCATTGGCTGGAGGCTCCTCAGAAGAGGGAGCCCCGCAGGGGGACTGCGAGCCACTGTCCAATGGAATAGCCTGCCTGTCCACGGTCCCATTGGCATGAACCGTGTTGGTGGGTAGCAGCAGGACGCTGGGCTTCTTCGGGACCGGCGGGGGCACCTTGGGGCGCTTCTTGTCCAACTCAGCCAAACAGGAGATGGTGATTCTGCTGGGCAGGGTCTTGCTTTTGTCCTGCATCTCAGGGCTGCTGGAGGTGGGCAGTTCCGCATGGTCGGTTAGTGGCTGCTCTTCCAGGACCGGCTGCTGTTGCAGGGGCTGCTTCAGGACCTCCTGAGCCACCCCGGGGCTGACCGGGGACTGGGGCGGCTTCTTGGGTTTGGGCTTCCGCACCACCTTGTAGATGTTCCCCACCGGCATGGGGCGGTCCACAGGAGAGGGAGGCGGGGACTCCGGAGCCAGCGGGGAGTAGGAGTTGGACGAGGAGGGGCACTTGAGCATGAGGTTGAGGGGCCGTTTGGGTAGAGGAGGCTTCATGGCCACGGGAGGCTTGGGCTTGGGGTCGGGGCTCACCGGCGGGCTGAGGTCCCTTCCCTGCTCCTCCTCGATGATGTCGGAGGAGCCGTCGGGGCTGTCGTCGGCCTCCGAGCGGCTGACGGAGCGCAGGCGGATGTTCCGAAGGTCGGTCTGGGTCACCATGGGCATGACCGACTGGCTGGGGCTCAGCTTCTGGCCCTGCTTGCCAGCGGTGGACGAGTCAGAGTGTCGCCTGCTTGCCTTGGGTTTGGGCTTGATGGCAGACAAGTCCAGGTGTGAGGTCACAGGCAGCTCGAAAGACAGGCGCGACCTGGCGGCCTTCTCCCCGGGGGAAGTGGCGGGCAGGGAGGACTTCCTCTCCGGGATCTTGGGGCGCATCCTGCAGCCCAGAGATGAGGGTCCCGTGATGAGGGAGGTGGGCAGGGTCGGCGTGGGGGTCTCGGACTGGCTGGAGTAGCCGCTGGATGGAGACATGAGGCCCAGAGGTTTGAAGGGAGAGATTTTGGACTCCGCTTCCACGGAGAGCTGGGAGGGCGAGGTAGCGCGGGAGGTGGAGGGGGAGTTGAGGGACTCGGTGCTGCCGCGCACTTTCATGCACTCAATCACCGTGGTTCCCGTGGCCGTGCTGGAGCTGGACAGCGACCTGTAGGGGTCGCTGGTCTTCCATTCGTTCAGCTGCCAGTGGCCGGGGAAGGACAGCTCCGACTCTCTGTCGGGCGCCTGGGTGTCCTCTGTGGTCGGTTCACCAGGGAGGGCCAGGTCCTGCTCCTCCTGCAGCGGCTTGGAGGCCACGAGGAAGTCGGGCTGGAAGGAGTCCTCCAGGTGGTCCCCGGGGAGGAAGAGGCTCTTGGGCCGGCCGTCCCGGAAGCGCCCCTGGGCCTGGGGGCTGCTGCCGCCCAGGTTCTTCATGAGGGACACGCTGCGCACCGGAGGGGGCGGCTTCTTCTTCGGCTTCTTCAGGGAGATGCTGCGGGACCTGGTGCGCGGCCGGCCGTCGGGCAGGAAGTCGCCCGCCGTCACCGAGACGTTGTCGGTGCTGGCGCTGCCCTCGGAGCTGCCGCTGGGGTACAGCAGGGCGTAGCTCTCGGCCCCCTCGCGGGGCGGCTCGGCGCAGCAGACGTTGTCGGCCGAGCAGAAGGAGCCCGAGTCGGTGGGCGTGGAGAGGGAGCGCTCGCGGAACTTGAAGACGCCGGCGCGGGCGGACCTCTTCTCCCGCTCGCCGGGGCTCGCCGCCGCCCCCTCCGTCTCGCTCCTCCTGCCCACGGGGGCGTGCGCCCGGGCCGATGGCTCCATGGATATGGAGGTGAGCGAGTTGGAGTGCGACCCTGAGCTCATGGAGAGGCCTGAGGAGGGGCACGCCGCGCCGGCGGCCTCTTGCTGCGACGCGGGCGCCTTGGCCACGGGGCTGGGCGCCAGCACGTAGTTGGAGTAGGAGTTGTTCCAGGACGGGGAGAAGGTGGAGCCCTTGGGCCCGTTCCAGGACGGACTGGCGCACATGAGCGTGGCGTGTTCCATCATTCCAGAGGGACTCTCTGGAGACTGGGGCAGACTTTGGTCCAAATTACTGTAGGCCTTCCGCAGCGGTAAATGGTGACTTGGAGTGTCAGAGGATGGTGTTACGAGCTGTGAGTATGAGGCTTCGGGAGAGCATGCACCTTCAATCAGGTCAACACCCTGAATCTTTCCATCACCTGAGGGGCACAAGCAGACTGACATCAGTTCCAGCCAAGGTATAATAGAAAACATTAACTCCTAGTTCATTGCTGACAAACAAGGAGTCCACAGGTAAATTAATATAGTACAATAAATCCACTTGGAGTAAAGTGGCTGAAGTAGCTATGGTCATATGTTTTGATTTTTTCATATGTTAATGAACCAATTCTACCAGTGGACTCCCAAATTTTTGTTGTGCTGTTTATATTGTGCAGCAGTATCAGACAGAGTAGAATTATGCAAGTAAAAGGGAGAAGTTGGAGAAAAATAGACCCGTGTCCTTTTAGGGAGTTCCTGTTCTGAAGCTATTCAGTCACCTTGGTGCTGTAGTGTGACGTCAGGGCCTCCAACCAAGCTCCGGCTCCTTCTGTAGGCAGTCTTTGGGTTGACTGCAGTCTCAGTGTTAAAAAGGGACTGGAGCACACAGGCGTGCTTATCAAAGTTCTGTCCTGAATTGAGACACGAAACGTTTCTGAGTCCTAGGACAGTAGCACTGAACTGCTGCGTTCACGGAAAGCTACAGCTTGCGTGGGATGGTGGGTTAGTTGTTACATTCGGGTGTGGCGTCATGAACAAAATCAGGCAAAAGAATAAGGCAGAGTGACCATGAGGAACATGACGCTAAAATTATCACTGATTGTCATGTTTTTTGTTTTGCTTTTGTTGTTTTTTGGTGGTTGCAATTCACACTATTGTATGCTGTTGAAATCTTCATTAGCAAAACTGGTTTCTATTTGCTCATGTTTATCATTGGCTTTTGGTAGCTAAAGACTTGAACAGAGTGTTTAGACATACCAGGAATGTTCTGCCTGAACCCATTACAAAATTTCCACGAGTCTGTTCTCCTTCACTGTATGGTCTCACAACAACATGGTGCTTTCACTGTGCACCAGTATCCCCACTGTATTTTTTCCCCACAAATGAAATTGCTGCAAAGAAAAAGAAATGAATCGGCTTTCTGCCTTTGGAGACTCATTACGTGCCTGTGTATGTGTCTGCTTCATTCATGAAAAGAGTGTGTGTGAGAGAGGAAGAGGGAGGGAAAAAAATATCTCTTTCTCCCCGTCTCTGCAGCCTCTCTCTCCCTCTCTCTCTCACTGTCCTCGCCTGACAAAGGAAGAGCTGGGGGTTGCCATGGCAACAGCTACCTGTTCATCATTGGTGGCAGCCAGGGAGCAGAAGGACACTTCCTGAGTGCTAGGTCCCCAGGAAGACCACGGCGCTATTGATTCTGTTTGTGTACCTGACCTACCGTACTGTACAAGATAAAAAGGGGGAGAGGAGGGCAAGACGGAAGGGTGGGATAGGAAGAGAGAGATTTGAGGAAGGGAGATTTAGACAGAATGAACTGCAGAGCTGATGCCAAAGGAACGAAAGCAAATGAGGAGGGGAAATTTCAACATGGAGAAAAGAGAAAGACGAGATGAGAGCAGGAATGAAGAGAAGCACGTGACACAGAGGAATAACAGAGATAAGTCCAATGGAATGTAAATGAGAAATAGATAGAAGAAGAAAGTCAGGGAACGGAGAAACGGACTTATGCTGGTGAAGGAGCTGACTTAGCAGAGAAGGAGAGCCACAAACACACGGGTAAGAGAGAGGCAGGAATGGCGCACCTGTTACATCAATGGGGATAAGGTGCGCCGGGGTGTGGCGACCCAGGTACCAGCGGGGTTTCTCGGCGACAGGTGGCCCGACCGAGGAGCTCCAGCCCAGCAGGGGGCGCCCTGACCCACAGCCCGTCGGATCCTGAGCCCGGATCCCTACTGACGTGGTCTCATCCTCACACACCTGCTTGGAGGCCGGCTGTGGGCGGGAGCAGCTCGTTATAATGGGCAAGGTTAAACAGGCGAGGTGAAATGTGAAATTAATGACCAGAACATCCAAACACAGCCATGACAAGAACAGATCATTCAGATGGTCTTGGCTTGTTATTTTGCCTACACATAAAATAATAATCACTGAAAAACATTTTATTTTTTGCCTCTGCTTCACATGCTTCTTGTACATTAGAACAATTAAAATGGATACAAGAAAAATTATACATGGCATATTAACTCCATATATTTTAGAGTTTTACACAATGGAATTTATTACCGTTACTTAAATGTAATACATCCCATTGATTTGACTTTGACCAATACAAGAAATATATTTCTTTTCAAGTGATTTACTTGAACTAAACCTCTTTCATAATCCCCCCAAAAAACCAGGAACTATCACCAAACTTTCTGAATCCAAAGCAAAAACGATTAAACGGTTAATTGTCTAGTTGGCGCTTCACTTCATAAGCCTTCCCCCACCCCCACCCCCACCCTGCTGGGAGTTTTTTGTATCCAGGAACTCACGTCAGCTTCACTAAAGAAATGCCCAAAGACAGCTTCACATATGAAACTAATTGTGAGTGTGGGGAGGCCTCACTGATATTGTTAATATTTAGCTGTTTAACACACATGCTTCTCAGTGGTATCAGATTTGCTTCCAACCACAGGACACAAAAAATACACAATTGAAAGAGACACCAAATTAGAGCCATGAGTAGAGAGAGGAAAAGTGAATATAAACCCAAAAGCAACAGAAAAGAAAGAAAAAAAGAAGGTCCGTTTACCAGGAAGACAAACTCTGGCCTCTTGTTGTTGGCAGTGACAGGAGACCTGCTCTGTGAGGTGTCCTCTGAGCTCTGGGAAGATGGCTGTCGGAAAGTTTGCCCTGTGACTTTGTGGTCGTAGAGCTGCTCCTCAAAGTCTTCTCAGCACATGGAAGACACAAGCGAAGATCTTCAGTCAGAAAATGGAGAGAAAATGGAACCCACCGTGGCCTTTCTCTCCATTCTCTCTCCCTCTCTCTCTCTCCATTCTCCCTCCCTCTCTCTCTCTCTCTCCATTCTCCCTCCCTCTCAGTGGAAACTTACAGGGCTACCCTCAGGCCCCTGTAAACAGTCTGATTAACATTTCACTCCTCACACCCCACGAAAGAACCACCCCCCCCGTTTTCCCCTTATCCCCCTGGCCGTTCCCCTCCCTAAAGATTCCGTCCCCGCCCTTAGCCCCCCAACCCCCCGCTCCCACCCCCACAAGAACCCTTGCACGTCTCCCGCTCCCTCAGACAGTTTGGGGGAGAAATGAACTTGCTCTCTGTTAAAAATATGGATGCCTGGCTCCCGGTGGCGGGTTGCCTAGCAATGCTGGGCGTTGGGGAGACAATGGCACACCACTTGAGTCAACAAAGGCCTCCAGCGAAATCCCCAGGTTACTCCGGGAGGACCTGTCTCTTGTGCCGGGCCGGGACAAAAGCACTGAGCCTTTGACAGGGGCTGCGTGTGTTTGCCTTGGGGATGCAGGGTGGAGCCGCCCGCAGTGAGGGTCCGTTTTTGGTTTCTCCAGCTGCGTGAAATGTTTTGATGCCCTTTAAAATCACTTTGCATGCTTATTCGATATCATACACGTTCAGGGGGGGCTTGTAAATAATTAGGCTGCCGCCTTAAACTTTTGGCAGTAGCTGCTGAATTGCCAGATGTAAATAAAATCCCTTCCTTCCTCTCCTTTGAAGTTCTGCATGCAGGTGTGCAGAACCAAAATTACACAACCCGGCAGGACACAGTCCTTTCAACATTTAGAAACTGGAAACCCAAATATGTTGTTCAGCACACATATATCTGGTCCTCTCCAGATGACCTTCACCTGCTTGGTATTCACACGTCAGTAACGCAGCCAGCGCAGTGAAAGCGAAAAGACCCCACAGCCGAACGCCTCACGGAACCGAGCATGCTTCAGCACGCTGCCTCTGCAACGGGCATGCGGGGCTGCGGATTTAAAAACGAAGCGGCGCCGAGTCCCGCATGCCGACGAGGCAGCGGTGCAGCGGGGAGAGGAATAATGATGATCGCACACTTTCCCCACCACAGTGCGCCATTAGAGGAGAGCGCAGCACGACTGGCACATTTCACAGCGCTTTACGGGCGTGTTTAGCGGCTCCCGGGGAGGACTGACCCGCTCCGCTCCCCTGCAGGGCTCGCGTTCCGGCGGAAACTCATTTCATCTCTCCTTAATTACCGCTGCCTACTTAATGAGAGAAAACTCCGGTCATTGGAAAACTCGAAAATGTAAGCTTCACGCTAAGAGCAGACCAAGCGAGACAACTTGAATGGACTTGGCCGTGACAACTTTTATGAATTTCCTCAAAGAAACATACACACGCACACACACACACACACACACACACACACACACACACACACACACACACAGACACAAACACACACACACACACACGTCACACATTTGAATAATTTATTTGAATCCACAATAAAACAAATAAGTTTCAGAAAATGATTCATGTACGGGATATCTTGATGCTGACATCCTGTGTTCCTTTGTGTTATATAAACAGCTATATGATACATAATTCATAACGCCACCTTCTATGACTGGCATGTGTAACACTGCTCTGTGCTTAGGGGTACACATATACCTTTTCTTCCATAGGGACAGATGTCCAATAGTCTCACAGTTAGAGGAATATTGCTCTGGCTGTTTGGCTTTTCTTTTCGGCAGACCTGTCACCTGCTATCTGCACTCTACAATCCTGTGCACATCACCCAACCTACAAAAATGTCAAATTAACAACTGACACTAGGAGCCCAGATATTGCATCCATGAAAGAAAAGATGTACACTTTTTTTAAGTCAAAGTATATGGACACATGTACACACACACACACACACAAACATAAGTAGGCAAGTAATGCGCAATGAAATCTAGAAGCACGCAAAAGAAAACTCACCACGGGTTACAAACCAGTCAGCTGCTTCCCCTAAAATCTCATGGACCCGCAGCGACACAGAAAGAGGGTCCCAATGTGGGAGCTGTGTTTTAAGGCATTCCAGCACACCTCCACGGACCGCCACTCTCCTGACCCAGCAAGACCAGACACGAACGCTGTCAGGGGAGCGCTAATGAGGCACAAACAGCCCCTGCGCCAGCCGGGCCCCGCGTCCCGGCAAGCCGCTAGCCGACGTGGCGGCGCTCATGCGTTAATAACGCCCCGCCAGCCATGCCCTTTCATTAACAAGCACTAAAGCGCTCAACAAGATGCACCCCCAGCCTTTCAAAATGGGTCATCCTTTCTTGTCCACTGCGGAAGGAATGGTGGGGGGAGACAATAGCCCCTTTTGCGCTGGCTGGAGTTGGAGCTGGTCAGTTGGTTGTTTTGGTTTCCTCCGTGATTCATGGGATGTGAGGTCGCTTCTGAACGGTTATGGGTATGTTTTCGCCCCATTGGGCATCCCTGCTTCTAAAACATGGGCGGGTGGGGTCTCAGATTTCTGTTCTGGGTAACTGCCCACCCCCAATCACCTTTCTAGTGGGACAAAGTGTCTCTTTTTGCTGGTCCCGGGTGTCCCTACACACTCACACTGTGGAACCGAGAGGAGACCTTAAGTGTGTAATTTGCATCGTTTTATCTCTCCACACCACTCGGATACTTCACCATTTCAAACGGTCTCCTCCTTTGCAGGCTCACCTACCAAGTGACGTTTAAACCCAGGGAAAGGCCACTGGGAGTCTGCTTCACTAAGCGCACTCAACAAACCCCCCCCTCACTGCTTGCTCTCCCATGCGATGCCTCGCTGGGGCAGTTTCAGCTTTAGAGTGCACCCCAGGGCGTCTCTCCTCCAGACACACTGGCTTCGGCAGACTTCGCCCCCCTGGCCGTCTCCGATTCCCGGAGATAAAAGCTCCCCGAAGGCACCTGGGCAGCGCTGACCCGTTACAGCCGACCACCAGGGCTCACGTTTCTACGCCCGCCCTCACCGCGCGACCGCCACCGCGGCCCAGCTCAGCGCGTTTCCAATGACTGACGGGGACAGGGGGGATCGGAGGAGACCGGGGGAACCTGGAGGCAAGTGCCTTCGTTTTCCTTCCTTTGATGTCATCTCCTCCTCGCTGTTTTTAGATTTTGGCCTTCCCTCTCCATCTGCCTTGGTGCATGTCAGCTCCATCTGTACTTATCACAGGTTAGGGCTGCACCAGTAACCCATGCACGTGGTTGCGAAAAAAGGTACCACAACCTCAAGCCCTGCAGCCCCACCAGTGACTGTTAGGGGGTCCAACAACATGGGAGCTGTGTGTGGAACCTCCTTACTCACGCTTATTCCATACCCTCCTCCCTTTACACCCAGAAACCCCTTCTCCTTAACGCCTATCTGTCAGGAAAACATACTGACCAAAACAGAACCAAGACACAGTAGGATACAAACAAACGATGCCACCTTAAAGGAATTACAACTTCACGACCAAACCTGTTCACCGACTTCTGTAAATCCGAGTCGAGCGAACATTAAAAACAACAGCTATAAAGCGGTATGTGGTGGCAGCGATGGCGAGGAGGAAGGCAGGGTGCCGAGCTATTTGTGAATGCAGTGGGCAGAGCAGAAGGCACTGTGCGAATCAGGTAATCAGGCAGGCGAGTCATTATTTCTGCTAAGCGGAGGAGCGGTGCTGCCCGTGCACCGGCTCCCTCACGGATACGCACGCAACGCCGTGAGTGAAAAAAGGGAGCGATCGGCGCCGCCGACGGAGGCATTCAAAAAAAAAAAAAAACAAGCCAGCCCCATCGAGACAGTGGGCAGAACGGTGTACAGCGCGAAACCACGATACACAAGCCCACAAAGGCGGCGAGTTCGCGGCTCTCTTTCGCTGGCTATTACCGACCACCACAGTGAAAAGAATGACAGAGGGAGAGGCAGAGAGAGGGAGAGGGAGAGAGCGGGGAGAGAGACGCACAGCCAGAACACACGTTGAGGTGCTGTGTGAAGCATCTGCATTCACTCGTTCATTCGTTCATTCATTTATTCGCTCACATGCACGGGAGACGTACGTGCGTGAGTGAAGGAGAGGGTGAGCAAATGAACAAACAGGCAGAGATCCCTTATAGATAATTACAGATGCCAATCAGGGAGGCTGGGATTGATCACAGCAAAGGGCAGGCGTGGGGTACACTGAGTCAGGGAGAGAGGGAGGAGGAAAAGAGAGATAAAAACCTGAAGGTAAAAGACGGGTGCCCCCCCAAGCCCCCCAAACCCACACCATTCCTCCCAGGGAAATGAACAAGAGGGAGAAAGACGATGGGGGAACGTTCACACACGCATACACGCATGCACATGCACAGGTATACATACACACTCACACACACACATGCATACACATGCGTGCACACATACATGCACACACAAACACACTGATGCCCGAACAGAAAAATGAATGGATGAATCGGCATGGGGGGAAAAAAGCATTTAAAAAATACCTAAACAAAACTGCGGAGCCCCCCCCACACACCACCACCCCCAAAAGCTGAGACGCCCCGGCCCCCTCTGTCCGCCCCTACCTTGCAGCAGGCTCTGGAGATTGAGCTGCGCCTCCTGATGCAGCTCCTGCACGCACTCCGGCCTACTCCACGAGCCGAACACATTCACATGCTGTTGCCATGACGATCGGAAGTGGGCCGTTCGCTTGTTCTCCGAGTCCAAGTTGGTGGTGGCTGAGAGAGGGGAGAGAGAGAGAGAGAGAGGGAGAAGGAGAGGGAGAGAGAGGGCGAGAGAGAGGGAGAGAGAGAGAGAGAGGGCGAGAGAGAGAGAGACAGAGAGAGAGAGAAAAAATACATAAATATAAATATGTGGAATCTGCATAACTAATACCAGGAGACGTCTGTTAGATAACGCAGTGTTGTAAGGGAGGTACCACAGAAATGCTGGAGGAAGCACTCGCTCTCTAATTGCATCTCTGAGCAGCATGCTAATCAAAGAGCAAAATAACCCTGATAATAACAATCACGGTAACAATTCAACAATTAGTGGCCTGATGCGTCTTTTAGCCATTGAGAAACCTGTACAAATGTGGGTGTGGCACAGCGTTTGTGTTGGGAGGGAAATGTCATCCAATCAGATGGAAGGGACAGAGCGGCAGACGCTTCAACTCTGTGACCACAGTGAGGTTTGGGCCTCAGAGCTGCGCTGATAGCAGCTAGGGTTACACTCTGCCTATAATCTCCGGCCCATATTCCGTATCACTAACTCAAACCACATTCACATGCCATCCACCGGAGCCAGCCGGCTCCTTCTTCCTCTAGAGCCGCGATGATAAGAGATCAAACAAGTTAATGAAGCATGCAGCTTGGCAGGTAGCTACTACAAGCTGGAAGGAGAGGGGTACGATATCACCACCGAAATAGCTTTCTGTTTGATAGAAGCGAAAGTTTCTCCATTCCCGGGTGGTTTTAATGCAAAGGAAAAGTGTGAGAAGAAGGACAACTCCCGAAAAATGTTGGCAGAGGTTCTTTTACTTGCTTTTTTGCCCACTATGCCTCTAGTGGAAACTATTGCTGCAAAAGCTGTTCACTTAGTCAGCAAGCTAGTCAGTCAGTGAGCCAGTCAGTGCAAAACACTGCCAATGGTACAGCTGCTTCTTCTAGTCAAGTCTATAAACAAAATATATGAGCACTCATATACATATTGTAGCCATAGTCACACCGTTATGGGCTCCGCAAAATACTTAAACCAAAGGTAACTATCAGACCAGTACAAAAAAGCAGACAAAAAACATTTATCCTCTCAAAAGGTTAGCCTCATGCACTTAATCACAGCTTCAGCATTGGATCTGAAGGAAAAAATATGCCTCTCCTTTGCAAAAGTACTGATTGAAGAAGACAAAAAAGGTTGACCAGCGTTCTATGGAACACGCTGACATGCATTAGCTGGAGAGGGCGGGCGGTGGATCACAGGCCACGCCTCTGAGCTGCACCTGTGCCCCTGCATGCCCACGCCCCTGAGGGGAGGCCGTCTGTGGCCGCCCCACTCCCCACTTTCTGGGACGCGCCCCCTTGCACTCAAATGGTCCTCAGACCTGGAGGGCAGGGGTCAGGCCAGGGGAGAGCTGTCACATGATTTACAGTTTAGGAGAAGAAAGGGGAGGTCTTCCACCTGGTTTTCAAACTCTGTCTTACATTCTAGTACAGCCTTTTTTTTTTACATGGTTTTCAACCGTTGCTCAAAGTCGGCTGTTGGGGGGCCCTGCTGACCAAAATAACCTGCCGGGAAAGGATTTCACTACAGTGAGATTTTCACAAGTGTTCACTCAAAACTGCAGCGATGTCACGCACCGCCAGGAAAAGGGACACTTCACAGTTCTCCAGCTAACAGGGGGTGAAAATGAAATTTGGTGGGGCCTGCATTTCGGTCTCCCGGTTACTCCAGTGAGGAGGTGGGAGCCTCTTGTGCGTTTTGCTGCATCATTTTATATGACTCATAAATGAATCTAGTAAGTAAGAGTTTATGGCACCCGTGAGGTGGGAGTAACGTTGCAGTCCACCCCGGCGCATTCTGCCGGCACGCCCGTGACACAACACGTCAAAACACACCGGCAGGAGACTCCCGAGCTTGAAGGGTTCTCAATATCTTGAAAGTGCCTTTGTGCTACAGTAGTTTAAAAATTGCTTCAGGGCCAGCGCAGCGGCCAGCATGACACAAATCAAAATGAACGGCGGCTGTTAAACGTTACTTTGCTGCATCCCTTAACACACAGCGGGGCAGGGCTAAGCAGGGGACAGTTATGTTGGATGGCGGTTGAAAGCTCGCTCCTCGGTGGGACGGCATAAACCCACAGCAGGAATGCGCCGTGAGGACAGGGGGGCGCTTGCTTTGTCAGGGCCAAAAGCAGTCGCAAAAAAACACAACACAACCCTCGGTCAGATCTGATCTGATGCGAACCGACAAACATTTCAATTAATTATTTTTTTTCCTGGACAACTTCCCATCAACCCCTTTGTTTTTGAGATGGGAAACTCTCATCTCGCCTGTTAATAGACTACACTTTGGAAGAGGCCTTAGCCTGCTGTTGCTTACAGGAAAACAAAGCAAAAATGCTTACTGCCTGTATAAAGTATTCCTCAATATGTCACACACTGCATTGGTGTTAATGACATGAGGTTGAGTACATGCACTTTTGAAGATGCACAATTGCCTAAGAGCGCTCATTATTTGTTTAAATGTACTCACATCAAGTGACTGCCCCAAAGCAAAAAAGCGCCCCCAGAGCAAAAAAAAGGACAGAACATGTGGGGTATCAGTGTATTCAAAGGGAATGTTCACCAAATCGTTCCACTTTATTGGGGTTACAGTAGGGTGGCCCCTCTTGTGCCATAGCCCCACAGTTCTCCTCTGCCTCACCCACATTCATCCCTTATCCTGTAGTGCCAGAGCTATTTCTGGTTTTCATTCCGCCCAAGCTCTTTATCACATGATTGGATCATATATCATGCTCAAAGAGGTGCTCCACGTCTCACCAATCGGCAGCATGAATTCAGCATAATAACTAATCCAATCGTGTGATTACAAGCTCCGGCGGAACAAAAACCAGAAGCATCACAGGCGCGGCTCCAGGAACAGGGATGCCTACCCCTGCTGTGGATGCTCCCACGCATGTGTCCAACAGAAGACATGACACCTAATTAACCAAATGTATTACAGCCTATTAGCAGCCTGATTAATTAACCCAAAATGACTCTGTGTCAGCTCCAAGACTTAATTAAGCCACACTCCAAAGTGCTCTTCAAAACCAAATCCCTGGGAACGCACCGTGCGACACGCAACGCGCATCGGTTGGAAAAACAACCCTTTTGGGGAGCTACCGCAGGAAGTGGCAGCAGTGGCAGTCATTTCAGGGGCACTGCAGGCAAAAAGGACAGAGCTGACCGTTTGCAGACAAAATGGTAGATCAAATTACACTATTAATCTCCTCAAAAAATGCCCTTTCCCTGGATGATATGCACAGACCACATTCTTAAACAACCAGCTGGATGTTTACTGTAGCAACTTCAGGCTAAGCACCTTGCTCAAAGGTGCAGCAGGAGTGCCGAAGGCTGGGAATCAAACCTGCAGTCTCCTGACGACAAACAGGTTCCTCCACTATTATGGCAGGTGCAACCTAAATAACTAAAACAACTAAGAAGCCTAAAACTCATGGGTTTTGCTTGTTGATTTTTCTCCATTTGCACAGCTAAGTCTGGAGAACAGCAGTGCGATTAACGGTGAGACACCTCACTAAGGGCCAAAATCCTTCTGGTGTTCCGCCAGCAGAGCAGCATAGTAAGCTCAGAGCTGATCCCCCAAATCACTTGGCATACATTACAATATTTATTGGTGCTGCAGATGCCCCAGAGGGACTTGCATTCAATTTTATTTACACCTTACAAAGGGGTTTAACAGCAGCATCACACTGGAAATTTGAACCTGCAGAGTCCAGGGACTGGAATCCCAAAACTTCACACCGATGCCCACAGGAGCAGCTGAAACCAAAGAGGTGAGGGGAGGGATTGATTTATTATCGAGCCAATGAAAAGCACCCTCATCCTTAACTCCATTCCTGAGAGCGTTGGGCACAGCAGTTGTGCTGCGCTTACACTGGACCGGCTTCAGTTACACCTCAGCATGGCTGTGCTTTTTACAGCGTTTACATTACCACCCACACGTAGCTCCGCCCAGGCCTGTCTACAGCACACACATATATACCTCATATCTGCTGCGGCCGAACCAGGCCGAACCAGGCTGTGCATAATCGAGTATGTTGTTTTTCACGCTGCTGAATGAGTAAACAGGAAGTTTTCCTTTGAACACACTCGGCACTAACAGACACTGCAGGAAAGCAATCTTTTGATATTATGAATTTGGTTTCCCTTGAGTTTCTGCGAGAAACATTTCCTACAAGATTGGGGGAAAGGGATAAAAAGTCAGTTATATGGCTGATACTTTTATTGAGTTGCATTGAATGTAATGAAAAAAAGTTTGGGTGACAGGATGGAGAAATATCCTTACCAGCTGCATTCAGTGGATGTGCCAATTAAACAATCTGTTCTACAGTGGGGGCTGTTTGATTGCAAGACAGAAAGGGGAGCCACACAAATATAGTACCATTCCACTCTAAGCAAAAAGGGCAGCATGTTCTCTCACGCTGTCAGGGAACTGCCACTCATTTTAAGCAACTTGTCAAATCAGTTACATAATAGTAAACCATTGATTGCCTCAAGTCAGAATATTTAAACTTTAAACAAACTTATTTTTGGGGAGCTACATTCAAATGCTAATACCATGACACTGCATGCTATTGCTGTCAGCTTAACTATAATTTAGTACAGAGGCGGCAATCAATATAAGCTAAATCAGTAGTATAATCGCCCCCCTCTGTATTAACGCCTCATTAATTTTTCAGCTAGCTCACACATAAACACCTGTAAATTGCGCAGGTACAAAAAAAACCCTGAAATTTGAAACCAGAGATCTGTTGTGCTGTGCTGTGCCTCCAGCTAGGGTGGAGGGAGTAGAGTATGTCCGCCAGTCCACCTTGACTCTGCAGAAAGGGGGATCTAAGGTCAGGCATGGTGTACCTGCAGCACGTCAACAGAAATGCAAGAGGTCATTTTTGAATGACTCTAGCCGGCACAGAGCCAAGTGGGGCCGGTGAGAACCCAGCTTCTAAAGGGGCAGAACCCAGACAGTTTCACAAGAGGAAGCTGGAAAAGACATTCAGCACATACAGTCCATTGTGTTACAGCAAGGGAGGGGACCACTCTGTGTGTGTTAGCAGCTGTCAGTCACGTTCGCACATTGCAGACTGGCCATTCCTGTATTCCTGTCATTCAGACCTGCATTCATACTCAGATTCAGACAAAAGCCTCCTTGGCACCACAGCTGAAAAGAGCAGGATTCTAAAGGCAATTGTATTTAGGTGAATCTAAAAGAGTCTCCAACCTCTGTCCAATGAATTTGCTGATTGGATACAACCAACCTTGTACTATCCTACCAAAAGACAGGGGACAAAGTAGGTATGACATGATCTTATTCTAAGAAATTATTACCACGCTGGCCCAACTTTGGCCTTAACGACTGCTTCAATGCGTTGTGGAAAACTGTCTACTAATTTCTGGCAGAAAGCTGGTGGTACTGTGCTCCACTCCTCCTTTAATGCATCAGTAAGCTGCACTACTGAAGAGGGCTGTCATGGCCTTGCCCTAATTCTTAATTCCAATTCAAAAAACAGATGTTCCTTTGGGGTTGAGATCGGGGCTCTGTGCTGCCCGCTGCCATGTTCGAGTGTCACTCTCTTCAACCCACTCATAGTCACACCCCTTGTCATGTCTATTATCCTGCAATCAGATGGGATGTCCCATGCCTGTTGGAGGGAGAGTGTGTATGGCGCACACATCTTGCGAACACCCTCTGTAGCTGCAGTAGAAAGTGAATCTGGCAGCGCCCGTGCGGTGTGACTGATCTCAGAACCGCGGCGATGGGCGCGGTGTGAAGCAGCCGAGTCAGAGAGGCACTGGAGAGTATGATGCATACAGGGCAGGCCCAGCTCAGCTCCAACATCCAACTTCTTATTTTTTAGCTAGTACGTGCTTTCCCTCCATTATTCCTTTTTCCATGGGTGTTGCACCCACAAAGGAAGCCTGTGTGCTTTTTGCTGTGAGCAGGAGATTGTGAAATTCACGCACACATCAGGACACACGCCCATCCAAACCAATAGATCAGAAACAGTGTTTTTTTGTCTGACTTCCAACATCGCTAGAAAAAAAAACTCCCGGCGTTCTCTTTGCCAGCTAATTTATTCTTAATTATAAGTGAAACTACGAGATTGTATTTTCTTTTGTAATTAAGAATATATTAGGCTGGCAAAGAGAGTTTATTTCCACGGCAAACACGCATAGCAATGGACGCCACATAAAAATACCATGCAAAAGAATGCTTTATATTCTGCCCATCTGTTCCCTGCTTTTGCCCATCTTTTACAAATGTTGTCCATAACTGTTTTCAGGGTTTGTGTTTGGCTTCTACACGGCAGCTGCAGAGGTTATTACTGGCAGAGGTGCAGGGGTAGAGTCATTCCCACTCAGGACATGGTGATGATGTAAACCTGATGCTCATAGGTTTGACTAATACTTCTGAAATCCACAAACCTCTTCCAAAAGCGTTACTCACACAGTACACACTATGTCAAATGTCCAAGGTTATTCCGTATGCTACTACAGTTCAGTATCCTCGCTACCTCTGTGGCACAGTTGATATGCGCTGAAGTTTTGGCCATGGCCAGCTGTGTCCATCTGCGGCTGAGGCCTCTCATAATCCTCGTAGAAACAGGAGAAAGCACCCCTTTTAATTTGAATGAGGGCAGAGAGAGAGAGAATCCAATTTCCCATGACAAAAGGATTATTTCCATTTTGCAACAACAATGGGACAGAATGTTTCCACTGCCAGAAGTGTAGTAGATATGCGGCTCTGCAGTTAGACTTCTGCTACACGGCATGGGAGTCATTGCATTCCTCACCTCCCCTCCACCCAATAAATCACCGTTTCTGACAATCAGCAAGAACCCCGAGCAACTGACAAGATGGCCTGTGTTAAAACAGAAGGAGGGTCATGTGAAAGTACCGCTGTGTGTGCTCTCAGGTTGACTCTTTGCTTCCCTCAGGGGTCTGTCTATGTCTACTTTGTGCCACGATGAGGGATGTCTAGGGCGTGCACAGTCCTCACATTGCCACAGTAAATGCTCTGGCTCTTCGACGCTGTCTCACCAGGACACAATGAGGGATGTTTTGGGTGTACACACGTCCCACATCCCAACAGTAAAGCCCATTACTAGGTGCACAAAAACTCCGCACAACCCCAATGTAAATGCTCTCACTGCCTCACTGTGCCGTGTTGAGAGACGTATCGGGTGTGCACAGACTCCACAACCCCACAGAAAAATTCTGTCACTGCCTCACTGTGTCACAGTGGCAGACTTGTTGGGTGTACCCAAACTCCACAGCCCCACAGTGAACTCTGTCTCTGCTCTGTAACCCCCCCCTCCCTCCCCGCTTCCCTCGGTGTGGGGCAGAGCGCTGTGGGAACGCTGGAAACCTGCTCACCCTGAGAGGAAGCTGCTGCAGCGCAGCCACAGGAAGCGGATCAGGGTCTCCTCAGGTTACCTTGCGCGCTCAGCCACCCTACAGCGGGGTCACCTCCCCCCCCAAGCCCACGCCTCGCCCCTCTCCAAAGGGGGCATCCTGCTCTGAAAGCCTCCCCACTGACATCCATAGCGCACAGGCCAGACATAAAGCACCGGGGGTGCCCCAATCTTCAAACTCCGGCTGGATCCCCAACCAGGAGCTCATCAGTCTTCATGTGGAAAAAGTCAATGCACACAGAAAGATGTACACAAAAAATTCTGCGGCCTGCACCAAGGAATGGTGCACACCCACCCTCACGCACCCATCTGAAGGCAGCAAGACAACACAGCGAGATGTGAAGGGTCACTGAGGACATGAAAGTTTTACTACTGAGGTCACAGTGCACTTCATTGTTTCACTCTTACAAAGGGAAATCACAGTGTTCACTCCTTAAATGTACAAACGACACTTTGCAACTCATTTCAAATTTCAAATTACAGCTACATAGCCAGTTTGGACGGCAATCTCGTTTTGACCTCCCATTAAAAAGGACAAGGAGGAGGCACTGCCAACTACATCACAAGGAGGCGGGGGAGGTACTTTTGAGTAGCGGCAAAGACTGATGTGTCTCTAACACAACAAACTCAGCCTCTGTAAAAAGCAGCCTCATTAGATTGCTTTACAGCTGTTAAGGTTCCGATGCTCTGTTCAATCATTACACTTCACGGCAGTTACAGGCCGATCCAGACCCACTTAATCAATTGGTAACGGCACTGCAGACCGCGCTGGGAAGTTCCAAGGCTAGCCGGCAGTTAAGCTTTATCAGACAGGAAAGGTGGTCCTTCCAAGAAAAACAAGCTGACCTCATGTTCCAAACATGGGACTATCCCTTTTTCCCCTCTGTGGTGTGGAGAGCGGATGAATGGTATAGGGTCGCTTTTATGTATGTTTACTATTAGTTTAGGCACCCTGAAGTGCCCCTATTATGGCGTCATCTTACGTTGCTGTATTTTGTATTAATTGCATTAATTACCTTTGTATTGGAAATCCTTTACATTTCTTGGTGTTTAATGGTGTCAGTGCTCCCCCAACTGTGACAGTAGCAGTGGACTCCTGCTACCACTGTGGTAGTATGGGTCTGTAAAAATCTGAATGAAACTAGCTGTCTTCTTACTGTCTGCCCCGAAGTAAACTTTCTTGTTTTAAACCCTCTTTGGCCACAAGGAGAATGTATGTTTTTTTGGGTAAACCCTGTGACTAACCTCTATACAAAGTGGTTTACTTAAGATGACAGCAAGATAGAGGCAAGGCCGTCAAAGTGGTGCCAAACCTAGGAGCTCTTCCCACAATGCCCTATGGCTTTCACTCTACTGTGTGCAGACAGCGCTGGAAAAAAAGGAAGTCTTTTTGCCTTTTGAAAGGTTGCCTTGGTGTAGCACTCATCAGCTCCCACCATGGTGACACTAACCTGTTTTTCACTTCCTCAGGATACCTTCAGGGGCACAAAAGGACAACTCTGTGCTCTAACCCAGAGCAAACACGCTGAACATGAACTTAATTGCTTGTGAGCCAATAATATGCACGTCAGGCAGACACTAGCTGTTAGCAGTGTGCTCGTGTTAACACAGTGAAGATGCCCGTAAGATGTTTAGCACATTTAACACTCGGAGTAAGTGTTTTGCTTATTTACAGATACTGTACCCCACACAACTGAGTGGCAACAACTGGCCTGTGGAAACAATGACATCCAGTGGCAAGACGAATCAAGCAGCAGTCTTTTGGGGCATCAAATCAGGTCCAATAACCTTTCACATTTAGCAGTTTTGACCCGATTGTGGAACCATAAACAGTGTTATTGGAGAGTTTGCACTAATAACAAAGCCATTTGGTTGCTCATTAGAGAGGAATGGGATTTCTTGGCAGGAAGCTTGTTTAATGGGAGAATTAAATCGCTGGGACATTACAGTTGTGCCTCCTGTGTACAGTATGTCGCTCGGTTCTGACAGAAGGGAGACAGAGCGCTGAGACTGAGTCATACCAGCACAAACCAACAGCAGAGCAACAGATAGTGACTGCAAGCACTGGCACACTTCCACTGGCTATTCTAAACACACAAGCAACACCTTTTTAGAGACGCACGTCATTCATATCTACAATAATGACATCCACAATTCACACCAGCACCTACGGTGCCAGCGTTAGCTTCCTGCTGAAAATGGACATGATGTCATTGATCGTGTGAGCACTTTTCTGGGGGCGTTTTAATCACTGCCGCAGGTTGTCTGATTACAGACAATTTAAAAGATTCTATGGTGTGACACCTACTTAAGATATAATCCTGCTTTTTCACGTCTTAATGCCTTTCAGGTTTTAAACACTATTTTTTAACATCACAAATCACGTCCCCCATAAATGTAGACACCAGTGAATTCTACTGAGAACGCAGAGAGAGACAGTTCCACCCGTCCATTCTGGAGTAAAGGGTTCAGCAAAACAGATGAGAAAAGCCAGGGGGGAACTTTATTTTACTTTTTTAATGAGTCGAAATGAGGGCGAAAGTCTGGCGGAGGCGCTAGCTTTCCCGCCCTGGCTGTGTTTACACAGAACTTCCAGAACAATCCCACAGGAAGGCATCGTGGTGATGTCATCTCGGGCTGTTTCCTGTAGTACAGCATTCACTGTGCGGCCCGAGGACGGCACCAAGGCCCGCCGGTGTGCACAGCCCTCGCCCTTGAGGAGCACCTATTGGGCCAGACGATCAGCCTCGGTCTCCACGCTTGCCACTAGCACTTTCCAGGGCTCCAGTCTGCTGGTGACTGAGGAGTCCATGAGCCCGTGGGAAAAGGAATCACTCATGTTCAACATGCAACTCGACAATAACAGAACATGTAAAACATAGACGCAAACCAGGCTCTAGAAACAGAGCAAGCCTGAGAGAAAGCACCCTACAGACCAGTCTAAAACGAGGCAGTAAACAACCAGGGCACTACAAACTGCGGAAAGAGATGGAACAGGTTCTGAAGCAGACCAAACATTAAGCGTGATTTGATCAAACGCAGACCTCAAATGTATACTGCTCCAGTCTGAGGGAGGGTTATTGAATTATTAATCATTAAACTTAAAAAAAGCAAACAGCCCCACAACGAAATCAGAACTGCAGGAAACTTTGAAATCTCGAATATGCCAGGGCTCAGGCTATTCAGGCGAGCTGCCGTACGCCACAGACGCAGGGGCCGAGAAGGCCGGGCCTGCGGGTGGACGGGGCGGTGGGCGCAGATCTCCCGATTGCTTCCAGGGCCCATTGTCTCTGCTGAGGGATTGAGGGGAAACGGCACTTCATCTTTTTCCGGCCGCAGCACACAGAGGGCTTTAATAAATCTGCGGCCTTCGCGCCCGCGGCTCCTGGCCGGCGGCTTGGGGCTCCGTGCTTTCGGGGTGGGGAGAGGCTACGGACAACAGCGCGGAGGAAGAGAAGGGGGAACGGTGGTTTGGGGATGCGTGCTGTTACCCAAGTCCCATTCTGGACCAATGCCACCTCTGTGAAACAACCCTGCTGCCCAGCTCAAAGAGACATTCCCCATGCCCTGGTCAAGGACGCTAGGAAGGTAAATAAAACAAAATGACTGGATCCATTAATAATGAGGGGTCTGCTGCGTTCTGACTCAGAGGCCCGAAGGAGAGAAGAGGTTATGGAAACAGTGACAGCGTGCTATGCAGAAGCCACAGGCAGCCACAGAGAGCCTCGAGGTTTGAGTGAAAGATGGGGGATCTTCTCCTCTCCCGGCTCTAATTACAGCCCGGCCCACTCCTCACTGACGCTGCCAAAAGCATGCACGTTCCAAACAATGTCACTCAAAGGTCAGGCCCATCTTCTCAATGCACCCTCTCCCCAGCCGCTGAACCTTCACAGTGCTTAACACTATGGCTGATTTGCACAACATGTGAAGCGTAGCAGATGATGCCATGGCTGTGTATGTGTGTTCGTGTGTGTGTGAGTGTGCATGAGTTTGTGTGCGTCTGTGTGCATGCACGACATACAAGTCTAAATCAGAAGCTTCCAGTAAGACTAGCTTATACGTGGGTAGACCAAGGGGGCCTCTATGTTCACAACTTGTACTTCTGCATTATTAATGTATTTCAATTTATTACAAGGAGGGACGCACGGCATTCACGCAAATGAGGACACAGTCACACCAGTGGCACTCGCTTATTCGTCATCCTCACTCCTTGATGCCATTAACGTTGCCACGCAGTGACACAAAGCCTTCATTTGGAGGCTCGTTTGCATAAAAATTTCTATGAGCTTTAATTTCCCTCCTATTCATTTTCCGGCGGTAATTAGCGCGCCTTGGAAATCTCCGCCCGGGTCCAACTGAAATCTCTGCCTTCTCAGCAACTCACTGGAAAGTCGGAATTCGCAGGGTATTATTACCGTGGACCCGAGCCATCCTCATGGAATTCTGTGGCGGAAAAAAAGCCAAATAAATGTGAAAGCAAAATTTATCCCAGAGTTTTTTTGCTTCGTGCGCAGTCATAGCAGAACTGACTTGCTATTGTCGTGACTCCGATTCCCCCACCACCGCCCACCCCCACCTCCACCCTCCTATTTGCTGTGTGCTGGCAATGACCTCCAGAGAACGAGGGTCATCTTCACACGGGAGTGACAGCATTCCGTATCTCCGGGTGAGAATGCGGCTTCCGCGGCGAAGGGTGGACCCAACCGTCCTCGGCTGAGGGGAGACGGTCTCTCAGCACCTTCAGGCTGGCGCCCGGCTTGCGCAGACTCCCTTGTCCCTGTGTGCATGTCGAGCACAAGCATGTTTCATTCGTGTGGATTACACAGTAACCTAGTTCACACGCAGCACACCCCAAAACATGTCTACGGCCCGTCGCCCAGGCAGCTGGAACATTCGCAGGGACAGTCCCGTGCAATGCTGCCCTCGTTCAAAACAGCCACGAGCTACATCTCTGGAGCCTACCTGTCGGAGTTCGCCACACACCTGAGGGTGACCGCAACTTACCGCTGCGCTCAACAGCAGCAAAGCTCAGAGCGAAACGGAGGGCACTGAGCCACAGCTAAGAAGGGAAAGAGCTTCGAGAGCATTACTTTCTGCAGGCAGTCTTTTTTCCCCTCCTTCAGAACCCCAGAGGAACTGTAATCTCGAATCCCTCACCCCTGCGCAAAACCGGGTCCCGGCCCCTCTCGAGCGAGTACAGTCAAAACTCGGCTTACCTCCCCTGCTCCTGAAAATCTCCATTTTCTCCATGTCTGAGGTGTCCCCGCGCCAGCCCCCCCCTGCCCCAAGCCACTGCGCGAGCGAGGGTTCTGCGCTCGGAGGGAGTGGAGAGAGTCTGAGCCCCGGTCTCGCAGGAGAACCAGAGGCGGGAACAGCTGGAGCCGGGAGTGAGAGAGCACGCCACTGAGCGAGCGAGAGAGAGAGAGAGAGAGAGAGAGAGAGAGAGAGAGAGAGAGGGACTGCAGAGGAGCATGCTTCCTTCACCGAGCTCGGGGAGAAAGGCAGGAAATGAGCGGGGACCGGTGTTTTTGCGCACGCCCCCACCCCCGCGCCCCCTCGCCCATTGTCAGCGCCCCACGGCTCTTTCCTTCCCTGCGCTGGAGCCCCTTCCTGCCGCGCTGGAGGTGACGGGGCGCCGGCCAATGGGGAGCGTGCGACCGCTCCAACCTGCCGCAAGGGCAGAGCGGCGTGAAGCTGAACTCTGGGATCACCGCAGCCCACCACGAAACAACACCTCCCGCGTAACGCTGGCACCCAACTGCTGATAATTCCCTTTTTACTCACAGAGTTTTGTCCAAGGTCTAAGACTTGTCTTTACATTTGTTTTGGCTCACTCCTTGCTCTTTTGGACCAAAGGACACATCGGTAGACACCTGACAGCAATGAAACGGTGTGGCAGTGAATAGGACCATTGGAAGTGACTGATATGACAGACTGCAGATGGATGTCATAAAAAGAGAAAGGGCTGAGATTGTGCACATCCCACCTGCTGATACACAGGTCTGTGAGCTGCACAGGCTCTGCCAGCGTGTGGCAACAGTGTCATATGCATACAAATGACTTTATATGTGTGTATGCACACACCCACACACACACACACACACACACAGACACACACACACATATATGGAGAGTTAGGGGCGCTCTAAGATCCTGCTAAGCATCTGTCAGACATGCTTACAGAGAGACATGCATGCATGTGTGAGTGTGTATTTGTGTTGGTGTATGGGGGTGTGTATATGCATGGACACACTTCCATACACCAACACAAATACACACTCACACATACAGACAGCACACACAGAGATGCAAGCTTGCACACAGTGAGAATGAAGGAGACCCTTTCAAAAAGTACTTAGACAAGCAATGCACAGTGTCCACAAAGTCAAACTGATTCAGCAGCTCTGAGTCTCTGTTTTTCTCCAGCTCAAAAAGGCTACTCTCACGGCCGGCCAATGCAATATTTCCCTGTGGCAACCGCCAACGTATGACTGGCAGTGCGACCAGCCTATCACGGCGGCCCATTTCCCGGGTGACCGGGTCAACGGGCTGTAGATCGACACAGAAGCATTAGCAGAAGTGTGTACTCAACCTGACTCAACACCTGTACATCACCACGACAACAACAACCACACTCCTACTACAGTTCCCCCACACCTGCTGTTCCGTTTCGCCTCCGAGGGAGTGACATCACCGACCACCGAAAACATGAATGAGCAGCGTCGGCGGGGAGGGCGGCGCAGCTGGGAAGGGGTGTGGGGTGTGCGTTCTATCCCGTCACCGTGCAGGCAGGGAAGTACCCCTCGTGCCCTGTGGCGGTGCGTCTGCAGGAGGCTCCGGACTGCAGGAACACTCGGAGGCAGGGGGGCAGGGGACCGGGAGAGGAGCCTGCACACTCCATGCCTGTTCCAGAGGAGTCAATTAAGCAGATGGCTCTACCAAACGCACAGACACGGAGCAGGTCACCTCCATTTCCCAGTCCCTGTGCGAGTGTGTGTGTGTGTGTGTGTGTGCGCGCGTGTGTGTGAAGCACTTGTGACTCCGGCGCTACAGACGAGAGAACAACGGTGACGTCCCCCTCAGCGACACCCCCACCCCCACCCCCCTTTGTCCCCCTGCAATGGCTCCCCCTTCAAGGCACGGGACAGATTTATAAGGAGCTGTCAGTCACCCGTTCGTCTCTGTCCCTTTCCCCGTACTACGCTGGCGAGAAAACGAGGAACGCGCTCCTGAAGGAAGAGAGAGAGGCTTGCGAGCAGCAATTAGGCTCCAGAGGGAAGACATTGCTCTGATGTAATTAAAAAAAACCACACAGCCCAATAGTAATCCAATTCAGTCATGCAGTATAGTACAGTGCAGCAGAGCAGAACCTGCTCCTAACCCACCCCCTCCTCACAACTGCTGCAGAACCAGGGAAAGAAAAATCTGAACTGGACCATACCTGGACCACCACCGTGCCCCCTGTTCCCCCTCTACCACTGCAGTGTCACAATGAGATGGAAGGGGTGAGGGGGGGTGGGAGGAATTGGTACCTGTTGCCCCCTTGGCTCTGTGCCTCCCTTTGGGTCGGCGCTGGGAATTGCCCATGACTCCGCGTTTCCTGTCCCAGAACATCACCTCATCCCCGTGCTCCTGCCCGCTCCTGTGACTGAAGGACCCGACGGAGGGAGAGAGGGTGCGCGTGTGTACGCGCGCGCGTGTGTGCCAGCGTGAAAGAAAGAGAGAGAGAGAGAGAGAGGAGGAGGAGGAGGAGAAGAGGGAGAGAGAGGGAGAGAGAGAGGAGGAGGGGGGAGCCTGTCTCCGCGTGCGAGTGCTCGGCACGAGTGTGTGTGAGAGTGTGTGAGGTGGAGAGAGAGAGAGAGAGTGTGTGCTCCTTCCCTGGATTCGGTTCAAGCCAGCTACGCTCCGTAGTGGAGGCTCAATTCATTGAAAGATGGGGAAGGTGGCGTGTGTATGTGTGTGTGTGTGATGGGGGGGGGGCAGAGTACTGAAGGGGGGCTTATCGGTGAAGAGCGATCCTGAGGGAGAGGGACTGTGTGGCTGGAGCAGAGAGGGGAGGAGCCACTACTGCACCCAGCAAGAGAGAGAGAAAGAGGGAGAGAGAGAGAGAGAGAGAGAGGGAGAGAGAGAAAGAAATGGGGAGACATTAAGATGGAGAGAGAGAAGGAAGGAAAGAGCGATGGGGGGAAGAGTGTGAGGACAAGAAGCGTGGGAGAGATGGAGGAGAGAAGGAGGGGAAGATGAGGGCTGCGAAGATGAAAGCACGAGAGAGTGAGTGAGGGAAACTAAGAAAAAAGGAAGAGGATGCGAAAAAGGTGTCTGACAGGGATGCAAGTGGCAGCGTCTGTGTTTTCCTACGTCACAGCAGAAACACACGCACACACACAGACACACACACACACACAACTGGCCCTGTCACCAGGAGATGCACAAAACAACAAGCTCTTAAAAAAGGGGGGAAGAGTGCGCTTAACGCGAGCAGGAAGCGACCCAAGGACGCTGCGGGTGTGAGCGCGGAGCGAGGGGAGAGGACGAGGGGCCGTAAATAACGCGCGCTGGCAGGCGGCAGTGAAAGCGCGGCGCGTGACGCTGCAGTGAGGAGAGAGGAGGCAGCGGAGGATCGCTCCCCGTGCCCCGCCCCCTCTCCCCCCCCCCCGCCACCCAGCACCCTCTGCTGCAGACGCCGGCGTTAGCATTCCGAGCCACGCCGCTGCGCTCCGTTATCAATTCATCACGGCCGCCCGTCTGGTAAACACCACGTGACCCGGCAGCGGCCGGCGGTCAAGATCCCGCAAAGATGCACACGCACACACACAGGCACACACACACATACACACACACGCAAACACACACACACACAGGCACACACACACACAAATGCAGGCACGCACACACACACACACACACACACACACACACACACACACACAAAATGCAGGCACGCACACACCCACACACACACACACACACACACACAGACTGTGGGCTGCGCTGCACACCTACAGTGCACACGGCGGCTGGCCAGGAGCAGAACCGCCAGCTTATCAATCAGCACTGCAAACGCTCCGCTGGCCGCCAGCAGCCCGGAAGATTCCATCACACACGTATGTGGAGGGGAGAGGACCGTGGGATGGGGGCAGCAAACAGTTCAACTGTCAAGACTGGGAGCGTTCATGACTCCATCAAGGCCCAGACAATGCACTGCTTTTAAACGGACCAACCCCATCCCCCCAGAGAACGAGTGTCTGATGGGTACGTAAGCAAGGTGGGTGGGTCAACGCTGCAAGGCATCATGGGACCCGGCACTCACCTGCCGATGTGACGGATCAGCGAGAAACCTGCGCACTGCCCCTTGGGACGGTGCCAGAATTCTCAGTTAATCAGTGAATGAGGGTGTTAAAGCACCTATTTACAGATTAGCTATCGGAGGAATTAACCAGATAGTGCACGCATTAGCCAGCGTGTTGGCACACTCTCAGATAAGCGCCTGGGGCTGTTGTCCCCAGGAAGGTGCTCCTCTCATCACCTCAGTCCCCCTTCCCATAAAACCACATACACTTAAGGTATATATACACACATATACTTAAGGTGTATAAACACACACACATACACACACACACATTTAAAGTGTATACACACACACATACATACACACACATTTGCAACCATTCACCAACCGTACATACATTCATGTGTGTTTTTGCAAATAAACAAACAAAAAAATGTATAAACTAAATCCTCTTCTAAACACTCTTCTTTCTTTCTTGGTTCCACAGTAGTAGACTGAACTGTGCTCCCTTTCCCCTCCACAAACAGGGAGAGGGGGAAGGAAATGGTGTTGAAAGCATGTAGAATGGACCTTTTCCAAGACACAAGACAGCTTGCGTCAGTAAGGGGGTGAGAAACCTATCTGCTCAGTGAACCCGACCCCTGTTTACAGATAGGCTCCGCCCCTCAGAAGAGGAGCATGGGTGAACGGCTAGAGGGGAAATGAAATAAGGTCAGGGGAAGTGATTGCTCTGTCCCTCCTCCTCTCCCGTCCTGTTTGGCAGCGCCTCTGCCTCACCTCCTGCCTGGGGCAGAGGGGTCATGGGGGTGTGAGTTGCACCCCCCACCACACACACACACACACACACACACACACACACACACACACACACACACACCCATCCTGACCACACCCCATCCCTTTAACTCCCATGACCTTGTAGAAGCCAGACAGTAACCTGCACAACACTCCCTGGCACCCGAAAATGATGACACAGCACTGTAAAAATAAGATCAAAGAGCCACTCCCCACCACACACACATCCTCTTTCATCTTGCTCCTGCTAATATCACTTAGACTGAATCTGTCTGACCCATCGCCACGGCACGGGCAGCAAAGGGTTAATTCCTAGCTAAAGCTCTTTCAGATCAGCAAATTGTTAGCATGCAAAGACTAATCACGTGGGACATGGAAATGCTGTAATCCAGAAACTAAAACCTAAATGTGCAGGATTTCCGACAAAGCAAACAACTGCCTCTTAAGGGAATTGTAGCACATGCCTTCTGCTATATGTTGTGCTTCACAGATGAAAGTCATAGATCATTGGTCCACTGTATGACCTTGCAAGAATACACCTTTAAAAGGCACACTGCAACGTCAGCAGACACTGGCCTTCCGTAACATGGTCACATTTGTCAGACGAAAATAAAAAGAGGGATCAGACAAAGCCGAAAGGATGAGGACAAGCCCTCTTCTTACGCAAAGCTGTCAATGTCTGCCCTTGACAACAGGTCTAAGATCAGATTTCCCACCCCAAATCCTACCCCACAACTATTTAGTTCACAATTTCAGTCTGATCCAGGATCAGCTGGCAGAAAGCATCTACATCCAGAGGCCCATTCAGTTCCTGGGTTACCCAGAATTCCCTTTGGTCAGTTACTGTGGGCTCAACCTGGGACATCTGTTGCGGTTTGTCATTGAGGCCCTTTTTTCTGCGCAGTAAACAGTCATCTGCGCAGATGTGTGGATCAGCTGCTGGGGAGAGTCGCTCCTGCTAAACGTGTTCTCTGCAGAGGCAGACAGCAGAGAAAAACAGCCTCCAGTCCGTTAGCCGTCCGCTAAAGACAGCTGAACAAACCCTGTGTCTCATCCACAACCTGAGGAGTTTTCATGTAGACGAAATAAAGTTAGCAGTGTTCCACAAAGGCTTCGAGCAGGGCATGATGCCCTTTCCTGTCCAAAACTGGGGAGGAGCTATGTCTCTGTGCAGAGGAAGAACAAATTCAATTAATTTAGAGACATGCAGCTGTTTTGTTCTCGGTACATGGACATCACAAATTCTCCTACAGCACCACACCCTGAATGTTGAGAAGCAAGTGACTTAATGTATATAATATGTACAGTATATGTATATAATGACTCTTGACCATTGAATGACCTTCTGTCACTTCAGCCCAGCGCAACCAATCATAATGCTTCTCTTTCACTTCAGCCCAGTACAGCCAATCAAATTGCTCCTCTTTTGCTTCAGCCCAGTACAGCCAATCAAACTGCTCATCTTTCAATTCAGCCCAGTACAGCCAATCACAATGCACTTCTTTCAGTTCAGTCCAGTACAGCCAATCATACTGCTCCTCTTTCACTTCAGCCCAGTAGAGCCAATCAATTTGTTCCTCTTTCAATTCAGCGCAGTACAGTCAATCGAATTGTACCTCTTTCACCTCAGCTTGGTAAAGCCAACCATAGCACCCCTCTTTCATTTCAGCCCAGTACAGTCAATCAAATTGTTCTTCTTTCACTTCACCCCAATACAGCCAATCACAATGCACCTCTTTCACTTCAGCCCAGTACAGCCAATCACAATGTACCTCTTTCACTTCAGCCCAGTAGAGTGTACTATACTGCTCCTCTGTCGCTTCAGAGGAAGCCTCCCTGATGTACTTCTCAACTCCAAGCCCTGGAAAACTAAACAAACAATGACTACAATAAGAACAGGAAGATTAAACAAACAAAGTAATGCTAATGGTTGCTCCCAGTCTCAATAGCAACCTCACGATATCCCTGGGGAATTGAGCAGTTTTTGGCTGCTCCATCGTCCTCCACAGGTACCTTAGGTCCAGAGGAATGCTGAGTGCCAGTTTACGCTGTGCCCAGGAAGGTGCAGTTCTGAGGGTTGTTGTGTAATGGATCTCCGCTCAGTACCGTCGTGTCTGTTGTGGAGATCCTCACAGAATCACTCTGTTTTAGAGAATTCAGAGCAGCGGACATCTGGCCTGCTGGGGATTATGGGTAATTATATGCAGTTTAATAATGTAGCTTCACTGTCGGCCCTCGGATCTGGAAACGCCCCAGAGATTATGCCCCGGATTACAGACTGCTCCGCCCACAACACAGCAGTTCCCTCATCCTGGATTTTTCCAAGCATCTTTAAAACGATTCTTGCTCCTTAATCCCATTTTATTTATTTATTTTAGCTCCATTTATTTATTTATTTGTTTAATAATTTCTAAATCCCTCAGCCACACAGCACTGGATTATGGCATTGTACATCCTGTTAGACTCTTCTTTTTTGGTGATGGATCTCATCAGAATCTATTCCAGAAAATGGACTGTGCGTCATATGAACGGTCAGACACATGCCTGCTTTTGATGCCTGAATGCATCTGAGGGTCGTGAAAAGAAAGATCCATTAGTGGATTATGAAAACTAAAGGGAGCTTTTAAGAGATGGGTCTTAGAATTCCTCCTAGGTCTTAGTACTCTTGGCCTAGCTCCATCTGACCTTTGACCTTACCACTGGAATGGCGATGACCATTGCCTGCTTTACACATCACTGCTAGAGGGTGATTGTCCTGAGTTGACTGCAGCCAGATAGATAAAGACATTGGCACATTCCTGGACCTCTGCAGGCACCGAACAAACAAGAATATAAGAAGGATGTACATCCTGGATGCTATCAGGAGGGATTTGTTACAGCATGAACAACAAGCCTTTCGTGACAAGTCTTCAGGTTTTTCCAACTCTCACACCTCAGATCAAGTGAGGAATCCACACTTGCATGCAAAATTGTTTACTGCACATACCCATTTGAAACTGAAGCAGTAACTATTATTTTAACTGTGCAGAATGGGTGGAGAACTTTGAAAATCGGCAAATAGTTCCAACAGCTCAAGGTTGTGATCGCTCCCAAACATACATTGGGGCGAATACCTCTTTTTTCTTAGTTCCTCTTGCTCCTCTTGATTTCCTCGGCCTCTTCGGCAAGCAAGCCGCCAAGCATGGCAAGTGTGTTAGCAGAGAAAACATTTAGGAATGGTTTCCAGTCATGTTCCCCGGTCCGCGAGTGGGACCGAGGGGGCACAGCTTTACGTTTCAGCAGGGGGCGTGCGGGTGTGGTGTCTCAAACCGGCTATTAGCTCCATCCCTTATGGTTCCCTGTGGGACGCAGAGGGTATTAGTCTGGTAATACAAAGCCTGCAGAAGGGGTTTAACCAGGGGGGCTTTCTCAGGAAACAGGGATCAGCCTGATCACCCTGTAAATGCCTTCATCAAATTTCCAACATTAATCCATACCCTGCGTTCCCTCGGCCACACTATTCGCACCTCTTCCCCTTTACTGTGAATCCCGTTCCCAGCCCACAACCACACACATGAGGAAATGGCAGTTTCAAATGGCAGGAATTGCATATATTGGGTGTCATTTCCCTCCAGATGAAGTGCTTCAGAATTCATATCCGGATGAATACCGAGAGGCCCTGACAGGAGCCCGTGTCTCTGACAGCTCTGACATCTGCTGATGTTTTCCTAAGCTTACTCTGGCATATCTGTAAATGACGAACCTGCGCTCACCAGAAGGCTGGCGCTGACTCATAGGGTAACACACGGGCAGCCGCGAGGGACTGACAGGGTGAGGCAACACGGTGCATCGGCAACACAGTAAGTGCTGCCCTGTCTCTGACTGGCAATGGCATGACACTAAATTCCTGCTCCTAAAAACAACAGCCACTGGGGTGCACAGTCATCCTGCTACACGGGAGAGAGGGGGATAAAGACAGAGAGAAAGAACAAGAGGGAGAGAGAGAGGAAGAGAAGGACTGAAAATTAGGCTGTTTCACCCCTCGTTTTACCAATATAAAAGAGCAGTGATATTCTGGGTGTTTCTAAACAGTTAGATCCACACTCATACCAGTACAATGCCCTAAAGAAAAAAACAGCTCTACCTAGAGAAAGATCCTGTGGGACAACTGGCCCTGAAGCACAAACTTTAAAAACTTAGAAACAAAAACCTCTACTGTTACCGGACCATGAACAGGAACTGCTCTCTAGGATCAAACACTTTTTGCTTCTACGCAAGAATATTATTAGGGGATGCTAAATCTGTCCATTCCTTTCAAAACACAGATATATTGCCCTGTGGCACAATGGATCACTTCATTGGATCATTGGACTTCTAGGCATGCTGGAGTCATTCATAGGTTGTAAGTTTGAATCCCAGTTTGAGTCACAGTTTTATCTTTGCGTGTGGAAGTTAGACTCTACAAAAAGTTGTAGGAGGTGAAAGGCAAGCTTCTCAATAGTCTGAAAAGTAACCTCAGTGCAATTTATCAATTATATCCCCAAACATCTATGAAAAGGAACATTATTTTTCTCGCATGTTAAAAATATCACTGACTGTGCTCACTGACAACAGCAAATTTCTATGGCACAACCAGTTAGTACATTCAGCTGCTAATAAAAAGGGCAGTGGTTCGAGCCCATCCAGGGCTCCCTTCGTCTCAACTACAGACCAAACCACAGAAGAGATCAGCATGTTAAGACTTTCCTTAGATACCAGCTTAAGTACTTGAAATTAAGTTCTGCGGTTCACCAATCTTTAGTTTCTCTTTCTTTCACATGGAACTAACGGAGCAAGGCCAGCTCAATTTGCCACAGCCTCTCAGTCAAAACTGAAAGTGATCTTTAGGCACAATTTTTTTTCGCTTTGGAAGAAAATGACCACCATGTTGACCTGAGAAAACACTGCTGTTATGCTTTGTGAACAACCTTTGGAAAATTGACAGATGTCCTTTTAATCATACCACTAGCCTAACTGTGTGCTATTTTTTTAGTTCAGTGCCTGTGTAACGTTATTTAAAAATTTATGGCTGCTTCAAATGATTTTTAGAAGAGGTTCAGAGAGGAACCTAATGAACATCTCTATAAGACCTAAATGAATTATTTGAGTGTTGGGAATGGGTGCAAGGTATTCATTTATTATTACCCTATTAGAACTGCACCATTTTACTATTAAATGCTGTATATATAATCTGTGTATATGTTCATTGGCTCAAATGTGTACTTATTATATGTTTCTTGTTGCACTCTAATGCTTTGAGAATATTAAAGAAATATGTCAATATTAAATTACTGTCAATAAAGCATGTTCTACTGAAAAAAGCTGAGAGATGGATGACTGGGGGTATGTAGTGGCAAAAACTGGCTGTGTTCTGCCAGGACAGGGTGGGTTTTACTTGCTCTCTGCACCCTTGCCAGATGTCAGATGATGTCAGGTGGGATATGCATAGCCTCTATTTGGCATTTGTTCTCCTGGTGCACTGTGGGACTTGTAGTGTGAAATACAGTTGCTGTAGGCATGCAAGGGCATGGGAAGACTGTGTTAGTATACAGGATGTCACAGTAAGATAAGCCTAATGTAGATTTGGAGATTCCAAATGTTAGAGGTGATAAAGGGGAAGAGAGTGCAAAAAAAGAGAGAGGGAGAGAGAGAGAGAGAGAGAGATGAAGAGGGAGACAGAGAGTGAGAGCAACCTCTCTGCTCTGTGATCTGTGTCTTTCTGCATGATGGCCTTCCCTTCACCACCTCACTGAGCAGTCCCTATGGGCGTGTCCTTTTATCTCTCCAATCCATCATGTCTCAACAGCTGCCGTAAATTTACTGGGCCTGCTCTCCTCTCAGCATGCTGCTCTGGTTGTCTACACTCAAGGCAGAAATCGGCCATAAGTGCTGATCTAGGACTCCACAATCACAATTCTAACCTCAACCATAATAAGCTAAACAGTAAAACTGGTCCTGGATCAGCACTTACATGGGGAACTTCTGTCTGGAGCATCATCTACAATCATTTGTCCCAGCGCTAATGGAAAATACATCATAAAAAATTTGCCTTTCAGGATAAATAGTCTCTTTTTTCAGCTGACCTGGGTTCAGCTTCACTCTCAAAGGTTTTTGTAACCACACATTAGTTTGTAAATGGAAAACTGCAAACTGTAAACTCACTGTTTCCACTGTGAGTTCTGTGATTGTGACTGAATATTATGCACCCATGATCATGTTGCTACCCATTTCAGACCTTTTTTTAAAACAACGTTCATAATTAATCTCTGATATGTGCCATAATATAATATCAGAGCCAATTATCATGGAGGAACACCACTCAGGGCTGTCATTTCATATTACATCAATTGTTGTTCTTAGTTAAATTCACAACTAAAACCAGATCTAGTCATTCGTGTAGCCTGTTATGAACACATAGTGTATGTCCTGCTCCAAATGGTTCTGGCTTGCAGCCATACAGCCAGTTAATGCAGGGAGGCGTAAAGGTGTCCTTAGCATGCCAGGGAGATACAGACAGCATTTGAAGATTTCCAGCAGCACGGTGCCCGCCTTCATAGCCCACCGCCTGCATCGTCACGGCAACCCTGCACCGGACCCAAACGGCGCCCGACACGGCGGCCAGCTGCGGCGGATCAGCAAAGCAGCGGAAGTGAGCCCGGCCGAGCCGAGCTCAGCAGCCGCTAATCAGCACATGACCTTTCCAGGGAGGGCACCTTCAAGAGAAGACCCGATCCGAGGATCCGACTCAACCGCACGGTCCACGCAACACAACACAGGCTGGAAGGTGTGAGCGTGTGAAATAAAGCAGGAGAAAAGTGACCTTTACATTAATATCCTGTACTACTAAAAATCCCTGCAGACCCCCGCCCCCTGATACCCAGATGTTATGGTGCCCCTCTGAGGCAGGTACAGAGATTAAATATGAATATGACCAAATATGACCTCCTTAGCTCCAGAGTAAAATTACTTTTTTCATTTTTCCACAGGGCTCCGGAATAGCACTGCAACCATGGATTACACTATCCTCGAGGTAAAAGAAAGTCTCTCCAGGAAAATGTATCGAAGCATTTACAGCAAAACAAATGGTGAATCATTCTTATCTTCCTAAAGCAAGGTAAATAACACTGATTAGGCATTCCACAGCAAAAAGACCTGCGTCTTAACCCCACACCCTAACCCCATAGACCATTTGCCGTGTCCGCTCAACAGTTAATTATTTAACAGGAACGAACTACACAAAACCTGTCCTTGAGGTATACCTATGACATTCCAGTCATAACTAGGATGTGAAACTGCCAATTAATGCTGAGTCACAGGTGTGCGGGCTGCGAAGAATTTGAGAAGAATATTGGAAGCTGAGAAGAATCTTTACTATTAGAATCTCCCCCACTAGTCCGTAACATAATGACTATTTCACGAACTAAACCACCATTCCCCACAACAGGAAATTTCACGTGGGCTAAAATTAGGAGAAAATCCAATGGAATGCCCCCTTAGGTATGTCTGCTGCATCTGCTTTTGCTGGTAAACTTCTGCAAGTGCATTCTGTGCACTGGCTGTGGACAGCGACTGACTGAAGCAATCCCAATTACCCATCATCCTAAGTGCATTTTTGTTTAAATTTGAGGTGCTTTCAGTAAACATACTCAAGTTAGTCAAGTATCTCAGGTCGAGGCAAAGATTCAGTTTGGAAATCGTCCTGAAGCGCATAACTCTGGCAGCAACATTATTGATAGTCTCCACAGCTGCCAGCGGCTAGTGACATCCAACGCACCTGCAACTGTGCCACAGATGTGGGGACAGACACTCATCCAAACGCGTGAGTCATCCGCAATGGAACCTTTTGGTTCGAATCTGTTTTTCTGGCCCAATGTGTGCAGATCCACTGCGGCCAATCGGGTGAGTGAGATCCAAGAGGCGACCTGGCGCAACGTACCTGTGCAGCTGTCTGTGTGTCCGAGGTCAGCCTGACTAGGCTCCGCGGTGCAAAGAGGGGAGAGAGGGAAAGTGAAGACAGGAAGAGAGGGCACGTCTTCCAATCCTGGGTCTTCGGAATGGAGGGAACAAGGGAGAGAAATGGAAGCTAAAGTCGGGGGGCTGCCGTGGGGGAGGGGGAGGGAGAGCTCCGCCTTTTTCTGCTTTCCCTAACTCAACCCAGACTTTCAAATCCCGCAGGGACACAGTTAAAGGAGAAGAACGGCTGTTCTCTCCCCCCGCCGCCGCCCCCTCACTCTCTCCGGGTCTCCCCTTCCATCCAAGAAAGCCATTTCCTGACAATACTGAGAGGGGTATTATGGGGGGTTTGGGTAATGAGTCTCCCAAAGCCCCTCGCTCCAAAGAAGTAATTACAGATCGGGGACATGAAGGCGAGCTGGGCCGGCACACCTGTGAGAAAATGACTCGGGTGCAGCTCTGCTCAGACACTGCAACCATCACGCTAACGTGACGCCCTGTTGTTTTAGCTGAGACCTCACTCCGCTGCAACTTCTCTTTCCGTAGCAGCGGTTTTTGTGGAGCTTCTGCGTTTCCTGCCTGCAGCCAGGTCACTAACATTCTTCTTGCATTTTACTGACATTGCCTCAACGTTTCTGTATTATAGTGTGATGCAGTTTCACCCAGGACGGTTGGGGGGCATTCCAGCAGAAAACTGCGAAGGTCGAACAGATTTAAAGAGAAACAGATTGGGAAACGTAAGGGGGTGAGAGGTGAAGCATATTAACGGGCCGTGAGATTGGTGCCGTAAAGCAGCGGCTGGCAACCCGAGAAGCCCGCCGCGCCAGGAGCCAGCGGCGACGCACTTGGCACCGGCGCCGAATTCCTGATACGGTCCGCGGCCCCATCTGCAGGGGCAGGGCTGGAGAGCTCAGGCTGGGACAGCTCCGTTGGAGAAGGGAGGGGGGAGACGGGAGGGGCTGGGGCAGAGAAGTGTAGCCTCTGTTGGCGCCCTGGAGGCCGGTCAGAGAAGTGCGGCTTGTGTAGAAGGTGGGCGCATGGAACCCAATGCAGCCAGCCAGATGAACTGGGGAGCAGTGTTCCGTAGGACACACACCCCCCGGAGGTGCATAGTTCTTACATTATCCCCTTCTCACCTGGTAGGAAGGGGGGAAATATGACCAGGTGAAAGAGGGAACGACTGAGAAACTGTGCAGTGATACCTTATATATTCAGCACACTGCACAGATTAAGCTTGGCCTTGCAGTCAAGGAGAACCTGACCTGATGTTTTTCTCTCCACGGTAGACTAACGCCACCCCTATCTGAGTTACCCTGGGCCCTTCATGGGTCACACAGCCAAAGGAGATATCCAATCTGGATTCAGCGGAACATTCAATCTCATCCTCAGATGGAATTTGTCATTCTCCGATGGAACATTTTCCATTCCTTTGGCTCCCCAAACAGACCACTTGGATTCAAGAACATATACCTGTATTCAAGAAAGCTGCTAGCCTGTCATTTCACCCACCTGCAAGTGGTGTAGAGGTATCTTCATTCTTCGAAGATTTGGGGCTAACGTCAGAGGTCTGCAAGGAGCTATCTCTTAAATGAAACGCTGCCCTCCAGAGCAGTTGTTAATTCACACACTCCTGCACACATGTTGCAGAGCTCAATCTGTTCAAGTTCAAAAGGGCAACAAAAGCCACGCTGCCTGAGAGAAGGAAGGACTAGAAATCTTTTTTTTTTTCAGTGAGGCCCAAAAATTTTTTTTTTTGAAACTGTAACCCGCCACCCGGCAAAGCACAGATGCTGGAACGTTTAGACGGAGATACGTTTCTGCTTTTTTGGAGGGGCAATTTTCACAGTGCTGTATCCCCACAAGGCCCCCAAGGACTCAGATAGAAAAAACATTCAGCTTCACTGCACACAAAGCCCTATCACGCAAGACTGAGGGAAGGAGAGAGAAAGAAGGAGTGGGAAAGTGACAGAGGCAGAGAAACAGAAGGAGAAAGAGATGCAACGAGAGGAAGGGAATGGGTGGGAGACAGACTATTACAATACATTTCCTAAAATTCTAAAATACATTTTCTAATCTTTCAGTTTCATGAAAAACACTGCAAGTGCCATCAGGGGGTAGGACCAACAGCCCCACTAGCAGCACAACACAATACATCTCTGCCCTCCACAGCCTGAGGGACAGTGCTGACAAACCGACTATAAATGATTACATATACAGAACTACATTTTATTCTTACATTTTGATAGAATGTACTATTATAAATTTGTCAATCACTTTAGTAGCCATGTGTAGACATGCACTAGTTTAAATGAATGTTATGAGTTTCTTTTTTATTGTGCACTACACTTTGGCAATATTTACAAAAAGTAGTTCATGCCAATAAAACATAGTGAATTGAACTGAGAGAGAGAGAGAGAGAGAAAGAGAGAGAAATAGAGAACGGAAAAAGAGAGGGGGGGGAGACGGGTCAACAACACAAGAACAGGATGAGGTTCTGGGCGACAGGTCACACCTGAATCGCCATTAGGGGGGTCAACACACAAAGCAGCACTGACCACGCCCCTGATGACAGTGACAGCAACACTGCAGCGCCGTGCGCTAACATTGACGACAGATGCTTCTGAAGACACACAGAGCGCCTTCATAACAACGCAGCACAGGACAGGCCAACTTTCCGCTTACTGTGGCTTAGCACAGCCATAAAACTGCACCCTCTGCGCTGCCAATACGAGCGTGTTAACGCAGCTGACCAGAGGCGGGCGAGAAAAACACTGTGTGCTGCTAAGTGGCGGCCGGCAGCCGTGAAGGTTTCAATCACGGGTGGTGAAGGGTGGAGGGAGGCGCGGAACCAGCCCCAAACACCAAAACCTCTCCTCCGGACTAACGGAACAGCAGAGCACGCAGAAGGAGGGGGGCGAGGCCGTACCGGTGTGCAGATGTTGGCCAGGGGAAGACGGATGATCCACAGGCTGCAGAGCCCCTCCGAGCACTGCAGAGGCTCAGAGGGCCGGGGTCCTCGGGAGGGGGAAAACAGCCGCCCTCTCTCCTCCACCCGGGCCGTCAGCGCCGTGACCCGGGATGCTCCCGGAACGTCCCGGGGAGAGAGGGGGGAATTACAGCCTCTCTCTCTCTCCCTCCCCTCCCACTTCTTCTCCCTCTTCTCTCCTTCACTCTCTTTCCGCTCTCACTCTTTCTCCTCACTTTGTCCTTCTATCTCTGTCTCTTGCCCCTTCACTCTCTCTCCTCTCTGACTCTTTCTCTCCTCACTATGTCCCTCTATCTCTGTCTCTTGCCCCTTCACTCTCTCTCCTCTCTCAATCTTTCTCTCCTCACTATGTCCCTCTATCTCTGTCTCTTGCCTCTGTCTCTTTCTCGCTCCCTCCCTCGCCCTCTTCTCTCACTCACTCACAGCACTGTAACTCTCTCTCTCCTCCTGCTATCCTGCTAAATTTGTCTCTCTCCACTCTCTCACCCTCTTCTCACACTCTCTTCCTCTCCATGTCCTCTGCCTCAAGTTCAAGTGTTCACTGCTTTACTGGCACAAAAAAACAAAACAGAAAACATAAATATTTGCATTACATTTACATTTATTAATTTAGCAGACGCTTTTATCCAAAGCGACGTACAAAAGTGCAAATAGTGGGCAAACAACAGGCACAAGGGCAAGATGTGTACAGATTATTAGAACCATAGAACCTTTTGGCGTGAACTGAAAAACAAACCAATTTCCATCAGTAAAGTATGAAATATCTATACTGTATGAAATATCTAATATATAATATATATTGTCTATATACATCTTTTCGTATTTATCCCACATATTCTTTTGGTCAGTGTATTATTCTCCCTGTCCCCCAGACTGTGACAGGCAACTGCACACTCTGCTGCCATCATAATACAGTTTGTCACCTCCCCGAGGGGGAAGGGCAGCTTTCCTATCATAGCCGAATTTAGAAAATTTGGGATGAACAGAGCAATTTGTGACAAGACATTTTCCCTTATGTTGCTGCATTTGTCACATGTTGTGAAAATGTGCAGCTCAGCCTTCTGAAGCTGACAGTATGAGCGCAGCCTGTGCTCTCTGGGCTGCCGGGTCTGCCCGTGTCAGTCAGCGCCACTGGTCAGGCTGCCCTCACTGACTGTACCTTGCCAAGGTATTTCTGAGTCACCATGGTCATGTAACCTGCCACGGTACACTGTTTGTTTAGGGCCCGGTACAGCTTGTGTCTTAGTTGTGCCTTCACGCTTTCATCCCTACAGGTAAAGTAGTCCTGTTTATGCTGACTGTTTTCATTTCACTCTCTATCCCTCTCGATTCAAATTTAAATTCAAACTCAAAGCATGCTTTGTTCGTATGACAGGTCAGGTTGTGCTGCAAAAGCAGTTAGTCACACAGAAAAAAACTGCATGTTGGAAAATACAACAATGAAGAAAAACAGAGTCAAACCAAAAGGTATTGCGGCTCCCCATCAAAAAAGACACTCTCCCCCCATCCCAAAAGACACCCAAGTAATTAATCCCCTCTCTCTTCTTCCCCTCCCTGCCAGAGAAAGCCAGAGTGATAGAGAGCAGTCAGATAAAATTATGTCCTGCTGCAGTCCTGTCTGTTCAATGTTGGTCTGATTTTTTAGAAGCACCACTGAGACACACACGCTAATATACACAGAAACATGTGTAGACTAGATACATCATTAATAAGGTTATCTCCGCTCACCAGCTTGAAGGTATCACACTGCTAAACAGAGTAGCCGGTTGTGATATTGGGAGGTGGAAGCAGGAAGGCTCTGAAAGGCTGTGAAAATGATATTTAAAAATTCCCTTGATATCACAGGAACAGAGGAATAGCCTCTCCTCTTCCTAATTCAATATCTTTCCTTTGATCCTGATACAAAAATCACACCCTTCAATCAGCACTTTTAAACCCAAATGGATGGTTTGTCAAAACCCAACAGCTGCCTGGCTTAAATAGTTAGCGTATCAGAGATCGGCTTGTACTGTCTGACAACAGATAAACTTGAGGGGGTGGGTGGGGACGGATTTCCCATTTGGAGTTTGGGAATAAACAGATATCCATAAGCAGCAAGGACAGGATTATCCAAACCACACAGGCTCTCATACGAATGAAGAGCTATCAGCATAGCTGCTGCTAATGAACCGAAGGGCTGACGCAACCCTCTCGTCTATGTGCTGTGCTCTCATGGCCCCTAGTGGTCGTGAGGAGAACTGCACCCATCAAACACAGCATCCATCTTTGTGCTGGACTGTAAACGCAGACTGTTGACAGAGGCTGTGCTGTATAGAATGCAGGCATCTGAATGAGACGGCCGTGACTGATCGCACTGTCTCATCATCTGCTGGCGAACAAACAGTGCGGGGCGAAAACATCGACCCTTTCAGTCAAACTGAATGGGAGACTGAAGGATTGACACTGCATTGTGATATTACCACTGAGGCACTAGCGCGAGAGGAGCGTCTCCACCGCAGTGAATGGCAGCAGACAGCTGGGCTAAGAAAGGAGAGAGTCCCTCTCCCTCAATTCACTTCCCTCTCAATTCAGTTCAGTTGAATGGTGCTTGGTATGTCCCACTGTTCAATGGAAGGACAAACCCAGGCAGTGTTGTCAAATCAGTCAGGTACAATATGATATACAACTAGCTAATTAAATATAACTGTGTTGTTGTAATGAAAGCAGACTAGGATCCAAGTGCGGTCAACAATGTTTTAATCTCCAAAGGCAAAATCGTAGTCAGGGACTTAAACTGGTGGGTAACTGGGAAGCAGCAGTACAAACAGATCCAAAAAAGCAAAGTCCAAAGAACAGGCAAGGGTCAGAATAACGGCAGTCAAACAAGGTATAGCAGAGTGCAGGCTTGGTAGAGTCACAAGAAACAATACCTCACAATGAGGCAACACAGACTGAGTCCTTATGTAGCCAGGAACTGATTGTGCAACGAGTTACAGGTGCACTTGATGAGCAGGTGAGGTTGAGCAGGGTTGAACTGGGTGTGGCTGGGCTGGCTGACTGGGAGCGGGTGTGACAGTTGTATAATATTAAACACAGATGCAGTACCTGATTCCAAATATATGCACATATATATGTATAATATGTATATGTATATACACATTGGTATTTCTCTCTCTCTCTTTCTCTATGGATCCAAACCAAACCCACAACAAACGCTTAACTCTAACTTGCTGGGCTTCCCGGAGGCTCTTTCAGTAGGCTCACAATCACTCCTCTGTTGGGCATTATTAATGTGGCTGGTGGCATTACTGTGCCCTTACAGATCACAGAAATCACACCAAGATGAAGAACTATGCTGCCCTTTACCATTAGATTGTCAAGCTGTGATTCTGTGGGAAACATAAAAACAGACCGATCTTCTACACGCCATCAATGACATTTTTAAGGTCATTCTGAAAGTCTCACAGTATGACTAACATGGTCCATGACTACTGACAGATCACAAAGCAATGTACCAGAAATCTAAGCAAGCTGGATGATTGTGTGACGAGGACAAAGGATGAGGACTACAATGGAATGCGCTTTTAAAAAAACACAAATAACAGAAATTGCGTGTAGGCCTCGTAAGAGGGCTTCCGGAATTACAGTGGCAAAAATAAAATGTGTTAGAACGACAAAACACCCTCAAGGCCAACAGCACTCGCCCTCTCCCTGTGCCCCTGTAGGGACAGGAACACACATCCTGGAGCGGTGACCTGTTTCCAGGTGATGCAAGACCCCGAGCACTCAGCACCCTGGAGCCCCCCGTCCCCAGTCATGCCCTGTCAGTCACCCCCTCCCCAGCCCCACTGGGACATCCCCTCATTCCCCATGGCCTCCCTCTGTCCCCCCTCAGGGACGAAGAGCAGCTGGCGACAGGAAGATAAGGCTGGCGATGACCCGTCACACGAAGCTGCACAAGCCGGGAGCGTCCTGAGGTAAACTTTCAGTGCACCTCCCCTCAAACTGACGTTTGCAATCAGGCTTTCAACATTCAGTGACGAGAAAAAAAGAAAGAAATACTGCATTTCTGAAATAAACCGGTGTACACACCCACACAACCTGCTGTGTGAATCCGCGGTGTTACAGTGACATCCCTGTGATGTTTCAGGCTCAGGGTGCAGAGGTTCCCACCAAATAAGGAACCCTCAAGGAATCTGAACAGAGAAGCAATGGGGTTCTCCATTCCACATCTCTCCAATTAAATCACTGGCCAGCCGAAGCATGGGTCACCCCACTGACAATGCAAAGGGCGAATGCAGAATACACCACACAAAAACAGCGAAACACAGAGCCCTCTCACCTCACCTCTTTACAGGACGTCAGTCAAGCCACTCAGGAGACATCAGACGGCCTTGGAAGATGGAATCTCTGCCCCCTAAGAAGTGAACAGCATACTGACAGAGAGAGAGACTGAGACCTGCATTTGTGTGGGGGAAAGAGGGAGGCAGGGACAGAGGAAGAGGGGAGGAGTATATGAGAGAGTGTGTGTGTGTGTGTGTGTGTGTGTGTGTGTGTGTGTGTGTGTGTGTGTGTGTGTGTGTGTGTGTGTGAGAGTGCATGGGTGCATGGGTATGTGTGTGTGTATGTGTAAGTCTGTGTACAAGAGTATGTGTATAATTGTGTGCCTGTAATGTGTGTGTGCGTGAGTGTGTACAACTGTGTGTCTATAATATGTGCTTAAGTGAGTGTGTGTGTATAATGTGTAAGTGTGTATCTACAATGTGCGCGCAATGTGTGTACAAGTATTATTATTATATTATTGTAATTTAACAGATGCTCTTATCCGGACCCACTTACAATTTTGTCCATTTATACAGCTGAATATTTCCTGAGTTAATTCTGGGTTAAGTACACTGCCCAAGGGTACAGTAGCAGTGTGCCTCAGTGGAGAACTGAATCAAGAACCTTTCAGTTACAAGCCTTGCTCCTTACCACTGTGCCACACTGCTGATTGTGATTTGATAGGTGAGTGTGTGCGTATATTATGTGAGTATAGGCGAGTGTGTGCAATGTGTGTATAATTGAGTGCATTAGTGAGTGTGTGGCTATATTGAGTGCATAAGTGAGTGTGTGCGTATATTATGTGTGTATAGGCGAGTGTGTGCAATGTGTGAATGAGTGCATTAGTGAGTGTGTGGCTATATTGAGTGCATAAGTGAGTGTGTGCGTATATTATGTGTGTATAGGCGAGTGTGTACAATGTGTGTATGACTGCATTAGTGAGTGTGTGGCTATATTGAGTGCATAAGTGAGTTTGTGGCTATATTGTGTGTATAAGTGAGTGTGTGGCTACATTGTGTAAGTGAGTGTGCGTCTATATTGTGTGTATAAGTGAGTGAGTGGCTATATTGTGTGTGTAAATGAGTGTGTGACAGTCCCTCTCCCTCACAGTGAGGGAAGAGAGCCTTTCATAGGCCTCCCATTCACAGGGCACTGCACAGGGCCCGTCTGTCCCCCCACACATAAAGATGCCACTATCTAGTCTCACTAGCCCGTTTCAGCTCAGTTCAGCCCCATTACCGCTCTTTGTCTCTCGCCATACTTCCATTTCTCTCCCTTCCTCTCCCCCTCACCCAATCTTTCTTCCCTCCTCCCCCTCTGTCCCTCCCCCTCACCCTCTTCCCCCCCCCCTCTTTCGTCCCCCTCCCTTTTCCCTCTTTATGAACTAACACTGAAATGTAAACAGCTTACAGCTTAACTCTTGGCCCTCAGCATTAATTCCTGTCTTTCATTTTTTATTGTGTCTCTTTCCAAGACTTGTCTTTTTTTCCTTGCATGGCCTCTGACCTAGGAGGCGCATGTCAAAGATGTTTGCTGATCTCCAAAAAAAAAAAAAAACATAGAGAAAAAAGACCCTAAAAATCAGCTGCATGTGAACCTCATTGGCGTTTATATCAGGAACAGCCTTGCTGGCTGCGGTCCTAGATCTGCAAGGAATAGCTGAGTGTTTGCAAACAAACAGGGAAATGAAAAATGACGCTCGATCCTGACACGGAGGCCGCTGATCAATCACATGAGGACGATATTTCAAGTCTTATGAATTTCTTTTCTCTTAGTGTAGTAGATTTTCATCTGTCCAAACAAGGCACAATCATTATAAATTTATATTGTATATGTAAATATATTATCATTTCTGTCTGTTTGGGGTAGCCTGCCCTGTTGACATTACCTGTCAAAACACCTCCATCTGGAGTGGGTCATGTGGCTACAGTCTGGCCTTGCCAATGGCGTATGTTTTAGCTAAACAGACTGCCAGCCATCGGTTCAGCCCTATTGCCTGATTGCCACCACGACAATTTGGCGCCTGCGTGGCCTTTTAAACATTATGGTAATAAGAACATATTCCTTGCTTCTTTTAGAACAACATGGCAATAATATTAAGGATGTTTTTATGATAAGAGACTCATCATTCATACACTGACTCATCATTGGTTACAGCAAAGGTCCTTTTTATTACTATCATGTTGTCCTAAAAGCAATATGGGAAAGGAATATGTTCTCATTCGCATGATCACCTAGAACATATGTCTCTCTCTCTTTTGTGGTAAAAGCTTCCAATGAAAGCCTTAGGATGACAGATTTTTGGGATTTCCTGAAGATGTCATACTGAAGTGTTGACAGTCATCATGAAGCATTCAGCACTCCGCGCTTGCATTTCATGGGGGAGGTCTGATTGGTTATTGTCCTGCCAGTTACACACACTGGGCAAAGGTGGGGAACGTCAGAAAATGGTGTGTTCTGTCTTTTTTTTTTGCATGAGTGTATGTGTTTAATCATCCAATCACAGGATCAAGCAATAAAGCAATGGCCCAAGGCTGAACATTGAATATCTAATCTATGACACAGTAGCCCACACCGAAAGAAGACGATGTTTTCCAGACTGAGAGGTAAGTATCCAATTGACTCTCTGTCTGGTGGCCGGGCTATGTTCAGGGTACACATGAATCAGGCCCACCAGAGTCAAATTCTCCTACAACTTGAAGATAGTTGGGAGAAAACACAGCATGAACCTGTCCTGACAATAACAACAGCCTGCCTGCCATTGGTTCAGTCCCATTCTCCGTTTCCAGCATCGTATCTACCATTGGTTTGGCGCTACGCCCCTTTTTGAGCATCTTATCTGCCATTGGTTTGGCGCTACGCCCCATTTTGAGCATCTTATCTGCCATTGGTTTGGCACTACACCCCATTTTGAGCATCTTATCTGCCATTGGTTTGGCACTATACCCCATTTTGAGCATCTTATCTGCCATTGGTTCAGCCATATTCCTCTGTTTTCTGCAGCCAACCTGTCTGCCATTGATTCACCCATATTCTTCTATTTACACCTGTTTATCCACCATTCCAAACAACCTGTACGTTTCCTACCACCCCTTTCTTTTCAGCAACACCTTTGTGCTCTACATGTCACCGAAGCGGCTCTGCAACTCTGTCAGAGAGCACCCCAGGACAGAGCCTGTCATTGAAGCCACACCCCCTGAAGACAGTTACGGACAAAAGGGGAGTCACTCTCTTCTGCCAACATTCTCACTCAAGCCCACAGTGTCCGGGCAGGGGCGGGGGGCGGCAGGGAGAAGAACTCAACTAAGACCTGCTCCCACCATGGAAGCAGTGCCCTGCCAGCTGAGCAGTCACAGGCCAGCTTTACAGGACATGAAAGCCATGTTTCATAAGGTGAACACTGTCATTATGCGTTTGCTCAAACGGCATCTGAGACTGCTCTCTGCAAAATTACTGGTGGTCTATCTCAGGACTGCACATACAGGCCTATCTGGAGGCTGAACTGGGTTTAATATTTTTTAGGCTGATAAAGATCTCGCTACACCACAGCCTGAGTGTTCAGTTGGACCTACCAAGTCAGCTGTCCTTGCCAGGCGTATTTTTAAATTGGAGGTTAGTCCAGCCAAGCGCTTTGAGTTTCACAGCAAACCTCTGTTTATTTTCACACAGCACCTCAGTATATCCAAGGGAAGCATCCATTTCTACGCAAGGATCCCAGTCTCACCGATGCCATCTTTAGCAAACTCACAGCCTTTACCTGTTTGCAGGGCTGAGTAGCGGTGTTCGTGTCTGGGACAAATGCTCCTGGAGAACAAAACCCTATCGCCAGCCACCCGTATATTACACATCCACAGAGAGCAAATTTTAATTGTACGCCAAGGAAAGCCTGAACACCTTTACTAACAACTGTGAAGAGATAACTTTTCAGAGAGTATGACAGTAATTTAGATAAGCAAATAACATGATATACTTACCGAGTGTGTGGTGGAAGATGAGGATCGTGCCTTCGCTTTGAATAAGCAAAACAGCCGCAGATAAATTCAGTGCAATTCTGAGGTAGCATCATGAGGGCACAGAGCGCGGCGTGCTTTTGATTTCCGGACAGGTGACATTCCGCACCTGTTTGAGTGAAACCAGTCTGGTGACGCGGGATGAAAGTATGTGATGGCTCACCCTCTGCAGCTGCACACACATACTCTGAAACACAGAGAGCCCCACCCCCTCAACCCCCCCACACTCTGCGGTTCTCCCTTCACACAGGGTATAGGTTCATCGGGTTAGAGATTGACCTAAACATGGCAGACACCCCGCCCACGCCTCGAGCAGGCATTGGGAACCTGGTAACATGGCAACAGTTGGTCGCTGTTACAAAAAACAGGCCTTTACTGACAGCAAGGGTCTTAACACAGCGAATGTGACTTTGAGTCATGGCCCATCCACACTCTCCTTATGGGCAGCGGCCTCTCACTAGGAAAGAGCCCTGCACAGGCCTCCGCTGCCTCTCTCTCCTTTATTGGTTGGCTGAGCTCAGACCTGCCCTGCTCCACAACACTGCGGAACGGCTGCTGCTATTTCGCCCTGGGCTGGTGCTAATGGAGAATCCCTCTGAATGACACTCCAAACAGCCCATTGTCCCATAGATTCCTGCCTCCAGGACAAACACACTGCACCCTGTCCCCCCCCCCCTCCCTCAACCCTATCCACACCCACCACACTGTGTGGGCCTCTGTCACCACAATCAAATCAAAGAGGTCGAGGAATCGAGGAATGAGGGCAGCATTGGGTGGGGGTGGTGGGTCCCCTGCTGGTAAACAGAGAGACTCAATTGTCGCTTTATATGAACTACACCAAGGTTAAATGCATGTCATTCACTTAGGTAAACTGGGCAACATCACATGGCTGCAGCCAAAGGATCTACTCATGTGTATGTGTTTGTGCGTGAGTGTTTGTGAGTGAGTGTGTGTTTACACACCTTCATGGATGAAGAAAGGGGGGAGGGTGACGTGTTTTCAGGATAGACCCCAACAGGAAGTGACGTGCAGGAATCCCATAGTGTAATCCATACAATTCAGCTGCAGAGGTCCCACAAATTGCTCACCCAGCCTAACCCTAACCTTAACCCTAACCCTCCCCAAACTCCTTATCAACCCAGTGCCACCATTTACCCACATAAAAGCCAGTCCTTCTGCAGGAGGGAAAAAAAACTGACCAATGCTGCACCAGGCCTGTGGTTAGATCATGTCCATTGCCTTCTGTAAAGCTCAGCCAAGCCATTATGCAAGAGGGTTTCGCTTGCGGAGGCCCCGGCCTTGGCAGGGACGCAGCGGGAGGCGCGGCGTGGTCAGCGGGGCTCGCTAATGCGCGGTTACAGGCCGCAAGATGAGGCCCTTCAGCAGCACGCCGGCACAGCGGAGCGACAAACACACAGCCGCACAGGGACTCGCAGGCACTACAGTTAACACACGCCGACACAAACGCACTTGACTTTAGCTGCAGAAACTAACACGTCAAAGGAGCTGGTAAATCCAAGGCCGCTAGTCTCACACGGCTCTAAAGAGACGGGCTCCGAGGCACTCTTCACAAAACTGAGCCTGAGAACACGCTTCTGCCACTCGCAGCGTGAGAAGGCAAAAACGCCTCAGAAATGAAAATCTTCCCCAAAACTGATGCCAGAACGTTCTGGGAAAAGAGTTTTCTGCCTTTTTTTTTCAGGCTCCCGCGCGCCAGTCCTGACCCCTCATGCGGCCAGCGCTGCACCCCTGCCTGTGCTCACGGGCCTCCCTCACAGGAGCCCCGACAGCTGGCCTGCTGGCCACAGTAGCGGCAGCAAAGGTAACTTTACGCCACTACAGTGTCGATATGATTCTTTTTTTCATGTCTGCAAAGACAAATCCTAACAATAACCCTAGCCGTGAACCACCTCAGTGAAAGGAGTGAGCAGGGGAGGAGACAAGGTGGGGGTTAAAAATTGGGAGTGAAAGTCACTGTTTTGGCGCCGTTCCCTCTGGGTCACATGACTCGAGAATTAATAAGGAGAAGAAAGTGGAAAACATCTGCTCTTCATTACGGGCCTCAGGGGCGGCGGGGGGGACGCCTCCCGCTCGCCGCGCACCAGCGTTTGCAAGCAACGCCGCGCTCATTTCCTGCTCGGGAGGCCGGCTGCCCCGGCCCTGGATTCCGCATCGGACCCCTCCCTCACGCCCCATCCCCTCCCCCCCCCGCCTGTCTTAAATATCACACGGGCTCCTCAGAACGAGCCGCCTGCGCCCGGTCCGGTCATACGCCGGGCCGCGCCTCCAACGACGCTTGGAACATGCAGTGGGGCCGACAGGGTGCTGATGAGCCAATGACTCACTAAGTGGTCCCATTACGGCTACGACCTTGGACGGTGTTCAAGGGCACGGTCAGGTGTGTATGCAACGCAGCAAAGACAAAGGCAGAGAGGGGGAGAGACACAGAGCCTCACTTTCAGGGGTGCTTCCATCACCCCTCATTAGCTAACGAGAGAACAAAACTGGTGGCTGCCTGTTGCCATACATGGCAATCACATGAAAACAACAGAATCAGAAACATGAATGAAAGACATGGCTTGGGGTGAGTGCCTCCCCAAGCCTGCCAGGAAAGAAAGAATTTAACTGGATGAAACGAGGCATGATATTTACACTACATGGATCTAACATTCCCACCATATAGGGCTGATATTCTTACTTAACAAGATAATATTCCTACTATAGGGTATAATACTATTCACACTAAAAACAATGGTATTTATGAGAGGCCCCATGAGAGATAATTCATACTTGGTCTCACACACGGCATCATAAACTCACACGTACACCACTATACTCTTACAAAAACACTACTATACCTCTTGCATGCACAATCATACTCTCTTTTATTTACTGTCATACTCTCACACACACAGCACTGTTCTCTCTTGCACAGAGAACTATATATACACACATTATATGCTTGCATGATAATAGTGTATGTACGTAAGTATGGTTGTATATGTAAATGAAATTAATAGTGTGTTAATAGTGAAACAAACGTCTAATATATGTATGAGAGAATAATATTATATTTGAAACAGAATAATATCATATGTAAGAGAAATAAATAGTAAATGTGAATGCAAATAATCATGTATAAGGAACAAGATAGGATATGTGAATGAGAATAGTTGTTTAGTTGTTTGATAGACGGGCCATGTCCGTGAAATCCCACTTCGTGAAATATCTTCATCAAAGATAATCAATCAGGAACTGAGAATTTAGTACTATTTCCGTTTCAATCAAACTTGCTTCCGTTTCAATCAAACTCTCTCACACAAACAACTATTCTCATTCACATATCCTATCATTCTGTCTTACATTCACTGTCATTTTGTTCCTTACACATGATTATTTGCATTCACATGTACTATTTATTTCTCTTACATATGCTATTATAACAGTGCTGTGTGTATGAGAGTATGATAGTAAATAAAAGAGAGTATGATTGTGCATGTAAGAGGGTATAGTAGTGTTTGTGTAAGAGTATAGTGGTGTACGTGTGAGATTATGATGCCGTGTGTGAGACCAAGTATGACTTATCTCTCAAGGGGCCTCTCATAGATATTTGGACTAAAGAGGATTAAAGTTTTCACTAAAAAGGATAGCAATCCCAAAAAAGGATGGTACTCCCACTAAAAAGGACTAATATTCCCACAAAAAAGGGATACTATTCTCTCTAAGAGGACAGAATTCCCACTAAGAAGGAAAAACATTCCTACTAAAGCTACCCTCCCTGTAATACAGCATTGCCATCATATTTGTAAACACAGGACAGATATACAGTATATATTTATTTTTATTTGCATAAATGCCATACTACCTCCTGACCTGTGATAGGTAGAAAACAGATTACTGTTATTTAGCAATTCGTCATGGCATCCTGGCTTTCCAACTGTCGTTCCGAATTCATTCCCGTCCCCCTGCTCCCAGCAGTCCTGTGCAGGAAGTGGGAGGGGAAGAGCACAGAGCTAGGATTCGGTTCCTGCTGGAAGAAGCAGAAGCCCAGCCAGAATGAGGCCCGGTGCCCAGGTTCCCAGCATGACGCTGGCACACATCCCATTTCTGGCACCAATGGCATGCCAGCCCGGATAAACCTGTAATGCTCTCGATCGCAGCAGGCAAAGCCAGAAATAACATGGAATACAGACCGTACAGGTGTCTCATCCAGCCACAGCATGGCAAGAATAGGGGGCATATGCACCTGCCAGGTGAGCCTAGGGCTTGTCTCCACTTGACCCCCGTCGAACATCTTCCCATGGGTTGCTACTTCCCAGCTGGGCGACTGAGAACAAAGTCCAGGGGAAGCGCTGAGTCAGTGACCAGCAAGTTCAGAGAGGGTTTTTGCCCTCCCCCACAGCTAGTCAAATGGCCACAAAGGTCCTGGCAATATCATCTTTTTGTAAGAACTCAACAGGACTCAATCGAACAATCACAGGGCACTGGTCCCTTTGGCACTGAACCATTGATGTCACTGTTCCATGCAGTCAGAAGACTCAACAGGACCCTGCCTCTCACGCAAATGTTTTGCCATTAAAGAAAACAAAGCGCTTCTAAATATGGCATTCTGTCTACTGGTCTGAGAAACACTGAGCCTCTCTAGAATGCAGCAATGCACTGCAAAGGGAGACCATTTCATGAAATATGAATACGTTGAAGCATGAGGAACCAAGCCCCAGGAACCGAAACCGACGCAAGTTGCGCTTCCTCGTAGCTGATCCAAACATTGTTTGCTACGATCGCTCCGTGTTTCACGATCACAGACACACGTTCCTGTTTACCCATAGTTCGTTGTCCACACACGCATTCTATCAGGGCGTGATTGCATACATGTGACAGCCCGGCTAAAAACTGAGCGGCGGCACTGAGAGGAAAATTACCTGCCTGGTCCGCGGAATCTGCCGTCAAAGCGGAGTGCGGAGGGTCCGAAGGGGTCCCCAGAGCCTCCGTCCGAAATGGCAGAGCCCTCTCTCCCTTGCGCTTCGTGAGCGTGTCATGTGAGCGTGGAAACACGGAGAGCTTTTCTCTTCCTTATCACCCCGCGGGCACGGACAAACAAGCCCTCCTTTATGGTGTATTTACATGGAAAAAAAGGATTAAAAATAACTGAGGGTGGTGAGTCAAGCCTTAGGTATCCGGAGACTCCTTCAGTAATGGGCAGTGGAACCGGGCCAGCATTGCAGCGGCTTTGCTGAAAGCCACTGAGGTGTCAAGCGTGATTTGGTCAAATGCTCTCTGTCTCTGTCTGCTTTGCCCAAAATTTACTGTCCAAAACCATAAGCTCTGCATTATAATAGACATGTAATATGCAGGTATTAAGCATATTATTTCTGAGCTGATGGTTTTAATGCATGACTTATCTGTTGATACTGTGCCCTGGACTTAATCAAAACCTTCCCTATTACTCTATCTATTGTCATTTATCTAATCATTATGTCCAAACCCTGGCTATGGCTCCTTACGGATCACAACGCCACTTGACTTTAGTAATTCAGTGAGCGCGTGTTATTGAATGGGCTCTTGATGAGTGACGAGCAGGAAGATCACCATTCAAACTCTGAATGCTGACATTCAAACTCAGCGAGAGTGCCCCCCGGGTCCGGCGTTAATCACTCCCTGCAAGCGGGACAGTGCTGTGATCACATCACACGCCAGGAGAAAGCCGCAGATTTCCTTCTGAGCATCCTGCGGAAGCAACCCTGCAAACACTTTCAACCGTCACTCGCAATTCTGATGCAAGACCTAAAGGATAATGGGTCATAGCAGAACCAATAATGTGTGTAACAGGCAAGCCCAAACGCCACATACAGGCAGTATAAATCTGATTGGATGTAGACGGTGTGGTAACAGAACGGACCAACATTAGGAACGTCCAGCCTTTTAGAAAGCATATGGACAGCACCTGCGTCCGACCATCCCATGCCAGCCTAACTCCTGAGCCCAGGGACACGACACCTATCTGTGAGGGGAAAAAGTTTTAGAATTTGGAAAATCAAAGAAATACCCCGGCAAAACAAGGAAGGAGAATACTAAATAGTAAATTCCCATCACCTGGCAAAAAGCCAACCCCCCTTCACCCCACGACCCACACCGCAACACCGCCGAAACCCACACACCTCCCGCGATTACCTCTGAAGAGAGGCGTGGAGCTGGGCGCGCCGGTCCCCCTGTCCTCCTCCTCCTCCTCCTCCTCCTGCCGTCCCCGCGCCGCTCTCCTCCGCCTCCAACGCATCGGGCTCTGGCTCCGCGCTCGCGACGCCTCCTCTCCTCTCCCCTTGTCTTTTTGTGTGTTTTTGTTTTCCCCTCTCCCTCCTCCGAGAGGGTTTCGTCAGTCGGGGGCGCAGCTCTCCCGGCTCCGCTGTGGCTCCTCACACCCACACGGGTTTATAAAAAGACGGCGAGGCGAAGCGAGGCGGGCCACCTCTCTCTCTTTCCCTCCCCGTCGCTGCGTCTCTGCCGGCACTGCGGATTCTGCAGCGTCAGGGCTCGCGCTGCTGGAGTCCGGAGCGGGAGCGGGAGCGGGAGCGCTGCTCCAAAACCTGCAGGGTCGCGGGTGCACACTGCGCCCCGGCTACATCCGCCCCGCCGCGGAACACGAAGATGCACACGCGTGCAGTTGCTCACATTGATCGGCAGAATGAGGTTTTTTTTTTGTTGTGGGGGGGTATCTCACGTTCTCCTGTGCAGTCGTGCACGTGTGCAACACACACACACACACACACCCACCCACACACACACACACACACACACACACACACACACACATATACAAACACATACACACCTTAATGTTGCTACCTGACACAAACACACAAGGGCAATCATTCCCACATACACCCCAACATACATACATACATTTGAATATAAGCAAATAAATATTTTAATAAACATCCTCACATAAAAGTATACACCCACACACACAAACACACACATGCGCGCACACACACACACACACACACACACACACACACACACACACTATATCTCGGACAGTCACGCCATCACATGGACAGATTCAGATGCAAACGCTCAAATGTTGCTACATGAACACACTGTAACCCCCTCGTGATGATTCACAAACAATGATTATCTTATGATTTGTTACTGATAATTCCAGGCCCAGTGTTCTGAGCACAAAATCATAAATCAGGTCCCATTTCAGTTATGTGACGCTAATGTTGCCTATTCCCAGAACATTATCGGAGAGGGAGGGTAAGACACTAGACGCTGTTTTATTTGGGCCTCTTGCATGTAGTGCTTTGAGCTGCTGCTGTAATGTCTCTAGGTCTGAACATTTGAGTCCTGTGGGTGAGAGAACCACACAACACTCTTCACTAACTTACAGCAATACATTCCTACGTGTAGGTGTGTGTGTGCCCAATGTACTTGCCTACAAACACAAGGGGACAGAGGAGTCATGGCACTGAGATATCCTACACTTGAATCCTTTTGCATGAGTGTGAAATGTTTCACTGTGAATTCAAATAAAGCACTGAAATGTACGTGTGAACGTTTGTGCGCACACGCAAGCAAGCAAGTCAGAGCCACATTCATGCAACTGTGGCAAAACATTTTCACAGTTCTTCTGTTGAAATATGAAATTTTTGCTCACCCGAGCATACAACAGAAAACCCTGCCGTTAAAACTCTCACACGTTGTCAAAATAACACAGTGTGCGCCCTGACAAATAAAACCATGGAAACAATTGCTTTATGCGGTGTTTTTCCATCCAATGAGCCATGGCTACCGACAGAACATTCCCCCCAGGAAAACCTACGTTAACATAAGACAGTGGAGGGTTTATGAGGTTGGGGGAGGAGGGGGTGGTTGAGAAGACATTTAACGCGCTGTAAAACACAGGGAGCGTTCCGGAAACTCGGCGAACGGCGAGGCTAGGCCACGTGCGGCGTTCAAAAGGAACTGCGGGAGAGCGGCTGTGTGCAAGTCGCTGTTCGCGGGAGGGGATGTAGTGTGCACTGAGGTGGCGAAACAAGGCCCGCGCTGTGTTTCCCCCCTACCCCGCCATACTGGGCCAGGAGAAGGGCTTCCGTGTGCTGGGCCAATCACCGCAGCCTAATTAAAAAGCCAGCATGTGCACCGCAGCCCTGTTAGTATGTGTATTGTTTTCCAGCGCCTTATATCACCTGGCTGAGCGAGGTGTGCCACTGCTGCCAACAGCTTTTTTCTTTTCTCCGGCCCCCCCAACACCCCGCTTTCTGGAACTGGGTTCCCCCCGTCGGCTTCCCAGCGTCCCTTGCAACCCCTCTCTCCTCTCTCGAACCCCTTCCATCTGGAAACGATCTTCCACCTATTATGGCGCTGGCTGGCTGGTCTGTTTGTTGATCTTAACAAGGGGCCATTCTTCAGTGATAGAATTTCCTTGCCAATTAGCAACCTACGATCAAACACACACACACACACACACACAGAGGAGTGGGGCGCCAAGCAGCACTGTGAAGTATCACAGTATATGGTGCAAGTAACTTGGTGGCAAATTGTTGTTTTCTCTCTCTTTTGTCTTCTAGCTATGGGAGAATGTAGCTGAGCTCTTTTCTGGTTACATGTGTGTGGGAATAACTGGATCACGTTTGCTTTGGCTTCCCGCCACATGCAGACACGCGGCAACAGGATGGAGAGGGGCGGGGCCAGCGTGCACCTCTGTTTAAGGTCAGCGCCCACCTTCTTCTGGTACTCGGACTCGCAGTGTCCATGGCAACGGCAGCCAGGGAGGAGGCGGGACAGTTTGGGAGGGGGACGGCCGCTGGCGCCTACTCGGCGTGCCTCTCCCACACAGCTGCCCTGCACCTCTGCCTCCTCGAAGGAGTCCAGAGCCAAAAAACTGCAAAGAGTCACTGCGGAGGCGTGGGAGGGGCCTGGCTGGAGGAGGGGAGGGGAGGGGACAGGAGGGACCGGCAGGGGTGGAGGAGTGAAGGAGTCTCCTAAGTTCGCAGCTGTCACAACACTGTCAAACAGCTGTTTGCCGTCGCTACGGCAACGCCCTCCTCCGGCCTGCACGTAGCCACCTCGGTGAGCCGGGAGCTCGTGCGCGCCTCGCTACTGGAGCCTCCCACCTCTCTCCTCTGGAGCTGCGTTTAGCACCATCCAGGCATCACGGCATCAGCTTCCCGCCCATCGTGCTGTGTGATGTGTGCGCCCACGAAGTGAGATCACATGTACAGAAAACGAGAGGAGGGCAACATAGAAAAACCTACACAAACATAAACATAAACCTAAACTTCTGAGAAGGCCTCCCATCCCTGAAAAAGTGCTCAAGGCTCAAGAGCGACAGAATATTTTGCTACTGCTATGAGGTACCTTGCTCTCCCCACATAATATGCCAGGCTTAAACCTTGCTACCTGTTACTCAATAATGTAACAAGATCTTGACAGCCTGTGGGATGGGCCCCAGAAGTTCTGCCAGCCTGTTGCACATTCAAGGGCTCTGACACGCCCCCACACCCAGCCACTGCGACAGCAGCCCCCGGCGTCCCACAGGCGAGGTGGACCACAAACCCTCTGCGCCAGCTGTCCCCCTCACCCCAAAAAAAGAGGGGAACAGGGAGGGGAGACTCAGGGAAAGCAGAGAGGGAGAGGGAGAGTGCACGCCTTACACATGCGCGCCTGCCGCATGACGTAAAGCCTGGAAAGATATGTGTCAACAATTACAGTGTGTATTGGAAAGCTAGCACTGCCCAGAGGAAGCCGGGCTCCTCCTCCCTCAACCCGAGGAGCCAGGGTCAGAGTAAACACTGGAAATGGATGCCTCTGCGCGAGAGAGAGAGAGGGTGAGGGGGAGAGAGAGAGAGAGAGAGAGAGAGGGAAAGAGAGAGAAAGCCCGCCAGCGCGCTCGGAGCTGGGCCAGCGGGAACTGGCCAGAGCTGCAGGAGGACTGCAGCCACACAAAAAAACACGCTGGGCTTTACCGCCGGTGGGAGACCTGCAGCTGCGGCCGAGCACAGCTGCGCCACTGACCGCCACAGAGCTCCGGCCTCTGGACCGCTCCGTACACTCTCAGATCGAAATGTGCTCCTCATCGGCACCGTGGGAGTTGTAAATCCATAAGCGCTGTTAAGGCGGACGCAGTACAGTATTTCACCTGGAGCTGCACGCAGAAACACCCCTAAGTTGATAGCCTGCAGAAGAAATTTGAGGTTAGGCAATTTTAGGGCGTAACATGTCATCTGGATAGCAGAGCAGAATCCTGACATGTAAATTCTGCTCTATTGAGGTTTCCAGCCTCGCCTTCCAGTGGAGGTCTTCCAGCACGTGAAAGCAGTCTCAAGCACGACAGCAGCTTGAGTTGTTGCACAACCACTGCGTTTGTGGCAAAGTGATGTCTTTGATTCATGTTTTGTTTAAGATCAGGGGCAAACAAATGTATGATTCCTACAACCATACAGAGTCCACTCACTTCAGCCCCTCCCCCCATAAGTCTGCACCAATAAAAACAGAGGATTCAACGCGGTTCCCGCGCAACAAGAATGACAACAGGCAGCCAACCAAACCTTAAGATCCATATCCCGCTGACTACCCTTCCTTCTCCTAGAAGAGCTGAAGGGTGGGGCAGGAGGGGGCTTCTTCTGGCAGCCCTCACATCTGGACCATTGCCATGACAACACAGGGAGGATCCAAGAGAGAATTCAGAGTGGAAAAGAAGTAAATGACTTTCAAAAAAAAAGTGAAAAAAGTTGTGCATCTCTAGAGAAAGGAAAGGCCAAAAGCCAAGCAAGGAAGCTGTTAGTAGTTTCTGCAGCACTTCACCTGGATTTATCTGTCCCCCCAGATTCCCCTTCCGTGCTCACCCCTGACACCCTCTCTGCAAGTGCAATTAATCCTGAGGCTGAAGGCCCCGCAAAGACGCGCGCCTCCACCTCGCACAGATAGCGAATCCAGGCATCCGCACACACTGGGTTCTGTGCGAAAACCAGGCTGCTCCGCTGACACCGAAACAGGAGCACACAAGGACACAAAGGTTAGGCTCATGTTAAACACACAGAAACCCGGCTTTCAAGTTCCGTGCTTACAAACAAAGACAAAGCGACTCCAGCGCACGCCCCCCAGAATGGACATGCTTTGTGTGGCTGCCTGTTACTTCACGCTCCCTGTAAAACTGACACATAACGCGAGCCCTTGCGGTATTTCGGGCTGTCTCAAATCATACGCTCAATATAGCCTTTTTGACAGAGAATTTTCCCAGCGGGTGAGAAGCTGCTGTCCTCGGCGTGGGAAAGGCAGGGTGGTGTCAGGCCAAGGGGGGGACTGATCCGGGCTCCAGTCTTGTGACTCAGCCCCTCTCTCTCTCCCTCTCTGACTTTCACATGAACCCTGTGCCTCGAGCTGGCAGCCAAGAAGGGGCTGAGAAAACCACGAGAAGCCCTCAAGCTGTCGCTCAGCTCTGACAGACAGCTACCGGGAGGCCGGCCCGCCCCTTCGCCACAAGGGCTCTGGGAGAATGGGGGCGTTGCGGGCTGGCGGCGGTGACTCGTCGTGTTCGTTTGGGGATCTCTCCCCGAAGACAGGAAGGGAGAAAAGCAGGCTTCACCCTCCTCTCTGACCGCGGGGGCTGAGCTTGCTGCTCATGTTTGTGTTGAGATTTACAGTGAGGAGATAAGATCGAGCATCCCGATCTGTCACACCACTGGCCGGCTGTGCGGAGCTCAGCCGCTGTTACATCCCGGAGGTCGATAAGGAAAAGGAAGCTGGCAGAGAAAACATTCTGGATCATTTCAATTTGCAGGATTGTTCCACAGCAAAAGTTACCTCAATCCAATATGAGGAGCATTACAAGAGTTTTAAAGGCAGCATATGTCAGTCATAGTTTACACATTACAATATAACTAATCTATAAGGGTATTAGAATGTCATCTTGAGTGTTTAGCACTATGTAGACTGGTTTTAGTTTAAAAATACAGTAAGATCAACACTTTCTGAGGACCACAATTTATTGCTCAATGCAATGTGTTCTTTATTAAAATATGAATAATGCAATTAATGCATTAATGGCTTCTCATTACAAATATATTCTTGAAAGTTCTGGAAAACAGGAGCAGAATGTTAAGTGATCTTCATTCGTGCTTTTCAGTGATTAAATGTTGCGCATTGTCTTCATGAATTGCGAACACCCACGCGCACCAGCGGCATCCAAGCGCTCCATTTGCCCTTTTCAGAAAGTACATGCGCACAAGGAGATCATCCCTCTGGAGAAATGTTGTAACCGTGTTTTTTATTATTTGATTATGGCTGATTACATTAGCATGAAGTTTGTAATTGTATTACAAATAGTTTTCACAGGCATGGTAAATTCAGTAGCAACCTGATATTGAAGCTCAATTTGTGTGTCGTCGACCGTGCAGAGGATCTTATTATTTGGCAAGCGATCAACTTGTGACTATACTTAGAGACAGTTCTTATAAACGGGTCAATGTTTTGAAAAGACGCACTCCTGCTACAGTTCAGTTGTTTAAATAACACAGCAGACTGCTCATTGGATTTCATTCCTGTAAGGAAATTCAAGGACCTTAAACGACGAAATATTTATTTACACATAAAACATCAGTCTTTCCTTTCTTCTCAGAAACGATGCCAGGTTATGCTATGCTTCTGATATTGTGAATTATGTGGTGAACCATGATGTGATTGTTATGCTGTGCCATCTCACTGGACTTGATTTTAATTAACGGGAGCATGTGTAACTCGCCCTCAATACGCTATTCAGGGTTTGTTTATGTGACGTAAACGTGCAATCAACATTTGTTGCCCATACCGTCCGTGGATGGAGCTGCCAGTGGCCGGTCAATTAAAAGTACTAACGGTGCAAATTTTAAAAGTTTCCGTTCGACTGCAATTACAGCTAACTGCAGACAATCTTCCCTCTGTTTTGTGCAATGCATATGTATGTGACAACTAAAACGCAAAGTGTGACCAAACGCGTACCAAAAATACCGACGAGGAACAGCTTGTAGTTTCTGAAGAGTAGACAAGCTAGCTAGCTAGCTATCCATACATCCTACATGACATTTTATATCCACACCTACTGTCAAATGGTGCATTGTATTCAACACTGTCGCCGTTTTCAAAACAACACACAACCAAACCAAACTTGAGGAAAAATTGCAACCATCTAATTCACGACCAAGTGTTGCAAGGTTAAAAGTATACACCTCAGTGCAACTCTTGCGCTCTTGACAGCAACTGAAATCTCTTACTTTTCGGAGGTGGCTTGGTGGCCAGCGCAGAGAGGTGTTTCTGCAGACTGATTACTTTGGTCTCCAGCGTTCCGGACCGGTGACAAATGGACACAAGCTCCCCTTCCAGCTCTTCCAAGATGCTGACCGAGTGCCTGGATAAATCCGAAAGCTGCCGAAGTACGGAGCACAGGGTGAAGCCGCATACATCCACCAAGTCTCCGAAAATTGCGCCCTGCCTCTTCGTGTCACCTTTGCAGACATCTTTAGGGGCTATAGTCCTCTTGCAGAAAGGCATTTTATTTCTCCTTTTTCCCGCTTTCCCTCCCGAAGTACTCTCACCGCACAACGCGAGTACTCCGGGCAACAAGCTCTTGCCGGAGAACCGCGCTAAGAGTTGCTACGATTACTGTACTGTATTTTCATTTTTTTTTCTTTTGCATTACAATTGACTGTCCACTGCGCGGAGCTCTCTTCCAGGCTACATTCCATCCAAATCTAAACCTGTAAGAGAGGTTTCAGATCTCCCTGCCTTCCGACAGCGGCATGGTGGGATGCCAGACTTTGAACGTGACATTGACTTTGAGCGGTTTGTGAAAAGAGTTTGGAGCTGTCGTTGCTGCTGAGCGCAGCGCAAATCGCTTTCAGACAATCAAGCGGGGTGTAACCCACTTCTGCTTGCTCTTGTGCAATCTCTCATCCCATATGTAACCAAAGCTGTAATACAATTAAATAAATATGCATTTAGTTAGACCACAGCAGGTGTCTATTTTTATTATTGTTATTATTACTGATTATTAGTATTATGCCCTTTATCAGAGGAACCTATACAGAAGACAAAATACAGAGTACATACAGAAAAATTAAAAACAGGCTTATTTAGGTTTTAATATAGGTTTATTCTGAATTCTTTCATTTTATGTTATAGTTCTACAATAAATAGCACCTCTTGCTTCATTTGATGATGCCTAGGATTAATCTACTACAATCACATTCTTCAAATATGAAAGAGCCTGGTACTCTTACAGCTGAACAGAAACACAACGGAAAACTAACATGTAAAAACCCTCTAAAGAATAAGAATAAGTGTAAGAGAAGGCCATTTTAACAGCTGCACTGGCCGGCCAGCCAGCCAGTGCAATTCCGATGTCGAAACACATCCAGGTTTTGCAACGCTCTGCTCTATTCTTCTTCGAATATTACAAAAAAACGCCCCCTGCACATCTGGCTTCCTCCACCCAAAGAGGAATGTGGGCCAGCTTGGATGTTTTCGTAAGCCGCTCCGCCCAGCGTGATTCTCCAGTGGCCGGGAGAAGGCAGCACGGAGAGAGGCTGGAACAGGACATCACCGCGCAGGCTAATCTTATCAGGGACTGCGCTCTCTCCGCGGCAGAGGCGAAGGCCATCACATGGAAGTAATTGATCAGAAACATCTGGGCCCCCTCTCCTTCTCCAGCCAAACATGAATGTTCCCATTGTTCCTGGCCCTCTCGGCCCACTTCAGCGCTTCAGAGAAGAAACGCGCTCCTGAGCCGCCACCCCCACCGCTTTTTTTTCTTTTATTTGAATTTTTTGTTGTCCCCCCCACCTTTCTTTTTTCTACCTTCCCTGACTTACATTCTGCCAAATTCACTTGCAGGCCAAGGTCCTCTTGGGTAATCAGATCAAAGTAATGTTTTCTGTGAAGGAAACAAACAAAGAAAGCGGCAAGAGCCAGAGAGCGTCTGGCGAAGCTCACTTATTATTTTCAAAGGGGGGGGGTGTCGCCATCCTGGTTGGTATCACAATCCAGAACCCTCTCATAAAATGGTTCATGGATTATTGACGAGGCAAAGTGGGCGTGCAACACGCAGAATCCTACTAACAAGACCACACAAGTGACTGGACATTTTAAGTAAAAATGAAAATGAATGTGTTATAAGACAATCTTCTTTATTTTTAGACCCAAGCCACAAGGCCCGTATCCGGTCATTGCAAGCATACTGCAGAGTATCTTAAAATAACCTACTAATTGTTCTTCAGACGCAGTCTGAGCGTATGATTTGAGCCAGCCAGTCTGTTGCTTTCTAGCATATAGGGTCCCCTCTTCCTTTCAGGGGTTTTCAGGTATCAGAATTCAGCAAAACCACCAAGACATCGCAGTCCTCACTGCATCCGCATGGCAGTACTTCAGACAGAAAATCGCGAGGCCACAGTGCACAGATCTGAGGGTTCACAGGAAGCTGCCAGGCCCCGGCGCCTCCGTAAGTATGGTACACATGGGGTGTCCTAAAATAACCCAAGGACGCCACGGCCTCACCGAGAGGGGCGCCGTGTCCTGTGCCGGCCCACGGCCCCCGCAGGGCGGCGGAGTTCTGGACCGCGACACGCCCGCTGGGCCGGGCTGCAGGCGTAACAGACTGCCGCCCAGCAGTGCCCATATGGTCATCGGGATCTATCGGCCGGGCGCAGAGAGGGGAGCGCACACGCCCTCGAAACGCCCACGCTGGGAGAGACATGCAACCAGCTCCAAGAACAAGGAAAACATTCGCCCTGGCCAGCCATGAAGTAACCGTGGCAGGGACCCCGAGTGTTGTGGTTTTTTTTCTTTTACCCATCCCATCACCCCATGCTTCGGCACTAAATCTCCTGGAGTAGCGGAGGCGCCTGGGTGAGAACAGTGTGTAAAAACCCACCCTGTCTCCCCACGCATTTTTGACAGGCAATTACAATGCAGTGACCCAAACAAAAGGCTCCTATTGGAGGGCTTTCTCATGGAGACCATATATTACATCTGTAAAAATGTATTTACTTTTAAATCATGCAAATGGGCCAAATTTTTCCACTTCCGTTTGATAAAATGATGTATGTGTAAGTCACATTTTCATGTGTATGTAGGTCAAAATATGCATAGACAAACATGCTTATGCATGTTTTCTCAATGTAAGTACAAGTAGCTTGTTTATGTGTATGAGCACTGATAAAATGCCTAACTTTTCTAATGTTCAGTATGAAGTACTGCTGACTTCTGCATGTGAGGCAAACGGGCCTGTGCAGGCAGCACCCCTTACAGCTTAGCACTGTAGCACAGACAGACCACAAACTGTAAAATGTCAAAAAGCTTAGGTCACTGCACTGGCAAACAGGAACACAAAACCATGATCAGGCCCTGTTAGATCATTTGCAGTTCATGTGAGAATCATGTGATCCTGACTGAAGACTTCTACAGAAAGGGTGACCCAGCTCCATTCTAGATGGTTAAGAAAAGTGACATTTTCATGGTCACACATGGGAAAGCTGTGACACAACAGCAAGGCATTTCATCAAACTCCCATGACTCTCCAAAAAATGAATAATGCGTTTCTACATGTAAAGTGGATAATGTCATCAAGAGCGACCTGAGACTAATTTAACTGCCTCATCATCCATATCCGTACACTGCTGTGAAAGTTCAGAGACGGCAGTAGTTCACTTTTTAATTTTTCCCCCCTGTACAAAAGGATCAGGCACATAAATTCAGTGACATATTTTGACATGGCTCCTACGTGGCCATCAACATAAAGAGTAAGTTAAATCCAGAAGCAGCAGGCAACTGGAAAAGACCAAAGAAAACTTGCCTTCAAAACAGACCGAATTACAGCATTTGTAATTTGGGATAGATGGATTTGTTGACTGGACTATACTAGCCTATTGACATTCTGTAACATCCCCCCCATCCCCACTTAAATAAGGCTTCAGAGCAGCACACTTTTGTTGTAAATAACCTTTTATTGAAATCTGGGTTTTGTGTGACAGGATTTCAGGGCTGCCCTTACAGATGGGGCTTAGCTGCTGCCCTGCTTGGCGGCCAGTCTCTTGTCTCTCTCCTCGGCAATGGTCAAACGGATTCCCTTTCCGCGGGGCAGGGAAACCCATGGCTTGTTGCCCTGGAAGTACAGAGAGACAAGGATTACTACAAATACTAGTCAAAATCTCACTTAACATTAGGGTCCATTTCAAGAGTATAGGGTATCTAACCATTTCCGACACATTCTGATAGACTCCGACAGTTTATTTTGCACTGGAAAATTTTGTGTTACACAAATCATTTAAGACCTCAAGCTGAGATCTGTTTCATGATAGGATGATGAAACTGGTATCCACCCTGATGCTTAACCACATCACGCCGCTGCATTTAACCCCAAAGCAGTTAAAGTTCTAACATGAGGTCTTAAGAGATCAACTGGTGAAGGCCTTCAATTTGTACGAGTACAATATTAAATCATGCTAATTAAATCCGGTGCTGCCGGCCCATGTGACTGCCGCCTCGGCTAATGGCTTCGACCAACCCCCCTTTCCACACGCGCTCTCACCTTGCCGATGACGAAGATGTTGGACAGCCTGGTGGCGAAGCTGTTGCCAGTGCTGTCCTTCACGTGCACCACGTCAAAGGAGCCGGGGTGTCTCTCCCTGTTGGTGATCACACCGATACGCCCCAAGTTGGCACCGCCAGTCACCATGCACAGGTTACCTGCGGGGACAGAGGCGACAGATGTGAGCAGGCACGAGGCCAGGAACGCTGCACAGGTGCGAGGCACAGCGCTCCTGGGACGATTTGCCATGGTATGACGAAAACGGACAAACGCTACCTCAAGTACCCCACTACACTACCCACTATCAAATACATCTGTGACCGAAGAAAACTGGTCCTTGCCGTAGGTGATGTGCAGTATCATCTAGGGGTAACTCCATGCTGAAAAGACGCCCAAGAATTTTTTTGCCAGACAAGTCAAAAAGAGAACATTTGAAGGCAAACCTAATGCAACTCAAAGCTAGCAGCTCAGTCATGTATGCATGAACTACAAGTACCACTGCAACTACACACTTTGACCAGACATTGACTGAAACGTTGTCTAAATGACAGTGCAAAAGTGCAGCATTTAAACAGACGAATGAGAGGTGTCAGCCCTTCCTAGAGTGTGCCGAAAATGCTCGCTCAATCGTGTGCAACATTGCGATGTCGGGGTGATGAGGTGATGACTCTTGGCTGCTCAGCTTACCGGTGTCAAACTTGATGAACTCGGTGATCTTGCCGGTGTCCAGGTCAATGCGGACGGTGTCGTTGACCTTGATGAGGGGGTCAGGATAGCGGATGGTGCGGGCGTCGTGTGTGACCAGGTGGGGGATCCCCTTGGTGCCAATGATGATCTTCTTCACCTTGCAGAGCTTGTACTGCAGGTAGGTTGGAAAATGACACTGATGTTAGGCTCTGGAAATATTTTAATACTGAGCGGGGACCTCAGACACTTGCACTAGAAACCTCTGCTTCTCCAACTCATCTCATCGACTCATCAGCTGCATATCCAATGTAAAGGAACATTCTCTCCAACTAAGTTCAGTAACTTCTGTAAGCTCAGACTGAATATGCCCATATTCAAACTTAGACTGAATACCCCCATGTGACCATACTCAACCGCATCCTGAATATTCCCATGACTGTACTCAACACCAGGAAGTAAAAACCTTGCTACCTGTTTGACCAAGACTATTCCACATCAAGGGGATATGTATTTTTTTTAAAACCCAGAAAAAAAACAAAAAAACAAAGAAACAAAAAATGCAAAAGAAACTGTGCTCCACTGTAGTCCATCACTTCTGCATCACCCCCTGCCACCATATGCTTTTCCCTTATGTCTGATCACCCAGCTGATTGCAGTTTCTCTCTTCCATCCCAGTGCTTTGTACCCTATCGGAGTAGGAATCTACTTATTAGCCTTGCAGAAGAGACTACAAGCCCGCTTCAAAAACTGCATGAGCCACCCTGTTCCGGCACGGATGCACAATAGAACAGTCACAGCCGTGGATCACCCGCTGCAGGTGATCCCGGAGGTGTCTGACCCCGAGCCACGCCGCTCACCTTGGCCTCCTCCGCTGTGATCCGGTGAACGGTGAAGCGTCCCTTGACGTCGTAGATCAGGCGGAAGTGCTCTCCAGTCTTCTCAATGCTGATCACATCTGAAACACCAAAAACAGGACACAGGTCAGCGACGGCACTCGTCATCCAAAGAGACCACTGTCTGTTCCCCACAGACGCTGATGTCAAAGGGTTTAAAAGGATATTTGACAGACTTCCACCCTCATTCCCCTTTTCACCCAAAGGAGACATTCAGATTTAACACTGAACTGGCTTCAGGCCCGCTGTCTCCTCACTACAGATTTGAACCATTCCAGCCAATATCTTGTACAGCAAAGACACTGCTAATTGAAACACTATGAAAGAGGGGCTGTATCCATACAGTGCACTATTTGATACAAAACACCACATTCAGCTCTTTCCAAGGGGTGTGACAATTCGCATGCTTGACAAAACCCCCTCAATTGAATTGAGAAACCAGGATATAATCATACAGGCAACATGGGAGAAGGAGCGGATACCACTGCATTCTGGACCTGAGTGTTACTGTTTGAGACCCATGTAGAACAGCTGCTGCTTGCTTGGGCAAGGTTCTTCAAGTCCTCCAACAGTAAAGACTACAGAGTATTGTGTCATTCAGGGTAAGCCAGAATAAAGGTATATGCAAGGCTATTAAATATAATTCAGATCCCCTCAGAAAAACTGCCAACATTCTGACAGCTACACCAGGTGTTACGGCAGATACATATCCGACCTAAGCAAGTAGACGGGAGACGAACTTAAAATATTCTCAGCTGCATCACTGACAACACATAAGGCACTAAAACTATTTAGTTTAAACAATAGCAGTTTAGCACCCATCAGATGGTCAATTCTAGACTATAATTACAGCTGGTCTCACTGTTGTCTTCACATCAGTCATGGAAACAGGATTACTTAAGAGATGCTCTCCAAACACTATTGTTCAACTAAAGTTTTTGTTGAAGGAAAGATTTAAGTCTGCAGTCCAATGATGACCTACAAAGTTTTAGCAAGATCCAGGAGAGTGATACAGATGGTTCCTTTGAGCATTTACGTGCCTTTGCCCCCCCCGTACCTGCAGTTTCTTACAGATGTGAAAAGGGCTCCCCTGAGATCAGGTATGACAACCTTCTGAGCACCAAGGCCCAGAGGACTGGAGGTTTTAAAACCTTTAAAACTGATTTACACCTGGAACGCTACCTTTTAAAAACTAAGGTGGTTCAATTACGGCATGATAAAAACCAGCAGGTCCTGCAACCTTAACATGCAGAACCGCATCCCAGTACTGAAACCTACAGCTTTCTGACCATCGGTGTGTTGAGACCATTAGCAAAGCAGCAACATGCCACTGACAGGAACACAGCAGCTGACAACCTACATGGACCCTCTGGCCAAATAATGCTTTCCTGCACATCATTTCAAATTTCCTTCATTCAAACTGGAAGGCACAAACTTCCCCAAAACTAAGGACTTCGCTAACAAAGTTCAGCACTTGCTCTCCCCCGAAGTCAGTAGCGGTACCCCTAAGTTAACAGCACTCACCCATGAAGCCTGTGGGGTAGGTGACGTCGGTGCGGACCTTGCCGTCAATCTTGATGAACCTCTGCATGCAGATTTTCTTAACCTCATCTCCGGTCAGGGCGTACTTCAGCCGGTTCCTCAGGAAGATGATGAGGGGGAGGCACTCCCTCAGCTTGTGGGGCCCAGTGGAGGGACGAGGAGCCTGAGGAGGAGAGAGCGGGGGGAGAGGTTAGCCTGGAGGGTGACACTACAGCAGGGCTGAACGCAGAGGTTTCAGATGTGCCAAAGCCCCTCCAGGGACAAAATCAAATTCTGACACTTACCTGTGCAATACTATGAGTTAAAGTACATATCCGTTTGACAGTACCACTACCTAAGCACATCCACCAAATAAATACAATGACATTTAGGCAAGGCGTTCTACAATTCTGTAGTCCTTGCATCCAATGAATGAAACATGTCATTTCAATGACCCTCCCCAACTCCTACAAATAGCCATCTCACTCACGCCAAGCCGTGGGTGCCTACCTGATCAAAGCTACTAAAATAACGATAAGCAAGACACAAGTTAAAGACCCACAAAAATACGATACTCACAAACACTCCGGTGAGCTTGTCCAGCATCCAATGTTTTGGCGCTGCCACGCGCTTCAAGTGTTTCTTCGGTCCTCGAGCCTAAGGAAGAGAAAAACACGTTAGCTGGTTGGCTAAAGCGCAGTATTCTCCATGTGGCTTTAGGGCGAAAACAATCACGATTCGTCGCAATAGGAACACAAACGCAATTGGGGAGGCAAACCAATGTCTTAACGGGATCAAAACGCCAGCAGTCTCGTAGCACAAGACTAGCTGGACTAGCAGTGACAAATGGCTCAATTTTTACAACTCTTTCAGTTGTAACTAAGAGTTAACCAAGAAACTAATTTCCTAATTAGACATACTGCCAAAGAGCTGGCGATCCACCTCAACTGCACTATACGGCTATGCTGCAAACAACGGCCGCTGGTTCCGACCGAGGCCTACTCAGTAAACCTGCTCATTAACCTATGTTATCAAGACTTCATACTTCTAGCTTTCCAAATTACACACATTTTGGTAGATATGTACGTCTGCTACATAGTCAACTACATTTCCAACAAACGTGCTACTAAAACCACGGCGACAGAGTGAACACATTGCCACAGTGAGCAGCGAAGCATCGGTGGAAAAAGTGTGTGGGGATTCATATTTTCATTTATGTATATTTAACATTAATACTGACTTTCTTAAGACAATATCGGGAGAGATTATTTTTACAGATGCTAACTATGCGGTATTTACGTGAGGATTGAGTACAATACTTAGAGAAAAGACGATGTTATAAGGGTAATTTGTACATGAAGCGGAGTAAAATTCTGCTCACCATGGCGGAGTCTGCGAGAAAAGGACCTCCTACTTTCAGGCCGACGATGATAACGACAAAAGCGACGGGTGCTGACGAGGGACATTCCCAGCCGAAGACACAGCTTTACTGATTTCTGCCCACTAGCGTGGAGGATTGTGAGGTGCAATAAGTGGTGAAAAATGGCAAAATTTATTTTAGTCTGTATTTCCGTCTGTATAATGTAGCATGTATATGTCAACATCTCTGACTCTACAAGAGAAAGGCTGTGTAAGCTTTTTAAATAGCATTACCTGACTGAAACAGTAGTCTACAACAGGGCTGAGGGAATCAGTACCATTAATATGTATATATTTATTTGAATAAGAAAAGCCATCTGCAGGGGCGACTTAAAATCTTTTATAATGTAAAACTCTGTCCCACTTATATGTGTTTTGACAGCAGATGCTGAGGCAAAGAACCACACTCAAGTGTACAGCTGCAGTGTCTCGCCTGGTGGACAGACATTTAGGTTTAACTGAACTGACAAAGACAGGGATAGGCTACTACAGCTGTGACATGGTTGGTGGGATAATGGTATTTACACAGCAAGATAATTTGCATTACTGAGGCACTAAATACATAGAAGATGACATAACAGATGAAAAACACAATGTCCCTTACCACCCAATTCCTTGCACCATGAAAAACAGAATTTTAAAACTTGAAATAACAAACCACAGCTCCAGAATTAATGGTGAGTGCAGATGTTATAACTTTGTTTTCCCCCCTTCTCGCTCTGTGTGTGTGTGTGCGTGTATGTGTGTGTGTGTATGTGTGTGTGTGTGAGTGTACGCGTGTGTATAATTTAATTTAAGGGGATGATTTCAATTATCCCGCTGGTGCTATTTCTAAAACACATGTCCACATCAGGATGTCCCTGGCAGCGCTTCAAAGTGCTATCCCCTCTCTTCACTCCTCACTGCGTACATCAAACGTCTGCACACTGCTGTTTATTGTGAAGCGCAATCAGTCTTCAATCAGTGTTTATGTTCTGTCAGAGGGGACAGTGACGTGCAAATTTCCAGGAAGAGTGGCCATCGGCACATCTTGTTCCAGACGTTGTGCTCAAAGGGCATCAAGCAGACAGACAGGTCTTTAAGGCTGTTTTATATCATCATTGTGATTATATTAGCATAATGATGTTACAATAATGTTATTTGTTATAACATTACATGTGGTCACATTCATAACAATTCTGACAAAACATTTTCATTTTAAAGACTCTCTTGCATATGATGTTGTGAATCCTCCAGAATGATCCCAGTTTAGATTTGTTTAGAAAAGCAGTACGTATCCATTGCAGAATCTTGAGACCCTGAGAAGCGGAACAGGCTGGGAAAACAACAAGCAGAGATTCCATTTGGGGTTTGTCTATCAGCCGATCTGACTGAGGAGCTGTTGGAAAATATATTAGCTAATGGTCCCTTTTAACCCTGATGTGTTGTATTAACAGAGGGGATTTCTCTAAGGATGACTCAAATGCCTGTTTTAAATTCACCTGGAAATGATGACAACATCAGCCATTCAAAAACAGACAGTCCTCTTTATGTATGCCTTGAAATGCTCCACGGCAATCATCGGAATGGAGTGTCAACAGCAATAATAGCAATGTGATTAACAAAGAAATATCACTAGTCAATGATTTCAACACTAGGAAAATATACAGGAACCGAAGTGGGATATGTCCCTCTAAGTGCCACCACTGAGTGTAACAGTGTGACTGTATGATGTAATGACTGACAGAGACCAGGCTGATGCCACCAGAGATCCTCTCATTCCTTTGATATAATTTTCTCTCATTTTTGGAACAAATTTTGTACCCAAAAAGATGTTCAAACACTACGTCAAAATACTTATGCTGTGTTTATCACCTATCTTTTAACTCATAATCTGTAGTGTTTTTTAGAATTCCATACATTTTTATTTATTTTTTTTATTTAAGTATTTATTGATTTATTTTTTAGTACTGACAGAGCCAAATAGTAAAGTGAGGGCAGTGTTTGTTTTTTAACATTTAGCCTCTTTCAGACTTTCTTCCTGAACAGCTATCCCTGTCAGGAAATGCCAGCACAGGGAAACAGAGCTCCTCTGTTTATTTGCTGTCAGATAAACCAACGCTCGAACCCGTCTGTTCCTCTGCCAAACGTCAGACTCTCGGTTAGACTGCATCTTTCTCATGCCTTAGGCCTCTGTATTTGGGCACAGAGTTATCTGTCACATGTCAAAAACTTGGTTTTAATCATTTGTTTTCTGTAAATGAAGACCAATAATATGTTCAGTACATCGGCGCACAAACTGTTTGCTTTGAGGTAACATTTAAATTGTTTCAATAAATAGGATGAATTAAAGAATATAACATCCGCCTTTATTAGGGTTTTTATCATCTTAATTTTTTTCCCGAGTCTGCTTGTCCTGACTGAAGCAGTTTCGTTTTGTGCTTCAGGCTTCTTCCGCACTGTATTGTCTACTGTAGTTCATTGTGACGCCACTAGGTGGAGGCAGTGCACAACATGGGAACTCGTTCAGGCGAAAGATTTCATGTGGGAAACAGGAAAATGTAGAAATGAACCTTTAATTTTGCAAGCCGTCCACATATTAATGTCAATGTTTGATACTCAGTAGGTCACACAGACCACAAATTGTATTTTATCTAAATATGATTTTGATCATTATTAACAGTTTGAAATAAAATGGTTTATTTTGTGTCAAGATAAAAGAACCAAACAATTCAGTTTTGAGGAGTTTTATTTCCCAAAATACAGAAAATAACAAAATACAAGTATTTAAATATGGTGCAACAATTGTACATCTTTTCATAGAAATATACAAGAGGCAAAGAAAGTGCTAAACATAATTAAAGTAGGTTATAATTCACTCCATGATTTCAATAACAAAAAGTGGAAAAACGAGAAACGCAAATGTTGCCATCTTTTCTTAAACAAAGGCCTCGTGGTCACCATTTCAATGAAATTGGGAAATACATTGTCAAGCGATACTGGTAATTAGGTGACCAAATGTGACCAAATGAATATCCTTATTATTTCAAATAAGTGGTTCCGTGTTCAAATTCTTCAGCTTTCACCCCCATGAAAAAGAAAACTGACTGTGGTACACAAAAAAGCCAGAAAAGTCCACACAGACTGGCACAACCATCGAAAGCAAGTATAGTAGTGGTTAGTCAAGCTGTTCCTTTCATATACTGTTGCATGTGTTTGGACCCAGAGAAAATATTTTCACAAGCAAATGTTTGCTGAAATCACAAGTCAGTGAATTACTTTTGGTTGTTGTGGTGGATCCTTGGAGCCAAACCCACAATTTAAAGGCAAACACACACACACAAATCCTCATCCCTTTCATTTTCTCTCTCTCTCCCTCTCTCGCTATAACACACACTTGCATGACACACAATCCAGTAATCCAGCAACTAGAGTTACATCATAATGATAAAACATCAATCACTTCTTAGGATTACACTTGCTTTTGGTTGTTGTACTGACGTCCCCACAATGCACAATAACTATTGCATCATGTTGTAAAGACCTGGTAGATACAGTATTTTGCCTCGGCTTCACCAGATTGAAATTGCCTTTATAGTTTTAAATGACAAGCGATGGTACGCACAATACAAAGAGTGGGAGATTAACCTGGCTCAGCTTCTAACATTGTGTTTGAGAGCTAACAGGGCCTGGTTGATCATGCCATCAGAAACATATAAGCACTCAGATCTCAGGTTCTTTTGAATGAAGCCCCCATGACAACGATTGTCTCTGCGACAAGCCTGCCCAGTCTTTTGGTCAAAAGCTCCTCTGCTTCCAAGAGTCTTCGGTGGTAATGAGCAACAGTAGTCACGGAAGCGCAAGTGGTCAGCTCTCAGTTTCAGGGGGAACCGGAGAGAGAGGGAGGGGGTGAGGGGGTTGGGGGGGGGGATAACTGCGAGTGGCCAGCCGTGTGTACAGAATTACAGGGTGACGGTAAGACTGGCGAGGAGGAAAAACAGACGCGGCTCTCATTAATTTATTTAAATATAGAAAGCGCTGGCGAGATCAGGTTCCTGTGTGGCCAACGCAACCAGCTTTATGTGATGCAACACGCACCCCCCCCCAACTCACACACACACAGACAAAGGCCTTTCTAACACTGGGACAGGATAGCACAGAGCAGATCCCTGTTTCACGGCCCCTCCTTCGGTTACAGGATGGTAATACCACCCCACAGCACTGGAGGCCCGTGAAGCCACGCCGGCACAGACATCCAGCCTGCCTGGGCTCAGGTGAAGGCCTTTGTCTCCGAGGAGCTATTTCAAAGGCCTCACATTTAGCTGCGAGCTGATAAAGGATCAAAAGAGAATCCGTTTACAGTCAACAAACAAAAGGCACAAACGCTTAATGCACGGCGCAGCTCTGACGAGTGCGCACACGGGGTTTCCACGACACTCTATTATTCACAAACGCATGTAAGACGATCGAGTCAACTGAACCAGACCCAGGAACATCAACATCACAGTAATATCAGGGAGCGACTATGGCGGACAGTCAAAAAGAAAAAGTGAGGTGCTTTAAGCTAGCAGTGAGCTTCTTCTGGTGGGGCGTCATCCCGCTTTTTTATTAATCTTGCATCGTAGCAGCGTGATGTGCAGTGACAGTTCCAAGCAGGGTCCTTTCACAATGATGCCAAGAAGAAAGAGTGAAGATTCTAATCAGGACAGCAACAGAGAAAAGGCTATATACCTTCCGCTGTCTCAATGACAGGGAGAGCAGGGACAGTCCCATTCTTCTCTTCTCCAACTCACAGGGAGGCAAATCTCCAAAGCGAGTCTACCAAGCATAGTTCAAATGCTCTGTGTATTCATGTGCATGTACTTTCCCTAGTATATACACAACCACAAAAAATGCATGGTTCTGGTTGAAAGCTAATACACCGCCCCAGCCTCCAACTCCCAAAATTATATTTCTAGATTCCTTGAATTCAGTGGCTCTAACCGCGCATATGAACTCAGTCAGCTGTACTCCTTAACAAAAATGATGGGAAAAAGCACCAAGGTGCGATAACACCTTCCACAATCATGAGAGAATATCGACAGGAACGTTAAGCAACTTCAGCCTCCTTGGTTGGGAGTATGCAAGGCTGACAGTTCACAGGCAGTCACACACGAGCAAACACACACACACACACACACACACGCGCACACGCACACGCACACGCACACACACAGGACTGAGAAAAGGACCACAGTGTGGCACGCTTGGTCGGTGTTCTTCAGCACAGCAGAGAGGAAGAAGAAGAGCGGGAGAGGAAAAAAGAAAAAGAGCCGATCGGTGTGACAGTGCCTCGCGGGGTCAGCAGCCGGCGGAAACGTCTGAGATGAAGTCGAACTCGTTCTGGCCCAGCCACAGCTCCGGCAGCTCGTTGGCCCGGTCCAGGCCCAGCTCCACCACCAGCGACATCAGGACCTCTTCGTCCACGGGGTCCGAGTCGATGATGCCGGCTCCCTGGGCCGCCCCTGCGGGGGCCGTCTGTCCGGGCCCCACGGCGGCTGTGCTGTAGGCCCTGGGGGGCCCGGGCGAGGCCCCGCCGCCGGCCCCCGCCAGGCTCTGGTAGTGGCTGTTGAGCTTCTGGAGCTGCATGCTGGCCAGCAGGTGTGGGCCAGGCTGCAGGCTGAAGGGCTGGGGCTTGCCCAGGCCGGAGGGCGAGGAGTGCAGCCCGGATGGGGCAAACTGGGCGCCGGCCTTGCCTGAGCCCTGGTAGTGGAGGATGGCCACCGACTCGCGGTCTTTCATGCTGCAGCTGGAGAAGAGCAGAGAACTCATCACCTGGGGGGGACACCTGCGGGAGAACAAGGACACCTGTTAGGAGAGCCCTGCAGGCAACAAAATCCAGCTCAGGAACGGTCCAGACAAGGCAGACCACTCCTCTTCCTGCACATCATTAAATGGAAACCAAATTTTTGTGTTCTCTCTCTTTGAAAATCACACTGTGGCTAATCTGAAAGCGCCAGCTCTCAGACACCTCCAGGGCATATTAAAAGCTCATGTCATGTTGAACCCTAACAAGCCCTTCAGAATTCCGTCTGCTGAAAATGCTCTCTGAGGTCAAACCAGCAATGTCCACCACGCTGGGCCCTCAACGCCTCTGCAATTACCCATTGGTTTCAAGGTGAATTAGCGACAGGGAGGCTATTACTGGCGGAAGAGGCATGATTGAGTAAAGCAGGAGGCGGGGCGGTGAACCCTTTTCAGTTACATCACATGACAGAGGCAGGCGCGCAGAACTGCTCCTGCAAAGACGCCGCTGTGTGGTCCCTCCCGGGTCTTCCTCAAAACAAGAAACAAAGACTGATGGGGCCCGTGGGATAATCCCGTACTTCCGAATGTGGGGGTGGGGGGGGCGAGTCGTTTCCTGTTCGCACACTCTCGGCCCCTTACAGTCATGAGGCAGCCCTTTGGGAAGGCTAATCACTTAATTAAGCGTGCCGTCCCCCGTCCCCCCCCCCAGCCCCCGTGCCCACACTGCTCCAAGAATAGCCTAATTGCCAGCGGCTGGGATGCAGCTAGTTACAGAGGCTTTGTAGCATTGAGCCAGCATTGACATCTACACTGCCTTCATCCACACTGGGCTCTGCAAGGACCACATGGTTTAGAACCAGCTGTTTGATTAAAAAACGGGATCAAGAAGAATGACAAGGAGTACAAATCCAGGCATGACAGGAATTCAGCCGGTCACCCATTCCTTCGGCTAATATTCAAAATGGCTGCCTTGTTCTTAAAATCACCCCGCTATATCCGTCACTCCTGACAAGCATTTCTGACCAGATCAGTCAATGTTTAGGCTTTGGGGCAAATAACTGAGGCTTTTTCCACCCTGGTCCCACGAGTCCCCTGAGTAAGCTGGTTTTCACTTCTGCTGAGCTCTCAATTAATTAGAGTATACACTTCTCTAGTTAATCAATCTGTGTGTGTGTGTTGGGGGGAGGCAATTACCAAAACTAAGCTGAAAACCCATTTTCCTTACTTATTTTTTTGTGGCACAAATAAACCCACTTGTCTCCTTTGCAGTGATCCAACTAAATGTGTCCTATATATAGATCGAATTTAGATCAAGCTTCAGCTGTCAGCTCAATCAAGCCTAATTGATGAGATCCCCAGTTGTAAACACACGACACACTCAGTGGGGCCCAGTAATCAGCGCTGGACAGCACTGAAAGAGGCAATTCGCGGAAGGGGGCGTGAAACTAACATAGCCAACTCGTGTTCTACAATAAAATGTGTCATTATCTCGCCCTTTGTGCAGGTTCCAGTGACGTGTAGTTTAATGTTCGGATGGTATTCCCCGTTGACTCCTGGAACCACACTAATGTTAAAATTCCCCTCATTAAAAAAAGCGCTCTCACAAAACCACGGTCTCCTGGACCCAGACCGCATGCGAAAGGTTTGAATGCGACCGACCCCCTACACCGTTTATGGTATAGGGGGTCGGCGTTTATGGGTAAGGCTAGTCACAAGCGCCAGTGAAATGAAGGATTCTAGACATGGTCCATCATTTCGGTCTTGCGCTTTGCTCACTTCAGGACAGTGTGTGTGCCTTTACAAGGAGTTCAAGTTTTTATGGGCAACAGTCAGTAGGGGGAAACAAACCAAATAACTACTGTAGCTACGTTACATTAAAAATCACTCATTTGACTGATGTCGCAGTCGTGGCACCAAACTATAGTACTGTTCAATTAACTACTTCGAGCAAGTATTGAGGGATTAATGCGTTCTAATTCGCAAATTGGTCCTTCAGCAATTGGTTTATGGGTTACTTAATATCACATTAACCATTTGCCTTGGATAGCTGGACACTTTAGATTATCCGATAGCAGAATAAAGTGTTATGGGAAAATAACGATATTAGGTATATTTCAGCAAACAACTTGGAGAGTACCGACATTAAACATTAAAGATGTTTCAACAACCATAATTAGCCACGATCTAGTACACATTTCACTTAACACCTTGCCCAAATGCGTGACCCTTATTACGCTCCGAGCTGCGAGATATCTCTGTATATTGTATCTTCATTTCTTGTCATGGAAGTATGTTGGGGAAAAAAACAAAGCAATGACTGACCTTGTTCAATTATTCAGCCGACATTTAGCCACATATCAAGTGAAACCAGTTAACCAATGAATCAACGCCCATTAATGCTGTGGCAAAGCGAATAAAGTCTTTCATTATAATAGTATAAAATCAGAGATATAGTTATGTATAATAGCTAAGCTTTGTAATCTTACGAGAAACGCAACCAGTGTTTTAGAATTCTGTGTTTTTCATTTTTAAGTTCAGAAAACTTCAGCTTTCAAAATATAGATTTCAAAACCAAAATTGCATTTTGAAATAAAACCGCTGAGTTTTTCATTATAAACTGAAATCAAATTTCTTCTCTTGCACCTAATTTTGAATGTAATTGAATTTCATACACGGTCCCTAAAACATTGTTATATTAGGCTAAACGACATACCTTTTATAAAGCCACTTTAGACACAGTCCAGGTCCGTGGTGTAAGTTAGGAGGGTGATGTATCCAGTCACGATAAACCAGATAAGCAGTCGATAACAGGCAAATACTTAGAATTGTAGACTTCGACTTGTTCTTAACGTATGAATTCGGTGATGCATTCGCGAACTCACTGATCAAAAAATCCCACAGAACTCACAGCATTGTACCCTCAGAAGCTGCGCCTCTACGCTCTTTCCAGGATGAGCGGTACTCTGAGAGTTCCCACAATGAATCGTTGCCTAATCAAAAGGATAAGCCTATATACACACACTCGGCTCTAGACCGAAGTGCGTTTATGTACGGTAGCCGCAGCAACGCGGAGTGGATTCAGTCAAAAATGGACTGGTGCACTCGTCTGCTCAGAGAGGACAGATGAGTGCTGATACCGGTCTGGCAATTCGACCCTCGATGGGGACAGAAACATAAATGGTGACGATTTTATTAGACATTCGGACAATGATATTTATTACTGCTTGATACATGTATAGGCTATTTCATTCCCAAAGTCAGAATTCGTAATGAGCAAAAAGCTGAAAAGCAAATTAGCGCAATTAATTATGTAATTAACCAATTTTCTATTTACTTTTAGGGACGCTTTTATCGTGATCAGTCTATTCAGTGTTTACGCTTCTGATTTCAGCATGATAAATTATAGTCATTGTTACTCGAGCTTCGTTATCGCTTATATAATTTCACTGCGTACATATGCTGAGGACAGTTTAACATGTGGGAAGTGCAATAAGCACGGGCCAGGCGCCTGTGCGGATGCAACTAAATTTAGCCCGCGTTTTCTCCGCACTTTCCGTGTAACCGTTGAGAAAGTGAGCTGAGTGGGCAGATGTTCACTATTTACAAAAGGGTACCCCAATCACCGGCCCTTTAGTTCTGTGTTCAATTATTATCATTCATGAAAGCTTAACGACACAAACGCACTTCTCCCCACTTGACACAAATTACTACGACGCATATGTGAAAACACTTCTCCGCCAACAAAAAAGACACGAGAAGCTGCATGGTTCACTTACTTTCGCCAACGGAAGGATATAGTGTGCCTATACATTCGGGCAACAGCTCATATGGACATGTCGACCTGATGAACGCAAATATGACGAGAGAAAATATGCTACCAAAATGTGTCCAAAATATGCATCCAAAAAATAAGACCTTATATATAACCTTTTCAGGATTAAGCATTTAAGGCTGAGTTTACAACAGTCGACACGCGCATTAGGAACATTTAACCGTGCTTTCCTTTTTATATATGATGAATCGGCTGTATATTGAAACGTCATGAAATAAAGCGCTATTATTAATGGCAGCACCTCCAAAAGCCGGTTTCCACCTCAGTTTTGATCAGTTCAGACCCGTTTACCTCCTGCTTTGAATAATTCATCATATCGGATGTGATGAAGACAATTAACACTGAGCAACCAGACATGCTGGGAGTGACACGCATCTTTTTTTTTAACTGGCGAAAGGCCGCATCTGTCTTGTTTTGCACAAAGCTCAAGTCATTCAGGCGGACAGGTCAGATGTAGCTCAGACAATTGTCGCTGATGGAAAGAAGTGCCGCTCGTGGGACCTTTTCTCTCTTCTGGGAAAAGCTATGCAAATTGCAGAAACGGTTTTCAGCCCGACCCTTATGCAATACAAAGCATTGTAGGATAAATGATAAATGATAACACGATAAACGATACATTAAAAAATACCTGTCAACTGCCAAACAACAATACGTAGGCTAAATACACAGTGCAATATACAAAGGCGCATACATGTGTGCGGGTGACAGCACTATGGCATAAAATAAACATTAAAGTTATTTAAATGAACAGTATTTAAATGAATCGTTGTTACAATATGTCTATTGTATGAAAAAATGGCCCAGGAATAAAACATTCAAACAACGCCCACACTCAAAGGGGGAAACCAGGTTGTTTTGCATGAAATTCGTTAGGAAGTCATCACAAAGACGCAACGTTCCGAGCAGGTGTGCCCGGATTCTCTGTGCGCAGGTAGCTTCAGACAAAGCAATGAGGATGTAGGGAAAGTTTGACGTGCAACACGGTAAAAAAAAACTTCGTGTTCAGTGGAAATCACATGCGCGTCTTTGGCATATGGTGAAAGGTGAAAAATGACATCTTTTGAATTTTTAATCAGGAGATATCGCTTTCACTGATTTTCCCCCATTATCGTTATGATTTGTATTCAAATGAAGCTTTTATTTCCCCTTTCTATTTGTTGGCTATTTTCCCCGCTCTCAGTCCTACCTCGCCACCTCTACCCCTGTTAAAACAATCTGAAAATGGGGACGTCATGCTGTTGCAAGTTGTTTTGGTCTCCCGGCATCAAAGCGCTGTAATTGGGACATCCAGGGAAAGCCTAATATGCCCCTCATGTCTCGCTTAAAGTGGTTTATGGTCTTCTCTCCGTATCACAAACCCATTTACGAGATTTACATTTTCTGTTCAATCTTTCAAAACTAATAAATGACTAATGATTTGCACTTGCAGCTTAGTCACAGAAACAGCGCTCATGAACATCAAAAGTAATCACGCTGAGGACAAAAAAAATCAAGACAAACTGACAGCCTTTACATCAGAGTTGCAGAGTATTTTATTTCAAACCTCCTAGTTGGTTTTATTTTTTAAAAAAATTAAGATTAATTTTTTAAAAGGGAATATGTACAGTGAGCGCGGATAAAATAGTTAACAACAATAATAAAAAAATATCAATGTCATTTCAGAGCTTTTGTGAAACCAAAAACCACCGTTACCACATTAATATGCTTCTGTTTAAAAGAACATGCTGAAATAATTGGAACTGGTCATTCAGTTTTTTTTTCTTTTTTTGATGGTTTGATCTGTGGAAGAAAAACAGACGGATCCCTTCCCAATAGCTTGCGACACTGAACTTCCTGTTGAACCCCAGATGAGAGTCTGGACTTGTACCCTGCCCCAGATTTCACTGGAGGACCAGCTCGTCTTTACTGTACAGCTGATACTCTAGTATACCTTGCAGGGCTTTTCTGGCTCCTTGGTCTTTCCTATGAACTGTCCAGAGTTTGCCTTCAGTGTCTCACAGCTGGTCCTTACTGCGATTCTGGGCCCAGGGTTTGGGTGGGGAGTTTCTGCAGGGTGAGCACTTGTCCTGGGGATGTCAAGAGCCTCACTGATAAGGCTGTGAAGGGTGGCCGCTTAATTCAAACTCCTGACCTGCTGTCCAATCACAATTCAGCTGTAAAGACACACTGCTCAGGGCTCCCTCTGAAGCACAGGCAAGAGCCCACTGACCAGCAACACCTTGGATATACAAGAAATAAGCACAGGCCAAGACTCCATGTACATCTTTTAAGTGTTACAGAGTATGCTTACCGTGAAACACATGGCCAAAACATATTCTGTATTCTCTGTGTATGTGTTTCAGTCAAATATCAGTATCAAATGGACCTCTAATTTAAAAAAAAAACCCAACCCACCCTTAAAAAAGGAAAAAAAACTCATTGGACAGCATCAGCGCACTAGTTTACCCATTAAAAAAGTTCCCTGGAAACATTCAAGTAATGTTTTCCAAAGCTCCCCTCTGGCGATTGCTTCCACATACTGTCTTCATTAGCTCGGCTGCCCTGATTTGGAAATGTGAGCCGGAGCCTGCTCTTAAACTACATTCTTCAGATTCCCTGTAAACAACAAGAGAGGGGGAGAGAGGGGGCAGAGGAGAAAAACGGGGTAAAAAATTAATCATACACACACACATTTCTGTGCAAAGTATCCTTAAAAGAAAGCTTTCCTTTTTGATGTGAAGTGCTTTTGTTTGAAAGGCTACTTTTTTTTTTCTTAAGTACAAGTCATCCCCTAATCACTACTCTAGCATTAAACTTAAGTGTTGTTGTTATTGTAGGTCACATGACTGATGCAGTGTGGATGTTGGGGGCTAACCTACAGCAAACACGTCTGTTTTATGTTCTTATTATGTTGTACATATATTCAGAGAAAATGGCTATGAACGCATGAGACAGCTAAGCACAGCTATTTAAAACTTTGGGACTGACCCAGAAAATACTGGAAAAACAGGACGGTGACTCTTTAAACATGTAACAGGAATTAAAAGTTTTACATTATTTGTTATGTCTCCTATGTGCTTTTGCATTTACACTACAGATAGTAATGGAACCAGTGCTTTGTAAAGATGCAAAGCGTGTCAGGGTGAGAGATTTCCTTTGGGAAACCGCGGACATGTAAATACGTATTACATATCTGATCACATGCAAAACACTGAAGATTAACAGCCATAAGATCGTTGCATGAATTCTCTCCCGATCGTTTAGATCAAGTCAAGAAAAGAAAGATAACAGCACACTGGTAATATTCTTTCGTAACTGAACGCGCTTTGAACATGACATCTGTCAGAATGCGTTAAGGGAAATCCTTTCAAGCTTCAACAATAACACATATCGTCTACACACATCTACTGACACACGAACATGCGCACGGTTGCTTGTCTTGGCACAAGAATCCTAGACATCAGTTCAGCTCAGACTCAAGCGGTACATTAAAGCTGTCACAACAGTAGGTTTTACTCACTACAATGAATAATTTACTTTATACAAGCAATGATCCTGATCTTTGCTTTGTTAAACACTGATATATGGTGTGTATCACAGTCTAAAACTGTCTAGTATAACCTCTTTTTTGTATATCTAAAATATTACTTTCTGAATATGTCTTCAGGATGGACATTGTCGCCAAATATTTGAACCATTTTGCTTCATTATTATTTCCTGTTTGTTTGGATTATGGCGTGTTCTGTATAAACCCTTCATTATAGCAAGCCTGCTGCATATGTTTAAAGGCACACGGAGCCAAGGAGGATTTAAATTGCTCGAGCGTATACTAATCAGGGTCAGCAAAAGCATCCATGTGTGGTTTTTAATGTCCTTTTTTTCATTCTCTCTTTTTTTATCGAGCTCGCAGTCTCGTAAATGTTCCCCAGATGTGCTGCGAAATTCCGGTAAAGCAGAACAACCGCGGGGCCCAGCATTTATTACCTGTGCTAATCAGTCACAGCCTCTTCTGGCTAAATATTGTGATATTCTTGGGTGCGCCATCGGGCGACTCCGCGGAACCCTCGTGAGGACTTTTTAACGAGCAAGCTGTCAAGCGCGCGCAGGCGGTCGTTTCCCCAATCGCTTCTTCTGGTTGCCGATGTTCTCTAATCTCACGGTTTATCTATACTTTGGGAAATGGCACTTTCCGCGACTCGTAAAACGCAGCACATGACATAAATAAAACGCTAAACTAAAAAAAAGTTGGTTGCTGCCGCTGTAGAATCATAATTAAAACGCCGCTTAATTAAATTTCAGCCCTTGATTTGCGGCTGCCTGGCACGGGGAGTGACTTTTACAGACATTGAAATCCTTCCAAAATCAGAAAGGACATTTTATTGCAGCTATTTAATGTGTGATTTTGTGTCGTACAGATAACCTGTTCATGAGATAGCCTGTAGTACGCTGCCTCCATCAATCAAAAATTGATGCTTCAACTCCAGATTCATTCACAAAACAAACACAATCTAATTTCAATTTGCTTCACCCCAGGGCACGTATCACTGCCTGTCAACAACCCGATTAGCTATTTCTTCAAGCGACTTGCCGTGCCATGTGGCAAGCTGCTACCCTGGGACGGCGGTTCAGCATTTCGGAGAAACGCGTGCGGGATTTTCGCAGCGGTTTTCCCCGTATCGAGGGAGCTGGCACGCGCTGCTTCCAAGCGGCCCTGGCACGCGGGGCAGCTGGCTCCCCCGCTCCTCGTGGCTCTGGCCGTGCGAGCGAGCGCGTCGCCGGAGGGCACGAGGAAAGGAGCGGCGTACGGGACGCACAGCTCCGTGGAGTTCCCCTCTGCCCGGCCTCTGCCAAATCCTGGCGCAGCGGCTTCTTAAACCACTTCAAGTGGGCTGTGCTGCCATGTGCTTTTTGGCCCTCCCCTCGTAGGCCTCAGAAGGAGGCCCCAGAGCGGGCGCTGACGGTTATGGTATATGGTAATCCCTTTTAATTAGTCCCTGGCTCAGCTGCTGCACACACCCCACACGGGAACTGAAAATAAACAAGATGCCCTCTGTAATGAGAGGAGCGCCGAACCGCAGGGGCCACCAAGTCACTCTCCCTCTCGGACACAAGGAAACAGCAAGGGTGGACTCAGGGTTCCTAAAGGGGCTCTGAGCATGCCGCCAGCCGGCGACAACGTGGCTGTGGCTGTAGACAATATGGCGGGGGCAAGCGACAAACACGGTCAGCGGCACAATTAGCTTTTTGCGCCCCTTCACGGCTTCTTCCCAAAAGGACGCTGGCATAACCACTTTGTTGTGCCTGAAACCACCACTACAACCAGACGCCCACCCCCTGCAGGCCCTCCTGCTGCTGGGCCGGCGGTGAACTTGCCCTCACCCTTGCGAGCTGTTCTCTGTTGTCATCAAAGGCCGCCATTCACCCGCAACAGCCGGAGAGAGAGAGAAAGAACACTAAACAGACACGACAGGGTTAAGTTCGGGAACCGCACAGCCTCAGGGCCGAACGAGAAGAAAAGAGACATCGCGCACACACACGCACACACACAACTATATAAATAAATTCAATTTCAAAACAAGGCGTCTCTGAACTTGCGCCGGAGCAGATGTGACACCGACTGCCGGCATATGTTCCCGGTTGCTTTCAATTTCTTTCAAGGGTTTCGTTTTCCACTTGTTACCCCCGCAATTCTCCATCGAACCCCCCACCTCGCCTCCTCCTCCTCATGTTGTTTCCCGGAGGTCAGAGCCATCCTGGGGGCAAACCAGGGAGGATGGGAGTAGTGGGATACATATACACCCCCCCAGCTTCCCGCCTTCACTGGGGAGACCGGAGACTTGCGGTGTGCATTCCTCCCCGAGCGGAGCTGGGAGTGAAGCGCGGGTCGGAGGGTGAGACGCGGGTGAGACGCGCCGCCAGGCCGCGGTCTAATGTGGAGCTCCACAGTCTCCCCCCCTCCTGTCTCTCACAGCGGCTGCGGTCGCAGCCCTGAGTATTTATTCCCCCGCTGCCAGACCCCTCAGAAACGGATAGTTCCCTGAAGTCCTGGCGTCCAGTTGAGAACAGCAGTTGGTCTCAGTGATCCCTCGGGAAGAGGTCTGGAGGGGGGCAGGTTGAGGGGAACAGGGAGCACCCTCCCTAGGGTCTTAGGAACATCCTTAGCTACACTCGCTTTTTGGCCATATGGGCCCAGATCTGCCCACACCCCTACCCCCCCTCATGACTGTCCAGGCCTCATGGCTATCCCCAATCCCAGCAGATACTACCTTAACAAATCCCTTTATCATCCCAATTACCATAATTCTCAGATCAAGCAGTGAATAACTACCACATCAGTTCTTTTTAAAACCCCAAGTGTAATGCTATGAACAAGCACTACACAAACTGAGATACACTTTACCCCACCTTCAGGTTTTGGTGCCAATTCAGATTAAAACATTTGTCAAATGAATCTCTGTTATGTTAAAGTGTGACCACATCCTATCTGTAGTGATGGATACGGTTGGTCCTATGGGTTACCTTTGATGGTGCTGATGACCCGGTCCAGATGCTGTGTCTCATTGCGGTCAGGCCGACAGCTCGGGCTAATCTCCAGAGAGTAGTCCGGTCCATACTCTGTGAAGAACTAAACAACAACAAACAGGGAAGAACTTGGAATTCACATTAAAGTATGAGGGTGCAATGTTAAAAACTCCCAGGCCAGAAACTGACAAAACTCACCAAAACAAAATTACAAGGAGAAATAAACATAAACAGAAATTCCTTGTCAAGGAAACATATTTTAACATGTTAACGAAAAAGATATATGCCACAATAATGCAAGGGAAACTTTTTTTTAAACTTTTCTACACAGCAAAAAATGTCAACCGCTTTTTTAGATGGTCCCTTTAAGAAATTGGTTATGAAGATGCTTGTGGGGAGAGAAAAAAGCATTTGTGCGATACATTGTCTCCTACTGTGAAAGAAAATAAACAGCATTTTTATTTATTTTCAAAGTGGTAATCACATGGCCATAACTTACATAACATACATTTTGCATCTCTACTGTGAACATGTTAAATTGGCATGGAATTAGCTTAGCTAGGGAATTAGCTTAGCTAGCTAACAATCTCCCTGCTGTACCTATTCACGTGTCTGCCAAAATAAATCACTAGGAGAGCGTGACAAAAAAGTGAGGTGACAGATTTTTCCACTTTCCACTTTAAATAGCACAGTCTACTCCACCACATTGATGGCACTTTTTTCCCCCGCAAAATGGTGTTGTTACTGCAAGTTTGTTGCAGAATACTTCCTCTATGCTTTGCACTGTTCTTGATTATCGCTCCTTTGGCCTGCCCTAACTCTGGTCCTTGGGCAGCTGGACGTACGAGACCGCTCTACGTGCCAGCCGAATGTTCGCGATGTGCGCGATCAGGCCGGCAGTGAAGATCCACTGTCCAGTTTTCCCATGAACTCTGGTTTCCTCAGCAAGTCAAACCGAGGCACGGAGAGGACTGCTGATTTCTGACTGTTTGGCTTGGACCAGATCATGACCAGCTTGAAACTTTGGGGGGGAAGAGTAGGGAACAGCTGTCTGACTCTACCACACAGCTCGTATCAGGCTTCAATCCAAACAAACAACTACATTCAACTGATACGTTGTGTATCGTTTCTTATATTTTTTTGTGCAATAGGCCCATTTGTTTTTCCTTAAATGTTTGTTTTGCACGAGTCTAGCGATTGCCAAAATGGAGTCGAGTGATTATTTCTCGTAGGAATCTACACATTTGTAGCTCCGTATGCCTCTAAAAATATCTTGAAAAACATTTTTTTGTAAATAAATTGAACGGCCCGATATCCATTTCAGATAAAAATCGAAGCAAAACAGGAATCTTTCACGAGACTAACAAGAGGTGATAAATTGGAAATCCCATTGTTCAGGCACCATGTTTTGTTTCATCGGTGACTGCTCATCTCATCTGTCCTTATAATGTGACCACTGACCCCCCCACTAACCCAAACCCTGTCATTTCCGTTATTTATTCAGCCCAGGCCTTTTGGGTGTCTGCCACATCCCCGGCCGGCAGAGGGGGACACACCCTAGTCAGGGTAGGAAGTGTCAGGGGACCGGATATTTCTCAGCAACCAATCTGGAAACTCATGGCAACAGGCCCATTGGGGGGGAGCAATCCCGAACCCCCCCTCTGAACACAGTGTCCTTCCTCGCTCCTGTGTGCTGGCCAAACCGTTATTCAAGGAGACGGAGTTTTCCATCAGGAACATCAGGAATTTGATTAGCTCAATAACCCGGGCCCCACCCGCCAATCAGAAGGGGCCAGTGGACAAAAGACTTTTCCTGCCAAGGTGCCTCTGGTGCTTTTTAAGTTCAGGAGGGAAATATGGCCATCAGAACCAATTTTAGTCTGAGATTGAGATGCAGGAAAACTTACAGGTGCAAACAATAAAAATGGCTAAAAAAATGCACACGAGTAAACACAAAACTAGTAAACATACTCTTCCTTGTTGCTGGGGTCTGGGGTAGAACAGACCCTGTATTAAAGCGTGCAATAAGGTGTTCATGGCCAAACAGCAGATGTCTCAGGTACACCTCTGCATGACCAGGTGCATATCTCAGGCGCCTCTTGACACACTGATGCCATTTTCAAATCCACGCCACGCAGGAAACGGGCTACTTTCTCTGCAGAGACACCATCTCTTTAAATGGGGAGTGGACGAGCCTCGAGTGGGTGCGAGACCTCGTCCACAGGCGCCTTTGGAGAGGAGTGTAAGAGCATGAGCATGCCAGGGTCCGAGTCCTCGAACAATGCGGCGCGGTTCGGGCCCGTCCCCCCCGGCTTCCTCTCCCGGCTCCACCCGGCCTGACCGCGGGAAAACCCCTATCTGCTGGAACAATCGGAGGATTCCAGAAACGCGCGTTCCTCCGACCAAAACGCCGCCAGCCCGGTGGACTTCGAAAATAGCGACGCTAACCTCGGAGCGAGGAACCCTATCGGCCAGGACTGGCCGCGCAAGAAGGCGTGAGGCGAGGCTTTGGAAGGAGGCAAAAAATAACCAGCGGCCCACGTCACCTTAAACAAGAGACGCGCTGTGATCTAAACTTACACCCGCTCATTACAAACGACAAGCCTTCCACCTACAGAAGCTTTCCTAATCCTCAGCAGGCCGCTGGTGCCAACACCATCAGAGCGCCATAACCCAGTGTTAAAGACACAGTCTCACAGTTTTGCCTGAGCTAGGCCTGCTGTCACACCTGCATCTACTCGAGGGGTCTTAAGGCCGTTTAAGTTGAATAACTTCAGCCATAACGAACCGTCTGGTGCCCTCTCCGTTTTACATGCGAGAGGAGCTGGTTTTTTATTTGGGGAGGCCCCAGCCTGCACAGGAAGATGGGGCTCTGCATAATCCCGTTAGGATCGGTTTGGAGTCGCGCGGACACAGCTGTCCGCCCGGACTGACAGCGCGTCGCGAGGGGGGCCACGGCCGCCATTGTTGCCAGCTCTGCACGACTCGTTCTGTTTTCACTGCCGCCACAGGCTACTCTTCCAGGGGGGAGGTCCGACAGCGCTCACACAATGGGGGGAAATGATGCCGATTCTCTCTCTTTCACACACACCCCCCTCTCCCGGCCCTCTACAGGACTTCAGCGCCTCAGTTGTTGAGAAGGAGAATAAAGGTGGGAGGGAAGCTGGAATTTTGCACTTGTTTTCTCACCAGGGCTGTGCTGGGAATCGCTCAGCGGAAACCAGCGAAAACATGTTTCAAAACAGGGAACGGATACACAGAGGCTGAATGGCTGGCGACTCGGAAAGCGGACCTATGGACTAGGACTCTGCGGGGGGTGTGTGTGTGTGGTGGGGGGCATCCATTGGTCTGTAGGGGGCATACACAGAAAGAGCCCTTATGCATCTGTTCAGCAGTGGAAGACGTCACCCTGCCCGTGTGCTGTTGTGTTAACCTTTGACCCACGCACTGATCGCCAATCATGGAACTCTGAAGTGGTGCCAGGTTCCCTCTGTGGCGGAGCCTTAAACCTTCTGGGAAAGTGGAATTTGTGGGACGTCACTGGTTTAAGCCAGTATCAAAAAGAGGGAAGCAGGGCTCCTCATACCAGAATCTGACAGCACTTGACTTGTGCCCGCATTCCCCTTCAATGGTTTCAGCATGTGCTCTCTGTCTTTCCTGGGAGGCATTAAATCTTTTCGCGAGGGCTGGAACTTTGCGAGCTGACTCACCCGCGCTTAGGGGCCAGGTAAATAAACACAGGCTGCTCTGGGTATCCACGGTTGGCATAGCAGGTCACGGCCACTGTGGGAACCCAAGCGCCGTGCCTTTTGTGATCACGGCGACCGTGCCCTTCGCATTCTTAGTGGACAAAATATCTCCAGCACACTCCACATTTTAAAGACATCTCCTGAAGTGATGGCCAGCCTTCAGCGTGGACATGTGGGGGTTGGAAGGGGGGGCAGCCGGACGGGTCTGCCGACGCCCCATCTCCTGCGATAAGACGGCAGCCTCTCTTTCTCTGAGACGGTCCCACTCCAAGGGGCTCAAAGGGCCCCTTGTGCGCCCCTGTCTCTGGCTCCATTGTTCCGAGGGCTGCCTCTGTCCTGGGCTGACAGCACTCTGAGAGCCCAGAGGCAGCAGCTGGGGGAGCGGGCGGGAACCGGCCGTCAGGTACAAAGTCCTTTTTGTTCACCCCCCCTTCTCTCCCCCCCAGCAGCACCGCTAAAGGCTACTCTTCTCCCTCGGCTGCCTGCTCGGCTCTCTTCGCCTTCCCAAGGCGCGCCACAGTTAAATTGCGTTTTGTTTGGCGTAAACGGACAGACAATAACGGTAGCTGAAGGGGGGGAGGTGGTAGTTTCAACGGGGGTCTTGTCCTTTGATCGCCAGGCATGTGGGACAAAGGGGTGCTGGGCAAGGGGGTGCTGGAAGGGCCACAAGGGCGAGAGAGGACTCATCCCCGTCGTCTCCGTCTGAGCACCGTTCACAAGTGCTTGAAAAAGGGATGGGGGACAGAAAGCTGGGGAGGGGGGCAGTAACACACTGCTGTGGCACCGTGGGGGGTAACGCTGCCATTGTCAGCTTTTGTCCGTTTGGCTGGCGAAACGAGGGGGAGAGAGTGAGAGAGAGAGACTGTTCGCTGTGTCACGTCCAGCTTGGCTGCTTGGGGTTCCTCCGACCCTGCTTCATTCTGGAGGGCCGCTCCCTCGGAGCGTCTCTGAGGGCTTTGACACTGATACAAAAAGGACGTAATTTCTTCATCTCGGCCTTTCAGTCATGCTGTGGTATGAATGGGAGCAACGCTCCTGCATATACCATAATGGGCTGATACAGCAGTTTAAATTAACAGAGGCAGAGAAAGTCGCAAAGGTGACAGCAACCATCTTAATTCGTCTCTTTTTTTTTTGGTGGGGGGTCAAATGACTTTTCCTGTCCCGTAACTTGTACACAGCTCCTCATTATCAAGAGCATCTGAAAATGAAGCTATGTGGAAAAAGTGACTAATCAGAAGGAAAAAAGTCATAAGAATGTTGGTGTGGAGCATGTCATGAGGAGAAGATTCTAGAATGTCTCTGCCCCCCCTTCCCCTTCTAAAATCAGAGGGATAATAATATAATTTTCTTCAACAAATCTTTTTTCATTACAACCTGTAAACTACTTTCAGCTTCTGGAAAACCTCTATAAATATATACATATACACTTCACAATATTTATATTGTTTTCAAAATCTCCACTCTAATTGAGCTTCAGCAGATCCAATTAAATAATTAAAGCGCTAACTAAAGCACCCCTACCTCAGACATAAAGGGAACATTTTTGCAAATAAACTGTGCATTCTGAGCTGCATGTATAAGGACATAAGTGTGAATTATGCAAGTAATTTTACTGTGGTAATGTAATACTTACTTTGGTAGGATATTCACTTCTAACTCATGAATGCGCATTTGATGCACAGACATAAGAAGAATGATTGTGTGATTAAGTGCTAATTTTGCATCTTTCCGGTTTGTCTCTACATAGCAGCCTCATTAGCCACGTTAGCATCCAAGGTCACTGGAGCGGCCTTGTTTTCATGTGCGCGCCTTAATGAGGTCACATGTCACGCAAGGGTTAAAGGTTGGACTTGGAGAAACAAGCACATCTTTTATTTAGTTGACCACCAAAAAACCCCCAAATTACAATAAAAAGACCCTCTTTGTGTGGCTGGTAAGAGAGATATTCCAGTGACTGTACCACCCCCCCTTCCCACCCCCCACCTTTCTCTCTCCTAAGGTAATTATCTGGGAATTTACAATCCTTCTTCCAAAAAAACAACTAAAAAAATGTTGGAATAGAGAGCACAAGGTTTGTCCAAGAAAGACGTGAGGGAGAGAGGGAAAAAAAACACAGACTCCCCTCTGTCGGTCTGTGGGGACAGAGTGGCATTGTTCTGTCCCACCCCCAACCCCCCCAGACCGAGCACCTGAAAACAAACCCGTTTATTGAGAGGCGCTCGGGCGTCTTTGATTAGAGCGGATGACTCAGCGAACACTGAACGCGGGGGGGGGTTGGGGGGGTCTGCGGGGACCCTTACCTCGTGGTCCGGTATCTCGGAGGAAAGCGTCTGGCCCAGAACCGTTGCCGTCAGGTACGTCCAGCACCGGGCGGTGTTGGCGAGGTGGTAGCCCCCTGTCCCCGGGAGGAGGCAAGGGAGCAGGCAGGCCGGGGGAGAGAAGAGAGTGAAGTCAGTAAAAAAGCTTCTTTGTGCATGTCTAATTAGAAGCTTTCATCTGTTCCAATGGATAAGGGGCCTGGAGTGGAGATCTTGTTTTAAAAAGAGAAGAAAAAAGGGATAAAAATTGCTAAGTTATCTTTTTTTTAATTTAATGACACATTGATGGCCTTTCTGGAAACGGTAACAGTCTGGCCAAAAGCTGGACGGGACAAGGGATGGTTGTGGCACAAAAAAGGAGGTCTCTGTGACTCAGGCCTTGTCTAGTGATCTCTCTCTCTTTCTCTCTCTTTCTTTCTCTGGACGTTTTCTATCAAGACATTGTGGCTGGAGATGTTTATGCCAAACTCTCGCTGGAGTTTTTCCCATTTTTGAAAGGGCTGGAAAGGAAAGATGAGAGCTGAGAGCTAGTGCAGAGACGTGCGCAGACAGACGCACACACACATGCAGACAGACATACACACGCAGACAGACACACACATATAGAGAAACAGATATATGCAGACAGACACAGACAATCCAATGTACACAGACAGCACACAGTCAGACATATGCAGTCAGACAGATGCAGACAAACACATGCATGCAGACAGATTGCACACAATCAAACGCACACAGACAGCACACAGTCAGACACAGACAGACAGGCACATACATGGAGACAGACACACAGTTAAACATGAGCAGACAGCAGGCAGTCAGACGCAGACAGACAGGCACATGCACGCAGACAGACGCACAGTCAAACGTGCACAGACAGCGCGCAGTTAGACGCATGCAGTCAGACAGACGGACACAGACAGACGCACGCACCTCCTCCGAGCAGCAGCGTTGGCAGCTCCCAGCCCAGCACGTAGCGCAGGCACTTCCCGGCGCCCACGGGGGTCATGTTGAAGGAGCACATGGGGTCGCCTGCCATGGTGTCAGCTCCCAGCTGCATCACAACCGCTTCCGGGTTAAACAGCGCGTGCACTTCCTGCATGACGCTAGACCCAAAGTCAGAGGCGTTACACAGTTACAAAGTAAACGTGTCTGCACACTGAGTAATACTTCGTCCCATTAGGGAGAATTATAAGATGTATAGTATGAAACAACACAGGCATGATTTTAAAAATAATGCAGTTTATTAAACTAAGGGTGAGATACTGACCTGGTGAACACCTGGAAGTACCTGTCATCTCCAATGCCATCCTCCAGGGGGACGTTGACTGCGTACCAGCGTCCCTTCCCAAGCCCGGTGTCACAAAGGTCCCCAGTTCCTGAGGGACCACAGCCTCAGTCAGAACTCCAGGACCAGGAGGAACATTCGATAGATCTACAGAGGTGTTCCTGGGTAGTGAAGTCCAGGGGTATAGGTTGTGGGGAACACTTAATGTGTCAGTGGACTTCATGTCCCATCATCACCTTCGAGGCGCTCTGCTTACTGAACGCCTTATTTCTATTCACGGTCACTTCCGAACAATCCCCATCACTTCTGATTCTTGGCCACAGCGTACACTGTCTGACCAAAAGTCATGGGACCCCCATCTGACTTCAGGAAAATGGGTGTGAGTACGGGTGTGACTGCATGTGGTTTGAAGAGAATAAACTAGAACATTGAAGTGGCCAGTACAGAGCCCTGAATTCAACCCAACAGAACATCTGCGTTCCCTTTCATCCCAAAGAATTACAGCAAGGCCAAGACAGCCTCTTCAGCAGCGGAGCTTACTAATGTTTTAAAGGAGGAGTGGAGAACAAAACCACCAGCTTTATATAAAACATTAGTACACAATATTCCACAACACATTGAGGGAGTCATTAAGCTCAAAGGTGAGCCCAATGCAAAAAGAAAAAATGTTAACATTAAAAATATTAATTAAAAGTAATAATAACTAAAAGAATGTTATACTATCTGTGTCCCACAGGTTTTGGTAGGACAGTGTACATATACCCTCTGAGTAATCCCTTTTGCAGCCCCTGTGGTTAACCACTCATTAGCAGAGGGTGGCTGGAGCTGCACTCACCTGGAAAGAAGCCAGGAGAGAACTTGTGCAGCGACACAGTCATGACTTTGGAGGTGAAACTGAAAGCGTCCTCCACACCTGTTACCAAAAACAATAACCATTACCCATCTGTTGGCTGGCTTCTACTTTTGCAGTTTTTTCATTGTGTGTGTGTTGTACTGTGCCATGCATCTTGTTGTTTCCACATTGTACTGTATGGACAGTCTTACATCCAAAATGCCTGTTAAAACATGCCGATGCAAAATCAAAATTACTCCAAAGGACAATAAAATCTGCATGCTATGTTATGGCATATAATACATGACTGATACAAACTCATGACGGGTACATTACAAGCCGCTCTTGGAAAACGATGCTTGTGATCAAGAGGAGTCCTTTACTGACTCATCACTTCATTGGATCACTTTTCCTCCCACCCTTCCCCCTTTGCGAATTGAGAGATTTCACTGCGGCTGTTACCGTTTTGACCTGCATCATCATCATCACCACCACCACACCACCACCGCCTCGCGGTCGGCACGGTTACCGTCGCCATGGTGCAGGTCCACGTCCACGTACAGCACCCGCTCGTACTTCTCCCTCAGCTTCAGGATTCCCAGCACGGCGTCGTTGACGTAGCAGAACCCCGACGCCTCGTCCCTGAGACAGAGGGGAGGACGTCACACTGTAAACGAACATAACTACAAGACGCGTTGAACAGCAAACCCAAGTTGAAAGAGCTGAATCACATCCAGAAAAAATACATATACAAAATAACCTTACTAGAGCAACAGTGCAAAACACCCCACTCCCAGAGGATGAGGAGCTGAACTGGCCGGTGGAATATTATATTGGCTGACACAAGCAGTCGACATCATATTTCCTTCCATTTCATTTGTCTACTTGGCATCATTCGGGAGCAAGGGAAGCATCAGGGGCCGATGAGAGAATGTTTGCGGAGTGTCGGCGCCGTAGGCTGGCCTGGGAGAGGGCACCGAGCTGAGCGGGACAGAAATAGCCGCAGAACAAAGCCGGCCTTTGGGACGGCTGCTCCGGAGAGGGGGGTGAAAGCGGCCACTGTGTGATGCCGTGCGTTTCTGTCATCCCGCGCGCCGAGGAAGCGGCCGGTGTGGGAGGACGGGGCCGAGGGGCGACCGAGAGGGGGTTAAGGAGGGAGCGCTGAAGGGGGCACTCAGAGGAACCTCAGGAGGTCAAATGGCGAGGACCCTCACTTCCAAATCAGAGCCCTGAGGAGGGTTTTACACAAGCAGAGCCTCACGAGCACAACTGACCGCGGGGGTGGACGGACCTCCCGGCCGTCAAAGGGGCTCTTGTTACAAAGAGAGAGGGGACACCAGCATGGGGAGAGCGGAGAGGACACAAGGAGGGGAACAGCTGCCAATGTGGGACACGTGCAGGAGACCCTCACACACCAGGCCTGAAATGCAAAGGGCACAGCCGAATCTTGCACCTTTCAAAGGTGTGGCAACAGCCCCCATCCTGAACCGCTTAACGGACCAACACTAAAGCCATGATGGTGGTGCAAGTTATCTGGGATTGACCAGGGATCGCGAACATGTGGCTCTACCTCCATTACCCATCACACCAGCAGGAGCTGCGTGGCAGCCTCCAGCTAAATCCTTCATGTCAACAGCCCTTTCCGGACACTCTTTTAAAATAGCCCGTCTTGAACCTGAAAATAGGCCCGAATCAATCCGGAGGCATAATTTAGCCTAATGGCAGCCGGTGCGAGTGGGCGGCCCATTCGGCTGTTTGGCTCTTACTTCTTGGCGTGGTGCCAGCCCCCGGCCCAGTTGATTGCCACTTTACAGCTCCCGTCGAGGAGGCACTGGGCGGCAGTCAAGGTGGCCCCGCCGACCGCCGCGGCGTAGTCGAAAATACCCTCCACGACAGGGCAGTCATAGCCTGAGAGAGGAGGAAAAGGGGTGGGGGGGAGGTGGTCGAAGAAGAAAAAGAGATTAGAGAGAGGAGAGACAAAGGAGAGAGGGAGACAGGGTCATTAGAAAGTGCAGACATTTTGGCAAAAGGCAGGCATTTTCCGTCCGCCAGCGACGGTCCCTCCTCGCCGTGTTTTTCGTCTTTTCATTTCCCCTCTGCGCGACGTGCTGCTCGTGTTGACACTTCAGACAAAAGACAAAAGGCTCGAGTGTCAGTCTTTATCAGCGTGATATTCAAAACAATAGGTGATGTTTGCCAATACAAACTCATTCTCCACATACTAATCTTCACATTCGCTGCCCCCTCAGCTCGAAAAACATCACAAACTCAACTGTAAGGTAACTGACAGATTCTGCACTTTGGCTAAAGTGCGCCCTCTGCAGTCTGCGAGAAAATGTAGCTGAAGTTTTCTGTGAGCCTATGGATGGCTTGATATTTGCTTTTAGAGACGGCAGAGGAACATGTACCGACACTAAAGAATGGTTGACAAGTCTGTGACAGACATGGCCCATAGGAATTCTAACATGCTTTCCTCTCCCTTTCAACTCACCAAGACCGAAGTCAATAGACTGGGGATCGTCGTTGTCTCCGTCCTCGCTGATCTTCTTTAGGTGCTCAAGGTACGAGTCCGTGTGAAAGACCGCCATCTCCTCCATGGTGGCTATCCGGGGCTTCACCACACTGGTACACATAACATAAAGATGATGGATAATAAGAAAAGGTAGAAACACAATGGGTGCCTACGCAGCTTCGCTGCTTGGCCCCCAATTATTTAGAGTTTGCCAACAGCTCAAAGAAAATTAAACACACACACACCCATCCGTAGGAGCCGGATACTTGCTTAGATTTACTAATCTTCATAACCGGTTAAGTTATGAATCCATCATGAATTTCAACGATGATGTATAAATGGGCGTGTTTTTTCACTTTCTTGCTTCACATTTTTTCCAAAAGGTACACTTTGTGTTGCTATTTTTCACAATCTTTGTTGAAAAACCATGCTAGCTCGCTAGGGCACTACTTCATTTCCAAAATAAGTAATAAGTAGCATGCTTGATCAACAAGTCCCAAAACCGATTAAATGGGTTAACGTCAGACATAAAAAATAACGTGCTAACTGACTCACAAGCCAATGATTCCAATGGCCATGGGCAAACTTCTGACTTAACTGGAGAGTAGCTGCTCGCAAACAATTCGTGAAATTCTTTCTCCCGTTTGGGGGAAACGATACACAAGGAAAGGCAAGCTCACGGATGTAACTTCTGATTTTACGTTCAAGATATCTAGCTACCTCGCTACTAAACCGTTTCAAATATATTGCAGCAGAAACTTTGTGCGACCTTAACTTACCTCATGTGTTTCAGTAAACCGTAGGCTTCTATTAAAGAGTGCACCATACTTGCCTGTACAGAAAGAATGATAGCAAAATTATATAATGTTGGGTACTTAGGACAGCAAATACAGAAGCCGGCTTGCTAGGATTTTTCGTTGAGGGAATTCTATTTCCATAACAAGCTATCAATTTGCAGTTAAATAAATCATTTGTGAAAAGAAATCAGGAGGATTTACTGGTTAGCATTAACTGAGTTAGCCATCACCTAGCAAGCAACGTTACCTTACTCTACCTTACATCAGACACCATTAGCTAAAGCAAATTTTTAGAGATTCGTAAGGTATCGCTAGCCAGGTATTTATTGTCAATTCCTCGTGTGTTAACTCATGTCTTACCCTGTTGGGGACTTTAGATAGGGAATCGCAAGTTTCGATGTACTGCGGACTGTAAATGTAAGCCACACTACGTTCGGAAGGGCAGTCATTCTGAGAGTCGCTTTTCGTATTCATTAGACTCGTTAAATTTATTTTTGAGCAACCAGCAAAAATTCTATATTCTCTGTGTTGACACAAGTTCTTTCAGAGCGGTCCAGCGGTGGTGTCACGCTATAAACATTCCACGGATGAAAGGAGACAATGACCAATAAAACACGGTTCTGCTCTGCCGTCATGAAATGAAACCAATCTGCCAAACATTTCGACAAAATTTCCAATAGCTTTATAGGGCATTTTACAAAATAATTTAGATTTTATTATTCTCTCATTCTGACAGTTTTCAGGTATTTGTTATCTGTATTAAATTTTGTTTCCACTTACACCCATTTTACTGGAGCACCGTAACCGCAGCCTTCTGGGAGATGATGTTTATTAGGCGTTTATTTCGCGTGTTTGAAAATGTTACACGTTTCTAAGCGCATTTCTTAATTTTGATGCATTTGAGCTTAATTACAACCAATAACTCCAAACTAAGGATATCAATCACGTAAATGCTATCGTTAAATGCATTAGTATTATTTAAACCAATATTCGTAATATTATCATTACCATTAAGACTATTCACAATATTTATCGCCAAACAAAAGACGTACACAAGCACGCAACACATTCAGAGACAGTAAAGAATATACCAAGTTTTATTATGTTTGCATCGTACACAAAGTGCAGTCCTGCCACAATTTTGAAGCAAATGCTAAAATGACTGACATGTAATGCTCTATAAGTTAGATGTATGCTCACTGAAATCATGACATACCAAGCAAATCAGTCTTTTCAGTCGAAGTTTGTGCTGTTACTCGGGAGTGTGACACTAAAATCACATAAGCGGCAGATCGTTATCTTTTCTATTCTTTCCAAATAAAGGCACAAGCATCACAATGGCTAAGTGGCATCCCATTCCCTCTTCATTGTAAACCGTGCAGCAAGGCACAATATGCTACAATTTGCTACAACACAGTAGCCATGATCTCAGAATAGGGAGTCAGCCAATAATAAGAACTTTAAAATAAAAGATTTCATAGGGTAATTTCCACCATTCTTTCAAAACGTGCTGCTCTGAATTTCTTCTGCTACAGGTATCACCTGCATTAATTTAACTATAAAGGTTAGACAAAACGAACTGTACTGTATAGTTTATTGTATAATTATTCTTATTAAAAACACATACATATATGTAATTGTTTTTCAGAAACATGTTTATAAAAATGACAAAAGAAACAACTAGAGGTGCATTCCAAGACTATTCGGATATTATTTGATTCACCTTTCAAATGCCACTAAAATCAACCATTTCTGTAACTGCTTAAGTGTTAATTTTCACTTGAAAAGCAAGAAGGTGAAAACATGTAGCATTTCCTCAAAGGAAAATGCTCTTAGACCCATGCTGGCTGATATCATTAAAAAGAAAGACTTATGACAAAGAAAAACAAACACTCTGTAACAAAATATTATCTACTGTGACCATGAGAGAATAACTTAAAGTAGTGTTTGTCAGCATTAACAGTATCATACATTTTATAATTTATAGATACCATAATTTATTACTGAATTGTTCAACATTGGGTTAGACAGCGTAAACTGACCACAACTGACTCTTTCGCTAAGGACTGCACCTACTGACACCTTGGAGAGGAGCTGCCTGGGTCAAAATCAAAGAAAGTGACCGTGATCCTAAAGTGACCCGTTCCAGATCTTTGCACTGGATCGGTTGACCTATAAGCACGCTCCCTGACGCCGCGTCACTGCAGAGCGCAGGAGCCGCTGGGCAGGAAGTCGTGGACGTAGGTGGCCACGGCCTTGGTGAGGTAAGTCATGCTGCCGAATCGACCACTGGGGGCGCTGTCGTACAGCAGCTTGCAGATCCCGTTCGACTGGTCTCTCTCCAGCAGGCTCTCTTCTGCCCCCAGGTCCTTCTGCAATGGTGACATGTAACGCAGTTGGAGGCCAGTGGGAATGAGCTGCGCACGTATGAAAGTCAAAAGAATACATGTGTGCAGGACAGAAAAGGGAAAAGGTTCACTGTGTGGACCAGGAGCAGGCTTCCGCGGTCCTGCAGCACTGGAAACCTTTCTGCTTTTTGTTCCACCTCACCCACATTTAAAAATCATATACTGAGAATATATTTTAAAAAATATACTTTTGAGCTCAATCAATATATTAAAATATGTAAATAATTGCCATTTTGGTATATTATATTTATGCTTTGCATTGATGCATTTTAAATGTGTTGGCAATATATTTTCCGGCTGAACGACATGTTTCTCAATATAACACAATATACTTTATTTTCATACGGAAAGGCTTTAATTGTAAAACTGGATTGATTGCTATGTTAAATCACTGCTGGCTCTAGAGGTGCTAGGCAAACACACATAATACTTAGCCTGGCCATGGCATTAAGAGCTGGCATGGAGCAAAGAACAGAAAGAGCTCAGGCACTCAAGGACCGTGGCTGCCTCCCCCTGCTGTGTGCTGCACTTGCAGACACTGACCTGGTCCTGGTAGAACATGTCGTTGGCGACGTGCACGATCTTCTCCACGTGGATGATGCTGCCGACGCTGGGGATTTCCACGTCGGCGAGCATGGTGAGCACCAGGATGGCCTCCACCAGCAGCTGCCGGTACTCGGGCTGCGGAACACGGTTCAGCACGGTCTCCACGTGCACCGCGAACTTAATCTCCCCGGGAGTCATCTGGAGCACGGAAGGAGGGAGAGGTGGAGGGGGGGGACAGAAAGACAGAGAGAGAGGGAGAAAAGATGGGCAGGTAGACAGAGGGATGAAAGATAGGTTGAGTGTGGGTTCAGTTGGGTGTTTGGAGAGAAAGGAGAGAGATGCTCGTATTTGGCCTACCTCTCGCGTGGTTGAGGATGGGAGGACGAAACCCTCAATGGACAGGCCATGACACTGTGGGAGAAAGAGACACACTGGGTTCAAAGGGTCAGTCGGACTCAGCATTACATCATTTTGCATGTTTATCTGTGAACCTCCAGTGAGCTGCATGTATCTGGTTTCTAAGGTACCCTGATCTCTGTCTCATATTCAGGATGTGAGCGTTTCATGTGGGGGGCTCATGGGAAGTGAAGTCCACAGCCAGGAGATGTGAAGTACATTTAGAAAAATCCCTGTACTTCAACTCCCATCAGTACCTGTATAGCCTTGCCTGTTCAACGTTCACATTACACAAGCGCACTGTATGAGGAGAGAGATAATAAACATCATCCTTGCTTTCTAAGACAATGTAACCAATTTAAGATCTATTATGACCAGATACTGAGCTCCTGCATTTTTAATGTCCTCTGTCTAGGACGCTCTGGTTGGTAACAGGAGGTTGTGATGCTGTCTGCCTTCCTATGCTAACTATGGATGTTCTGTTTTAGAGCACACCCCATTCAAAAATTTTCATAATCACCCACAGATCAAAACAACTGTAGCTTCAACAGTGGCACAGACCAGAGTTGCAGTAAATTGCATTTCAATTCATTCTATTCAAGATAGGCACTGAAATTCAGTTAACAAACTGAAATCGCCCTTCATTTTCTATAAATATTCTTCAATTCATGAATTGAACTTCAATCCATTCCATGAATTGACTGAAGTAAAATGGAACTGAGCCCCACTCTGGCAGAAACAGAATTTTCAGTGTGATGTGCACAGAGCTGACTGCCTGGACCACGTGTAGAGTCTGTGATGTAAGAACAGAGTCATCTCGCCTTCTGCAGGATCTTCCACACTTTCTGGTAGAAGCCGACGGGCACCCTGTTGAGGGCCCCGTCCAGCCTTCTCCGGCGCAGCCACTGGCCCTGCCGGGTGTCCGGGGCCGCGTGGACCACCACGGAGCCCTCGGTCCCGTCCAGCGAGGGGAGCCTGCCCCGCTGCGACACACAGAAGACAGCCGGCATGAGTGAGGGGGGCAGCGGGCAGCCTTCCTCTGGGAAAGGCATGTCCCTGCGTACTTTTGGGTGCACAGTGTAGCCCCTAAAAACATTTAAAATGATTCAGCCTTTGAGTCCTCCTTGCCAAGTAACAATAATGACTGATTCACTGATGGATTATGCACCATTTTGGAGATGATACAGTATTAAATATCTACTTTAAGCAGTGCATAATTTAAAAAGTACTCATTTTTAAATGTGCAGATGAATACTGCACATACATGGTTAAAACTGAATAGATATGAAGTCATAATAATAAACAGCTTTTCGTATTATAATTGCAAACACTACTTCTCAGTTCCAAATTTCCCGCTTTTCCTCCCCCTGTAATTTTTTAAAAAATAATTCAGGCCCATTTTGTAATCATTTATTCTTGCACTTGCTGCACTTCAGTATAATGCACCACTGACCTGGATGCTTACTCCGGACTCAGTATTCTCTGAGTCAGGCGAATGTGGTGGTAATGTCTGCAAGGAAAAACACAATAAAGTTTTACAGGTTCTCAGTAAAGCATAGAGACAGCTGCCGATGCTGACAAGCAAATTACCTTCCAGTCACATGATATTCAGCCATCAAAGAATCTTTCCAGCGCAGCAGGTCATATTAACCCTCAATTGCCCAAAGCGGAGAGGATTGCGTGACATACAGGCGAGCTTTGTGCTGAAGGCTACAGTTTGCTGCTCATCCATTGACATTTGACAAACGGCTCCTTCGGTGAGGAGCGCCTAACCGGACATTGACCAACAAGTCGCTGGTTCAGTCAAAACATTTTCCCTACAGACTGTTCTCAAACAAATGACAAATGATGTGAGGAAGCGCAAACCACCAGCAGTAGCTTGTTAGAGGGCAGCAATGAAACTAGGGCTTTCAGCGCAGGCTGAGTGAGAGGCTTGGAGAATTAACGCCCAGCCACCGGCCCAAGACTAAACCAGACCACGCCATCACCTGACTCTGGTCCGACCATGACAACCTACGTTCCTCCATCTGAAAGGGAAACAGAATTATACGTTGGGTTTTTCTGCTAACCCACAAACATGACTGGCCTTGATCCTCTCAAAACCCAGGGAGCTGTTCTTCATTTGTTTGATGAACTGTTCAAATGCTTTTTTGTTTACTTTTCTTTTTAAACATGGCAAACATGCTCTATTGTGGATACTACCAATGCCTTGGTCATTAGAAATAGCATTACTAAATATTTTGGGGTTTGACTTGACATGGTGTACCACAGTTTATCAGAGACTTTTTCACTTCCTCTTGGAAACAGTAGAGAGAGTGTGGGGGTGGAGGTGAGAGTGCAGGTTCCACACCATCTTCATGTCACTCTTCAGTTTGGTGAGTCCTGCCCTCTCGCTCTTGGTAGCGCCTACATTGCCAACCTCATGGATGGAGATAGCTGGGCTGGCACCGGTTTCCACGGAGCGTACTACATGGTAAACACACACACACACACACACACACATCTCAAAAATACTGAACAGTCGGTAACACAATACACAGTGTTTATAAAGTGGATGTAGTTATTTCCCCAGTGCTGTGGTTAAGATGTGTGGCTGCTGTACTGTGGAGAGGTAGGGTAGATGTGTTGGGCTGGTTGCTGTACTGACCACTCTTCTGTACTCCAAACTCCTTCCCACTCAGGATGTGGTGCAGCAGGTTCTTCAGCTCTGAGGGGCTCAGACTCATTAGACTCTCTGTGGCCTCCTCACCTGCAGAGCACACGCACACGTATGCACACACACACACACACACACACACACACACAGAGGCATGCATACACACACGTATGCATCAAAGCAAGCCCTTTCTACTGAATGGTTTTCCTATTCTGTCCTATTTCCATTCATTTTTTTCACTACAGACCTGTTTCTAACTGATTTAAAACTGAAAAGATACACAACATACACAACAAGTTCATGCTTTTTGTTGTTTTGTTTTCTCTAAAAGGAAAATATCAAAAACAGAATCATTATCCTGGGGTGGAAAAAAACAGAAGTTATAATGGTCCTAATGTGGTGAAAGCACGGGTTTCCTGGACACTATCAGATAGCAAAGCCTCACTGCAACATCAGCTGTCACAGAATACAGAGCTCTGTCTGGAAGAGCAGCAGACATGAGATTAGAAAAACTGCAGCACTGAGGCTGAGACAGCACAGCTACAGACCTGAGATCAGCACAACTGCTGGGCTGAGATTACAATGAGCATAGCTACAGACCTGAGACCAGCACAACTGCTGCACTGTCCCTGCTGGCGGAGGGGTACCTGAGCAGTTGAGCGACTGGGCGAGCTCTGTGGCCATGACCTGAATGATCAGACCAATCCTGAGGCGGAACATCTCGCTGAAGAGGCTGGGCTGGGTGCGGATGTTCATGGCCAGGAACACCATGATCTCCTGTAAGACGGGAGCGTCAAAGGTCAGCACCCAAGCATCCGTCACAAACACCGACGCAGGCCGTAATCGCCGACCCCATCGCCGGCTTCCCCTCGGAGCATTCGGATGAGGAGCTCCCCTTCCCTCACCTGCGTGAGGATGGCGATGCTGATGTTGTTCTCGCTGGCCTCGTCGATCAGCCTCGCCAGCTGGTCTGGAGGCACAGGGCTGTAGGAAGATGCAGAACGCCACTGAGGAGTGTGCAGGAACAACCTGACAAAGCACATCTTGTCTTTCCCCCGTTAGCCTTAATTTCATGTCACAAAGTAGGACAGGACTGTCATTTTTAATGACCTGTAATAATTCAGAGGTGAAAATGTGTCAAATGCATGCTGCGACATGATTTCATTTATCTTCTTAAACTCAGACCTAAAATAGACATTTGCAGTTCAGAATATTCTTAGCAGGCAGCTGCAGAGTACCCTACACTCATCAGTCACTTTTTGTGTGGGGAACAAATCTATTATCCCAAATGTGCAGTGTTTGTGGATTTGCCCATTTGCAGGGGCCTCTAGAGTTTATCCCCCTGAAATGGTGAATATTTCCTGTATTCCTGTCTCCTGGTGAGTCTTCAGTCTGTAGTTTGAAAACATGGCATGATGATGAGGAGATTCTCAGCTGTAGGGCTGTCTTCGCGGCACTTACGCAGTGATGGTCTTTTCTCGCGGTTCTGGCGGTAAGCCCACAGTCAAGTGCTTCTGATGAGCCAGCAGATCTGAGCAGGCCTGCAGACAGCACACAGAGCGGCCATGGTGTCACTCTATTGTAGACACACTACCCTCCCCCACCCACCTTCTCCATGTAACATGCAGACCTGCTCTGCAAAGATCTGCACCTCAGCACAAGCACAAGACAAGATCACAGGTATTACATCTACACTTACATTTTCATCATTTAAGAGACACTCTTATCCAGAGCAACTCACAAAGTTTACATTACATTACATTACAATTCATTACATCACTTGTGATTACTGTTTTGATTATGAGAGAGGAGACGTGCAAGGGGGAGTATGCAGAACATGCGGAGGAAAGGGCAAAGCTGATTATATTAAGTGAACAATAGGCAGCGACACGACAGGACCTCCCTTGGTAGACTTCCGCAGAGAGTTTATTATTACTATTAGATTATTATTTGTTTGTATATCTTTACTTTATGGTCACATAGCAGATGTAGCGTGAGCTCATAGCTGTAATTGTATGATTATGTTCTATTGTGCTTGCCAGCGGCCACAACATCCATGAACCTTTTCTGATGTCTGAGGCTACATGAGGCTCCATGAAGTTCAAAGTGGGTTACAATATTGTTTTTATTCCCTGATTCTCTGTGATTCAGATTTGAACTAGTACTTACTTGTTATGGAGAGCAATGTCATTTGATTGGTTCATTCAAGTCAGCAACTGGCAGCTTATCCACCCACAATGGCGTTTATAAACCCTGCTGGACAAAGTGTTGGTGGGCCAGAAGGGGGCGCTCCTGCCCCGGACAAAGTATGAAGAACTACCCAATGCACTGCGACAAAACAGCTTCTATCTTCGGATGAAATGTTAAACTGAGGTCCTGACTCACTGCTTGTAAATGATCCCACAGCATTAACTACCAAGGTTAGAGATGTTACCCTATTAAATGAAAAGCACTCTGATATCCACATACATGCTACACAAGATATTACTGTTAATACCCATATGGTGATTTATCTCATGTAGTAGTTAGAATGTGCCCGAGGCTATATATAGCCTACATTTTATGCTAGCTAGTGTGGAGGTTATAGCCTACATATAATGCTATTTAACTATTTAGCACGGGGTTGTTTTAGCACAAAACTATTTCCTGCCAGGAGGCTGTTAATGGCTTTCATAAAGAAGAAGCACTGAGTGACAGACCCTCTCTGGTTAAAATGGAAACCTGTGGTGAGGTTTTAGAGCTCAGTACGTAAAAGGTTGCTGACACAATGACACAATTTTATTAATCAAGGCAAAATTTTGACATGCTGTTTCATGTTTACAGGAAAAATCAGATTTTGGTTTCATCAACTACATTTTTCAAGGGCCAGATTTAACAAAATATTAAAGCAAGGTGTATAGTGGCGTGTATTGGAGCATAGGGGGTCACAGAGAAGTGAAGCGAGTCACAGTCGGGTGTAGACGGCCACAGCAGGGTGTATCAGGGTGTAGTGGGTCACAGGGAGGCAAAGCAAGCCACAGTGTGGTATAAAGAGCCACAGCAGAGTGTATCAGGGCGTAGCGGGTCACAGGGAGGAAAAGTAAAGTGGTAGTAGTGTCACAGAGTTAGTAGTGACACAGTGAGGTGTAAAAGGCCACGGTGGGGTGGACAGGGTCACAGCAGGGTGACGGGCCACGCGGCGGAGCGTGTCAGGCGCATTACCTCATCCAGCTCCTCCACCTTCTTCCTCAGCATTCCGGAGATCATGCGGATGAGGCCCCAGTGCCGCAGCTCTCCGGCCTTCTCGTACAGGTCCACCAGCAGGCTCCGCACCGGCGTGCCCTTACCGTGCAGCTGCGTGTCCCAGTCCATCCCCCTGGGGAGCGCAGACACTTTACACAGAGGGCCTCACAGCTGCCTCAGCTCACAGCCTGCTCTCTCAGACCACCTGGATCCCCAGGACTATGGCAGTCTCTTAGATTACCCAGATGACCTACAGTATGGATACTTATAATACACCAGTAATCCTCGTTTCTCTTCCTAAATGAAATCGAGTGAAAACAAATGATTATTGATCATGCAAAGTCCTTTAAAGAACGTGTGAAAAGCACATGTGAAGTAATTTGAGGATCACGTGTCTCTTTTTTTTAAAACACTGTTTTCCGTAACTCGCGTGTGCAAGCTTTCCGGCTGGCTGACAGGGGAGGAAGTGCAGTTACTGAGGTGCCTGCTGGTGCCTGAGCTGAAACCAGGTGAGAGGGGTACGGAGCGAGCCTCACTTGTCCTTGTAGAGGATGTAGAGGATATCCGCCTGGTCCTGGAGGTTCTCCGTCTCCTTCAGCAGCTGGGCCAGGGCCTCGTAGTCGATGTTCCCGCTCGCGTCCCTGGGCAGGTTGCACTCCGCAGTCACCACCACCTGGGGGCCCTGGGGAAACGACGACCTCCTTGTCAACATGGACTGCGTCTCGACCACACGACCGCACACGGTCCGTGCAGAACATGTCAGCTCAAATGAGCGAACGCTTGACCGGGCCCAAGAAACCACACATACCCTGCTATCAGGAGGGCCTGACGAGTCCGTCAGATTGAGGGAGGGCTGAGGAGACCGGAACAGCTTGGTGGGCAGGTACATGTGCACGTCTGCGGAGGAGAGAGGCGTGTTTCAGCGTGATGGGAGGCACACACGCTGGAGCACGTGTGATATGAGCGGCCGCTCACTGTGGATGTTGAGATCCTTGGCCCTGGCCATGAGCGACACCATCTCGCGGGTCTTGTGGGCAGCGGCCCTGAAGCGGCCGAGCCCGCCCTTCGCCCCGCCGATGTTCTGGCTTGGCTTGGGCGCCGTCATCATCAGCAGCTGGTCCAGGTACTGAGTCAGGTCGTCAGACTCTGCAGGGAGAGGGGTGGGTGGAGAGCCCAAAGGAGGAGGGTCCCCAGCCGGAAACGGAGAGGCCCGTGAACTTAACTGCACCTTCAACGTGCAGCCAAGAAAAGTCTAAATCACTAGCACCTTTCTGCAATACACTTTTGGTTTTTTAGGGGGGCAGGGTTTTAAGTTAATATTTTATTAATCACATCAAATTTTATGAATCATTCATTTTTTATTTATTTTTAATTCATGTAATTAATGTTGTAGGACTCTAAAGTAAGGACACCATGCTTCAAAATGGGGGAACTATTATCCCGGTCAATTCAACTGGCTCCTGTTACAAGGATGGTGTCATTATAAACAAACCAATGAGCTCAGTGCTCTTAAAAGCACAGTGCCAGATGAACAGAATGCCTGCATAAGGTAATAAAATAAACATCTCTCTCTTCATGAAGGCACATAAAGAGAGCACTTATCTCAGTCTCAGAGCATCCTTATCTCAGCTGTCAGGGCTTATTTTTACTTACATTTAAAATACCTCATTCAAATGAAACCTTTTTCTGTCCATGCAAGCTGCATTTGCAGAGTGAGGTTGAGACATGCCATCACCTGCCAAATCATTCCAGCTTATGCATTGTTCAAAAAAATTGACCATACACAAGTATTGTAACTTTCCATGCATGTGCACAGTTCAGGTGAAATGCAGTGCAAACTGTTACTCATGCAAGAGTGCACCAGGCTTTTAATCACCTTTATGCTGTAGTTTTCCATGTGCTCATACTGAACATTTGAGGCCAGAGGCTGTTGCTACAGACAAGCGCTAACCTGCTATTCTACAATGGCCATTCAATGAGCAAGTACTAGCCTGATGTTTTGACAGGTACATGCTACATGCAAATACTAGCCTGCTGCTCTCCCAGGCATTATGCATGAGCACTAGCCTGTGTTCAACACACCAGCAAAGGCCACAGTTACAGGTCTCCTAATCAAAGCACAGTGCACAGACCTCAGATCACCTCCTCTTGCAGTGATGGTAAGGACGTTAAGACACAGGCACCACAGTTAACTCTCAGGGGGGTCAATGATTTAATGGAGAGATAAGATGGGGGTTAGCAGGTGCTGTGAGATGTTCCCCACCCCCTTCCCAGTTTTAGAAGAGACTGAAAATGAACCAGCATCCTGCCCACATTATCCATGCTGCATAGGCTGGATTATATACTCCTAGTGGGATGTCATCTGACAGTTGCTCAACAGTACAGAGTTCTGGCCGATGGTTTAAAAGCGAGACTTGAATCTTCTCTTTAACCAACCAATCATTGCTTGTCAGACTGTCTATCAAATTAAACATTTGTATATTCACATACTGTTCATCTCACTGCCTGATTAAATGGATGTCTGAATAAAATACCAGGACTCTGCAGAAAAAAAAAGATTCATCACTACTTAAGAACTTCCATGATTGTCAACACAAAAACTCATGGGGCTGTGGCCTTAAAAATGAAACAAACTGATACCCCGTGATTATGTTTCAAATAATGAGACACATACAGTGCCATTATTCCCTGTGGTCCTGGGCACAGCTGCACCAGCTATGTACATTTATCCGCTGCCTTCGAAGCCTGTTTCCCAGCGTGCCACTCGTACTCAAGAAGGCAGAACGGATCTCACCCATAGCTGGCGAGCCCACCCCCTGGTGTCCTCTCTGCATCCTCCCCTTACCATCGAAGTGCAACTCATGCAGAGCTCCTTCACCAAAGCAGCCGTCGTCATCCTCATCGTCACTGCCATAGCCGCCGCGCTGCTGCTTACCGCCGTCCATGAAGCTCAGGTGAGCGAAGCAGGAAGTGGTCAGGAACTCCGACAACTTCCCGGTCTGTACCCTGCGAGGGGACAGGGAGCCAGCCCACAGAGGGTGGGTGTTAACAGGAAGGCCCCACAGATGTACACCACGCCCTAGCTGGTTTTTTTTCTGATATGTTGCAGTCAGTATTTGTGACATCTGCTCCAACCTGGACTGGTAATCTGTGAGCATGTTGTCCACCAGTTTGGCCATTTTGCCTTGCTCACAGTTTCAGCTAACACTTATCAGTGCACCACATGGCAGGACAGAGTTCCACAGACCGTCTTTTCAGTGTCACATGAACACTGAAGCAAGGTGGGAGCTCCATGGAGTGTCCTTCTCTTTGCTGTAGCCCTTACCTCGCCCCTCCAAAGTAGCCATCTTGTAGTTTTTTCAGAGTGGCCAGCACAGCAGGATCCAGGTCAGAGCGGTCATCAGCTAAAACAAAAGGATGGAGGAGACTGATGGACTGCAAACTCTAAGCAGACAGCCAGCTGTAAGACAGTGACTGAGCTACTGAATCTGGTATGAATGAGAACATCACCTGCTGAATATGGCACCTATCATCACTACAGATGCAAAAACTGAAATTAAGGGAAATTCAGTTTTTAGTTTGAGACTGGGTAAGTCTTTTCGAGATTGTGGCGGTGTGGATTGTGTTGTCACATTTTCCCAGTTTTCCATATCTCTACAGATCAGTAATTTATCAGAAGTTATTCCAAGGTGACTGTGTGTCCTATTGTCAAAATTGGGGTTAACAGAGAAAAAAGAAAATAACAGCCTACTGAACACTTCTTCCAGGAGACGTCTACAACTGTGCAGTGTGATTGGAACTCACTCAGCATGGTCTGTGAGATGGGGAAGGTTACAGTGGGGCGGCCGGTCATTCTCCAGCGGGAGGACAGGTAGGACAGGTCAGTGCGCAGCATCTCTACGATCATCCTGTTGTCCAGGGCCAGGTAGAAGTGCTGATGATCAATGAACTGGAGAGCAAGGGACAATGAGCTCAAAAAGCCACGGCTGCTTTATTATTTACAACCCTTCACACATTTTTATGGTAGGTATCCAAATCCAGAAACATACACAATTTTAGTTTTTCATCAGGTTCCTGTTTAATAGGCATTAACAAGGAGTAGGCTGCTTGAAATGTTAGCAAAGCATGCAGGTGAATGAATTAAACTGGAAGCATTCTATAATGGTTGACTGGACATGAGGCAGCTATAAAAGAGTGGTACTCAGGTGAAGGCTTAGCAAGCTAAACAAGACATAACAAAGACATAAGCTATTAAGACACCAACAAAGTATTGAGGTAAAGATGTTTCTACAAAACACTCTCAGTTATGAACATCATTAGGGTGACTCATGGTGATCTTTCCTGTATGGGAAAAGCTGGAGGCTCCCTGCTCCAGATGCCCACCTGCAGACCTGAAGTCTCACCTGAGGAGTGAAGGTGAAGATGGTGTTGCGGATGATGTAGAACTTAGAGGTTCCCAGGACCCCCATGCGACGGTACGGTCTTCCAGTTAGCCCCAGTCTGGGGTTGCGACCTGCAAAAGCATTTAGAAGAAAACCAAATAAACTGTAATAAAAATGCATTAACTGATCATTTTTAATGACAAACCACTCAACAGACAGGAAATGTCAGACTGATGCCAGCTTGAAGTTAGAAACACACAGGCCACATTATGGGGAAGTGGTATAGTAATGCTCTTTTAAAATAACACAGGTCCTGGATCAGTGTTAGAGCTCCACAGGGTTGTGCCATCTTTACCGAGCCGTGCGTAGATGTGACTCAGGACCCTGGAGGGCTGCACCCGAATTGGATGGATGTCTGCCACAGTCTGCACATCTATCCCATGCTTCTGCAAGAGTTCTTTAATCTCTTCCGTCTCCGCCAGGACAGACACTGAAAACAAATAAGCAGATCAGACTCCACTTGGTTCATCTGGTTTCAAGATGACTTCAAGATGGTCTTCTTCCTAGTTTTTATAAACCAATTTTTATGCCAGTGACAGTAGCTTGGACATCTTTAGTGTATTCAGTGACTTGACTGTCAGGATACTTCGTACCATTAACCAGAGGAGCTGGTCCATTCTAAGCAATGGAAGGAATTATGACTCACCCTGCACCACAACGTCAGGCTTGGGGATGGTGGAAAACCGGCGGTTGAGAGGGTCAATCTCCCCAGGAGCCAAGAACCCCTGGAAAGCAGAGAAGAGCTTTTTGAAACCTAAATAAAAGATACCCATAAAAGCAAAGCTTATAAGGAAGAAATGCAAAGTGTTTCTTGTTGGTCATCTATTTTTGTGGCACAAAAAGAAACATCTATCCAGACACATGACAAATCACAATGCCCTGAAGTATACAGTATATATATAAATATTTATACATTGTCTGTCTATATTTACATCTGTCCTGCAGAGCCCCTTCTCCAGTGTGTCTCCATAAAATGTACACATACTGTATATATGCACACACACGCACACTGTACCAAATATATACACAGTATGTTCACCCACAGGCTCAGAAGGCAGAGTAAAGCCAGGTGTACCTCAGCCAACAGGTTTCCCAGGATGTACAGTGACTGCCCCCACTTCAGAGGGCACTTGCCCATCGGGACTCTCTCCACCGTGTGGGGATTCACGTACTCCTCCTCCACCTGTGCGGAGCGGCATGGAGAGGGAAGGAGGTCAGACACATTAGAGGCATCATTCAGTTGAACATGATTCATCACATGGGTCACTGACCCACACAAACACACTGTGTTAACAGTGGCCTCTAGCAGCCCTGTAGGTCCAGGGTGGTCTCTGCTTTCATTTTGCCTCAAGGGATTAACCGCTCCACAGGAGAGGCCCCCCCCAGGCTGGTTGGGAAATTGAATCCCCAGATATTCCAGGTGTGGATGCGCGGGTGGTCGGAGGGGAATTCGGAAACTTGCAGGAATGTGGATCCGCATGACTGGGAGTGGCCCCAGCTGCTAGCTGCGGTGGACAGGTGCAGGTGGAGGGCCTTACCCGGTGCGGGGGGACGCTGTAGAGCTCGGGCACCAGGCGCACCCCTTGTTTCTGCTTAATGAGGATCCCATCCAGAGCATCTCGGTACTCCTGCACCTGAAAGGCATAGAAAGACCAGCTGAATACACAGCCGCACTCTGCTGCTCCTGTCTGCAGAAGTAGCCTAGTTAGGAAAGAGTCGTATGGTTCCCCACTCACCTGCTCTGGGCTGTTGATGAAGATCCCATCCAGGATGAGGTAGGTCCAGAAGAGAGGCCACTCACATTCGATGTTCTCAAACAGCTTGAGCTCGGCGGACTCATAGTACAGCCTGCTGGGGTCCTGGGGGATGGAGGGGGGCAGGCGTGACTCAGGAAATGGTGAAAGTGCTCACCACAAAGACACCAGGACACAACAGAGAACCAACATCACAAGCGGGCGGCAAAATGTTGTCCACTTACACCTCAACATCTCCTCACCTCTTTTGGAGTTTTGTGACCATCCCTGAGGAACCGACAGCATCCATACCGACCCTGTGGAGGAAAGGCAGCAGATCACAGAATGAGAAAATTAAGGAACATAGCAATTGGTACAGACAGCCAGGGGGTGGCGGGGATGATGTGTAACCTGCAGTTTGGATATGATCTCCTCCTTGGTGATGTTGACCAGGTTAATGTCCTCCACTGCAAAGGCTGGGTAAGAGATGATAGAGAGGAGCCCTGCATCCACTTCCTTGGAGGTTGAAGCCCTTGGCAGCATAGAATTAAGGATGGACTGTTAAGACAGAGACAGAGAAAGAACAATTAATGGCTCCTGTTACAGATTATAGATACTGGCTGTAATTATATAAACTTGCCAGATTATTCAGCATAAATGAGAAAACGCAGAAATTGTAGCACTTGGACTTACTGAAGCTTTGTTATTGGGAGATATAAGTGAGACTCTCAGCTCATATTTCTCAAAACCGCAGCCTGGGATGAATTATTCAGAGGTGTAACAGGAGCCCTGCTTTCACTCTGCCAGGATGGAGGCATGAGGCAGCCAGTTTTTACCTGACAGTGCTGGATGTCATCAGGCAACGCGTGGACCACAGACCCAGGACCTCCCTTGGCCCCGAACAGATTCAGCTCATCCAAGGCTTCCAGCGCCGCCTGTGGCCAAACAGAAGAGGGAGATTGGCATTAGATGAAGGGATCAGAGGTCTCTGCTTGAGGCCCATGTCTGGGCCAGGCCCAGGGCCCTGGGCTAGGTCCTGTGCTAGTGGAGCTACGGAAGGGTCAGGCAAGGTCGGCAGGGCGGGGGGTAGCGTTGGGTAGGTGCATGGCAGGATAACGCTTCACGAGACGAGCGCGTGGGGTCCCCATCAATCATGGGAGCATTCCCAGCTGCTCTTGCGGGTAAACCAGAGTCACGGCCATGGCTCCGCCCCCCCGACACGTGGCAGAGGAATGCACAGCTCCAGAAGACCGCTTGGCGCTGCCAGTCTTTATTAAGCTCTCTAGCTACAGTGTGACAAAGAGCACTGGGGAGCGTGTCACACTGACACCTGGTGAATTGCTTTCACGTTCCTTCCGAAAATGAAACACAGACGTAGGATGGATTGGCGTTGTGACAAATTCATTTGGGAATGTGATTTCCATTTGAAAACTTTTGGGACTTCTAAGGTCTTTTTGGTGCAGGATTGATCTGAAATGTATGAAGATGTTGGTTAAACAAGTCAATCCAAACAAAGGGCTGTGGTTGCACAGCACGTGGCAGCAGCTCACCTTGGCCATGCCGATGGAGCTGGCATTGATCTCTGGAATCCCCTGGTTTGTCTTGTCTCCTCGTTCCCACATACCATAATCCTGCGGGACAGAAGATGTCGAACCTCAGCTGAACAGCTCACCCAAAGTTCTACTCACTGCCACATATACTTTTGAAAACGACACTTGTAGGGGTGACCGTTTCAGTGTGCCACTGAAATGGGAATGAAAGAACAGGACTCGCAAGCCGGACGGCGACAGGAACCTACTGCGACTTTGTAAGCTGCCTCGATGTAGAACATCAGATTCTGAACGACGTCAACTTCATCCTGAGTGTACACAATGTGCAGGCCTGTTGGGAGGAACATGATTGGAAAAATCACTCCTCTCCTCAGATCTTCTGAATGAAACTCAGTGAAACATCAGAAAGGCACAACTAGTGTTTTCTGGGATGGCTATGGAGCTATGGGCTGTAGGGTTCAGTTTTACATTGCATTCGTAGCTGTACCTGAGGCAGTCATCTGTGCCAGGAACAGCAGGAAGAGCGAGGTGGCGTCCACCTGCAGGTGCCCCCACTCCTGGTCGCCCACCACCGTGGCGCAGGTGTGCGTGTTGTACTTGGCGTGAAGGGAGTCCGATGTGCTCTTGCTGTACTTGAACTTCTCCACTTTGTCCAGCTGGGAACATGTCCACAAAAAACAACCAGACCGTGAGAAGCGGTAACACAGTTCTAACAATGTCTGTGCTTTTTACATTGCAGCAATCTTCCTGGTCATTACTAGTTTTCAGTGCTTAGTGTTAAGTGTTTAGAGCAGGAACGTCTTCATGATTATCACTGTCTTCCTGTCCGTATTGAAACCCATTCGCATTCAGTGTAAAAGACCATCTGCTTGCAGGAAGATGCATTATGCCGTAGAGCACACAGTGTAATTCCTTTACCTAAGAAGGTCACGCTGATGGGAGCCAGTGATGAACACTGTGACAACTCTGGGCTGAACAGTGTCCATTTGTTCTGACTGGTTATCAGTCATGGTCATCTGGCTGTGGGCCGGGCAGTGTGTGTTTACAGAAAGGGGTGAGGCACTGCTCCTGATAGAGCTCCTCATTCATATGTCCCTCTCGGGGCTTCCTTCCTCAAGCACAGACCCAGCCCCAGCGGTCAAAACATACCTGTCTCATCACACACTGCAGGAGCCCCCTCATCAGCTTCACCACACTCTGAAGGAGAGAAAGACACAGAGATAGAGAGAGAGAGAGAGACAGAGAGAGAAGGAGGGGAGAGAGAAAGATAAAGGGGGAAACAGGTAGAGAGGGGGAAGGGAGCCAGAGAGCGAGAAAGAGGGATGGTGAGCGAGAAAGAAAGACAGAGGAAAGGGGAGAGAAAAAGGGAGGGAGAGAGAGACAGAAATACAGAAGGGGGATAGACAGAGAGGGAGAAAGGGAGAGAGGGAAAGAGTCACTGCGCAGTCACTGTAAGCTGGAAGTGAGAGATCAAAAAGCACTTGGTGTTACACTGTTCACAATATTTCCCACAATTCAAGAAATCAATCTCAAAATGAACATCGCTGCCTAAAATCCCTATCCATCCTGCCATAATCTCGAGAACATACATATATGGTTGGTCATATTGACAATTGTCTATTGAGCTAAATGTTCTGGCAAACACAATTTGTTTCTTGTCATGTCAATAAAGCTGCATTTGAAACTGACTTTGGATCTGCGAGGCACAGAGTCCAGCAGAAGGACACTGTGGCTTACAGTCAGCAGTCACGTTCACCCCTGACCTTTAAACTGCCTCCTCTCCCACCTCGAGTGCTGTAACTCTAGATGCCGTGAGGCCTCCTCCCCCACCTCCCATGCCCTCTTCTCCCACACAGAAAAGGGGCCCCTGGCAGGCAAACACTGGGTGACACTACCCCCACAATTACACCCCGTAGTAATTTCATGTCCCACCACACTGTACTTCCAACATGCAAGCTTTCCTTTTGTCCTGTGGGCCTTGGCAAAGCATCAGAGCCACATACGGGCTTTGTCTGTGGGCCTCCCTCCAAAGCTACATCAGACTTAACAAACGCCGAAGCTGTTTTTATAGCTGTCCTGAAAACCCAACCATCAAGGCTTTTAATGCTTCACTGCCTCCTTCTAGCCTTCTAACTCCTTTAATGTTTCCACACCCACTCTGTTTCACTTGTTTTAGCATCTGATTTCACTAGTTGTGTTTCTTGTTTTATTGAATTTAATCTCCCATGTTATTGCGTTTTTACATAAGGATAAGGATTTTTATTGCTCTTAGTCATACACTGCGCTTCTGTCCATTGTCTTTGGAGTGCTTGAAGTGTGACAAGCGGTTTACAACTAACAACATCAACAGCAACAACAATAATACTACTCACACTAATAATACTCATGTTGTTGTTGTTTATGTTGTTACTAAGGGCATCGCAGTGACTGCTTCACATGTCAGCTGGTAAAAACTGGCCGCCCCTTGTCTCGGTTGCCCCTCCCGCACCTGTTCCAGCTCGTAGGCTTTGGCCTTGTCCTCGTCCCGGTCGGCGTTCTTGCGGTAGGCCAGGCTGAGGGCCCACACGGCCAGGATGCTGTAGACGTTGTCGCGCACCCAGGCATCCGGCTGCTCCCCGCTGGCAGGCATCAGCCCTGTCACCGGATCCTGGGTGTCACACAGTCACAGGCCAAGAGGTGCAGTGAGGACAGGAAGCCCTGTCAGGTCACGTCAGGTTGCTGACACTGTAGTTTGAGGTCTTGGAAATATACAGTGCTCTAACTGAGTTATATATGGAAAGATATATGTATATACGCATATATGCTAGATGTTTTCTCACCACATCTACTGTAAATCAAGTGAATGCTTCTCCTGTGCATTAGCTGTTAAACCTTCCTTGAGACTTGAGACCAAAGGGACTATCAGGATACACCATCAAAAGGCTTCACTGCGCTCGTCAACTCCCCATTTTCACAGTCTATAAACGTGCTCAAAGCACTTAGACCTTTCCCTCTCCTCTGAAAGACTCTTCAGCTTGCTGCTGAAACCAAAGCGTATATATTTATACCGTTTTCCGGTGCTCGTCACAGTCGACACACCTAAAGTTGACACAAACGGGCCTGGCCATCCACCCATGTAACTCTTGAGTGCGATGGAGAGGAAAATTATTGGGAGGACCGAGACTGAAAGCATTTTTATCAGACAGAGCCACACTTGTTCTCTGCAGTTTACATAACCTCGGAACTCCCATTAAAGCTAGACACTTCATAATAACGGCCGAATCGCGCAGGTGCACTGAAGTGCGAGGGCTGGATGACTATGAAACTCATAAAATAACAATTCAAATGAGCTCCCCATAATTCAATGTAGTTTCGCCAGTGGCTGTGCCTGGTGAGCTGATAGGATTATAGTTTCTCTAAGTGACAGAATACATTTTTTCCAATCACTGTACTTTTTCAGAAATATACTGAACCTAAACTGCACATAGACCATTCTGGAAATGTGCACGTGTTACGTCGCGATTCAACCCAAGAGAGTAGAACTTAACAGATTGCAAGCGTTGGTGGAATAGGAGGAAACTGGCACCAACCCTCAGGATACGACCGCCAAGAGCGAAACAAATCAAGCACGACAAAAGACAACACAACAAAGAAATCTGGCACTGTTTATAGCAAATGAAAAATGTAGCTACTTCACAGTCCAGAGCTCATCTTAAAGCGACCGCCTTCAACACAAGTGTTGCAAAGACGTCTCTAGTTTATTCGTTACTGTCATTAGGTGCTAATAACATTAAACACCTTTTGTCTGGATTACTGGATGAATTTGTGGTGTGGGAATGCGCACACTGTGCAATACAATTTCTCCTAGTCAGTATATAAAAGTTAAACTGGACCCGCGTGAGACTTGTAATTCACCGCAAACTGGTTTCACACGCCTTCTACAAGGATGCTTTCTCTTGTGCAACAGTGACACTGCACCGTACACAACATCAACAATGTTCAGGAAAGTTCCGACAGCATAGTTACTACCTATTTAAAGTTATTTCATAAAGCCGCAGCCACATGGGTAATAAATCGCATCACTCACTTGGTGACTGAGGATAGTTTGATGCACCAGCCGGGCATAGTTGTCAAGTTTGACCCCGGAGTTGCTGCGGCTCCTCATGTCGCTCGTCCTCTCTTGACCGAACTTCAATTCTCGGTGTTCGCAGACATCGTTTTTCACTTGTCACAGTGCGCTAAAATGTTGCAAGGCACGATAACACAAGACCGCCAACTTAAAAAAGGAAGGAAATGTCAACACAGTAACATTCAACATGAAGTTCATAGCACTTATAGTTCACACGACCTCTCAAACGTTTTGAAAATGGGGCGATTGTTTCACTGTTTCCATGGAAGTTAAAACTGAATTTCTGAATAAACAGTGAGAAAACATAGGCTAGATATGTGCTCACAATGGCTAAAAACAAGCTCAGCAGAATACACTACGAACTACTTTGAACACGAAGTCCACTCGTGAGTTTTCAACCATATAGCCTACGTGCTCGATTTTAAGCAGACTATAGAGCTAAAATGAACGGATCAACGGATCGGAATTAGGACTCGGACAATTACCTCTGACACGCAAAAAACACTCTTCAGTCCATAGGTTCCCTTCCTCCTCCACTGTGCTCTCCAGCTCTGCAACCTCAAACACAAATTGACAACTCACAGATCCTCAAATAATTGAACACATAAAACTACTTATATACGTAGAATAAAACCCAAAGCTGATTTAGAAACCGTAATATGATGTTTCATGCAAAGTTAAACACATTAATATATATTTACATCGCTAAAATAAAGTATGTCGTTGGCAGCATGCTAACTAGAGTATTACGTTTTTAAGTTACTTTCAGGACACTGGGAGAGTCATTATGCAGTGAGGTCACTCAAACACGTGTAATTGGTGCATATCGTAAAACATCTCCGGTGACAGAATTCGTCGCTTTCCAAAACCTTGTTCCTGGAAAAGTTCCAGATATGTTTGAATGAAAATATCGACTTACCGGTTTCCGATGCGTCCTGTGTCTATTTTAGAAGAAGAAGAGGAGGTGGAGGAGCAGAGTGACTTAATGAAACCTATTGTTTTGTAAACTTACTAAGTATTTCCATGTACGTTTATTTCTTATAATTTTAAAAACTTAAACACAATCATTGTGTAATAATTTATTAAACAGTAACTTACGTTTTGATCGATACAAAACAGAGGAAAGTATCAGACTATAACTACAAAACAAATTTTCTATGAAAATCGGGTTGACAGTGAAACATAAACTTAGCAAGCTACTTGAAAGTATAACTCTTGACCTAATCTGTTACCAGGTAATTGGTCCATGATTTACACTCAGGAATACTTAAACTGTATCTATTACAAATGCTTCTAAACATAAAATACTTTCTACATGTATTGTTATACTCTCTTCCGCTAGATGGCAACACAAGAACACATCGATGACATTTCTAATGGAACGTACGTGTGGCGCGTCTGGCACATTGCTCGTGAAGTCAAACACGTACATGTGTGCATACTTAGCAGGAAGCTTGCACAAACATGCGTAAAGCACTCATAAATAAATCTCACACATATGTATAAATTATTAACAAACATGCTTTCAAAATATTGACACATCTCATATTCTCCCACACAGCATTTTCTTTGCATGTTAAAATGGTAAACCAAAGAGCCAGGTCACTATAAGGACAGAGGAAACATTTGGCACCGTTGATACGGAATAGTGAAGTCAGCTCCAAGTAACCCTCATATTGACATTACAGAGTGAGAGAGCTACATTTGCAACTGTGCGTGTAAATACTTATGGTCTGGACCTCTGACTATCTTGGCCTTTTTTTAACACTGAAACCGTCAAAAACTTGTGGGCCATTTCCTGTCCCCTTTGTAGGTGTTTTCACAGGAGCAATTTACAGGGCAGCTTTATTAATTCATAACATGCCAAAATGAATGTCAGAGAGGCTTACGCTCTACACAGGTAGAGCGTGACCAGTTTGCACACAGACCCACCCACTGTGATCCCCACTGATGGCTAATTTTACACTCACAGCTTACACTGCACAATCCTAAATCCTTTCACTGGGCTTCCCTTGAGGCCCTGACACCTGGGTGAGGGACCCCCCACCTCTCTCCCACTGGGCACAGAGCAAAGCCTCACAGTCCCCACATAGAAATGCTGCCGGTTCAGAAGCACCATCAATAAACATGTCCAAACACCTCTGGTCCCTTTCATCTGTCACCCTTTTTGATAGCAGCAGCCTGCTGCATCATTAGATCCTCGCCGCCAACCCAACTGTTCCTACCATTTCAACAGGTAAATCTTCAGCTCTGGACTCTCAGCTTTCCCCAGCGTTTCTATCACTCACTTTCTCACACACACACACTAACCGCCATCAAAAAAGAAATCATCCTTTATCTGGAGGGGAGGCAGCACTCTGGCACTGTGCACTACACACTCCTCGCTAGTTTTTGCTTGTGTCACCTCACTTATAAGTCGCTTTGGATAAAAGTGTCTGCCAAATGGATAAATGTAAATGTAAATGTCATCAGGTCTCCGCTGGCTCCACCGTTGGCTGGATTTCTCTAGTCCACCTCTCTGCCATCCACCTCCATACAGTGTGCAGTACAGTAGAGTTTGGCATGTGCTGTACAGTAGAATATGTTTTCATGACTGAAGCGCATCTGTGTTTCAGCAGCAATACCATAAAATGCAGACAGGCATGCACCAGCAAAGAAAAAAAAGGGACCGCTCATTTTCCCAACAGTACAGGTTAGGGACCCAACAGCCCCTAATACGAATATGCACATTTAAGGTGTATATTTTGGGGAAATGCCAAACCTTTATTGTTCAGGCCTGTGTGGTGTTGACCTTGCATTCGAAAGATAAGAACAACAAAACTTTAGCGCCACCTTGTGTACTTGAATGTTGATTCCGTACTCCCTGTGGAGAATAAAAAGATTCAGAAGCAAGTCAGTAGGAGGCGTGTTGGTCCTGTCAACTCTGCTGGTAATTAGTGCCAAAGTGTTGCCAGAGCAAGGTCAAATGAGGTTGCCTGGTTGGTTTACAGAGGTCTTTTGCTACTGTTTTTTTCCCATGTCAACATGGCGTTCAGTATTTCAAAGATAAAGATTGTGTCCAAAGATCCTCTTCATGTTTGATTATGAGATCTCAGCAGACGAGGTTCATTTTGCTTTGTTAGTTCTCTGCTCCATGCAAATGAGACATCCTGTTTATCACCAGCAGATTGTGTTGCTGTACAGCGTAAATACCACAAAAGGTGAGAATTAGCATGTGCAACTTTTGCCAGCGAACCACAGAGTCCAGCAGATCTTAAATTTCAGACATTAATTTGGCAGCCCTGAACAGGCATGTTCTGTGTGACATCACTCCTAAATGATTGCGAGTCCAAGTAAAAGTGCTCTATTACCATGTGGGCTTAAACCACCAACCTATTGGTTATTAACCAAGCGTGCTGGCTAATGGCACCACAGAGACCTATGTTTATGCATAAACCCAGCTTTTCTCCCATGTAAAATAAGTAATGATCATTGTGGATAATGTCGGTGGATGTCATTCTATAGGCCTTTTAGAAGTTTCAGAGAAGAGACTAACCTTTTTTATATGGTAAAATCTCCTCTTCTCCTTTGGAGAGATTGCTTTTTACCTAACTCTTACACATTTCATTTTTTAACACCATGAGAAACAATAACATGACTCTGGTGGGACTTGAACCCACAACCTTTGAATGACTCTATGGCTTTGTCTAGAAGTCCAATGTGCTATCCATTGCACCACAGAGCCAGACAACAGTCATTTTGCTTTATAACAAGACATGTTTGTGGTAGCCACTTTGTTTTATGAAGATCTAAACTTCTTGAATCTGTGATAAATAAAGCTTCTAATTTTGCTGTATACATCTGGATGAAGTCTGGGATAACCTCACAAATTAAAGGCCAGTCAAATCAGGGCAGACTATAGGTGTATAGATGAAGGCAAAGAAAACCTTCCCCATCTAACCATGTGAGCTGAAAGTGCAGAATCAGCAGTCCGTAGACAACTTCCCTCAGTCAGAAATGTGGAATCAGGGTTGGCTGCTGGCAGCGACTCTTTAATCACTGACGCAATCAGAGAATGAGGGTGTGACTTGGCCCCATGGGATCACACATGAAATATGGGCTGTTACAGAAGAAGTACAGGCGGGGGTTTACAGCATTCCATATTGAAAAATGGTAAGGGAAGCATCCATGAATTATTCTAAAAATCAACTGAGGCATAATTAAATTTCAAGGGCTAGTAGTTTGGAGTGACTCAGCTGAGAAGGTGCTCATTTTGAATGCAGGCTGAACCCTACATCTCGAAACTGGCTGTCTCATTTGCAGACAATGACTGGGACAGAGGCTAACAAATTGACTTTGTTCCACCAGGGACAGAGGTGGGCGGGTCAGCCAGGGTTTCCTCGTCTCACTGCCCTCAGACACCCTGTGATTTGTGTGTGTGTGTGTGTGTGTGTGTGTGTGTGTGTGTGTGTGTGTGTGTGTGTGTGTGTGTGTGTGTGTGTGTGTGTGTGTGTGTGTGTGTGTGTGTGTGTGTGGTTAACACAGCACATCGAAATAATGAACAGTTAAAGTTCTGTTAACTCATAAGAGGAATTGAACACTCCACTCAACAACCACAAGAGGGCATTGTTACACATGTCATACATGAGCAGAACAGTTTATGGGGTGAAATCCGTGCCCAATTTAACTGAATTTGTATTATTGAATATATTAAGTGAATCGGAAACTGATCAAACCCCATCAAACAGGTTAAGGTACAATTTACAGAAATTAAATACAACTTAAAAGATAAGTTATATTCAACAATTCAAGTTACAGAGTAAATTCCCTTTTTATGGCACTGATACCACTTCGTAGCAGTTAGCCTATACCTAACACAGTATAGAAGGCACAACAGCACGTCATCGCTGTGCAAGCGATGTGCAAAAGCTGTGCAAGCAGTTGAAAAATAAATTCACCGATATCACTTCAGGTCCGTATCTGGCTGTTCTTCTTCATAATTTAATGAGATATCGGAGCCTTGTAAATATAGGAAACGGGAGAAAAGTTTCTCAACGTAACAGTTTGGACCCTGCTAAACTGTCGACATTATGCGAGATAAGAAAAAAGTAGCATCTACGGCATGCATCACGTTGTTAAAAATCCGTTTCAATGTGTCGGTGCTAAAATGGCTCGGGGGGAAGGTAATGTCTCCTATAGCTGTCCTTCTGAGGAAGTCAACGTTTATCATCCTTCCCAACAGGAGAATATGCGACTGAAAAGAATGCGACAAAGCAGAAAACAAGTGCGAAAATAGCAACAGACGCTTTCACAAACATTCATACCCTTGAAATTGAAACGACTTCTTTGTTTTACACACAGGTCAAACAAGATAAAGAATATAGCGGGTGTTAGAAAGAGAAGGTTATTTCAATGTACACAAACGGCTGTGGACGGAGATATGCCACCGCAAAACTCAGTCAGACAGCAGTGTCAGGAATGGAAACTAAAGGAAAACCTTGACATGCCATAAAGAGAGAGCAACGCCAATTCAGTAAATTGAATTTCTTCCTGTGATTGGTTTTCCCTCTCAGAGCAGAACCTAAGCAGAAGAATTTGCTCATAGCAGTAAAGTCACAGAGCATTGATCATTTCCCTTTGTGCTATATGTTAATGCAGACTCGAAAAATGTTGAGGACGTCAATAAGGTCTATCAAAGACGTGCCACAACTTCAGTTTCCAAAGAAAGAAATCATATAAGTTAATGGAACATGTGCAGCAGTACTCCTCTACAGCATTATAATGGTTTGTCACGTGCGTGCAGTCGCATGAACACTCTCCGTGAGACAATGACCACGGATGTGACCCATTTTCTATCCTTCATTAAACACCTGTTCAGTATTATTTATCATGATTGTAATGGTTGCTTTTCAGGCACCTTCCAACAAGGCAAGTTCAGGCATTGCTCACATGCATACACACACACACACACACACACACCCCACGGTGTAGCTGGACATGATGTCCACTCCAAGGGGGGGAAGTCTCTCTGGTCTTTTTTTCTAACACTGCGGTGAGGGCAAGGACAGCAGTGTAAACCCTGGAGGCTCTACCATGCCGGACGGAGAAGGCCTTCAGCTTGTGAGCCTTGTGAACTATCCTCTGCATCTTGCCCATGATGCCCGGGGACTTGCTGGCGGTGTTGGACAGTCCATTGCACTCACTGCCCGGCCTGCAGAGAACGTCCCCTGCAGCCCTGGTCCCCTTAGCTCTGCACCTTAGTGGGAAGATGGTGTACTTTTCCTTCTCCAGTGCTTGCTGCCAGAGTTCTGGTTCCTGGGTTCACAGCCAGCTCTGGATAGAACATCTGTTCCGACAAGAAAACACTCCTGAACGAGGCTGGTTGTCTCTCTGTGTTTTATGGTCAACACGTCACACCCCACAAACTCCAGGGAGGCAAACTGTATGAGCACACACTCTTCATTCTTGCACGCACATACACACACACACACAGACACACTGATGCACACACTTTTTAGAAGAGAATTTCTGTGGTGGAGCACTGCCAGTGTGTTAGTTGCGTAAGCTTGCAGAGGAGACCGTTGGGAATTATAGGCCAATTTATGATGAGTGGGATCAACCTTTAGAATTAGTTGGGGGTTCTTTTAATGCAAACCAGGTCTGTATGGCAGGCTTTGACATTTTGATTCATTTGCATTCCTGGACCCACTATAGAGAGAAAGAGACCATCGCTGACACTCATTTTGCAATTTTCTGTGAGCTGGTATGCCAAAGGTTTGATTTGTGAGGTTCTGTGGTCCTTATGGACTGTTGAAGAGTATCAACAGAACAGAGCAATGTTTGCCTTGCAAAAAAAGACTGTAAAATTACTGTTTTTTTTCTCATGGTGGAGGCACGAAAGAAATGAGCGAAAGCAAAATGACTTCTGCATGCTCCGTTGGTTTGTGAAATGTGTTTTGACAATACAGCCTTCCTCAGGGAGCAAGTATATCCTGGAAAGTATAGATGCTATACCACTTCTGCCTGGCCTCGTTCTGAGTTCATTAATCAGTGATGGGAGCCAGAGAGTCCCAAGCCTCACATCAGACCTTTGGGACTGCATGTACATGTTTAAAACTCACACCACGACCCTTTTTATCAAAAGCCCCACAAAATAATGACCATCAGCATTATCCCAGGTAGTGTCCCAGTTAGAACTGTTTGAACACGCAGAGCTACGCGGTTCACTTGGCCAGCCCGTGGTGGACAAAAGGTCACCTTTATCTCTTTTTCTGGTGTTGAACAAATGATGTGATAAAGGTCAATTTACCACATCACTGTCTGAATTCTGGGCCTGTAACCCTTCACAGACACAGAGGTCGTCCCAAATGAAAATCAGCTGTTGGAATATTTTCTTCCAAGAGTGTCTAACTCACATTCGCTCATGTTCACTCAACTACACTCATGTTCTGGTTTGCAGCTAACTGTGTTGTCAACAGTGTTGATGGATTTTTCAATGCCAGGACATTTCTGCTTTTCCTTTTCTTTTTTGTTTTGCTTTTTGTTATTTGTGGGGTGTGAATACGTGCACAGATGCAATGGTGTTGAAATGATAACACACAAAACTTTCCGGAAAATAACTTTATTATTGTGAAAATGTCAAACTTGGATTTACATTTTTTTTTAATTCAACAAAGAGCATGCAATGTGCATGGGTTAAGCCACAGTACAAAGATGGTAAATTTTTTACAGTACAGTCTTACAGAAACATCTAAGCTAAACACATCAGAGATGGCATCACAGAACACATCTGTACACTTTGGCAATCCAATGTGTCTTCAACCCAGGGCAAATCAAGGAATAATGTGCCATCCATTCTAATACTTCTTCCTTCTAAAAAGCATAAACTCGCCAAACTCACCAATGACTTCAAATCAAACTGTGAACACACAGGTTATTACCTGTATCACCCGGGAGCTGTTGCACACAATGTCCAGTTCATAAATATGAAATGTGCAAGTAAAATGTGACATAGGAACACCAAGAGTAGAAATGAGACAAATAAGTAAAATAGGGCTTTGTGTGATTATGAACTGAAACAAAATTGTATTTGTTCCGCACTTATGAGACTCGAGAACAGTAGAGGATGAGTCATTTGAAGATACACTTCACGCACCTGAGTATTTGATAGCATTAAAACAGACAAGTTCATATATTAGATAAATAGGCACCCAGTTAAACAGCTTAAATACAAAAATAAATGTGTGTGCAAATGTATAAAACATTAGAGGACCTGTTAAAATATTGCCAGAGACCCTTGTCCTTTTATGTTCACTCCACGTCCATCTGTGGTTCAATGACATTGACTTTGATCGGTTCTCTCTGCTCACATTGCCCGAAAGCTCACGTTCGGTTCCAGAGACCGTTCCAGTTACATCAGCAAAGAAACCATGCCTCACAAGCTGTGCACTCTCAGCACCTTATGAAGTACGATTCTGTTTATGCGCTGTGAATAACACCGGTGTCGGAGGGACTAGGCACACCAGCGGAGAGGAATGCAATAAGTTATCACAGAAAAATGCTTTGGCATTGGAGAGAGAGCTGGCTCACCCTGATTCCAACTACAATTATGGTCTTTCCATGCTCAGTTGTTTTGGAAGAGACTGAAAATTTATGTCAAACAGTAGCTATAAACCATATCTTAAAGCCCTCAGCTGTTAGACACGCTGGTTTCCTTTAAACATGTCTTTTTGAAAGAGGAAAAAAAGCCATCTTTCTATGAAGTCATTTGATAAGACCTTTTGGTTGCCTACCACTTTTGTTCAATCACATGGCAGTTGCAACTTTTTAGCATACCCCACCTATACCTATTTATGTGCACATGCCAACATACATCCCTAATAGGACTTTTTTTTCCAATGAAAAACCAAATGCTTTCATCTGATTGCATCTCTGTGTGTTGTGCTCTGGTAGCCAGGCTTGCATAAAAAAATTGCTGTTGTTCTGCAGGAGACCAGTCTTCTCTGTCTGGAGAAAAAAATGACTGCAGCTTTTTACTGCTTTTAAGATTTCATGGGCTGGTTGAAGGAACAATGGCCACCTCTGGAAAAAAAAATGTAGATGAAAAATTGTGAATATTACAAGCGTATCTTGTCAGTAAAACTCCACAAAAATCTATACCTAAAGAAGGACCCCTATCCATGGGGTGTGGTGAGGATGGCACACCTTACCTGCAGATTCCTGTGGAGCATTCGTAGTTGTTCTGGCAGTAGGCCCCGTGGGGCTTACTTCCCATGATCCTCCACAGGGGTGTCATGCGGGCAACCCGCCTTAGCAGCCCTCTACTCTGGAGGTGGGTGGAGGGGTCGTCCTGCTTCGGAACAGGACTAGTGGACACCTGCCACACACACACACACACACACACACACACACACACACACACACACACACACAGTCAACATTAGGCTGGAAGCCTACCCACAGTAAACACCAACTGACACTAAAGCATATAGATTGTTGTATTAAAAATCTGTGCAAGGAAAAGGGTGAAAAGAAAAAAGCTACACAATCTATAGGTCTGCTGTAAACTCAGTTTTTTTTTTTAAAAGAATCAGGGTAATTAGTTATAAAAATGCACACAGATAGTGATCCAACCAGACTTACATTACATTTCATATTGAATCTTTTCAACTTCAGCTGGAAGTTGGCAAAAAGAGTTTTGTCCAAAAAATATGCATTAGCTCATGTGCCAGCATATTCAGTTAAAATTTCATGCTTCAAACAACACTTGACCACTGTCAATTGCCTGATATATATTTTCATCTTTGACACAATTTAGGTGTCATTGTTTGATGAGTTTCTGAGCTATGTCTTTGTTCAGTTAACTGCTAAGTCAGCTAAATCTAGCTTGATTGCATAGTTAAGTCTTGACAAAGTCCTGATGTTAACCCAATTGCTGCAGCTAAAAAGGTGAAACACAACAGGAACATTACCTGCTGGACAAGGACCAGCACCACCAAGCACCAGGCAGCCATCGCCCTACCGCAGGTCTGGCTGTGCATCTTGAGCGGGAGAGGAGCGGGAGTGAGGCAGGCGAGTTTTTTCGGGAGAGCTTCTGGAGAGGCTGTGGCGCGGTGCTTTCCCCTCTTTATGTTCCTGATCCAGCGCGTGGAGACGCTCAGACTATCTGCTTCCCCCTCGCTCCCGGGTCGCCCTTTTTCTGCCCCTTGATGATGTCACGTGTTTGGTAAATATTTGAGCGTCACACAGATAAACTGCTCAGCGATCCCCCCCCCCCTTTCTGGCATTCTGGTGCGGGGAAGCGGATAAGAGCAAGCATGCTCATCTTCGTGGAGGGATCCGCCCCAGGCCTGGGTGGGTGAGCCAAGGGGGGGAAGAGGAGGCTGCAGACTCCAGAAGATGTAAACTCCAGCCTCTCTTCCACAGCTGGACAACATAAAGCGTTAACAGAATATCACTGAGGTGACCACCGTCTGATGGCTCCTCGCAGACAGGCTCCAAACCTATGACATGATGATGCAAAGACAGACATGACAGCCATTGGCGTTCCGTTTACATTTCACTCCAGTGTCATTGTCTTACCCTGATGTGCAGTTAGACAACAAACACTATGTGAGAGGAATGCTTGCCAAAACCCCCCATATTCATGACTACAAGCACAAAGTCACAGAGTCATGACACATCTACAAGCACAAAGTCACACTGACGTGACATATCTACAAGCACAGAATCACACGGTCATGAAATAGCCACAAGCACACAGCCGCAGTCACGTATTCGCAGGCAAAATGCTGACCAATGACTAGACCGTGAACCGTGAAAATTGCCCGAATTAGGCAGCCTTTAAAAAAATTCAGTCACGCAGTACAAGCATGAACCCGAGAACAGTCAAAATGCTGAGCTCTCTGTACTCAATGTTCTTTACTTTGAACTCCCATTGGCATCATTATTATCTTTTTAAAAGATGTCCTCATCCAGGGAGACTTATGTTTTCTCCTAGTGGATATTCGAGCAGCTCCAGCACTGTGGAAGCTAGGATATCCTCCCTAATTCTCCTGTATCTTTGAAGGAGATGTTGGCAGGGTAAATTATTCAAGTGTTCTGACAATCTAATGTCACATGCCATTGTCCTCACAGCCTTCTGTGTCTAAATACAGAAATTAAATATAAATCTCAAACAGGAAAAACAGTTTAAGTATAAAAAGCTTGTTAAAGATTTTCATACTCAACCTACAAAGTGCTTTCCATTGATATGAAACAGGCCTAAATTCAATCTAATCATAATGTTTGTTAAATTCAAAATAGGTTTTTTGTGTTGAATTTAACTTTTTAACAGCCATCACCAGGGAAAAGAACTTGTTCAGAAAAGGGAAAAAGGGTAAACAAATTAAATTTCCCTATGAGCAGAACCATAAAACACAGCCAAAAATATTACTAATAATGTTATTATGTAAAGTTAATATAATGTAAAGTTACTTAATGGCTAGTAAAATTAATAATCATAATCTGTTCCATGCAATCATCAAAATAACATACAGATCTATATCACTTAGCTAGATAATTAATTTAAGGTATCAACATTCTATGACTTGTTCTATGACCAACTTGGTCAGAGAATTTTAAAGCTCTTTCAGTAGTAAAGAAGCCAGTACTATACTTTCAGAGTAAATACCAGTGGAAGACAAGAGGAGGCACAGAAACATTGAAACTTGGAGAAAATGGCTGGCTGTAAAAGGTGAAAGGAGGTGATGTGATGTAATAAAACTTGCAACAGTGTGAATAATGTGGGCTGTCTTTTAGCTTTACTGCACATTTTATGTATATTCCATGCATGTGTTAGTAGAATAGTGTTGCATAGAAAATTAGACACAAAGTACATTTAAGAAATGGATGCACTTAAAAATGAAATTAATCATTAAATTTTGTTATATTCAGTTACAAACTTAAGTAAGTGCCTAGAAAACAGGGAGGAGGAACTCAGAAATCAGTATTTCTGTTTGGAATGAATCGGTATGAAAAGGATAATCAGTCTCTATTCCCTGGTCACCGTCTAGCTAATCAAGTAGGTCAGGGTTCTCAAAAGCACAATGGGGACAAAACCATACAGATCTTTTAAGTGACCTCAATTCAATTCTATGTTCAGTCGCATACACGTACTGTGCAAATATACCCAGTTCCAAATAGCAACTGGAGATAGCCTTTTGGTAGAGACATCTGCAGATCTTTGAACCTCAAAAGACATTAAGTAACAAGTGTTACAAAGGTCATCCCGGCTCTGCTGTATAAATGTGCTATATTCCTCAGAATTGTTTTCTTCAGCCCCGACTATCACAACATGAGTTGCATCAGTAAAATTGAAAATCTAACATTGATCACCCACAGCATGCCTCCTGACAAGGTAGACATAGACATAGGCAAGCACTCTAGGGAGGAATCAATATAGGGACTTACATATTAGCCCGCCCTGCACTTGAACAAGGGTTTCAACATATGCCTTTGTGCAGTGCGATTTATAGCTGTCAAGGCCTTGTTCAATGCCATGGGGCCAGCAATGACCTTTGCTGGTACTTTCCTGTTTGTTTATGAGTCTTGGCAGACCGTCACTAGATTGTGGACGCGATTCAAGGACTGATGAGAGGAAAGACAAAGTACATTGTCCTGAACTGTAACGCAGAGCCTGGTGCCAAGAGAGGGAAAGAGTGCACATCTCTCTCTCTATTTCTTTCCCCTTGGACCCATAAGGCAAAATTTGAATGGGGCTGTCAGAGGAATCGCTGCAATTGCCTCAAAGGGTCACGGTGCTGAAGGCGGAGGCGCCGCCCTCTCGGGTGAGCTCAGAGCAAAGGTTCGAAAGGAAGCCTAGGCATGGCTTGGCGCGTGCTTTTGAGGCTGAAGCAGGTGCACCACGGCTCACCCCCACAAACGCGTTCAGGGAAGCCCCCCTCCTGAACAAGTAAGTCACACAAGCCATCCACCTCAGCGTAAGGAGGACAAGATGGGCCCCGCATTTTCGGAGGAGGACTGTTGGCCACCATGCATGGCACGAAAATTAACACAGATGTAAAAATGTAAGCTGCATGGGGTTTTTCTTACCCAGAGACTGACAGGGGCTGGGTTTGCCACTGAACACAAATCTGCATTCTCTTGGGGGAGGTCACTGAGACAATCGGGTGTTGCTGTGACTTGGTGACATTACAGAATTCTCTTTATTCCCTGGGAGAATCACGTCTCTCATTCATTGATAGGAGCATCTGATTGAATGCTCACGGTATTGAACAGTTTACCTATACAAGCTAAACAACACTAACCCTGTCATTACATTGCATTAATTGATTACCACCATGAGAAGCATCCCTGTGTTCCAGCTCTTCCCAGGATTCCAAGTCAGGTGTGTTTCCATGAAAACCACCTTGCTTCCCCACCTCCAGAGAGATGACAGCTGTGATTTCATCTGGGCTGGAAGAGATGTGGAGCACAGGTGGGGGAAGGGGGGGCGTCTCCAGAACCTGCCGGATGGTGGCAGCGATCATCTCTCAAAAAGGATATTTGCTTAACTGACTCATGTGGAAAATCGCTGCACTTTTCAAACACATTGCTGCAAGAAAGGCTCATCACCGAGAAAAAGGCAGGACTAAACAAGACGCGTCAGCACTTTGACACTGTCCAAACAGCAGGTTTGGTATGCAACTGTTTAACACATCTAAACATATTTTTCAGGATTTATTGGCGTTTTATGGCATAACTGTCTCTACTACCAAATTGGATGGATCTGAAAAATACTACATTGAGGAGAGTATACTTACCAATTAGATGATCAGCAGTCAGTCAGTGGACTAAGAAGGGAACATTCATGCAATAAGAGACCCTGAAATCAAACTGACTTTATTCTAATTTGAAAATCAGTTCTCAGTTCAATTTTCTGCAACTGCTGCTCACCATTTTTGTTCATTAGTGGGGAATGACAGCTTCATCATGAATTTGGAACACCTCCAACATTTTTGTAACTTTTGTGGGAGGATGGCCAAATGTCTATCTCCAGTTTGAAACATCAAATCCTAGATTACAGAGAGTGTGGTTTACTGTCCTGCACGAGGCATTTCATAACTGCATACCGATGACCTTACCATATGTTTATGAAACTTCACAAGCTGAAAAATATGTTAATGTTTTACACAATTTCCACAGAGGAAACGGAATGTCATTTGACCAATGAGTCAGCTATGCCATCAGTGACTCACTCACTCACACACCATTCGTTTTCACACTCTTGGGTACTCTGAGTCCCTATCTTTTCCCTGTTGCAGAAATTCAAAACCCTTGAGTTAGAGGGGCAAAACACCTATGCAGTCTTTAAAATAAACATGAGCATACAAAATCCATTGCAATGGAATGAACTGTTGGTCACTTTCCATTATCTGAGAAAGGCAAACGGTCTTAAACACTGCACGGATTCAAATGGAAAGGTTCTATTAAAAGCTTGTGTTTTTAAAGCCTTTTCCCCCCTAAATTACACCTAAATTGATGCTGAAGAATTGTTGTAAATAATACTCTAGCTCTCATAAAAAATAAGAGAATGAGCTTCCAGGATGCCTGGCCTAGGAAACATGTTTCAGTGAACAGGCAACTGTATTTACACTACCAATTTCACAATACAAAGTAACCGGCATTTGCTTATAGCAGTTACAAAATGCCAACTTGGGCCCGATATCTGGACAGCTTTCTGTGACTGCCCACTAACCGGTGTGATTTCTCCATGATCTCCTCTCTTATTGGTTTGTGCATTTAAAGGAACAGCACAGTGACAAAGGACAAGCTGACCTTCAATCCTCATTTAATATCCAACAACTGGTACAGCACAAAGGACCAGTGAGCCAGGAGCCCTACATAAGATGCCAGAATTACAAACTTTTTTTACACAGAAATTGTGTCTGTGGTATTAGAAAAGCTATTTCTTCTTCCAGCATGGGGACAGAGCACCCTCTATTGACTGCAAAGGGTCTTAAGGAACCTGGAAATTTCTATGGAGACACATGAACACCTCTTGTACAGGTCATTCAGTCTTGTTGATTCTGCAACAAGACTATCTGCTTGCAAATCATCTATGTCCAAGAAAACAAAAATCTTTACAGTAGTCCTTAATACCACCTATTCACTCAAGTAGGGGATGATTTGGGTTTGGGACCACAATACTCAAGTCCAACACTTGAGGGCAGTGGTGTCACCTATTTTATTATATATAGTCCATGCTTAGAAGACTACATACCATTCCACACAATTTCAAATAAGTGCCACACAAAGAAATATAGATTTCAAGACAGAATTATGGTAGTTATACACACATGGACATGCAAACATGATCAAGTTTGTTTGGTGCAGTAACACAGCCAATCAAAAAATTTTTAGAAAAAACATGCATTTTATTTTATTTCTTATTATTCATCCTAAAACTTCCATTTTTTAATAAGAATATTCAATCTTCCTCACGACAAACACTCATATCAAAGGTCCTCTTTCACAAAAGCATTGCACAGTCCCCTTGACAAACAGCAGCAATAAACAGGCCAGTGTCCATGTGTCTTTGCATGCTTTAAGAAGGCTACTTTATCTGCCCGGAAAATGTGCAAAACAGTGGTTTTGGACAGAGGTGACAGCAGCTCCTATAAAGACCCATGGCTCCCTACCTGTAGGTTTATTAAAAAAAGAAAAGAAAAGAAAAGAAAGAGGGACCTTCTCACGTATAAAAAGTCTGAGGGTCAAACGAACATGACCACAGGGAAGTCCCCAAGGGGTGCCCACACTGTGCTCAGGTGCAGAGCAAGAAGTGTCCCCAGTTCCAACGTCTCACTCTCCAGGGTGATGTGCACACGCATACATGACATGCACATGGAAGTGGTGGTTCATCCCATATTCCCGAATTCCACACAAACCGCCGCTGTGAAAACGTCAGCTCAGCGCATCTGGAGTAGAGGAAATGGAAGGGGGGCAGTGGCGGCTTAAAGGAAAACAAACACCCAAGCTACGACGACCAGACGGCGGACTTTAAAACACACGGGCCCGAGATCTGGGAGGCCCCGGCTTCCCGTGCCCCGCACTCCTACTTCTCCCTCCTGACGAGAGAGTGGGGGGGGTGCGGGACGGGATGGGTCAACACTTCCAAAATGCAGCGCGCCCGCAATTCTCTACGATGGGTGGGTTGAGGGAGGGCAGAGCCTATCGGCAGGTGCAGGACTCTGCGATCATGTCCTCGTACTCTTTGTACACGATGCTGCCGTTCTTCTCCATCATGAGAACGCTCATGGGCTTGTACTTGTAGGGCACGCAGGAGGGCGGGGGCACCTCCCCCACGCCCATCTCGCTGATGAAGTTCTGCACGATGGCGTGGTTGGGCGAGTTGTAGCCGTAGTGGAGGACGCGCGGGCAGTCGCCGCTGCAGTAGCGGGGGTTGTACTTGTGCGGGGCGATGATCCAGTGGTCCCAGCCCAGCTCGCGGAAGGTCACCCGGTAGGAGTGGAGCTTGCACTGGTTCTTGGCCACGCTGTTCTTGCGCGTGTAGTTGGGGATGTCCGCGCCGATGTTGCCCAGCTCCTTGGACCGGCGGGGTCGCAGGACAGAGCGGGTAGCCGATACGGTCGACCCCACCTGCTGTCTGGGGGCCCTGCCCTCCTCTTCCTCCAGAAAAAGCAGGAGGGCAGGGACTCTCAGCTGGGTTTTTGGGGAGGCGGGCTCCCCCCGTGTCCTTCGCCTGCCCCCTCCACTCCCCACGGCGACCTTCACTGGCCTGTCCTTCGCGCACTGGTACTGGACGCCCAAGGAGAGGCGCCTCTCACTCTGTGGGGACACGTGTGGTGTGATGTCGGTCTCAGTCCACTGGTCTTGAGGTCTGAGGGTCACGCTGCCACCAGAGGAGATGGGCCGTCGGGCCGGCCCCCAGGATGAGACACTGACCCCGCAGCTCACAGGCCGGTGAGAATGCGCACGGCTGCGCAAATGGACGAAGGCTGCCCTCACCAGTTTCTCCAGGGGGAGGGCTTTCAGCTCGTACTCCACTGTGTAGCTGTACTGCAGATCTAGTGACATTTACGCAGATACAAGGAGAGAAAGTACGAAGACAACTGACAAACAGTGGCTGTGATGATCACTGACAGCATCCTTACTCCAGCTGATCACAGAATAATCCTCTCAGACCGAAACATTACCATTTATGCAGAGTGCTGCACACCTTTGCAACATGTTGCATTAAAAATACTTTAAAACAAACGAATTTTCAGCAGAAATATTTAACACCTACCATGTACTAATATAAACTTACATTTAGTAGATAGACCTAAATTTAAAAAAAAAAAAAAAAGCGGCCATTCACACACTAAACTTCACTACCCACACCATCGTGCAGTGCAGCAATAATGACGTTTGCTATGAAAAACAGGTGCCTACCAGTCTGAAATACGCAATACAGACAACTTCACAGGAGGATGGTTCCATTATTTGATTAGTCTAAATGGGTTCCACTCTTCAAAGTATCGAATATTGTGGTAAACCCAAACGCCGTTTCCTCGTTTAATGTTCTCAAACCGCCATTCCCGTCTACGTTTGTTTATGGAAAAGAAGAAATCTACCTGGGATAAGGTAGCTATATTGCTCGCTGTTTTTCAATGGAACTTACCTGGTGACTTAGCTGAGTACCGCTTGTGTGTTGAACTTGATCGAATCAGTCTGACGGTGTTGGAACCTAATATTCTGGGTTCTCTGGGTCGGCCGTCTGTATCAGCAGCTCTGTTGTACAAACTTAACATATACTGCAAGTTCTGGTCTGCAGATTGCTCTTTAGTGAGGAATCTGTGGTGTAAATTGTGTGGTTGTCTATGGTCATTTTTGCTGGGTTGCACCGACGAAGCAGCGCCGCGAGATGATGAGGACGCCATTTCCCCAGCATTGTGTGGCGGTGTGAAAGCAGAAGACATCGAAAAGAGGCACAAAAATCTAAAAATTTTCAATAGGCTGTGACTGCTGGTAGCCTTCATGTTCAACCACTGAAGGGAATGACTGCTACAAGGAAGGCTACCATTGTCCAAAACTAGAGGCCGTGGTAGCCTATAGGGGGTAGCTCATATTGGTTTCGTGGACGAGCACGTTCTTCTGTGACCCCAATTAACCCTCACGCACAGCATCAGGTGACGCTTCAGGCCAACGCCGTCCAAGCAGGTACCGCAGCCCCAATCAAATGTCAAATGTAAGGAAGGTCCCGTTTCAGTCGAATATCTCACGAATGACGATCTTACGAATGATGAGCTTAAATGCGTTAAATTGTCGTGTCCTGATTATGTCGTTGTTTGTTCACCGACACATTGTATCTACTCAACTGAACTGGTTTAATCGCTTCATTGCACCACGCGACGGACCAAACATTACTAAATTGTTTGTCCGAACGAATGTAGAGGGGCTTCCAATCCCTCAAGAATAATGGGAGGGATGTGGTGGTGTACCCCTCTAGAATGCCTCAGTGTACTGCAGCAACCTTGAGAAAATTACCCCATAACCTTTTATGTCTGCACTCATAGTTATAAAACGGAACAAATCAATTCTGCAAGTGGCATAACACTTCTGTTACATCTATATTCTGTTATTACAGTTTTTTTTTTTTTTTTTTTTACCTTTTTTGCTTTTCAACTAGTAGTTGAACTCTTTAATCAGATGTGGAATCGATTTGTTCTTTTTCACTATCTTAAAAAATGACTGCGGACGTACAGAATTATTGACAGCTTTTCTTGACATTGCTACCCCTGCAAACACACACACACACACACACACACACGTGTGTGTGCGCGCGCGTGTGTTAGAGGTTCCCACTGGTGCAACATCTCTGTAATTGTGGACTGCTGAGGATGCAGTTGTCGTTGTTCTCATCTTAGTGCTGGCGTTTGTTGAAGAGCTCTCCTTGACGGCGCAATCGCATGTCTTAAACTTGGGGCCCCGCATGCAGGCGCGGTCCTGGTGACAGCCAAAGCCGCTGCTGGGAATTCCAAAAGTCGTCAAAAACTGTCTTAGATAGTTTCTGCTCTCCGCTGCGTAGCTTGCTCAGCCAGAAACACCACAGTCCTCGCTGGCACAGTCCGGAAGCCTTTGGAGACCCGCATTAACACAGTAGCACAAGCTGTTTTGTAAACATCACATTGTTACCTGCCAAATCCCTCAGTCTCAGAGCGCTGGGATGTTCGCTCACACCGCCGTAATCACTGGAAAAAACACATGGGGATTTGAATGTCTTGTGTTAGCTCTCTTTTGACATTTGCAATGAACTAATAATAATAATATATACAACGATTTCCAGGGATAGTATGGTATCAACATTTTTATTTATTTATTCGTTTATGTATTTATCTGGCGGACGCTCGTAACCAGAGTGAATTGCTTTACTTTACAGGCTATTAAATGTATATTTAGGAGCAATAACAACGATTCGAAACAAAACAGACTGAATGACAACATTAAACAAGCATCAAATTGTAGTCGATAATGTGCGAAAATAAATGTATTTGCAGCTAATTTAATTATTTGTTTTTGATTCAACAACAGGATAGGATCACAGGAGCAAGATAGCATCAAGTCTGCTGAAATGTTTGGAGCCAAACACCCCCAGGTTTAACCAGTATCTTCTACTCCCATCTCTAATAATCTCAAGCTGTTTCTTGGGGTCCCTCTTCAGAGACACAAACAAGTAAATGGTTACTATTGAGGACTGTGGGTGGGGCTAAGGGGGAGTAATTACTATAGTATCAGCCAGCCACAACAGTTATTATCCTCAGACAATAGCTGGAAGAGAGCAGGGAAAACTTCAGCAAATTAACATGCTGGAACCCACCATTAGTTCCTGAAAACAAACCAAGTTTTGAGGGAATAAAACGCGTGTTTTATGATACAGAAGGGGCAGCAGAATAATTTATGGCACAGACAGTGATGGCATGGCTGTCTCCTTAGAAAGACAATGAGAATCTAGTCAGCCTGATTTATTGTACTCACTGTGAAAGAATTAAATTGGCCATTTCACATTAGTCAGATTCCAGAATACCAGAAGCTGGCTAGGATGTTTCCCCTGCTGCTAGGGGACATGGAAGGAGGGTGGTTCTCCTGAACCAAATACAAAATACAATGGCAAATTCCTGAGGGGAAAAAAACAACTACTTTGTAATTCTTTCTCGGACATTTTTCTCATATTACATTATCTTCATAGCAGACAGCATTCATCCCTGGTCTTTTAGTAGCTTTCTTAAGGCATGCATGTTTTTAAATCAATCACAACATTTTTTTAACCCAAGACTGCCAAGTAAAATCTTGCTTACATTACTGGACATATTTGTTTAGCAGACCCCTGTACCCAAGGAAACTTATTATTTATCAGTACTTTTCTCACTGGTTTACCCTTTAACATATTATCCATTTTTAAAGTATTTTATGGATATTTACTTTGAGTGAAAGAGAACAGGGGATTATAAAAGAATGTTGAATTTCAGAGATACAGGTATATGCTTTTGGTTTGTGAGGTTACCTTGAAGTACTGAGCGAATTGATCTAGTATCACAAAGGGCAGAATCTAAAGGGCTGACCAAGATTCAGCAATTAGACCAGTTTGACACCTCTTTGAATGCACTGTCCAGTCAAACATGAAATGAATCACAGCGTGGTACAAATGTGAACAGTTTTGTAGCCATGCAATTGTGTACAACAGCAGTGTAAAATGAAATCACCAGAGCAGTATGGCAACGTGTTACTAAATCCTGCTGATCATGAGGCTTAAACAGACATTTTCTTTGAGCAAAACCTGAAATAGCATGTAACTACATTGTAATCCTGGCCAGGTTTACATGAATATCAACATGAATGGATGCTCACCAAGAAAAAGTGGAGCAGGAGTGGTTTCCTCAACATCAGCAGTTTATGATAATTTGCCTGCTGTCATACCAAGCTTTCCTAGGAGCATAAGAACTTCTCTAACTCAAGTTGTGTGTTTTATTACTGATGTGTGGCCATAAATATCTGTGACTATACAGTATGCGCAGGGGTAAGCTGGCCCATGCCTTGTAGACATACTATAAAATGTGCTCTCTTTCTCTAATTACTGTTATTATTGTTTTCTGTAATTTAGAGCACTTCTTTCAAAAATATGTATAATAATGAGTTTTTTATGTAATGAGTTTCTGATGGTCAAATGATTTAATAATAATGCAACATTTTTGCGTAAGTAATTGATTTGGTGATATGTGTCAAATAATTTATTGTTTTGTGTACGTGCTGTCACAATGAGTAAGCTATAATTAAAAAATGAAAGCAGAACGTAGGTTTTTGCATGACTTATCCTATAATTTTGGTTCTAGTGCTAAAGGTTTTCTGTTTGAAGATTTCTGCCAAATGGCAGCTTACCTTTAAAAATGCGTGTGGTAGGAATTAAAAGAAAGAATATAACAGCAACAGTGGCTCTCAGTCTTGGCGATCAAAATCATCTGATCACAAATTTTGACTAAGAAGACTAATTCTAACTGGCAGTCCACAGTCAGAGGCGTCATACGTATAATACGTTTAATGGGAAGATACTAAGTTCTGTAACTTAAGTTCGAGCAACACGTTTATGTCCATAGAAACTTAGTGATATAAACATGCTTCCAACCACACATTACAACAGATGTCCTATCAATACAAGCGTATCAGTATTCAGTTTATTGCTTTATACAATTAACTGATAAAGAGAAGCTTCAGCAAACAGCCTACCGACATAACCTGCTGGACCGAGGCAGAACACATTACATAGACATACTTCACGCTCAGTCGTAAGGATTCTCTACAACCCATTCAGTGCGAAGAATACACGCTTCCAGTTGGGTTGGTACCAGTGTGAAAGTTTGAACGCACGCGATGTGACCACGGTTAAATAGTTCAGGGCTCCGAGGAGAGTACTTCGACTTCCGTTCTGTTGACTTGCGGTAACTGTATAATGATGAACAGAGCAGGGGAAACAATGATTACCGACACAGATGCGGACATAATTACGGGACCCGAATATGTCTCTTGTCCCTACAACTCAATCTTCTCGTCTTTCAACAGAACAGAAATAGCTTCACTTTTTCCGAGGCCCGCGGGCACAGAAATGCCATTGCAGAAAGAGCTCTGTGCCGGCAACGTTGACGTAACGTTAAATACAAACAAGGCAAATTGGTTTGCTAGCTAATATGCTATGACTAGTTGATGTTCGCTTGATGAAGTAACCTCAATAAGCTGCTGCTAGTCATTACACACACACCGTCTAGTTGATAACAAGACGGTGTGCGTTGTATATCAGTGCTGTAAGACCTTGTCCTGTGGCATTTTTTACGATTTATTCACTGTATTGAGAAAAAAAGTTTTGATAATCTCTGCGTGTTGAAAATGTTTGTGACTAACGTAACAAGCCAAAGATAGGTACGCTTGTTTCCTAAAAGCTATGGAACTTTACATATGGTAATTTAAAGTACAACTGGGTTTGCATTTACTTTCTGCGTTTGTTGGCCATCAATTTAAATGAACTAAAATAACACTGGTTGAGCAAGAGACTGGGCTAGAACCTTGGAATGCGAAGCAACTACAGAAACGACATAAGTTTCCGTAAGCAGGTGTCCTAAATCACTTATTTTACAGTTACCTAGCTAGAGACTGGCCACATGCGGTCATTTGTTAAATGGAAACATCTATTAATTTGATCGAACTCGACAAAAAAGAGTTGCCTATAATGCAACCAAGTTAAACCTGATATCTCCGCTTTCAAACTTTTGGATAGACATAGTTGACATTGCACCACACCAATGTGTCTTCATCTCATGAAAACTACCGCTACATTTTTCGTAGGAAAACAATGCAACGGTTGGTGCTGTAGAATGTCCTCCCCCTCCCGCACTCCGCATTGGACGTTGAAAGTTAACCCCCCGTTTCCAATGGGCCGTTCAGTTCGTCACTCAAACTCCCCCTCTTTTCGGCAGGAACACTTCCTCCGTGTAATCGGAGTCGCGTTTCTCTCCCCAATCTCAATGCTTGGGCTGCAATGTAACTCTGGTGATGGGGACTCGAAACTTTACAGCAACACATGGATAGTACACCAGTGACAAAGGACGCGAGTATCACGGAGCAGAGAATGGAGACTGTGGAACAGCTCGTGTCCTTCCATCACATCCACGTCCAGCTGCACGGAGGTGCCCCCTGGGGATTCACGTTGAAAGGAGGACTAGAGCACGGAGAGCCGCTCATCATAACAAAAGTAAGTTCTGGTCACTTTTCGTAGCTAATAACCTCCGGTTCTATATCAGCTCGCTAACTACCTAAGAATTTGCTCTTGCTTTCTAAAGTTTTCAGCACAGGCTCCATTCTCCCACAACACATCTGTAGCGAAACATTTTGAATTGCCTTTGTTGCTCTTGTCTGCAACTTGTCTCGGGGGCGGGTGTAGCTGGCAAGATGACTTGACTATCTAAAAAAATCCGTTATTCTTAGACATGTGTCGCGAATCTGTTTCTGTTAGCTGGCTAAGCAGGTAATTCTGACAGTTTCGTCCAACAGATCACACGTGGACGTGTGTACCCAGTCCGCTAGGTAATTTACATCTTGGGTTTTGTTCTAGCCAAAAGCGCAATGCATGTCTCAGTCGTAGTTAGCTGGTCTAGCTAGCTACTTCCAAAGTTTCGAATGGACAATTCACGTGGCCAGCTAACATCGTTGACAGTATCGGATGGGTAAGATAGCTTGTAGAACTGTTGTCAGTATGTCTGGGAAACTTTTCGATCTTTCTGAGAACATCGTTGAAAGTTCTGCCAAATTCCTGTTCTCCGGTGATTTTATTTTTCTTGCCACAGGCAACGTTAGTGCAGGATCGGTGGCTTATCTGGTGTGATGGTTGCGGCTGCTTTTATTAAATGTTTTTATTGTTAACGAGCCATAGCAACATCTGCCATACATTTCTATGTAAAACGTCTCGCATTCGAATGCTTGGTAGTTATTTTCGAAATGATGTAAATTGCACACAGTGGAAGTATTAGTCAGCAGTCGTTTCTTGCAGCGGTTGCGTGATCTTGGCGGCATAAGTTAGCTACCGCTCAGAGAAAATGCACGGCACTATAATTAAATTGGATTACTATTTGCAGTAAAATTATTCTTGCTTAACAACCCAGAAAAGTTCAAGTTTCTTTCTGAATGTCATTGTTATGCGTCACCCGATGTTTGAGTAAGAGGAATTTTAAAGTAAATAAACACAAAGCCACCAGAAGCAGATAACTGTATTCTCAATTGCTTTCCTAAATGGCTGCAGGACAGGGTTGTTATGGTTGCTCGCATATGACATATGGGGACAGCAAAAACCAGCCGAGAGTAGTTTAAATCAGGTACCATGCGAAATGGGTTGTCTGCTTCTGTTTTTTCATCTTGATAATCTATTGCCCCACACGGCTCCCACGGTGTCCCACGATGAACTTTGAGCCTTTGGCCCATCAGTTGCAGTTTATTTACAGCGGTTAATGCACATACCTCAGTGTACAGTGCCCCACCACCACCAACTCCGACACACAACCTCTTTGTCTTTGCCAGTAGTTTCTTTTTTTTTTACATTTTCTTTGGCCGAACACGTGATGGAACACTTTCTGACTTTTAATTCTCAGCGCATTAGTCAATGGAAAGGACCGCCAGTATGACGGGGAACCGTACTGCCATGGGAAAGATCGACTCCTCGCAGAAGATAAAAATCAAAGCCAGGCTCTGCTTTATGTCAGCAGCTTGTTAGCACCCGCAAAGTTTGAATGGGTGTCAGAACAATACACGGATCACAGTGGTTTCTGTGTCGACATTTAATGATTAAATGCTCAACTTTGCGGGGAGGAAAAGATCTGGGAAAGGTATGCATTTGTGGCGGGGTGCTAGAAAAGTTGCCATGTCTCCACAGTGGTGTTTATTTATTTAATTTATTAGCATAGCTGAGCCATGAATCAGTTTCTTTTTCACTCCTGGGTCTCAGAATGAATGAAGGCATTGTGAGGTTTTGTCCTGCAAAGTGATAAATGTTTCTTTCATCTCAGGGATTGGTGTTCATGTTACAGGCACAGCCGTCAGTGTGTGGCGTAGCCCGGGGCTGGTTAGACAAGGCTATTTTGGCACTAAGTAACTCGATGATCGAGCACAGAAGCTGCTGTCTGGCTTGCGCTGTTTCTCACGTTAAAATTCAAATTTAATTACGTCACCCGTCCAGGTCAGCTTACATGTTATCCTGGCGGCTTTATAGAGCTGAATGTTTATGGTAATTTGGGTGGACAGTTACAGTTTTTTCAGGTTGTTGTGGGTTTCATGTATAAAACACTGTGTTCACTAGTTCAGCTTTCTAACCTCTGCCCGGGGCTGCTTCCTGGCGTTTTTTTTCTGGATCTCAGCACCTTCAGCCTGACCTAAAATAAATAAATACATAAATAAATGAGAAAAAAATGTAATAGCTTGTGGGAGTTCAGCGGCATAGGGTGCTTCCGCTTGTTATTACTGGAAAATCTCCTACCTTCTCTCCCATCACATTTGCGTGGGGGAAGGGTTGGTGCACTGAAGCCTCCTTCTCCCCAGGTCTCCTTTGCCACATTCCGGCACAAGTGTGGATTTATTTGTCTTGAATGAAGACGTTTAGGAGGAGGCAACCCCCCCCCCCCACCCAGCCCAGAGATCACATTCTCAGACTCACCCTGCAGAGCAAGGGAAGGGGTTAGAAAGGGGAGGGATGGAGGGTTACTCGAGTTTAGGAGCCCAGCAGGAGAAGTGCGGTGGGTATTGGGACAGCCAGTCAATTCAGTGCAACTCAGGGTGACTTTGTCTGCTGGCCATTGCAGTCGGCATCATTGGCTGTGATGTTGCACGAGTCAGATGGCATTCCTTAATTTGTAATGTAGTAGATCTGTGTGTGTCAGTTCGGCTGGCTAGTCAAAATGAAGTCCCTCTCTGTTATTATTACTCCAGTAGCAGTCTCTGATGCTTCTCTGTTATGGACTCAGTTCTGTCATTTCTGAGGCTGGCCTGAACCAAATCGTCAGTTTGTTTCTCAGGGAATCATTGGCAAGACTGAATAGGCTACCTATCTAATCTGACATCAGGTAGTCTGAGATAAGTGCTTGTCCAAGATTACGATACCCCCCAGGGGTCAGCTTTTTAAATAGGAGGGCGTGGGGAGTGAGAGACGCCTCATTGCATAGACTCTCTTATCTAAAAATCGCCATTCCCAGCATCACGGCCCAGTCCGTTTTCCACTGCAACACATCAGTGAATAAGAAGGCCCAGCTGGGAAGGGGAGCAGCCAAGAGCTGCTAAATTGTGCTTCCCCTCTCTGCAAGGGGACCATTGGCTTCTGGGACATAATAACAAATATAATTGGGTGCAATTTTTGGAATGCGCGGGGGTCTTGGCCACACATCCTGTGGGGAGTGCTGATCCCTGCACTTGCTGCCCTGAAGCAAGCCGGGGAGAGAGCTGCGGAGCTTTAACCCTTTGTTCAGATCCGAGGCGGGCTGATCTGATAGTGGAGAATCCTCTGCCTAGACTTGCTAACTGGTTAACCCAAAACACATGCTATGTGTCAGACACACGAGTCCCCATGCAGCCCCCTCAGAGCACTGCTCAGCTGGAATGTGTGTGTTTCAAGTTCCATGGAATTGTATGTGTGTGTGTGTGTGTGTGTGTGTGTGTGTGTGTGTGTGTGTTGCAGGGTTTTTTTCCTCACAGATTAGGTGAGCTTTGTTAATGAGCCATGAAATCTTAACCTGTACTGGTTTTGTGGTATGATAATGTTGTGGTCATTAGGGGTAACATTTTTACCTTACAGTTGAAAGGTATTAAAATGCTGCAAGTGTTTTAAAAATGGTGGAGTTCACATATAAAGTCTCTGCGGTCTAGCGATTTAGAGAGTCTCTAGAGCTTACAGTGTGATTTTTTTAACCCATTTTAAACCTGGCAATGGCTGTAACGTGTTTTCTGCCATTCTGACTGAAATTCAGGGTGTGCATGTTGAATCGCACACCATTTTCACAGCTCAGATCTTGTAATACATCATCACTTTATGATTGATCGTGTTTGCTTTTGAGTGCCAGATTCACGTTCAGTGTTTGGTGACATAAGCCCAGCTGATGGGAGGGGCCGCCAGTAACTACTTAAAAATGACTGCTCGAAAACATTATGTACTTAATTTGTTCATCAGCACTGCACAGTGATTACAGTGATTAATGTTGCTGTGCAAATTCACGGATCTTTACTTTATGGGGATTGGCTGACACCGTGGGCTCTGTGGAAGAGACAACGCTGATCCAGCAAAACATGTCCAATGTTCCAGCCTCTGTTTTTTGGGGGGATGCAGCTGGAGAGGTGTAGACAAAGAAACACAATGACCAGAATACAAAAGATCTGTGGTCTCTTTATGACAGTGATTACAGAGCATCACTGCATTATATCTAACACTCAAGTGAGTAAATGAGACATTTCTATGGAAGTGACTATTCCTATTTAACGGAGGTCAACCTAAATTGTGACACATTCTAGGGAAGATAGGGGTGTTCATCCAGAGAGAGATTACTTTTCTTTCCCTGGAAATGTGGCAAGTTACACAAACACTATTTTTCTCATGTGTTGGTCACACAGGCCTGTCACATTAACAATCTTTTCCAGCCCCTGGACATTGTGGTCTCCTGGGTCAGTTTGGAAAAAATCAGCAAAGTGATGGTTCATCCTTGCATGCTGAGTCATCCTAAGCACACTGTGGAGCTGAAACCTTGTAAGACCCACTTTGAAGTGTGATGACAAATCAGCGCAAATCAGGTTCAAGGCACTGTCCACTGATGGATCCTTACTGGGGAGAGGTTAAGCACCCCCCCCCTCCCAACCCTGGGGGTGGAGCCAGAGCGATGGAGCCGATGTTGTTGTGGGTCTGGAGACTTGCTGTGAAGTCCTATCTCCCATCTGAGGACCCCGGAGCCATGTTTTATTGAGTCTAGCCTGGACCCTTTAATATTGTCTGAACCATACACACACATGCGCACACACACACGCACACACACACACACACACACACACACACACGCATGTGCGCGCAACAAAGTGAAGAGGCTGGACATAGGGGTCTGTTCTGAGTGTAGATCTCCTCAGGCTCTGGTTCTGTAAAATTGCTGACGGAAGCCACTCCAAAGAAAGTTAACCTATAATTCAACCACAATTTTATAAACATAATTTTGTTGTTCCACACCTTTACTATAGTAGTAATCCACACTGAAGGGCCTTTATTTTTTGTTGTTAATTATTTTTACTAAGATGGCTAATTTGAATAGTTTGTTTAGTTAGTTGATTAAGCTCTCCTACTCAAAGCTTGACGTGTCACTTGACGTACTACTCAAACAAAGAATACATTAAGCACTCTAATGGAGAGGGGATGTGACAAACCTCCGTATACCTGCTGGGGACTATAGGTGCAGAGCACCAGTGTTGAAGGGGGTCACCATCTATTTCAGCTGAAATCTTACAAAATAAAAGCTGTAAGTCCTGTAAAAAGGCAAATGGATTAGGCTAATTGGTCAAGACAGCCAACTGAACTCGCTTTGAGAGTTCATGGGAGTTCATGAGATTGAGAGGGAAAAAGGCCTGACCTGTTTGCAGGGGAGTCTTATATTAAGCATGGAGTCACTCTGTGCATCTTGGGCAGAGGACATGGAGTTGGCAAACGCTTTGTGAGCAGAAATCACGAAAACCAGCAGGAGAGTCCTCTGTTCCTGAGACAATTTAGAACTCTTCATTTGGAAGCCAAAAACATTTAAAGCAAGGAATAACATGGAAATCTGGTTGTTTTGAGTTTTAGTTCCCTTCCTTCACAGCAGTCCACAGTGTGTCCGCTGCCCTGGAAACAGAGCCCATAATGGTTTTCATTGCATTGATAATGGTGTAAACACCATAAGAAGCCTGCCAGATAAGAGACATTAAAGTAATGGTAGCTGCCATAAATGTAATAAATGTCATATGGACCACATCCTGTTTTCACTGTAATTTAGGGCCATGTACAACAGCAACATCCCCCTCTCCATCCCATTATATGATTTAGGCTCTAATTTCTAATCCTTTATGTACGCTTTCACCCTGAGGGTGTTTGTTTAAGAGTAGCACTGTGCCAGTGCCTTAACCACAAACTGAACTGTTAAACTTCAGATGGTTGTACTGGGAGTACAATGTGGGGTTTCTGGCCTGTGTATAACATTAACAACAACAAAAAATGTGCAAAAAATAATCCGTCAGTATGCGTGTGCACATACATGCACGTCAAATACATTGTATATGTACACAGGCACACACACAAATGCAATCATACATAAAAGGTTTCTGTACAATTAGTCATCTTCTCTCTCCATCTCCTTCCTTCCATCTTATTTGTAGCTTGGTATTTGAAATACAGAAATACAAGAAATGTATTTTTGCACTTCATAAAGCACATATGTGTCAGTCATACATTGTATTGGCCAGGGTTAAAATGCCTCATAAGGGGATGTTGAACCCCTGTTTTGTATTTATATTTACATTTACATTTATTCATCTGGCAGACGCGTTTTTCCAAAACGACTTACAAGTGAGGCGGAGTACAACACAAGCAAAAGCCATACAAGGAGTCACAATATTAGAAGTGCTGCATGACCAAGTTTCAATAGTTGTGACTGCTATATTTTTATTTCTGATGTAAAAGGTTGGTTTTATGTTGTAATGAAGTATAGTGTCACTGTGTACTTAGAGAATACCTTAACGAACACTGAAGGTGATAGTACTCTGATTCAGTCCTAGCAACCTGAGTGCACTGTGCAATTTCAGATTAAGATAGCCAGTCAGTAGAGTAGCCATATGGACGTTTTATTGAGTGACAAACATCCACACTGTAGATTCTAGGGTCTCCTCATCCAAACTCATGTGGCAGGAAAGCAAACTTCAGCACTGTAACAAATCTAATCAACCATGGGAAAGCACTGCCCCTCTTAGCAGTCCGCCCCCTGTCCCATCTGGCGTTCTTACAAAATACAGTAGCTGGTTTCTCATGTATCTGCACACAGAAAATGCAAACTGCCACACAGGTGTATGAGCAGTAATCCTCATAGGATTTACAGATATTCGTTTCTTTATTAGTTATTATGCTGTCGTATAGATCACCCCGAACGGCCTGAGGCAGGTGGCTTCTGTCAGAAAGCACTTCCCGCACAGGACTACGCCCTCTCTCTGCAAGTCCGTCTGCTCACAGATAACATTTCAGCTGGCGCTCTTTACGAAAGACCCATGGAGCGCGTGCGTTTCTCCTGTGTCCATGTCCACCCAAACTGCACAGTGGACACGGTTTTCATCAAATCATTGAAATCAGGAAAGGCAGTTGTACATGTTCAGCAAATTGCATAAGTGCCATGCCTAAAAAGTTCAAAATCCAAATGTTGGAATCAGTTTTTTTTGCTGTTACTAAGAGGATATCAAACAAGGAATGAGTGAGATTGTGTTATGTGGATGTTTGTAGGTGTTGATCAGATTAACATTGTTATGTTGTTATATTTGTTTATCTTAGTTGTATGCATGCTTGATTATACATTTGCCAGTGAATATTTTATGTATTTATCATACTGTATTCTTGTTTCAGATGCTACAAGCATAGGAGTCTGTCAGTAGTCTTGCAGACCAGCTTTTAGACCCAACCCAACACTGTGGCTGACAGTGTGACAATTCCAACTATCATTAACGAACCGCTGAAGTTGAGCTTTGGTGTGGGAGGCTGTGTAGCTAGGAACATGAGGCGCAGTCATCAGAGAATGTTCCTGTTCCCAGTACTTCCATAAGAAACAAAATAAACTTCCTGAAATTCCGGAATCTGCAGATATATTGTTTGGCAAACACTGCGAATCCTTATCGGTCCAGAAAATCTCTTGATGCTGCACCCAGAGCTTAGGGTGTGCTGGTCATTCTTTCCCTTTTAGATTTAATTTGTTGATGGAACATGTTTGTAAGCTCCAAGCACTTTGCTTGAAGAGCATGGAGGTGAGAAGTGGACTGGCTGAGGCAAATTAAAGGTAACATCAGTTAATGTCTCAGATTTAATGTTGTTCCTTGCCTTTACTGTACTGCATATCCACATTGGTTAATGTCATCTATTTTAATGACTAAGATCAAAAGTTGATTTGCAGTGTTATGCTATAATTTTCATAACGAGGTTTATTTGATACAGATTGCTTGGGATAAGAGAATCTAGTAAAAGAGCCCAGAATCCATTGTTCTACCTCTCCATCCAAATTAAATTAGCAAATCATGGGACTGTTACCCATTCTTGAAAAACCTGCTCTTGACAGCTCAAATGCATTAATACAGACTCTAAACATCCATCTAAACTGTAGGAAGTCTATTTTTTTCATGTAAAGCTGTTTTTGCCTTACTTCGCATAATTGGAATTTATATGCATTTTAGCATTTTTATCTCTAGTTGCATGCGTTCCATAGGATGGAGACATCTTTGGGAAGATGTGCCAACAAATAAAATATTGGTTGAAATAGAAGAAATTACATGGTTGAATTGGTTCAGGGCACCCATTTGTACCTGCTTTGAGGGCCAGCATGAAGTTAGGAATCAAGCGTACATCAGTTCATCGGTTGTGCATTGGGGCAAACGTAATGTGCTGGCAACAGTTCGAGACTGCCTTGTGGAAGGAAACCAGTTCCTCTGCTGTGAGACCCGTTGTTTGTATTTTCAGTGTGTATGTGCACAGCACATTCAGTTTAATATGTTCAGGGAGGTTTCCCCTTGATTCGCCCTCAAAGGGACCCACTCTCTGGGATTTTTAAAAGGAAATTAAACCTTTTCTATTTGCATTGACATAGTGACTGTTGGAAGAGGAGTGCCTTTTGCATTGCTAGTGTTGGGTATGGTTTAGCCTGCATTTTGTGAGTCCTAACACAGTGGCACAAATGAAGGTTAGAGTTTTTTGGCTCACGTCCATATAAACGGAAATGAAAGCAACCCCATATCCCCCTCAGAATTCTTGTGGTGCGGGATGAAAGTTGCCGATCCCCCTTCCCCCCCAGCTCCCCTTTTGCAGAGACCAAAGGGACTCTGATCCATGGGTGTCCTGACTGTATAGCCAGAGTCTAGCTTTCTCTGAGTTGAACCGGTTGCTCTTAATACCAACTGTGTTCTCTGTGGTAGTAGAAACATTACCTTCTTGTGTGACCAGGATGTGAATATTAGAACTTGGCTGTATTTTCAGGGTTTTTGGAGGTGTTGGAGACTGATGGCATGTATGGGTGGGTGCTCTGTTTGCTTTGGACTGATTCTTGGTAATGAGGAGACCCTTGGCCTCTGTTTCACATGACTTCCACAACGAGTGAATTTTGCTGGGTGACAAAAAAAACAACGCAAACAAAGCTCAAGTGCTTATAGTCCTTCCTCCCGGCTTATGTGCAATTGCTGACGTGTTAACTATTGATCCATAAATTTCCTTGCAAGACCAACACCAGGGCACCAGCCCCAAAACCGTGACTGCTCCGTGATTGTGGCATGCAAACAGAGTGTGGCAATCATGGCTATCATTACCAAATTAATGCAGGTGAAGTTTGGCTTTGGAACTAAGTCAAGCCTACCCATCTCTGTAAAAAGGGCTTTGTAGAGGAAAGGTTGTGGCCAGGCACTGCAAAATTCAGGCAAAGTAAGGCATTTTAACATCTGGGTGGTCTTTCCCCAGCAGCAGGGAGTGAGAACAAACTGATTTGGGAGCTCTGCTCAGCCTTAGTAAGCAATGTGGTAGCCCAGAGTCTGTTTAGACTACGCTTATTGATTTTCCTCAAGAGGCAGGAAGTGAGATCACAAGGGTTTTCTCTTTCATGTTTTCTTCATTAACAGTGCCGGCAGTCAGTATCTGTTCTAGGTTGCCTTAAGAAAACTGTTGAACAACTTCTGACTGCCATGGGTTTTCCTCGCTGCCGGTTTCTGCCTACTTTTGCGCCCATCCGAGAGGCCTCTTCGCAGAGACGCTCCCCAGAAAGCCCGCGTCTCCGAGGGAGGCAGTCACAGAACCACAGTGGTTTATTTTTCCCCATTTCCCCTGGGCCATTTGGCGAAAGCAAGGTCATTCTGCTCACATTACTGCGTGAATGGTGCACCACGGACCCATTCAAAGGCCTATCACTGTTGGAGCTGTCAGGCCCTGCTCCTCCCTCCTGTCACCAGTCAGGCCACTGATTGATTTATCTTATTTAGTCCTTTTCCAGGAGGCCATCAGCTCAGTGACATGACTCATTGTCCACTGTGTAAAAGGGGATAGCTTTCCCAGTAGTGTGACTGAGAACTGGATCAATTTACTCAGTTAACACTTTTCCACACTATTTTGAATAGAAGCACATATCTATGCACAGATAAAGAAGTTGGTAACCTGGGTGTAAGCTTAATTTCAAGTTTGCAGGATCATATTATAGGGTGTTCTTTGTTTTCTCTGGATGGATGTCCTTATCCAAGGCAACTCAGAACGCTCACAATCTTGCATGTTGAAACCGATTTACACAGCTGTATTTTCTCTGGTGTAGTTGAGATGAAGAACGTTACTTAAGGGATCTGCAGGGCTCTTGCGTGGCTCAGACAGTTAAAGCCGTTGTTTGAAGTGCTAGCTGAGCCCTGTGGCCTGGGTTCGAAACCGACTGTGTCATTTGCTAACACACGACTGGGAGCCCAAGTTAGCAGAACAAATTGGCTTCGTTCTTCTGGGGATAGCGGTGGGTTGGCATCCCTTCATTTCTCTGTTCTGGGGCTCCTGTCTCTCGCATGGATGCCTATTGGTTACTCAGATAGCATCAGGAGGATGTGCCCATCCTCTGACAGCATTTGCCCCCTGTTGCACTGGGGTTGCTAGTTCCATGACTCACAATGCCAGTGGTACATGGCTAAAATGGTATTACCTAGCTAGTGAGGCAATAACAGCTACCTAAGTGTCAGTGCATTATGATAAAACAAATGACCTTTGTTTGAGATGAGGTATTTTGAAGGAACTGGCCACCGTTAGCTAATGGAGGTCTGCAAGGGGTTGATATTTCAAAATCAATACTTTTTGTTGGCTAGGTGATTGCATAGCAACCAAGTGTGGGGCTCTATCAGAGTTAATAAATGGCAAAAATTGACTTTTATATGCTAATAGTTCAAACAGGACAAAGTTTGAGAAGAAAGTTTCATCAAGGAACCAATGAATGGATATTGGTGTATTACTGCAGTTTGTGTTTAAGTTTTAATTAAAAAAGATCAAAGAAGTGTCAAATTTCATTAGTATTGGCATATATAACATGCAGACTAGTTATGAATGAATTATGTTTTTTATGTTCATAAAATGTATTTAAAAATGTCAAAGTCATGAATCATGAAGATTTTAAAAAAATGAACATGTCAATTTCATTGCACATTTGAACATGCTATACATAGTGGAACTAAGTGCAGACATATTGAGTATTTTGTCCCTTGCTGTTATACTGTTTTGAAAGAGGTAAATTGATTTGCACATTTCCGTGGAAGCTGTGATGGATGCAGTCCAAGCTTTTCTTTGGATCTGCCTCAGATGGTCGGCCTGTTTTTCCACGTGTTATAGAAATGATTGATAATTCCACAAAATATGTGAATATATTAGCCAGAGACAATGAATTGTACTCGCTCTGTGAAGTGATATATATTTTTTCCTGTGGCTCTCCTGTGGTTCTCGTAAGGAAATGCAGGAATTCTTGAAGTTTACCGCTGAGGCAGAGAGGATAGACCTGCCCTTCTTTTCAGGGGACGGGGCTGTGAAAGACCCTGTTACTACCCCCGCTGCATGAAGGGAAGTCTGTGCAAACAAGATTAGTCGGCGAAAACTGTAAGAGGCAAACAAACTGAGGAATGTGAACACACACTACCCATCGGAGGAGCATTCCGAAGAGTTTTTTTTTAAACGTCAGAAAAACAAAAACCTCACTGTTGAACTGTGTGTGTGTCTGCGTAGGTGGAGCATGTGTCTTCTTTTTATGTTTGTGTTTGGGAAAAGTGGCAGCTTTGTGCCCCGCCACACCTCCTTGAGCGTCCTCACGGACAGGCATCAGGAACGCCAGCAAGGCACAGTCACATTGTGGGGGAGACTTGCATCTCAGTCAAGGAGGCTTTTGTGACCCCCTCTTCAGCCCCCAACCCCCCCTCCCTTTTCGTTTCTCTCCTCTCTCTTCTCAAGTAGCACATAAGCCAGAGATGATATTCTTGCCCGCTTTGGCGTTGAATTGTGTCCAAGTGTGTCAGCAACATGGTCCGGCCCGACCCGGGGCAGGGAAGACCCGACCAAGAGCCTCGCTCCGTCTGCCATGTGCAGCTTCGCTCCCGTTGGCGCGAGGCGGCGGAACGGGGGGCCGCTCGAGGACAGGCGGGCGGCCGCGGTGACCTCGGATACGCCACCACAGAGGCAGGCTTGTGCTTGTGCCGAGAGCGGGGTTTTCCCTGTCCTTTTTCAAACTCTCCCCCGGATTAAGGAGGGCATTGTGTGAACGTGGGTGTCAGAGGGAAGAAGGGGTTAAAAAAAGAAGCGGACTTAGGAAGAATGAGCCCCGGGATTGGGGAGAAATTCAGATGTCTGTCAGCGCTGCCAAATTGTGGTCAGTGAGGTCGTAGGCCTCTGGATCACGGGAGTGGGAAGCGAACGGAGAACAAAAGTGAGGCTTTAAAGCAGGGTTCACCTAGTCCCCCCTCCCAGGGTGTGTCTTTATCCCTCTCTTTTGTACACGCTGGGGCTGTCTAAGTCGTGGGTGCCCGGATCCATTTGTGGAACATCTCCGCTGTCTTTATTAGCAGCTCCTCAGCTTAACAAGATGGACAAATTCAATCTCAAACTCCACGGCTACGGAATGGAAGGGGAGAATTAGCCGTGGAGAGAGTGAGGGGAGTGGGATTCGTCTTCCGCCTCTCTCTGCAGCCCTTAAACAATGTCTGGTTTCGGTGACCGTTGTGTGACAGCAGTGTTTCCGTGGTGACCCGCTGACTCTGGTTTTGATTGCCTGGGTTCATGCATGGCCCGAGGCTGCCGAGGGCATTTTGAGAGGGGCTTAGTATTCAGGATGTGTGTGTAAACTCCTTAAGAAGCATTCCCGGTGGGGTTTTGGCATTTGGCATTCATTTTCACACGCATAACTGGATACAGCAGGACAAATTGCCGTGCGCACAGTAATTGGGATCAGTTATTGCATAAAGCATTAGAGTATGATTGCAACCAGACAAGATTTGCGAGCAATTGAGCATCGAGGGAGATACAGCCTGCATTTTTAGTGGATTACTAAAATACGCCAATCAAACATTTCTGAAAATATTGAGACCCGTCAGTAATTACCTCTGTATCTGCTTTACTTGTCTATTTGAAGCTTTGTTAGGGCTGTATACATGTGTTTAGCCCAAATAAAGCAAAACAGGCCTTAGATAGCAGTCCAGCCCCCTCCTTGTTGTAATTTAAGAGTCGTCGGTGGTTGACACTGCTTTTGTATAATTGATGTGTCCTTATGTTCTTTATTCGGCCACCTTTCTGTGCACCGATCGTGTGGTTGAGTTCTATTTTGTGAGCAGGGTATTTGGAATCTTCCCACACTGGGGCGTAGCATTGACTTCCTGCTGACGGCCCTGTTCTCCATGCCCGAGGAGCAATGTTTGCAGAGTTTCTGGCTGCTGAGCACAAGGCTACTTCCTCAGCAAACCCCCAGGATTCTCTAATCTAATCCTGCTTTTTTTAAAATTTCCAAATTCCTGTTTTCCAGTTCATTAATCCCCGGCTCACCAAATGGCCCCCCTTCTAATTGATCCCAATTTAGCCTGTTAACGATGTAGGTCTTATTGAGCAAACACGCATCCGTAACCTGTCAGACCGCGCCCCCGCTGAAGCGACACGCGTTGCTGCGCGCAGAGAGCACGCTGTGAGCTGGGGTGGTGAGCAGATGTTCTGCAAGCTGTCGCGTCCTCCCGTGGAGAGCGTGCACGGGCTCGCTCTGCGGGCTGCAGATTTCTGGCCCCGTCTCCCTCGTTAATGATTATCTTGCCGAGGAAACGATCCTCTGCATCAAAAAAGAAGCCTTTGTGTAAGTGGAATGACTTGGACCACACATTTCCGAGAGCTCCTTAGGTCATTCCCATAGTATGGCCCATACGAAAATACAGAGCCCTTAAAGAACATTTATTTGACAACAGCTGTATAATACTAACAGTTGTATACTAAACAGTAGTATACTTTATAAATTAACTAACAACATATGATTGAATTGTATGTAAATTCTCTGCAAGTATTTTTAAGTTAATTCCAGGCAAAGTTTTTAGAATTGATGGGAGAGTGAGGGAGACTTTAGCAGGGCTGTATGTATTGTGTGATGACTCGCTGATTTGAACCAATCCTACTGTTTTGCTGTGGCATTAAGCATTTTCTGATTGATTCAAAGAAGTCAGTGATTGACAGCACATGGCACCTCCACCCTTGTACGGTTCATTAGGCCTCTTTCCACATGCTTCTCTTTATTTGCACATGCTGAACCCCCTGCCTGTTAATGACCTTACAAGGGTGGCTTATAAATGCATGGCGCATCCACCCAGACACATGCCTTTTGGATTTATTGTTTTATATAATCATACAGTTGAAATGCAGTTGAAATTCTGAATTCCCTGGGTAAAAATGAAAGTATGTCAAATCATGTACAGTTCTTTTCAAGTCTTTTTGGTCCACCAGGCAGACTTATGTAGTAAAGAGTCTCAGTGTTTCCTCTGCCACAGTGATTGCAATGGTGCTTCACCAACACCTACCTAATGGCCTGCCATTGCAAGATGCAAGTATGCATTATACTTGAGCAGCAGAGGGAAGTAAATAGCTTACTGTTTCTCATGTCATCCATTCATACATTCCCTGCTCATACGTACCTTACTCAAGGCCACAACAGAACTGGTCTTCCAGAGAATTGAACCTGAAACCTTTGTGTCACGAGCCCTGCTCCTTATGAGTGTGTTTCTCCTTCCTGCATTTCTCCCTACTGTCACCACTGCAGCCAGTGAGTCATTAGGGATCATAGTCTGCCTGCTTTGCGTGTGCCTCCCAATGTAAGATGCATGCAGTGTAGCTTCGGCTATGCTCAGGTGGAGATTGAAAGTGATGCATGCTTTATTTAGGAAAATTAAAGCCATGGTGTGCTTTCAGCGGGCACAGTCCCTCGGTCCTGTGTTCTTCAGGTGTGCACATCTGCATGGGTATTTAGAGCACACACATGACAGCAGGGCTGTGGCAGACTCATACCGGAGTGACTAATCCGCCTTGGCACAATGGCGGGCACGGTGCCACGGCGACGGCCCACACCCCGCTATTTATAGGAGCGTCTGAGTGTGACCTCACACTCCCCGGCAACCGGGACGCAGGGCCGGACACAGTGGGAGCATTCTTCTCCCTCAAAGGAACCTCGTGTGCCTCCCCCCCTCCTCCTTGGCTGTGGTTTCTGTCGCCATGTTAGCAGAGAAGTGATCCGAGAGCGCCAGCTGTGCTTCTGGGTTCTGATCGGAAGGGTTTTGCGTTCAAGCCCTCGAACCGCTCTCAATTTGAATTGCTCCAGGTCACCAGATGCCATAAAGGGATCACAAGGAATGAACAAAATTTGCTGTTGGTTGGAACATGAAAAAGGTAGAGTTAGCCTAGTAACCAGCTGGCCAGACTTCACCATGGCCATGTAGGCTAATTCAACAATGTGTCTTGGCATTGTGTGGGTTCAGTTGCAGTAGTAAGCACTGTTTTGTTGTTCTAACCAATAAAAAAGGGGGGCACATATTGACGCTTGACTAAACTTTGCAGGAACCAGAAATGAATTTGCTGTAACACGCAGTCTGTGCTTTTGTGTACAACCTCTCCATGATGCAGTTATGGTGTGTTTTGGGGGTGCATCTGGAGATGGGGAGAGAAGAGTGCAGGGTAGCTCAGATGAACCAAAATAGCAGAGAAGGCAGGAGGGTGAGGCCTACTCTTTGGTGCTCTTGGAGTCATGTCTCTGGGGTGGTTGCCAGGTGAAAAGGGGGATTTGGGAGTGTGTCTAAACATACCTCCCTTTCTCTCCTGCATCTCAGAGTCAGGGAGTGTACAGTCTTTACATTACACTGCCAAAGTCGCTAAAAATGGACTTTCAAAGCCACTTATTGTATTAAAGCTATTACCACAATGGGACTCTTGATCCTGCCAGGATTTGTGGTAATTGGAGTTTTTCCCTCTCTTCCTCAGTAACCTTTGGAGTGTATTTTATCTTGTTAATGGAGAGATGAAGCAGGACAGGGACGGCCTTTGTGCGCGACTCAGGCCTCTACCAAGAGCCCGCTCTGCCAAGGCCGTTTCCATAACTATGACTAATTAAAAACAAAGGGAACGTAAATACTACACGCAAACGTCATTGCCTGCCACTGGGGCTGCCAGGCTCTGTTTGAAATATAGGGGGGCTGGGGGTGGAGATTGTTCCCTGTTTTTTGTGGGTCGCGAGGGGCAGTTGCCTCAGAAGAAAAGGAGGGAGAGTTCCAACCTGCACAAGGCTGTCATTGTCAGCCCACCTCACGGTCACAGGGGAGCCGTAAAAGCAGCCCGGCGCACTGCTCTGAAATAAAATAAAAATGGAAAGAAACCCTGTGGAAACATGGGTGTGGCACGCACCAGGCGTAACGCCACCGTTATTTTTAGCCCCTTCTGCCCAGGAAACCTTAAAAAAAGAGCCTTGGAAAAAATGGAAGGTGGCAACCCACGCGGAGGAATTTTGGACCACGGCCGAAACCGGGGCAGGCGGAGAAGGACGCACCAGGGAAGGGTTGCCGTTCCTTTGGGGGGTTGCCGAGGGAGGGGGGTGTCGCGAAAAAACCTGGAGGCGCTTTCCCTTTCCCTTCGGAGCGCATTCCTTAAATAAACACGGAGGGCGAAACGTTAGAATTAACGAGAGTTGCGCTCCATTACATCATGGCCCGGGCGACCGTTAAAACTCTCCTCGGAGGGACGGGAGCCTGTTTGATGGAGAGCACGACAGGCAGCGCAGCGGGCACCCTGTTATTTCTTCCGTCGTGATTTTTTTCCAGAGGACGGAGCCTCTCTTGTTTCTCGACCGCTCACGCAGGCTATGAGGTAAGGCCACGTCCACTCCGATGTTTTTAATCACCTGAGAAAAGGTGTGGGGGAGAGAGAGCGCTCTCGGTTCATTAGCAAGCGGAGCGTCAGACTGCACGCTTGGCACCGCGGGTCCGGCTGAAACGAATCCCGGGTTTTTCACATTCATTGACTGTCTCGCATTTTCCGGCGAGACCGTGTAAAGGTCGCAGCGTTGTAAAGCGCATTATGCATTTGAAGTGCGGGAGTTAGTTCATTAGCATGCCTCTGCTAGTGCAGAGATCCTGTCTCCCAGCTGCGCCGGGAATTCACATGGGGGAAATGAAGGGCTTTCCATGTGGAATCATCTCTGCTTTCACACGCACGAAACGTGCGCCGCGCTGTCCTCAGAGTCACTCGAGCGTCCTATTGCCATATCCGATCTGAAACTGAAATGAATGAACTCTTAACGGTTCAGATGCAACACAGCTGATTTATCAGTTGGGGGTAAAACACAAATCCAGGCTGTTTTTTCTCTTTTCTTTTCTTTTACTTTTTTTTTTTGCCTGGTTACAGAAGGGAACCGCTCCATTCCTGGGAAATTCCATATCTCCATTTCAGTTTGACAGGCAAGAGAAAAATGCCCTGTGCACGCCTGTAATTGCGACCATAAAATCCCAATTCTGTTTCCATTACATGCATTCCTGGGGTCCCTCCCACGGGCCCCTGTGCCAGCGGGGCACGGCGCGGGGAGAGGGTGCCGCTGCGGCCACCGGCCTGGCCCAGTGCTCACGGCGCCGTGGCGGGAGCAGGCAGAACAAGGGAGCATTCCGGAATGTTCCGCGAGCTACGCTCCTCCGAGCACACGCCTCTGGCAGACCCCTCTCGCCCCCTTCCCGGAGGCGTCCCGCTCCCTCTTGAGGTCACGTGAGCTCAACAGATCCTCAGTGCACCCCCCTCCCCCCAAATGTATGCAAAGCGCACTCTGGAAAATGTCTAGTGGTAAATGCATCCCGTGCCTCAACATAAACATCTCCCTTTTCTTCGGCTGTGAAGATCCGCCTGCCCCCCAGCACATACACACAAACCCACAGAGAAGTATTTCCGCAATGCACCCTGTGTCCCTCCGCCACAAACCCCAGGGCCCCCGACGACATTTCATTTTGCTTTTGTGATGCTCTGGGTGACCACAGGACAGGATGGCGCGGTGCTCGCTGGAGGCTTTTAAGAGCCCCTCTCTGTCTCATCCCACAGCGGGTCCCAGAGACTTCTCTTTGTGGAGTGGCAGCCCTGCGTTCTTGGCTTAACCGCTGTGAGTTGTAATTGGGAGGGTTACGCCATCTCTGCCCCCACCCCCATCCCCCATGTCGACTCCGACCCTGTCTCCATTATTCTGTGGCACACTGCTAAAGCCCCTGAAAATGTTCCTCATGTATGTCTTCGGAGGTGGCAGTCGAGGGAGGAGGTCCCGCAGAGCCGCTGCATATGCGAGTCATGTTGACCGAGGGATACCTGGGCCTGGAGTAAACCCTCAGACAGGAGCCTCAGAGGGGAGGCGGCTCCAGAGAGCGCGGCCTCAGCCAGGAGTGTTGTGCAACGGGCCGCGGGGAGACGCGAACTCGGCCGCCTGTTGCGACAGAGAGACAGATGGCGGGAAGCGTGGGAGCCTCGCCGTTTTGGCATGGACGGCCGCGATTACGCGAGTCCGCTTGGGTGAGCGCATCGACTCGTTTACGGGGGTGTGAAGTGACGACATCCGCGCGAAGGGCGGCGCCCTGCTACCCGTGTGAGAGCCCCTGTGCTGTTCAAAAAACGGTAAAATGACAGCGTTTCTCAGTAAATTAACTACAGCGTTTGGCGACGCACCAAAGTTCATCCTGGCGAGCGGCGTCGGCGTTGTCTCTTATTGATTCTGGGGTTGTACTTGCGCCTTTCTGCAGAAAGTACCGCGTGTGAGGAAACAGGGTTACCATGTGAGGTAAGGGGGAGGTGTGGTGTGGCAATAGGCATCTCGTTGTCAGCTGCTGGAATGACAAAAAAGCGATGTGTCTCCAGTGTTGGCATGTTGCACGGTGGGGGGGTGTGGCCATGTGCTATGACGTGTGCCAGAATGTAACCTGAATGTCTGAAACCTAATGTCTCAATCCTCCCTTCACAGCGTGCGGCGGAGCACAGCTGGCAGCTGGCAGTGTATAATGTACTGTCTGTGAGGAGCGTCTGTGCCAAGCGCCGATCCGTGCCATTGGCTGTCCCACAGGGCGTTCCTTGTTGTCTGATATGTGACCTCTGACCCCTTCCCCGCCCGCAGATTGAGGACGGAGGGAAGGCGGCTCAGTGCAAGAAGCTGCGAGTCGGGGACGAGCTGGTCAACATCAACGGCTCCGCGCTCTACGGCTCGCGACAAGAGGCCCTCATCCTCATCAAGGGCTCCTACAGGATCCTCAAGATGGTGGTGCGCAGGTGAGAGCTCGTCCGCCCGTTTCCTGCACAGAGGCCGCTTTTCCGTCATAGCTGGAGCTGTAGGCACAGATTGAGCCACAGTGGTTCTGTTGAACCTCAGTGGGCCAGGAGTAGGGCAGGACTCATTGATTTGGGCAGTAAGACAAATAAGGTCTGCTCTTGAAGCATTTCAGCAAAAGACTAAAACTATATTACATTACATGCATTTAGCAGATGCTCTTATCCAGAGCGACTTCCAGCGCAATAGAACATAAGTGCATCCACTCAATTTAACAAGCAACAGTGTCAGACCAGGCTAACAACACCCCCAATACCAGTGAGTGTGACCATTCTACAATGCAGTTATGTGCTAGGTGCGATTCGTGTTGCATAGATGAAGTGGGTGGACTGGTATTGCGTGGCACATATCCAGAATTAATAGCAGGTGAAGTATATTACCCTGTGTGTACCCAAGACTTTCTGTGAACAGAACGGTCAGGAAGCAGGTGTTTAGGTTCTAGAAGGTGGCCAGCCTGATGTGGTGAGGTCATCAGCATGCGCCAGGCCTCCTGGGGTTGCTCAGCCTGGAGACTTCCTGGATGTGCAGAGCAGAGGGCTCACACATGTCTGCCCCAGACATTTAGACAGTGTAGAACAGAGAAGAAGGGAAAACCGCTGCCTTCTAGCCGTTTTTTTTTTTTTTTTTTTATCTGTTTACTTTGGTTAATCTGCTGTCGGCTGACGTCAGGGTGGCTGGTAGAAGGACATGAGGTTACCTTTGCCCTCCCGACACACCCTGTCCCTTCCTGTGGCCACACGTACTGTTTGCTTTTCTCTGACTCATACCTTGGGCAGCAAGAGGGGCTTCACTTTCCCACAGCTCAGTGCAGTGTCTGCCTCGTGTAACACTGCCTCACGGTGGCTGATGTTGGAATAGCGAGGTTTAGGGGTCCTAAAAAGATGGAGACCCTTTTCTCTATCATAAAAACAGTTGAAAACAAAATCAGATTATTGCTTCTTGCCTATAACATAGTTACAGTAAGTCTGGTGCATAGCATGTGATTTAAAATCCATCCCAGCATACATTTTTCAAGGCTGCACTGGAGAGTGTTCTCTCCTTGCACAGGTAGCTTTTGCTGGAAAAGAGCATGCTCTTTGGCTGTTTAGGGAATAGGCAGGTTTTGGATGGCTGCATATAGTGTACTGAATTGGAGATTGTTTCAAAAGAACACTGGTGCTAAACAATGAACCATTGACTGGGGGGGGCGCAAATTTTCCATGTTGATAATGCACTTCAGAGTAAGATGTCTGACATGTATCTACACAATAACAGCATTGACTGGTAAACGGGTAATGTGTTGATTTGTAAAATACCAGACCACATTTTGGAGTATTTCTTAGCAACAAACCAAAGAGAAAATAAAATTCTACACATATGACACATGATAGGGTTGGGGTTGTTTAATGACAGGGTACAGATGGAGAAAAGAAACCCAGACTAAATTTCCAGTAAAGTTGCTTAATTTCACTGAAAGTGGTGTATGATTCAACTTCAAATTCATCAATGCTGGTAACTCCAGTTGTGACCTGGACCTCACTATGGAATGATTATTTAATGGAGCCTATTTTGTATGATAATTTTATGTTGTAACAAAGTGTCTAGATTCTTATGAAATCCATTTGAGGGCAGGCAAAAAACCTTCCTCAACTGGCATTTTTGTCTTTAAATGCGAGAAGGGCTGTTTTTGGCTTTGCGTTTTAAACTCTATTTCTTGGCTCTTGTTATTGTATAGCTTCTGCGCACACCCAAAATGACCTGTCATGGACAAGCAAATCAGCCAGCCACAGTTAAAAGGCAGATGTAAACTCCCAGCAAACGCACTGAGCAGTAAGTGCAGTACAGCAGTAAACAGCTCTTTGATACTGTGTGTTTGGCATGGGGTGGGGTGGGGGCATAATGGGACGACTCAATCTGTCAAAGGGAGTTCTGTAGCGGTGCAGAGGCCAACTACATTCCGTTCCATTGACCACACATCAAAGCTAAAGGGCTCAGCTGCGTCCACCCCCCCTTTTTTCCCCGTCATGACCTCTACTGACCCCTCCCTGCTGGACTCCTCTTCATCAGCACCCCATTAATATCCATAATTATCAGAGGAGCTGGTAAGTACCCCAGGAGCGCTGGCCGGGCAGGAGCTCCGTGGGGGCGGCCATGGGACCCGGCCGCTGTCTGCAGGGCCGGGCCGGGCTCAGCCGGACCTCCCCTGAGGGACCTCGCCACAGCAGAGTGGGTTTTTTGGGGCCGAGGGGAGGGCCGAAGATGGAAAAATTCTTCCAATTTTTTGGCGGGCTCTCAAAAAAAAAGTCATTTCGAAAGCTCTGTTATTACCAAGTGCGGTTTCCAAACCTGGGGGCTTGCAGCAATAGAGGCGCAGCGCAAGCTGCTTTGGCTGCCATTGGTTTTCTCCTCTCTGAGCGCTGGATTCCATTTCGCATTTACATTTGGGCGCTTGGCAGATGCTCTTTTTCAGAGCGACTTCCAGAGTGAAGGCTCCATAGGTTCCGGCTTGTTGTAAAGGTGAGGTAGTGGCAGGGGCCTGCTCCAGCAGCACGATACACTTGTCGGTCATGGAAGCCTGGTTGTGGACAGGTTGAGGAATCATGAGAATGATGGGAATCATACCGCACTGCGGTCGCAGTCAGTGCGAGAGTAAGAGTTTTAAGGCTTTACATTTGACTTCAGAGGTGCAGTCAAGGCTGGGTTCAAACACCGTCCACCCACCAGCCATCACTTCCTGCTTGTGCAGAGAGCCACAGATTTCCTATAAATGGACCAGATATTCAGTACCCAGTGCTTCACATTGAAAGTTCTGGCTCTGCTTTTGTTGAGACTTCAAATGTTGTTTTTTTGACTTGTTACAAACATCCATGAAGGGCTAGCATCAGTAGCTAGCATAGCATCGCAGACAGCACCAGAGCGCCATGTTACCAACCAGGAACCTGTTAGACGATTAAGTAAGGATGACAGAAGAATCGCAGCAGCTGAATACCTGGTCAGAATATTGTACATCTTGTGAGAAAGCCGTCATGCAGGTGTGCTTTGACTCGGCGAGTCTAACGGCGTCAAAGTGCAAACCGGCCAGCCCTTCTCTGTCTCCGGTGCCAAAATCCACACAGGCCTCTCGGATGGGGCGGGAGCCAGGGAAGGTGTTCAGGGCATTGGCTGTGCTGTGGAAAAAGGTCGCATTAGCGCCTCGCCAAGCCTCATTACCACCTCTCGTAAAGCGCGGGGGAATGTATGACGCCGCGCTCGCGCACAAGCGACGGTGAACGCCAGCCCCGCTACCGGGAGACCGGGGCGGCAAGGTGGGGGTGTGGAGAAAGGCTGGGGCACCCCTCTCCCCTCACACCCCCTCCGCTCCGGTCTTTCCAGGGCCAGACTCTGCCAAGAAGCAGAGCGCTTTGCCAAACTGCAGGGATTTTTCTCAGCCTTTTCATTATAGTTTCAGCTCATTTTTTTTTTCTCCATTTTACAAGCGGTGCTATATCAAGCTCAATTAAAACTCACTAGACATGAAGGCTTTGGACCAGCCAAGGGAGGAATCAAAGACCTCCTGTTCAATATTAGTCACACGTTCTTCGAGGGTTTCCCGGTAACAGCAGCACTCTTTTTTTCCTGCCTGAGCAGAAAAAAGAGCTTTTCTCGCCCTCCTCAGGATGTGATTGTATGCTAATTGGCTGGTCTAGGATGTGGAAACACAGACATGTTCCTTTAGCTTGTGCTTCCTTTACAGTTCTGGTAAAGGGTGACGCTGTTGTGTTAGCGGGAGGCTACGCAAAAGGGATATTGCCTTTTGTTTGACCCTTAGCAGCCTGATTGTACTTCCTTTTGCTGCATTCCTGGCTTTCCTGGCCCTCTGAGTGTGATCGATTTTACGCAACAGTAACACAGTTAACAGTGTTGGGACGCACCTTATGATGATCAAAATACAAATACCAGCACTTAAAATATCAAACGAGTCAATGTGTCCTGCTCTGTGGTTAAAAAACAAAATTGGAATCAGCAATAACATGGAGGTGTGGTCACTGTCACCATTGGTTGTTTGCCCCAACATGAAGACAGTCTCAGTCAAAAAATATGGGGATGATAACTCCATATTAGTGGCAGACTCTCCAGAAAACACAGGCTCTGTCTTTAGTTGGTTGATTGAGTGTCTTATTTTGGAATGTTTCAGGGAAGGGACTGGGTTAAGGAGGGCAGTTGTGGCATTTGTCCCAGACCGTGACCGATTGTCTTTATTTGGTTTATTTTCCCTCCATCTTCGGGTTGTAAAGTGGCAGCCTGCCGTTTGCCCTCCCGTTATTGGGGAATCTCTATGGGCCATTTGTGTCTTAAGAGGTTTAAAGGGAGGTCATCCCACTGGGCAGCTGCAGGGGGCAGACCCCCAAGTCCTCCTCAAGTATCCCCATGGGACATTCCCAGCACAAGGGGTAAACTACAACCAAACGACAGGATGACAGTCTTAGTCCTTCATCAATATGGATTCAACCTATGGCCACTCCCTGCGTCCTGGTGTGTCAGCATGTTCTATTTTTGACAGTCATGACACACCAAACAAGCGAACTAGCCTGAGTTGCACCCCCAGCCCAACCCAGCTTTAACCTCTTTGGTTGTGTGCATCCCTTTCTCTCTCTTCCTGTTTCTCACACTAACAGCACAGTCTGTGTGGGTCAGCAAAGCGGTTACTTTGGATGTCAATGGAGTCATTCTTGCAGAAGTGCCCACTGATATATGGCTGGTGTTGGAAAAACCCCCCAAGAACACTGTCGGGAGGCTTCTTTTAAAGAGATACAAATTCCTACTGAATCTAGACGTGAACGAAATGTGAACTCAGTGACTGCTTCTCAGAATCAGCATCACTATTGTCCTCCCTTGCCCAGATTTTGTGTCTTTTAATATTTCCTTGAAAAAAAAATCTGTGTTAAAAATGCAACGACATTCTTAAAATTGGAGCTGGCTTGGCTTGAGGGTATTACATTGTAACCGCAATGTTTAAATGCAAGATCCACACAATCACGCCAACCCTGGGCCCAGGCCCCAGGTCTGTTCTTCAATAAAAGGGTTGCTGTAACGGTGCATGAAGAGTGAACTGTCTGAGTTAAGCATGGTCCAGTATAGGAAGGCTGTGAAAACCTTATTATATCTTATAACAACCATTAGATACGGATCTTATAAATCTTCTTTTTTGCCATTCATAAAACATTAAGAGCTGTGATGTGATTTTTCCGAAGGCGTTTCCTGTACGCTTTTGTGAACGCAGAGCCGAGTTACACAGCGGGGAAGTGAAACAAGATGTAGTCACTGTCAGACTCCAAAACCGAGCGTTTAATTTCTGTGATATGAATGGATTTTTCTGCGGCGGCTGGCGGTGAGATCAGCCAGGGGCGATTAGTCAGACACTCCGCTCTCTCTCCTTCTCATGCTCTCTCTCTGCCACTACAGCGATTCTCACAGATTCTTTGGACATCGGGTCACACTTCCTGTTCGGCCCGTTGGCGGTTTCCTCCCCTCTTGCTGTGACAGCCCCAACAGAGAGGTTCTGACAGACCTGGTTCAGAGGTTAAGATTATGTAGTTTATTTACTGCAAGCAACCGTTGCCACAGAGTTGGGTTGGGGGTCGGGTGGGTTGAAATAACTCTGTTTACACAACGGGCCCATTCCCAAATGGAAACAAAAAAATAGCTTGTTTTGACTAATTAGAGGTCTGATGCTTCTGGTTGGACAGAGAGGGGCGGAGAGGACAGGAATCCGCAGTCAGATTCGAAGATGAGGGAGGAAGGTGCTGCTGCAGCATCTGAGAGAGGATCGCAGCTCTAGAGATACAAACAAGGCTGCTAAAAACCCCCAAACCCCCAAATGTCTGTCACTGGCAGAGGGCCCTGTGCAGAAACACTGAGGGCCTTTTTCCATCTTTTTACCTGACTAATTTACCTGAGGAGCACTGGAACCCACTTAAAGATTGTGATCAGGGTCATGGTAGTAATTGTTTGAAAGCGTGTGAAGGAGAGCCACTCCATTTGTGGGCAATTCGCGGTTTCATGCATTTATTGTCAGGCAGCACCCCCTGCTTCCCAGCTTCACCCTCTCTCCCACACCCACACTTTTACATTTACCTTACCTTTCCCGTGTGAACGTAGCATTGTTGCATAATTACGCATAGTAATCACATCACTTTTTTGCATTTCTACATTGTTTTACACTGAGAACGTGGTTGGTTTTGGTTGCAACAAATCACTTTTGCACAGAGGTCTCTGTAATGGGACCCTGCCCCCCCACCAACATTGAACCCCTTGTCATAAATTGACAGTGTGACAGCAAGCACCTTAAATGTACTGCGTGAGGTTTTTAAGATCCTCTCTCCATTTCCACGGTAAGGCAACCGGATAGTCTGTCGGGGGCAAAAGCAGGGAGTTCAGGTGGTGTTCAGAACCGGGAAGCGTCCTGATTGGCCCGGGTCGAGCCCACCACAGAGGCCGGAGGGAATAGCGGTCCTCTCCTGCTGTGCCAACAAACGGCAAAAAAACAAAGGCCCTCGCGCTCCAAGCAAAACAACGGACATTCCTCACATTCTGAGGCCCCTGCCCCCTCCTTAACTCTTCCTGTGTTCTCTCCAGGAATAGCTATTCCACCAGCATTGCCATTTCCACTCCCTCGGACCGTGGTCATCTGTGCAGGGTGCGTGCCTGTGTGACTTTGCTGTGTGTGCATACGGAACAGTGGTCTGCAGCCTGCCCAACACGCAAAGTCATCAGAGCCGTAACGGAGCTTTCCTTCTTGGAGACTGGGTGTCAGCATGTCCTTTCAGCTGAAACAACCTGAGGTCCTCCCTGCTGTGTTACATCAGGAGTCCACGATTGCATGTCTGTTAACAGCTCCTTCAGACCTAATTACCTGATTTCATACGGAGTGAGAATGAACGTTCCGGAATCAGGAAGCGCTGCTCTGCATGGCTGGCTTCCTTTTGCAGGCCTCTTGCTTACAGGTGTATCCCAAACACATGCTTAATAATGAAGACAGCCTTTAATCCTCATCTGGATTTATCATCTTTGACAGCTGACAGCGATGGGACATGGTTTAAGAGCAGTGTGATTTATTTTTGTTAATTTGTACGTCTTACGCAACCCATACTACAAATTTATGATCAAGCTAAATTGATTTTTCAGTCAATTGTTATAGGGCCTTGAACAATGAAATTAAAGTACCAGCTAAACTCATTTAAGCTCATTCAGAAATATTTATGGCCAGTTATTCAGTAACTTTACAATCCAGATCAACATCCAGCTTAACCACCAAGCTAATTAAGACAGGATTTAATGTAGCTCAACATCTCCAGGACTGGAAAACAGGAAGGGTTTTATACTACTGTCATCTCAAACAAAGGGGATCTGGGAACACAAACCACAAACTCTGAACCCGAAAGTTCCCGTCCCTGTTTCCATTTCAACAGGGATGCACTTGGCTGCTCCCACCCAGTCGGGGGGGAGATTGAAGGGTATCTATTTCTTCGACAAGATGGCAGACCATGCACTGGTACCAGGAGCAGAAAAGCAAGCCACTATTCTGGGAGAAACACCCTCTCTGAGGTAGCTAATGCCATGTTTACACTAGCTCAGCCCCAGCTGCACCTCAACGTGGCCGTTCCTCGTGTGCTGTTGACGTTACATTGCCTCCCAGGTATAACACAGCAGGGCCCTGCAGTACTCTCTGTGGCTCGTTTCCCGACCCCGATACTCACCGTGGACAAACTGGGTCAAGAGGAAGCAGCCATGTTTTTTTTTTTTTTTTTTTTTTTTTATTTACTTGTTGAATGAGGCATCAGGAAGCGTTTGTTCACACACATTTCCATAAATGAACAGTGCAGAAAAGAAATGTTTCTCCATGTTGATTTATTGCGTTTCCAGGAGAAACATTAGCTACAGAATGTGGGGAAACGTCTGAAAAAATGTCTGAATTGGGTTGCAGCTATTTTTATTTAGTGTTGAATGTTTTGCCCGACTGCTTTAGAATGCAAAAGATTCATTCGGTGGGTGTGCCTATTGAACCAGTGGAGTAATGTTTTACAGGACTGCTGATTGGGTTGCAGACAGAGGAGTGAGCTACTAATGGTGCAATAATGTACTCAGCAAGGGCAGTGTATTCTCACAAGGTCAAGCAAAGGTCATTCATTACAGTATTGATGTAGCAAATTAATTACTAATTAGTAAACCCTTGATATTCAGTTTGACAGTAAGTCCATTGAGTATTTCAAATTAAATCATTATTGTCAAACCACAAATGAAATCAGTAAACACAAAGGTAGTGGCACAATTGTTTTGTCTCCATTGGTTTTACATGTTTTGTTTTCATCTGTAAATAATGCAGGCACGAAATAACTGAAGTTCATCAACACTCCTCTGTTACACTGTAGAAGTGGTGAAAGGGATAGCCGACCTCTGATGCTGCTGCAAAGGTTCAGGTCAGTTTGCGTGGACATGCGTAAACTAAAACACAAACAACCATCTTGAACAGGTGTGAACCAACGCGCCAAAGGGCCACCCACTTCTGAATGTGACTAGTGAGACCGTGGCATCACAGTACGTTTAAGTGGTGATCTCTGATCCGTTCTGAGATGAGCCAGCTATATAACAATTTTAAAAGAAATATTGTGAGGTTTTTGCAGTGCAGACAGCGCCCTTCTCTAGGGAACATGCTCCAGGGGTTCTCCGAAACTCCGCCGGGGCGGGCGGCAGCCCCCCTGCTGCTCCTGCTGGCCTTCCTGCCGGTGTCCAGAAGGGGGTTTCCAGCGTGCCTGCAGGCCTGTTTGTCAATGTGGCGTGTTTTCTTGCGCATTCCTTGCTGAAACAAAAAGAGAGAGGCTATCCAAACCCGAAACAACAAACAGGGCATTGTGTTGGGAAGCGTTCCCGGGCTTCACCCTTCCTGGACGAGCAGCGCTAATGGCCCGGTCTCGCCTGCCTGATTAGCTGGAATGCGCCGGCGGGCCCGCTCCGACCCGTTAGCGGGAAACGCGTGCCCGGAGCAAATGAGCCTGACTGCAGCTGGGGAGGCGTGGGCGGCGGCCATCACTGGGGTCAGGGCACCGCCTTGCCATAGAGAGGTAGGCTAACCTATCTGGTGCCACACCCCAAACTTCTTTCTTTTTCCCCCTGAGTCAAACCAGCCTCCGCCCCCTCAAAGTTCCGTGTCCAGGGACCAGAGGAAATTGACTCGGTCCGGCCTCTGACCGCTTATATTGTTTCTTTATATGTTTTTATAATGGTGCAGTGTTTGTTTACGCGAGACGCAGCTGATGTCCTTGGACAGCTTCTTTAGGTTGGCTTCAGCCATGGGCTTTCTGTTTGAGGGAAGGTGGTTCACGCCCATCTGGCTCCCTTTGCGTTGGGTTCTGTTTATTTATCTTCTCTCCATTACCAGTCCAGCTGTGCCAGTGACTTCAGCCCTTTCTCGCATTCGGCTTCGTTAAGAATCTGAACGCTCATTTAATGGATCAGGGCAGAATGGCAACCAGTGTTTCTCCCCAGGCATGTATTACAGCAGTTGGCCCGAGCCGTCGGGGAGCTGGAGGGTGGCTTTGAAAAGCCCATTACAGTAGGTGCAGTTGGCGTTCCAGCAGGCTGTCACGGCATGGCTCTGACTCATGGAAACAGAAGCAGCCGAGATCACAGGCAGCAGCGGGGCCGGGCCGCTCGGTATCCGCGCTGGCCTTACGTCAGCTCGCGGCCCTGGGAGGGCCGGGAAGGGGGGTGGAGGGGGGCGACGGCGACGAGGGCTCTGATCTCATCACTCCGGCCCTGTGAGTCTCCTCCGCATGCCGGCCACCCGCGGAGAGAGAGGCCGTTCACAGTCCTACAACGTCAGCGTTTACACAGTGGCTGGAAATGAACCCTCGCCAGGGAAATGATGGAGGTTGGGAGGCCGTAGAGCATAGTGGGAAATCAGAGGTTAATTAGCTAATCTGTGCTCGCTAGTGTGGTCAGTGCTGCTGCTACAGTTACAACAATGCTTCAAACCCCGGTTAACGTTTTGAGTGCCAGTAATGCATCCGTGTCCTTGTCTCTGAGTTTCATAACAGGAACAGTCAACAGTGCAGCCGCAACAGCGATGTTCTTGGACCCCGGCCCTCGGATGTGCTCCTTCCTCCTCCCCCTTTGTTCCAGACGCTCCCCTCCTTTTCTGCTTCCTCCTCGTTGCTCACCTTCATCTTCCTCTTCCCCCTCTCCTTCTCCATTCATCCCGCTCTCCTCCTCCCACCCGCCCCCAGCTCCTCCATCTCTCATCCGCCGGTTGGCGGTATTACGAATACTGCTGACCTCGTCCGGTGGCTCAGAGCGCATAAGCTGCCCTGCGCTTTAGAAGGCGGCTTCAGAAACCCGGCCCGAAGCCCATTAAGCCCCTTGTTTAATGGCGCTGATTAAGCAGCGTGTCCGGTTACCATTCCACAGTCTTCGCCCTGCATTGTTGCGCTATCAACGTCAAAAGAGGAGGGCAAGAAAACATTCAGGTGGCAGGGCGCCACCGAAGCCCCTCTCGGTCCCGGGGCCGGCACTCCGGCCAAACCTGACGGCGTTTGCGGAGAGGCAGGAAGCGGCCTCACATTTTTCCCCCCCGCTCAAACAATAATAAAACGAAGCCGGGGTATTATTTTTGCAGCAGCTTAGCCTTTATCTTCCCTGAACATAGTTTCCTTTCCGTCTGAGCCAGGCTTCCTGCCTTATAATATCATTAGAGGAGGAGAGCGAGGAGAGAGTGGGAAGTAGGGATCTGGGCGTTTGCATTTCTCGGGGGGTGGGTGGAGGGTGTGTGAGTGTGTGTGTGTGTGTGTGTGTGTGTGTGTGTGTGTGGCGGGGTGGGTGGGGGCATGGTTCATTTTCTTGTTGTAGCAATTCGATTAGAATCCAGGGCTGTTTCAGTCAGACCGATGACAGAAGTCCTTGCTGCGGACACAGCGGTTTAGCTCTCTTTGTTCTATACAGAGATTGGCTGAGCGACTGGCACTTCAGAACAGAGTAGAGAGAGAGAAAAAAAAACAAAACATTCTTTGCCGTTTCTTTTTCAGCATTGGTATTTTTGGCCTGGCGTGACGTAGTGCAGGGGTTGAAAACGGCAGCTTTTTGGAGAAGCTATATAAAGTTAACTGCTTGCTTTCCCAAGTTCCCGAGCTCCGTATAGCAAAGTGCTTGGCTTCCACTAGGGACTGTCAAACTCTAAGGAGTGCAGAGCTGGACCACTTGCGTCCTGTGTGGGTGCACTCCAACTAAAGCTTGGATGCTGCCACCAGTTCATGGACTAAGGAGAAACCAGGACACGGGAAATTGGTTTTGGCCTCGCATTATCCTTCTCTGTTTTGTCTGTATTTCCACTGCTTTGGGCCGTTTTGCGACTGTATGAGTTCCCCATTGGAGCACAGTAAGTACTTGACTCAGGACTAAAGGTTGTCAGTACTTGCAGTTTTGGAACTTCTTGCCCGTTGTGCTGAGAGCGTTTGTGTAGCTGCTCACCATGACAGAGAAGAACAGAGCAGTTGAGTGTACAACAATTCTTTTTTTAACCTGAGCCCTGTGTTAGTATTACTGTGAAAGGTGTATATCGACTTGGTTTTTCCTTAGCTTATTGTTTGTTAACCTCCTCATCTCTTGCGTTTTACGTACAAGCAAACCGTTTAACAGTAAAGTGCGGTCCTTCGGACCACGTATCTGGTCTGCACTTTTCAGGGAAAGCCAGACGTTTATAAATAAAGTCATGACACAAGTTGTGTCTTGTGAAGCGTATTTCATCTCCTAATTTTTTTTTCTATTTTTGAGTAATTGGATGGAACTCGTTACAGGAAATAATTACATTTATTCCCCCAGCAGATGGTGGGAACCGGTATAATGGCATTGCCTGTGTTACAGTTGTACTGTGTAAACGGATCCTACATTTGAGATACTGATAATACTCCATTGCCCTACATTTCCAGATTTATATTGTTTAAATAGTGTTTGAACAGCACAAGCTAAATTGTGGTGTTCATTTTAAATAAGGCATTTCATACACAAACTCTGCTCTGTCACTAAAATGATCGATTTTCCCATGGGTAATGGAACTCCCAGTGAACGATCAAGCAGGAAATCGAACAAGCACTGTAGATCACGGTCGGTTTACTCTGGAGTTGGGTTCAAACTCTGCATTGTAAACAGAGGACGTGTACAGTGCTCTTTGGCTGCCAAATTCACATTCTTCTGTGAGACTTTGCACAGACATCTTTATCATGGGTGTTTTACCCCCCCACGCTCAGGCGGGAATTGTCGGCGGTTATTAATAGTTGAATAACAATTCATTCATAACTGCGCTCTCCTGGGAGGCGTCTGTTCCCCCGTCTGGTGCCTTGCCCCTCTGACAGCCAGAGGGGCCTGTGACCAGTGCTGCTGTTCTGAGAAAATATGTGCATGACCTACGATGTGCCCCCAAATCGCCTCTTTAGTAGTGAGGGCTGCTGTTGGAGGCTTTGGCCTGTGCCCGGGGCAGTAGTTTGGGGACTTTGAGAGTGAAGTGGCTGTGTTTTTACCCCATGTCGCTGTCGGGGCTGTTTCGGAAAGGGACGGGATGTATAGTCTTCGTGCCTGTCGCGCACCTGTGCTGTGTGTGTGATTTGCACCTGCGGAGTGCGTGCCCCTGCGTGAACTCTCACTCTCACTTTCCTGTAGCTTAATTTGTCTTGTGTTGTGTCTCTTTCTCACTGTTTATCTGTGTCATTTCATTCACCTGTATGCGTCTCTGTGTGATCTCACTTGTGTGTTTCTCTTTATGATCTCGCCTACAATACCAGTCAAATGTTTGGGCACACCCGCTCATAGAAGCGTTTTTCTTCATTTGAACTGTTTTCCACATTTTAGAATAATTATAAAGACACCAAAACTATGAAATAACATGGATGTACTTATGCAGTGACCAAAAAAGTGTTAAACAAATCAAAACTATCTTATATTTTAGATTCTTCCAAGTAGCAAAAAATATTTTTTAAAATAATATTTTTTGGAAAGAAATTCATACATAGACATGAACCTCGCTATTTATATTTGTCTACGAAACAAATTTCAAGCATTTAAGAATAAGTCTTTAAATGCAAGTTTCCCATTATCTTAATCAGTTGTTTCCAAGCTTTTGACTGGTACTGTAGCTGTATGCGTCTCTGTGTGATGATGTGTGAAGTCACCTGCATGTGTGTCTGTGAGCTCACTCACCTGTATGTGTCTCTGTGTGATGTCACTCACCCGTGTGCGTGTCTCTGCTCCCTGCAGACGGAGCGTGCCCGTGATCAGGCCTCACTCCTGGCACCTGGCGAAGCTGTCGGAGCCCCCCGGCGCCGCCACCCCCGACGCCCCTCCTGCCATGCAGCTCCACCCGGTGCCCTTCAGCGTACCGTGGCACTCCGGGGGCGACAACAGGTGAGCCGGCACCCCGAGCCGCACCCCTCCGGCCCCTCCTTCCGGCCCAGGCCACATGCAGGTGGTCGCTGCATGCAGCAGAGCCGGACGGAATTCACTTCAAACAATGGCCGCATAGCACTGTAATGAGAGGGGGCAACTCAAGTGCAAGCTTCAGTTCACTTTCAATAAGTAGAGTAGAGTTACATGGATGGCTAAGCTTTATATGAGTTCAAGAACACTTGAACACATTACTCAGTGATTTCAGTGTATATGGAAATGCTTTGGGATTACCCAAAGAGTCTGGTAAGCAGATACCAACACTGAGGAATGGTCTAGGCGTGGGTGGCCGAGAACACTGCGAAAGGGCTTGGTGGCGTTCGCGGTGGGGGGGGCATGGATTTTTGTTCCTGACGAGTTTCCAGAGAAAAACAATCGAGAGGAAGCTGATGATCTCATGTCTAATGTCAACACGCGCCCCACGGGATGCTACCATAACTTTCAGAATGTCATCTGGGCATTATTTTTTCAGAGATGACCAATAAAAAGGCCTGAATGAGAACATAAAGACCTTTTTTTAGACACCATTTTCTAGCTTAAAAAACCTTTTTGTCCCCAGCACAATACAGCAGTGACTGATGATTCTGGAAAGTTTAAATTGTTCCCTGCATTTAGAGAGGGATTCTAGGCTGCTATCACACAAAGCAGTAATTGCCTTTCTTGAAATTACTGAAACTTTCTTTATAATCAAAAGAAATAAAAGACGTTCTCAAAAACACTTTTGAAGAGTAACCCCAATGGCCTGTAATCACGGGATTCTAAATTGACACTGTACAGTTGTATGTGTAGGGAATGAACTGACAGTTTTAACATGGATTACATTTACATATCTGTTTATTAAAATACTGTGTGCAGGAGCTTAGTTGTTGCTTGCTCTCCATGTATGTTCTGCACTTCATTAACTTAAATCTGGGGGGTTGGTGGTGGTTATATTTGGATGGCTATCAATTATATCGTTTTCCTCCATTACTTTAAATGATTCATAACTGGCTATAATCATGGACCAGTTACACAAAGCTGGATTTGTTTTTCACAAGGTTCCAGCAGTTTCCCAAGGTTTCAGTCCGATGTCTGACAAGACTACATTATTTGTAAGATCGGCTATAGCTTGTATTTTTAACTTACTTTCGCTGCAGTTTAAAAATAAGCCTTCTGTTCGCTCAGTGAACACTGTCTTTACTGTATCTACATTGCGTTTCCTCCAGTTTGGGGCCTAGTTCATGTTTGCCCAAGAAATTACTGCACTGAAGCATGTTGTACCACCCCCCTGAAATCCATGAGACGTGAGTTTTCGTAAAAAAGAGGGCAAAGTCTGGAAATCTTTTCTTATGAGTAATTGATAACAAATAGCATGAGACTTAAATAAATAACTTAAATAAATATTGGCTGTTCCGGACAATGTCCCGTTGGAAATGTTGCAAAATCTTTGTGGTAAGAAATTGATATCTTGTACTAAAAGTAGTCATGTAGTCATGTACAAATGTATGAAATAGCTTCACCTTTTATATCACAGTTATAGGGTATTTTCTTTATTATACCAAGAAATCTAAAAAAATACAATCTAGGGCCTGTATATCACTTGTAATCACCTGCTCTGTATTGTCTCACTATTGTCTTGATTGTCCTATTTTTTGTACTTTATTGAGTAAAACTTGATTTCTTCACTCAAGTGATCTAAACTAATTCTGTGTTGTTTTATAAGGTGGTCTCAAAATGTTCAGCATCTGTAATCCTTAGTTTTGTAATGGATGGAACTGAGGCTGTATAGTATTTCGCTGACAGCTGTGGTAGGCTGGCCCTATGTGTTGATCTATTCAGTACATCTTTTTTTTCCCAAATGAACATGAATTATATAGTTCATTTGGGAAATTACAGTCAGAGATTACACAAATCTTATGACTAAGTCCTACAACATAAACCATTGAAGAAACTTCGAAGCAAACATGAAGGTGCAGTCTATGTCATGATCTAACCAGAGAACAGACGTCATCCTGATGTTGGTTGTCCTAGTTACGGTATTAAAATGGTGGAGAGTGATGGGACACGCCCGCCTGGTGAGGCCTGCCCTTTCACTCGGTGTAAAGCCTGTTTCCTGTCCTCTGTCTGCGCAGTGACCTGTCCATGCAGTGGAGCCAGCTGTCCCGACACTGCAGCACCGACCGCAGCAGCTCGCTGGGCAGCATGGAGAGCCTGGACCCTCCCAGTCAGGGCTACTACGAGAGCCAGCTGTCGCCCGTCGACCCCGCCATCTTCAACAACAAGAGGGACTCGGCCTACAGCTCCTTCTCCGCCAGCTCCAACACCTCCGACTACACCGTGTCCCTGCGGCCGGACGAGGCCAGCTCCATGGACAACCTGCTGCACGGCCTGGGGCGCTACGGCGACGGGCGGTGCCCGCACTCCGCCGGCGAGGCGGGGGACTTCCCCGAGGAGGGCGCCACCAAGACCCAGTCCCTGTCCCGGCGCTCGGAGGCCCGGGCCAGGCCGTCCTCCTACGGCTACGAGGAGGAGAGGGGCGGCGGCCCTCCCAGCGGGCCCCCGCAGCCCCCCGTGCGCAGGGACAGCTTCAGGGCCATGCGGGGCCGCCCGGGGGCCACCGACAAGCGCTGCGCCTCTGCCCCTGTGGACATCCTGAGCCTGACAAGCTGCGCGGCCGAGGACACGGCCAAGAACGCAGCGGGGTGCCCGTGCGAGTCCTGGGGAGGCGACCTGCAAGGGGAGCCGGCTGGAGCAGTACTACACCCTCAGCTCCCAGCTGGAGCCCTGCCGCGACTGCGACCGGGGCCCGGACCCCAAGGAGGGCGCCCCGTCCAGACGTCCGCCCACCCCGGAGGGCGGCTCTCCCACCCCCAGCCCCCCTCCGGCGGAGACCTCCTCTGGAGGGGGAGGAGTGAGGACCCCTCTGCTGACCAGCTCCTGCCACCCACCAGCAAGCACCAACTCGGAGGCCACCGGCACAGCGCCCCCGAGAAGCTCCTGTCAGCCCAGCTGTGCGTCCTGGAGCTCTCTGGCTCCCGGGCGGACGGTGCCCTGTCCCCCTGCAGCCAGTGGTCCAAATCTCTCCTGCGCCCGTGGAGCAGCCGGCGAGCCCCGTGCCCATCGATGCGCCTCAGGGGAAGTGGGGCGGGAGCAGGTGCTCCACCCCCGGCTCGGTGGCTCCCTCGAGATGGAGGATCCTCAGGTGGAGGTAGATGACCCGGGCTCCGCCCCCGGCCCGTCCCGGTCCCGCACCCCTGGGGCCGCTCCATCAGCGTGCCGGGGGAATCGGCGGGGGCCGACTCAACTTCTGAATCCAGCATCCTGCCCAGGGACTTTGGGGGGCTCAGCGGGTCAGCCAGCATGGACACCCTGCTGGAGGAGGCACGTGAAGGCGGGGCCGGGGGTGGGGGCGAGGCCCCCAAGCCAAAGCCCGGCTCGTCCCGGCAGCACCGCTCATCCAAGTTGCGCCGGCGCAGCGAGCGCTTCGCCACCAACCTGCGGAACGAGATCCAGCGCAAGAAGGCGCAGCTGCAGCGGAGCCGGGAGGGGCCCGGAGCCCTGCTGTACGGGGAGGAGACGGTGGAGGAGGAGGAGTCTGTGGAGCCTGTCCTGGAGCCGCAGGCCCGCCTCCTGTCGCTCCCCTCCCAGCCTGACCGTGCCCGCCGCTACCGGGCCCCGTCCCCGAGCGCCCCCCTCAACAGGCTGGTCTCCAGCTCCACACCTCAGCTCCACGTCACAGCCCCGTCTGCCCCCTGGATTAGAGACCACGACAGCACGCGGGACCCCCCGCGGGCTTCTCAGCACCCGGCCGGCCGACCCCGGCCAATCGGACGAACTGTCGCTGGCGGGGAAGGCCAGGAGGTGGCGCTGGACCCCGGAGCTGAAGCTGCAGCCAGAGCTGGACTCGGAGAGGAGGAACAGCGGGGTCGGGGGGGTTACCTCCGCAGTGCAGCCAGGCAGGGCCGTCACATCCACCTTGCGCTCCTCCTCCCGATCGGACGACTGCGACATCCCTCCCTTCGCCGACCGCAGGAGGTTCTTTGAGGAGACCAGCAGGAGTCTCTCTGTGTCAAACCTGCCAGGCCTGACGAGTCGCCGCCAGAGACCGGAGAGGCACAACACTCAGCCACGGGCAGCCCAGCGGGATGCTTCTGAGAACGCCCCCGAGCCAGGCCGGAGGAGGTACTCCTACCAGGGGGGCGTTCAGCAGGAGGTTTCCCCCCACGGCCCCTCGGAGGCCAGGAGGCAGAGTGTGAGCAGAAGCGGGCGGGAGAGGGTCTCTGCAGACCCCGAACGCGACTTCTGCAGAGACAGAGCGCATAGCCCCATGGTGCCAAAGCCCCAACAGCGCCCCCTGTCTGACGAAGCCAGCAGGACTCCCAGCCCCAGCCAGCGTCCTTACGAACACCACGACACCCACTCCCCCCGCTCCCCCCGCTCCGCCTTCCACCTGGTGCCTGGCCCCGCCTCCCAGGACAACCACCATTCGCGCCTGGCCTACGACCACAGGAGCCGGACTCCTACCGAGGTGAGTGACACCCGGCCACACGCTCACATACACATGACACATACACAGTCCCAAAACCCAACTCCTCAACCCCTGTACTGTACAGATTACACAACAGCAGGGGTCGAGGGCTGGAGGTGTAGCAGGGGGATATAGTGGGATTTTATGGATCAGTGACCCAGGCCGTGATCCTAGGGGGTTCCTGCCTGGATCTGCACGCGAGGCTCACAGCGCAGTCTCTACGGCTGGCCAGCACCAGCCCAGGAGAGAGCCAGCGTCTCGCAGCTGCGGCTCTTAACACGAGCAGGAGCAGAGCAGCTTAAAGCCGATTACGCCCTCGCTCCGAACCTGACTCATTCGCCTAGATCAACTGCAATCCCTGTAAAATGCATTTCACATTGCTTTTTTCCCTCCTAAAAGGGCCCCCAGGTTCTATTTTACTCTGTTAAACCGAATTCACAAAGAATTATTCACTCCATCATAAGCGTGACACTGCAGTGAGCTGTATCCAGTGGTGAAGTCACTGTGCTGATTTGCTGCATACCGAGGAGTCTTTACTGTGAATTTTTTTGTCGAACTTATCTCTGTTTATAAAAACTCGAGATGTTGCTTCCTGTGTAAGGCGATCCCTGTGGGATTGCGGGTGTAACTTTTCATAGCCGATTTTTTAAGGTATTTTTCCTGGCCGCTTGCCACCCGGGCCTGAACCCCATATTCCCTGCCTCGGTAGTTTTCAGACGAAGGCCTTCGGCAGAGTCCCGCGATGCTAACCACTGGATACGTGTTTTACTTCCACCAAAGAATCCGATTCCTGTTTAACGCTGCCAGATGTGCAGAACGTAGTAAAAAATGGCTTGCTTAAAGGACCCAGAAGGCTGAATGCTGGGTAATGCAGGGAATATCTGAGAGTTCATGAACCGGTCCCCTCCTTTGAAATGATACAGAATGTGTATATTATAACAGTGTTTTGGGACTTTGCATCAGCCTCGTTTTTCTTCCCCCTCCCTCCTCGGCTCAGCCTCACTGGAAACCTGCAGACGTATGGAATCGTTTTAGGAGTGCGCTTTTCTTGGCTTTCGCAGGTGTCCAAAATTAGCCACCTTATCGGAATTTACACCCATCTGCAATAGCTGCGGCCCTCGATACAGTTGCCATTGTTGGGACAATTCGCACGGGTCTCTGCGTGTTTTTTTTTTCCCTCTTGGGTAACTTGGCAAATCTCTTCTGCAGGCATATCCTGTGCGAGAGAGGGAACAAACGAAACTCAACAGGAAGTTCAGTCTGACGGAGAGGTAAGGCACTTCACTTTTTGCTCCAAGAAACATCTTAATAGTTTCCCATCGAGCAGTTTAATCGTCTGATTACCGTAAGCACCGCATGATTGGTCATTTAGGGCAATTTGAAAAGGCCGATAATTTCATGTACAATCTTTCCCTTTTATGACTTGTTTTTAGTTGCGTTCCAAAGCTGAGAGGGAGCCATGCCTCTCCATTTCATATTTGGCATGTTCTTGCTTAAATGTTTTTAAAGGTTATTTCCCATGCTGCCTGGTTAAAGATGGTAAAATAAGTATTCTCCTCTCATATCTGCCGCAAAGGGACTATGGACGGTGCAGAAGAGACCTCCAGCCAGCAGAGGGCGATGCCAGGCTCCCGGAGAGGCTGTCTGTGCGCAGCGTGGAGGAGCTGCCGCCGCCAGCGCAGTATCCGCAGCGAGGCCGCGCCCTTTCAGAGAGCGACATTCGCCTGGACACGCAGCGGCTGTGCACACGCATGGCGGCTTTCACGCCGCCCACGCTGAACGAGCTTGAGGAGACCGCTGCAACGCCCAAGAAGAAGGGGCCGCCGCGCCCGCCGCCCCCCAACTGGGAGCAGTTCCACCGCAGGAGGGCTTCCCACCAGGGCCTCCTCTCGGTGTCCTACCACAACCTCCCGTCCTCCGCCTCCGCCTCCCCGCCACCCAGAGACGGCCCCTCCTCCCAGCGCTCCCGTCCCCTGTACCCCGACGGCTCTGCCCGCCTTCCCTTCGACCCCGACGCCACCAGGCCGAGGTCTCACAGCCTGCCCCCGGCGAGGGAGGAGCCTGAGAGCGGCCCCGCCTTCACGCTCAGAGCCTTCAGACCCGTGGCGCCGTCCCCTAAAGAGCACGGCCTGCCTCTCCAGCACCCGGACCCGCCCAGGCTGAAGGGCACAGTCATGCCCCCAGCAGAGCCCTGCACCAGGTGAGATTCTCCCTCTCACACACTACCCAATACACCAGTACTACCAACATTACCATTCAATACACAGCAGTATCGAAACCTACAATAAGGTCTACTAATCCTTGCTGCAGAACAGTAATAATATTGTATGTCTACAACAGATTGCTTGTCTGAGATTGAATATTTAAGTTTTGTTAACTGATTTATATGTTTTGTTCTTATATTCACTTTTATGGTGTAGGAGCTTATTTTGTCCGTAGCTTTTCTTTTCAGTTACGGTTAGCTGAAATGAACTGCAGCTTTCTGTGAGTTGTAGAGAGGTGATGCTTGAAGCAAACCTTCAGATCCAGTCTCAGGCCAAAGCCCTCAGGCAAAATGTATTGACCTGAAATCAGAACTCAGCTTTCGCTTCCACCTCGCTGTAGTGAGATTCTGGCTGCCAGTGGACCTGTGTTTACACGCGCTTTGTGGTTTGTGTGCATGTTGCGTTCCAGGCTGACAGAGCCGGAGGCGGATCCGGTTCAGGACAGGCCAGCGGCGCTGGCGCCCGTCTCCGTGACGCGGCGGAGCGCGGCAGAGTGGGACAGAGGCCCTCCGAGCGGGAGTCGGCGTGGCTCGGGGGTCTCGGCGGCGGACGTCGGAGGCCTGGCTCCGCCCTCACCGCAGTCCTATTTCTCTGTAAACTGCGAGCAGCAGCAGAGAGGGAGCAGCGCTTCGCCCCGGCCGGCCCCGCCCCGCCCCGCCGAGGAGGAGGAGCTCAATGGCCCCTTTGAGACCGACATCGACGAGTTCCGCGACGGGGTCGCCGAGGGCCCGGTCGCCACGGAGACGCAGTGCTTCGCCCGGCCCGTGACCGTCCTGGAGACGGACATCGACTCCCTCCCCGAGGAGCAGCCCCCTCCCCCGGCCGTTTCGAGGACGCCCCGCGGCTCCGTGGTGGAGGCCCTCCTGGTGGAGGACTCGGGGCGAGGTCCCAGGCTGACCTCATGGGGGACCTGTTTCCCCACAGCACAGAGGGGGAGGCGCGCGGGGACACCTGGAGAGGGGGCCGCAGCCTCCTGGAGCACAGTGTGGACACCCTGGAGAGGTGAGCTTCGTTTAGGCCCATCACTTCACTAAGCTAAAGATCAGGAAGCGGTCTAATAGGTTTACACAGGGGCCAGGTTAATTTCAAATGAAATTCACATGAAATGGATAATGTGGTCGAAGGACCTAGAAGTTGATATTGGAAGTCCTCCACAGGCCTCAGCTCATCCAGCCCTCTGTTTTCTCTCTCTCTGCCCACTGCAGGTGCTCCAGGCAGGGGCCTCCTTGTACTCAAGGCCCAGGCTCCAGCGGCTCCTCCTATCAGGGTACCTCTGCTGCTAAATCCCAGCTCCTGAACAAGATGAAGGAGCTGTCAGAGATGAACGACAAAGCTGAAGACGAGGAGCTCTCCTACAAGGTAGTGCCACGCTTTCGGACTGCAGCTAGCCATCCTTGGAATACTTTCAGGGTCAGTTTTAATATTGATGATAATTTTCAAAAAACCTCAGGTATCCTCTGCACCTTCTCACATCCGAACACTGAGAGATTTTGATACTCCCCGTCATCAGGTTATGTCTCTGATATGTAACATAGCAGAAATTAAGTTTCCTGTGCAAGCTGCACCCTCCTTCCTTATGCCACTTCGTTGTACTGATCCCAGATCAGGGAGAAGGAAGGGAGAGGGTGCTGATGGTCTCATATCAGGTTGCAAAGGAGAATAGGGCAGCGCAGCTGGAATGCCCTGGTGGCGGTTTTCGTGGAGGTGACCCTGATGCCTCTCGGTCCCCCCCCTGCAGCAGCAGCTGATGGAGAGCCTGCGGAAGAAGCTGGGCGTGCTCCGGGAGGCGCAGCGCGGCCTGCAGGAGGACATGCGGGCCAACGCCCAGCTGGGCGAGGAGGTGGAGGCGCTGGTGCTGGCCGTCTGCAAGCCCAACGAGGTGGACAAGTACCGCATGTTCATCGGGGACCTGGACAAGGTGGTGAGCCTGCTGCTGTCGCTGTCCGGCCGGCTCCTGCGCGTGGAGAGCGCCCTGGACTGCCTGGGCTCCGAGTGCAGCCACCACGAGCGGGTGAGCGGGGCTGCGCCTCTCCTGCCTCCATCTCTCTCTCTCTCTCTCTCTCTCTCTCTGTCCCCTCCCTCTCTTCTTCTTCTCTCTCTCTCTCTCTCTCTCTGTCTCTCCTTCTGTCCCTCTCCTCCATCTCAACATCTCTCTCTCCTTTCTCTCTTCTTCCTCTCCTCCTCTCTCCCTCTTTCCATCTCCTCTCTCACTTTGTCTTTCCCCCTGCTCCTTCCCTCCCCTGCTATCTTCCCTCTTTTTGTCCTTCTCTCCCTCTCCCTCTTCTCTATCTCTTTCCTTCTCTCTCCTCTTTGCCCTCTCTCTCTTTCTCTCTCTATGCCCTCTCTCTCTGTCTCTCTCTTTCAGGGTTACTTTTGTGTTTATATGTGTTTATGTGGAGGCATGATTCTTTCTGCAGCAGTAAAACGTTAAAAGGGTGTTCCTTTTGGCATTGCTTCTGCATCCTCCGTTTCTCTTTACCTCGCCTCTTTTCCGGTCATTTCCCCTTCCTGTCTCCATCTTTCTCACCCCTTCTTTTCTGACGCTCTTCCCCTTCTTGTGCATCACGGCCCTCTCCCTCGGCGCGCGGTAACGGCGTTCCCCCTCCCTCTCTCTCCCGCTCCGCAGCTCCCCCTGCTGGAGAAGAAGAAGCTGCTGCAGGTGCAGCTGGGCGAGGCGCAGGAGCTGAAGGAGCACGTGGACCGCAGGGAGCAGGCTGTGTGCCGGGTGCTGGGCCGCTGCCTGACCCCCGAGCAGCTGCGCGACTACAGCCACTTCGTCAAGATGAAGGCGGCGCTGCTGGTGGAGCAGAAGCAGCTGGAGGACAAGATCCGGCTGGGGGAGGAGCAGCTGCGGGCGCTGCGGGAGAGCCTGGGGCTAGGGGTCGTCGGGGTCGTCATGCCCGTCAGCCTAGGCTACGGCCGCTACTGACCCCCCCGCGGCAGGACGCCCCGCGGAGGACGGCTGGGACAGTGACACTGAGGGACTGAGGGACGACCTGCGTTAACCGGGTATCTTAATCGGGGCTTTTTGTGTTATAACTGAGGTGAGGGAGCTGATGACTGAGCACGGGATGGGTATGGGACACAGAGACCCGTGTTTTGTTGTATGAATAATTTGAGGGGGTATCCCCTTCCTTGCCTTGTGCTTCCGTTGTGCGTTGCCTTGTGGCCTCCCTGTGCCTTGCATTGATAACACTACTTCAGAGGCGAGTTAACCCCTCTCCTCTGTGGATTTTTGGTGCCATATTAAAACCACATGCCTCAGAGTGAGTGGCTACATGGAGCTTGCGGTGCTGGGCCGCCGTTGTCTGATGCAGACGGTGGCCTCAACCTTACACACTACGTCCAAAGTGCCCTTCCCGTTTCACGCACGTGTTAGAGTAGGCTGAGCATTGGTCCCTCCAGGCACTGCTATTTATTTATTTATTTATCTGCAGGGGAGGGGCCAGGTGGGGCTGGCCACTCCCTTTAACCGTCCCACGATCCTTTGAGCTGGGAGACGGTGGCATTTCCCGGGCGTCTGCAGAAGGACCCTGTCCTGTTTCAGGCCCCCATACGCGTTCCAGGACCTCCAGACAGATGTACTCTGCTAGCGCGTGCCAAGTTCACCTTCAAGGCGAGACGTTCAGAGAGTCAGAGGTTGTCAGTGCGGGCCAAGCCATCCGCTTGCCTTGGCTATTACTACAGTGTCTCCAAACTAAATGGAAGCCGTCTTCTTGCTGTGTGGTGCAGTGCAATGTTTGTCACGTGTATCCAGGGAAATGACTAGCGTCTCCTCAGTCTGACCTCTGCACAGTTTGTTCTTACAGACAGTGACTGTTTTGTTTTGTGTGTTACGAGCTTGCCAGTTCCTGAAATTAATGAAGAATGTTAATGAAGAAAAAAAGGTAATATTCATGAAAAGCGAAGGACAAAATGGTGGTACAGCTGGATTAAATGGAGGACCAAGAAGCACGTATTAATGTGAGCGGCGTGAGGATGGACGTTTTAAAATTGGGCTCGTCACATGTTTGACATTCGATCACGATGCGGCGGGGACAACTTCAGCCTGCACCTGCCTCCACACTACTGCAACACCTTCATCCCAGGGATAAAGCAGGGAGCTAACCAGACACGCATGCCACAGAAACACTAAGAAATCAGCTCAGATGCGGCCAAAGATTATTGAGCGTCCCCCGTTCAATGTATAAAAACACTAGAACTAGGTCCCATTCCCATGGCGCTGGCGACAGTGTGCCGCCTGAACGCAGAGTCGAAATTGTGCCGCACCTGTTTAAAATGAGGCGCCCCCCAGTGGCAGGGGCTCACAGTGCAGACGAGTCCGCCATCCTTCAGCCATCTGTCATATTTATGCACGCTCCTGCTCTGCTCCAGAGACAGGACCGCTCTTACAGTTGCCAAAGATTTTCTTGCCCTGTTTTTCAGCAAACACAAAAACAGAGGAGTTCCCATGCCTTTCCCGAAATAGAATGTAATTCCTTAGATCCTGATTGCCTTAATAACCTCTGCAGGTCTTGCCAGCCTTCTGTCAGGCAATCTGGAAAGAAGCGCATCGCTGGGATCGGGTGCTTGAGAAGTCGCGCGCAGTGTGCTAACGCAGTATTTATCGGAGCTAACCGCCCCCAACGTGTCTGCAAAACACTGCTGCCAGCTTCCGTCTGGCCAGGTTCTGGAAGCTGGCAGCTCACGCGTACCCTTCCCTTCATTTGTATTATCACTTCATCCTTCATACTGTAGGGTTTGGCGAAACAGCTTTCCACGTGCGGTACAACAGCCAACTGTCCCGTAGTACTGCTTGTAGTGGAAGGGTTGTTAGGTCTCAGTGTTAACCAACTGGAGAGAAACTGGATTTGCTTCAGACAAAAAGCTGCTTTCTATTTTAATATCTGCCTTTCAGAGTTAGACATATCTGCAGCAGACGTGCTGTTTCAGCCTGTTAATGTCCGTTCCGTTTTCCTAATGTACTGAGTTTTCCTATGCCAGAATAGAATGGAAATGTATAAATGTTTTATTGGAATTATACAATGAAGCACATGTCCGCCTGTGTTGATTGTGTACTGTGTATATATGCCTGTTTTTAATGTTATGCCCTGTTCCGCATCCTGTAAATGCCCACCAGCTGGAAGCAGCCCGTTGGTCCGGAGTGAAACAGACACACGTGGAACGAGGCCTCATATTTTTATGTGGTTCTTGGTTTATTGCAACAACAAAAGCAAGTTTTGTATGATGTCTGACAAGTTCCATTAATAATAATAATAATACTATTTTAATCTAATTGAGTCTTTGATGTTTGATTTCTTTCTCGTCATTTATGTTGATTTACCTGCCTTGTTTACTTTAGATTTTATATTCAGCCATTTTTATTTTACTTTAGGTGGAACAGTGGAGAGTGTAAACACAAAACATTCAGCCCATTGCAGCATATCATTTATCTATGACGTGAATCCATTGCTGTGTTCAGTATCATACTGAAGAAATCCAGATTCTCTGATGTACCTCAAAGCCCATACAAAATTCCATGTATTTATGGCTGACAGAATACCTTCTAGTGTCAGTGTGAAATTGACTTGAAGTCAATTGACTTTGACCTCAGCTTCAGCTCATTTCTGCATTTTCCCTCTTCTGTTCACTTATTAAAAAAGTGTCCGCCATCCATCTTATTTTTTTAACACACAACCTTATACCTTAACACACAAGTAATAACATTTAAGTATATTAATCAAATCCCTCCAGAGCTTCCTGTTACTGAGACTTAAAACATTGAAGTGTCTCCGGTCTCTTAATAAATGATCTGTTGAAGACGTGGAACTTACTGCAGGTAGGAATTAAAATGGGCTTTGAAAGTAGTCCCTTTGTCTAAAACATTGCCTTATTCTTCACACACGCACACACACACACACACATAACCCCACCTCTGTAAATGTGAAAAATCACATCTGAGAAATAAAAGTTTTCTGAGTGTTTTCTTATTAGTGTTGCCCTAATGCTCCCTTGATAGGTCGATGGAGCCAGGCCCCATGGGTGAGCTGGACCCTCCTGTGGGTAGTAAGGTGCATAAATATTTACACTTCTCAAAATGTGAGTGCAGGAAGAACAGCTGATTATACATTTACAAGGACAGACATAATCCAGGCACCCCACTCCCCCCCTCAGTCAAAACAAAATCTCCCTGCTGACCCCGTGCAGTTCAAATGGGTTTCTCTGGCAGCGGCTCCTTCTTCTCTTTTTCCCCTCCAGTGGAATAGTCTAAATAAAACACTCTGGTGAGGGGGCAGCTGGAAAGGGTCTGTAGACAGGAAGTGAGCTGACCCAACTGTTTCGCCAGTATCTGAGATTAGAGAAAAGAACGTGGAGCACTCAGACAGCGGAGACCTCCAGGAAGGGAACCTGGCAGGGAAGGACTGGATATGGCCTAACAGGTACAATACCCCTTCCCCCCACTGAAAACATCTGAGAAAGAAGGAATACTATTAGTATCAAATTGCTGCTGTCACCTGAATTGGAAAAACAGGTTTCAAGGTTTTCATTTTTAATTGTTAGGAATATGTCTGCTATCTCAGGGAGTTTAACTTTTATGCTGCTGTCACCAGAACTGGGCATATATATTTGAGGATTATTTTCCATCTGTAAGAGTGTATTACTCATTCAAGGTAGTTTCCCTATTAAGCAAATTCAGACACATACTGTTGTGTTGTTACAGCATCAACTGAAAGCACATTACACAGTGGTTTCCCTATAACAAAAGCCTCAGTGATTTCTATTTGTGCATGCATAATTTTTTCCATTTAAAAATGTAAATATACAAATAGGAAAAGTCCCATGGTCACAGATATTGTAGCATTAAATAGTTTTTAACTTGAACTTCCTTAAGAATAGCTTCCCATTAACATAAATTGTATTTCTGTATTTCTGTCTGATAACAGTCTCTCTGATATCCAATGAGGACAGAATCCCAACATAAACTTAGGCTTGCTATGACCACTGCTCTGCGCTGGCTCTCAAATATGTTTATTACAAATTCAATTAATAGTTCTTTTTACTTAATATTGTTATGTTATACTCTCAGAGTTTGATAACAGAAAAGGTGCTAAGTCTCTGTGAAACTATTTTTGTATTGAACCTGTTGGGTCTGTGTTATGTCTGAGACTAGACAGTTTTCTGAAGTCTAAGGGGTTTTTTAAATAATCTTTATCATCTGCATTCCACCTGTTATTAATAAACTGCAAAACTAAATCTATGTTGGCCAAATGCAAACAAACAAGAAATAATGCTTTCCAAAAATACAGAGATCTATTTTATATTTGCTATATATATATATATATATATATATATATATATATATATATATATATATATATATATATATGATTTTATTATATATTCCTGTTTGGAATAATTTATTGAATCAATAATGAGCTATTACACTAATAAATTGAATTTAATCTTTCAGCACATTTGAAAAATGGCATAATACTGCCATAATGTGCTGGAGACTAAAATGTTTGATAGTTCACATCATTTTATATATGATATTTATAATAATCTATATATCTATCAAAACTGAATGTATCAGGACTTCACTCGTATATTTTTATGAGGTCCATTCTCATCTGAGTGTTGAACACGCTTCGAAGTACAGATTTTAAAGCTAAAAAAGTGATTGTGTCCAGTAAGCCCACTAGGTGTCAGTACTTAGCCATTTCATGAAAAAGTTGAACCCCTGCACTGTGGTGCATCTGCAGTGCTGAGTAACTGGCGTTTTGCGGCTTACATGGGTTAAAGATGCAGCCCTCAAAATAACATCAAAGGCAGCAAAAACTGGCATTCAAGCCAGGCAGGTGCGGCACATGTTAAAACATTATGCACATTTTGTTACAATTTACATATATTTGTTGACTGGCAAAGAACACTGTGATAATTGTGGTAAACTAGCTGGCTAGCTATCATGCAAAAACACACGAGAACTTCCTGTCCCTTGAGATGAATATGGGATACACATGTGGCCTGTTTTCTATCATAGTTTGTCCACATTTGTTTTACAGACGCGTTTGAAGATATTTAACAAGTGTGATGTCAACCAAGTTCATCTGAGGTTAACACAGAACTCTTGGCAAGTGTTTTTTGTCTCTTAAACCTTGCTAATATAACATATTTCACTCTTTGCTTTATACCTCCCGTTAATTACGTTTTTAGTGTACGAAGCTAGTGTAAAATTAAAGACGAACGGTATTATCGCTATAAAATTGACTTGTGTAATCAAACTCCGATAATACGATTTCTGTTTGACAGCTAAACCAGAGATCCTCAATCACTGGGGAGATCAAGTACACTACCTTTTTACATTCTTTAGCTGGAAGTTCCGTTTTACGTCGAAAATGTGGACATGTTAAGTACTTCCGGTGGCTGAACGTTCGACAGTAGTGTGAAGCCTGAGTTCGATATTTTGTTGCTACAGAGAATCTTTATCTAATTCGCCGACTCTGGGATCGACTGCCTTTCCTAAAAGGAAACAGTCAGAATTCAGCTTGGAAAACTAGCATAAGAAGTGACTAGTATTTAAGATTTATCGAAGTGCATTTTTTTCAAAGAGATGACATCTGCTGTGTAGCAACCTCTCATCCAGCTTGAAGATCGTGAGAAACGCTTTTCTGGAAGGAAAATGACGCATGTTCTCAATGGAAATGCCAACCGGGACAGTTAGCTAGTTGCTAGCTTCTGCTGACCGAAATTTAAAAGCCGTGTCACAAGACATTTCGCTAGCTAGCTAATTACTGCCGTCGTAGCAACTGATAGCTAACGTGAACTATCTAGCTAGCGAGGTTAGCTAGGTCCCACGCTAACTCGTTTGTCATTTACGGTGGGGTAAGGTATGTATCATGGCATATGTTTGTTTTCTTCTGAAAGTGTAACGTTAGCTTGCGATGAGGTTGTAAATTGTAACGCTAGCTAGCTGGCTACTGTAAAAGATGATTAACTAGAGAAGTCAGTTCGATACGTTAGATCGCCGGCTAAACAGACTAGCTAACGTTATCCAATATACATATTTTAGCTAGCTAGCTTGCTACTAGCTGGAATAATGTAAAATCGTATTGCCATCGGGCTCCTTAAAGTTCTCGGAAACTTCGCAGTGAATGCAGTAAGTTACCAGGAAATAATTACACTGTAAAGCTAGCTAGCCAGCTGGCTCTGTGTTCAAGTGAGAAATTCTGTTGCAAAAAAGGTGGTAAGTTATCTAGCTAACCAGCCAAGGTTTATCTAGTTGCTAACGCTACACAGTTAACGTTAGCATTAGAAATTTGACAGACTCAGCGCATTCACGTCTTGTGTTTGTGTTCACATTCAAGGAACAATAAATACATAACTAACACAGAATTCTTTAAAAAAGGGGTAACATATGAGGTCGTAGCGCCGGGCAAGACGTTTGTGCAATATGTTTGTGGTGATAAGCTCATGGTTTGTCTTGTGAAATTCCCCGATGTCGGTCAGTAGGTCGCCTTTCTGAATAGTCTAAAATCAGTTAGGAAGCTGCCTAGTTTGTCTTTTAATATCCGTGACACGTTGTGTTTGTGTAAAAATAACACACATCTCACGTTAGCCGGCTAACGATAGGTATCTAGCTGACGCCCGAGGTTGCAGTTCCAAAACGGTTACCGCATTTGTATTTTGTTACATACAAAATAAAGCTTGATAATTAACTGGCAGCATTTGGCAGATAGCTGGTGTTGTCATTTTAGCGCTCAGTGCATGTTATCTTCATTTAGGCGCACACTGTCACCCTCACATCATGCAGCTGAAGGGTGTGTACCAGCTCGGTTGTGCTTTGACACCAGTATTTGTCTATGCCGCCACGTTTGTAAAAATGAATTTTACCGTCACTTTTGTCATAACGAATTGTGCCACACGGTCAGGTGATGACACATCCCCAAAACCTAAAATTGACAGCTGCGCACAGCAACTCCTGAGCATCGTACCCGTGTTGTTGCTAATGTTATGCGGGGTGTTGTAACTAATATCGTGAAAAATGACGCGTTGCCAGCTGGCAGAGTCAGAAATTAGAAATGGCAGTGACCAGTGCTTTGTGCCTTTAGGAGTCAGGATGGACAATGCGGGGTACTGCAACGAGAGTTTCAACAGCCTGCAGAGTGGCACCAGTGACGAGGACATGGTGGAGATCGCCGGCGCCACCTTGGATTTCTCCAGTACCGACGACGTGCCACCCCTGGACCGCGACTACTGCTCAGGTACCAGACAGTCTTCTCTTGATGAACGAACGAGTGATTGGGATGAGACCTATGGAAAAGTATTCATGAGACTGGGCAATATCTGTAGTAATACCATTTTGTTTTCATTTATCCAGTAGCGTCTGAATTATCAGAATTTGGTGTTTGGGTTAAGGAACAGCAGTACACTCCTTTGCAGTGACAGAAGTAGATCTCCAGCTGACCCTGTGATGAAACAGTGTGTGTTAAGTTACTCAGTTAAGAGCAAGGCAGATAGCAAAATAGATTGTAATTGGCTATGATGGTTCACATGACTTGTCTGAGACAGTCATCCAAATGCTTAGAGTGTTATGTGACCATAATGTTTTTATCCATGTTGGAGGAACACAAAGTGTACTGTAATCAAAGCAAACTGATATAGTAGTAACCTACAGTAGTTCCGTGTGCATGTTTGTATGTGCCTGTCAGCTGTCTTGCGTTGTTTGTTTCTCATGGTGTAGCTGGTGAAAAGACTCATCTCTGAGAAACTGAGTCCCAGGCACAGAGGTTATTTGGGTTTTTTGCATGACTCTGCTTGGGGGTCGAACCCAGTGTAGTTCGCACCCAGTGGAAGGGATTGTCAGAGCCGGCACTGTGAGTGTCAGCGTGTATGTGTGTGTGTGTGTGTGTGTGTGTGTGTGTGTGTGTGTGTGTGTGTGTGGAAACACCGCGGGGCGTTCTGCACAGGTACCCGACGCCTGTGGCGTTGAAACGCGAGAGACGACGGATCAATAGGGAAAAATACAAACACAGGAGTTGAACAGACGAGTGTAACTGCCAAAACATGTTCTGTTGCTGTGGTAACAACTGGCGCTGATGAGACAGTTGTTCGTCTCGGCTGTCGCGTTCAGCAGCCGGCTGAAGTGGGCCATTTAAGCCGGTGATATACTGCAGTCTTGCTTCCGCAGCGGAAGAGCTGCTCATTCCACCACCCGGCCACGCCCAGTCCAGAGGCTGCTCCCCCGTGCCGCTAATGAGGTGAAAGTAAACAGCGTTTTTGTGTAAAGTCTAAACTCAGGCAGGCCCACGCCTGCTTCTTATATCAACTTTGCCACTAGTTTTGATGAGGCATTTGGGGCAGGGGGGGAGGGGGATGTTTGAGGGGCTGGCTGTTCTTCATTTTTCATCAAGTTGGAATATGTCCTTGTGGCTGCTCGAAGGTGTAGACTGCAGTTTTATAGAACTCATAGTAATGGTTTCACACTGAATACATTAGACCAAGAGGAGGCGAGAACATGAGGCTTTATTATTACCATCTTATAATTATGCTGAAATCCAGGTTTCTTCCAGATTCAGAGAATATAGTGGCTTAGATGCATCTGAATACAAAGTGCTTGCTGTATATGACCAGGTTCGTTGCTCAGGGAGGGGTGCAGAAATCCATCCTCTCTTGCACTCAAGATCAAACACCAGCAGGCATGTGTATGGAAGTTATGTCACTGGATTTAACCTGTCTGGAAATACAGGTCTGTCCACGTGATTCAGCGTTAAACATTGGCAGCACAGACGAAGACGCCCTTGTTCTTAATTTGCGTGTCATTGAAATGATGTGTAACAGGACACAGCGTTGCTGTTTAACGCCCGCACACGGCCGGTCTTCAGGGTGGCGCAGCGAGGGGGCTGTTGATCACACATCGCATTTGAATATGACTAGCCTCTGCGCAATTTGGAATGACACCACTTGAAAGGATTTATAAAAAACTGAGCAGCGGTCTTGTCGCCGCACGCTCTGAAGATAGCAGGCGGCATCTTCTCGGCGAATAACGTGGCGGAGTCGGCCACCAGCTTCACAGAGCACCGGTTGCTCTTCACAGAAGCCTCTTCACAGAGTTTAGGCTACCGTTGATTCCAATTGTACTTTGTTGGTATTGCCGGTGTTGTGACATTCATAGATATCCGCTTCATTTGCATAGCTGCTTTCACTGGACAGGCTGCAGATCAGCTAAGTTCCCCTCATGTCGGTTAGTCTTCTGCCTGTGTCAGGACCTGGAATATATTTTATAAATTCCCCTAAAGAGGCTGATGGCAGCTAAGAATGTTAACAGGTAGATACAGGATGATTTTCTACACATACCTGAGTGTATGAGCTCAGGGTTAATCTATAGGTGAAACTTAGTGCATTTAATGGAGGTGCTGATGGGATGTGAAATCCAGGGCAGTGGTAATAGTTCCCCTCAGCATAGCCTCTCAGTAAGGACTCCCTCTGCTGTGTTACACTGCTGCATAGTGTAGAACAGCATTTTATTATTGAGCTCACCTCTGCTTGGATACCAATGATGTCACACTTTTGACAGAGGCATATTTGACTAGGATGTTCAGTTTTGTCTTTCTGTGGGCTGTGGGGCTGCAGAGTTCCCCTTCTGGCTGATGTCAGTGTGGGCAGGTGGGTTAAGGGGTCAGTGACTTCCTTTATGAGGGTTGCATGTCTTTTTCGGTTCCTCCTGTGATTGTTTGCCCGCGTCCCAAGCCTCAGTTTTAAATCCTCTTTATACTGTGGTTTACTGAAAAGACTGAAAGACTTGCGCTGTGATACAGTAGAAAAAGTGCATCCATGCATTTGTCCTCTCTGAGGTTGCTGATCAAAGCGTGATTGAAGAAAAAAAGGGAAATAGAAATGCATTTGGCCTCTTGGCCGCTGACACGGAACATCCAAGAACTCCGCTGCCCCGAATCAGACGTCCGGTTCTCAGAAAACAGCCTCCAACAATGATTAACGCGCTGTGGGACCGCGGCTGGAGCGTCGGAGACCCAACGTGCTTTCAGAGTGCGCGCCGCCTTCGCCTGCCGGCCGGACTGCAGAGGCTCTGGCATCATTAACATTCTGTTAGTGTCGGTTTCTGCAGCGCTCTGATAAACAGGAGGCTCTGAGAGCGGGAGCTGGAGCCGGCCCAGCGCTCAGCTGCTATGGGAAGAGAAACAGGAAGAGCTGCGCGCTCTCGTATGAGTGGGTGGGTGTTTGGCTCGTTGCCCAATAGAAGTGAGCGGATGTGGGTTTCCGAGTGGCTCAGGGGGTGATGCGTTCGTCCCGTGCAGGTCGAGCCCTGTAGCTTAGACCCGGGTTCGAGTCTGAAAGGCATCATTCGGTGACAGTGACCCAGAGTCACACAGTCAGCTTCATTCCTGTGGGGTAGGGCAGGGTTCTTAGGCCAGAGAGTGCTCACCTTGCTGCTGTGGCGGACTGTAGTGGCTCGTCACACAGATAAAAGTCACCTGGATGATGCACCAATCCTCCACTATCCTCCAATCAGCATCCGCTTCACTGCACTGCACTGTGGGAGTTGGAGTTTGTTGGAGGATTGCATTTATCTCATTTCTGCACTGCAGAAGCATATAAGGTGTGCAAAGAGGCAAGCTTGCAGTAGTACAATTCCAAACTGGTTGAAAAGCAGGGGGAAAAAAAAGCGTAAAGAAAAAAAAAGGTGGGTGGTCAGAAACCAGACAAGTGGGTGTGTGGCTGTTGAAGTCGCTGACAGTGTTGTGGCCGTAAACTTAACATAACATAAACACTCAGACATAATGCCTGAGCCAGCATAAGTGAGGCTTCACTGAAGTCTCATAGGGATCCCACACTTTCTATCAAGCACTGAGCATGTAGGAGACCTCGCATGACCGTCAAGTCCTCTCTCTCTCTCGAGCTGTTACAGTAACGCTCTCTGGCCTGGAAAAACCAAACCCCATCAAAGCCTTAGCAGCAGTCGCTAATGAAACCCTCACAGCCTGCGCTCTGTGAGACTCAGCAGTCCCCTCGGGAGAGATTGGGTTGGCGTAAAAGTAACATCGGCAGGCGTGAGAGGGAAGCACCCATTAGCACTCCTGTACTGTTAGAGAAGTGATGATAAGGAGGACTTGCCTGACCAGCTGCAGTAAATTAATATGTATGTAGAGGTGGAAGGAAGCTCAGTGTTGTCTGAAGGGGTCCGATTCCCCCCTCCCCACTTCCCCCCTCCCCGGTTGCCTCTCTCAGCAGGGCTGCAGCCGATGACATCATGCTCTGCCTCTAAGTGCAGGTGTAACAGGAGAGGGGGGGTACTCTACAGCAGCTCAGATCTCAGGCAGAGCGAGCACCCCCCCCCAATCCGTTCACCATGCGTATTTTTGGGTTGAGGCTGAGGAGGTGCTTTCAAAATTTCTTATCAGAACGAATCTGCTCCCAGGAGAATAGAGCTGACGTCTACAGGGCTCAGGCCACCGAGACCTGTGGGAGCTGGTCAGGAATGAGTGACAGGTGGAACAGGAAATGGGGTGGGGAGGGAGGCTGGAGTCATTTCTCACAGTATTCCCACAACCCCCCCTTCACTGTTTTGTGTTGTGTGCACTCTGGTTATATCAAGGATATGATGTTTGTAAGCTCAGCGACTGACCTTTGCATTTCAACAAACCATAGTTCCTAGGAGTGGAGTTCCAAGCCAACCAGATGTGGACGCTACAGTATGATATCAGTTGTCAGGGAGATGTCTTCACTCATGGGTTGTGGGCTGTGTTTTTGATAACTGTCTGGGGGGTAGGTGTTTCTTACTTCCCTCTCCACTTAGGCCTGTTTAACCACTCTGCGTTTACACCGCAAACACAAACATGGTTCTCATGCTTTCTCTGTTCTGCTACACACTGTTTCTCAACTTTCATTAACCCTGGCGTTTGTGCCGATAGCCCTCCCCACTGCAGCAAACTTCAAGGCCCAAATGCAGTCTGAACACTTTGTCCTCTGAGTGACAAGTGTAAGTGAAGTGTAAGTGTTCTTTCTTTGAACACTGTTTATCAGAGCGTCTAAGCCTGAAAGTCCAGCTTAGGTTCAATGATTGGGTGTACATTTATGCTGGTATGGAAGCCACGCCCCCTCCCTTCAGCCCTCTCTGAGCCCTCCATAGAGCATTTCGGCTCTCGTCACAAGTGCACTTTTCTCTAAAAACCTTGGGCTCTGGCGCAACCTCTTCCCGTCTCTGACTCACGCAGTCTCCCGGTGCGAGGAGCGGCGATTTGCGTAGCAGGAACCGTGGCTGAGCACTGGGGTCGGAAGGGTCAGCCCGGGGTCGCATGACTAACTCCACCGAATCAGCGCTTTCTCAGGCTCCCTCACTAAACCCCCCCCATCACCCCCCTTCATGGAGCTGGCTGCACTTCCTCCCTTCTTGTGTGAACCGTGGCCCGCCACACGCCATTGGAAGGCGACCGGTGGGAAGCAGGGATGCGGGAAGACCCGCCGAGGCCCGAGGGGCGTGGTCGCGGAGAACGTGGCGTTGAGCGCGTATCCTCTCCCCTTCTCTCTCTCTCTCTCTCTCTCAGTTCGTGTGCGCTCTCTCTCTCCCTCCCCCTCGCTCCACCCGGGCCTGTGGGGACGCAGGCAGCAGCGCGGAGCCGCAGAGCTAAGGCCAAGCTGAATAATGGATGAGCCGCGCGCTGCTCCGGCTGGGCTATCCCTGCCCGTTTTCTCTGAAGTAACACGAAGCCAGTCTACGAAAAAAGGGCCCGCTTCCGCGCTTTAGCGAGTCTCGGGGCCGAAATAGGATCTCTCATTTTGCCGTCCGCTCGGCCTTCGCCCTCATCTAGATCAGCTCGCCTTCAATGCGCCTCCATTTACACCTTAAAAAGCTGTGCTGCGGCGGAGGTCGCGGTCGGCTGCTCGTGGGCTGGGCCGTCTGCAGGAGCCTGCAGCGCTCTGTCTCTGCTCTCATACGCTCACACCTCTCCACGCTCACCTTCTGACTGTAAGGCTTTTACAGCGGCAGTGTAGCATAGTGCTAAGGAGCAGGGCTCATAACCAAACGGTTGCTGGTTCAATTCCCCGCTGGGGCACTGCTGCTGTACCCTCGGGCAAGGTACTTAACCCACAATTGCTTCAGTAAATGTCCCGCTGTATAAATGGACAACATTGTAAAAATTGCAACCTATGTAAGTCGCTCTGGATGAGAGCGTCTGCTCAATGACAGTAATGTAATGTAATGTGCCTGTGTGTCAACATGGGCTCCAGTGAGAGCTAAGTGCTGGACCTCTTGCTTCAGTGAGGGCAGGTGATAAAACCTCGGCATTACTGAGCTATAAACCCGTGCTGGGCACACAGACTGCCCCGAGCCCGCGGCGGTAATAACGGGTCGCCGGGCCCGCTGGTGTTCGCCTGAGCCGTGCTTGTTCAGCGTTTAAATGTTTAATGAACAACCCCGCGGTCGTTCTGGGGGCAGCGGTGTGGAGTGTTTTGCTGCGTGCAAGCGGGCTGAGGTTGAAGTCCCAGCTGTGTCTCGCAGTGCTTCACCTCAGTCGCCCCATTACAGCTAAAGTATACTGTCATAAATGTGTAATACGTGAGCATTTAAGTGACATAAAGTTCTTTCTTGATAAGAAAGGTATGTTGCCTCCCATAAAGGAGCCTGTTGAGAAGAACAACAAAAATGAATTCAGTCACATTTTTAATAGCAGGCTCTGCTTAGTCTGATGTCTTAAATGCTCTGAATGTTAAACAGCAACAGCGCATTGTAATGGTACAATAGCAGAGTGTGTTTTCTGTGATCTTTTCCTTGTGCTGTGCAGCAACACATTCTGCTTCCTCTGAGGGTATTTCATATTTCATCTTGTGCATTGTTCTGAATTGATCGGCATGGCAACCCTCGAGTTCTCTGCAGTAAAACCAGTCCGACCCGTCAAGCTGTGGTGGTTGGAATTCTTTCGCAAGCGGTACCACCGGTATCTTTCTTTACGTACACTGGCGTTTGTTCCTCACAGCCTCAGAAACATTTTAAATTGCTGATTACTTCTATAGGCCTCGAAGGTCTGTTCAATCACACAGTCTCTGACTATGCCAGAGACCCAGTTAAAGAAGCACTTGCTTAAAATAACATTGTGCAATGACTAAAACTTGATGTGGCTCTGCGTCAGTTAAAGAAACTGAAATAAGATTTTGAAGTTCCTAAGCTGTAGTGTGGCCCTTCATCGTTATTTTAAGTGGGGCGCATTGAAAGTTTTGGCTGTTTTGTAGGATTATCCCCTTTTCTGTTCCTGATCTAATTTGAAGGGCACTCTGTCCATGTCAGGTTTGTCTGGCAGTCTTCATCTGAGCCTGCAGGAGGCTGTGTAGGGGTGTACCAAGTTTTCCATGTCCTGTTGTTACCCTGTTTCTGGGGCCAGCCTGCCCCTCTTCCACTTTAATGCCCGTAGGCCTTTGCACAGTGCATTTAAATTGAGCCCCTCCCCAGTGAGGAAGCATCGACGAATCAGGAGAGAACATAAAACGATCATGCGAGTCCCTCATCAACAGGAGGGTTTTATGGAGGTGCCGCTCGGCCTGCTGTCTCTGTCAATTCGATGAAGTAATTCAGGTCATGAGGGAATTGTTTCCTGTGCAAAGAGCAGGCGTAAGCAGCTATCAGCAGCAGCATCATCAAAGTCCCTTCTTGAAATATCATGTTATGTCATTTCCTGTCTTGTTCAACATGTACTTTGACTAGGAGGATGCTATTAGTCTGGTTCCCAGCCACTGCGTTTCTGTAATCTTGGTCAACACTCTAAGTGCCCCGCATTTGTTTTGCTTTGTCTCCTGACACAGTATTGTTGTCAGGCTTCACCAGTCCTCGTATACAATTCTTGTTGTTTTCTTCTTTATTGTTCCCTATTACAGTGAGACCCTGAATAAATAGAATTGAGAAAATAAATGATTAAATAAGTGGCATTGTTTTGAATGTATTGAATATATCAGTGTTTTACAGGGATGGAATGGGTTATTGTCACATTTTTTTGTTCGTGTTTGCTTATTGTTAGTTAACAATGACGTGCTGAGAAAGACAGTGTTTTTGGCACTGAGTGTATGACCTTATTCTACGCGCCTGTCCTCCCCTCAGGCTACAACGCGCACGGCGGGGGGGCGCAGGTCCTAAACGGCGGGACCAAGCTGATGGACCTGCTGGATGAGCCGGTGCCCGGGGTGGGCACCTACGAGGACTTCAACACCATCGACTGGGTCCGGGAGAAGTCCAAGGACCGCGACCGGCACAGAGAGGTGCGCTGACCGCTCCCCCCCAAAACACGATCACCAGGAGACCGAATCCAGCCATTACACGCAGTTTATCTCATCTTGCTTAAGCGAGATCCTATCCTTAACTCAGCTTAGTTTACAGAGCAACAAGACACTGCAATACGCACAGCTTGTAAATATCATTTACTTCGATCGTTTATACTGAAAAGTAGTCTGGCGGTCTGCAGCCTGTGCTAATTACAGCTTGAAATATAAATGAAAGTTTCAGAAGAAATTGTTTGGAAACGGGTGGCCATCAAGATGATTGATAAATATTGGTTCATGCAGCTGGCTGCTTTGCCTGAGTTTATTGTTATGTCATCTGTGGTGCTCTCAGAGGTGTGTTTAAAGCAGCAGTGCTTCTCCTGTATTGTGACGGGTTCTTTGTGTTTTCCCGTGTTGTTGTCTTGTCACTGTGTCTCATCGCTGTCTCGTCCGTGTCGGTCCGCAGATTGCCAGTAAGAGCAAGGAGTCGACGTGGGCCCTGCTCCACAGCGTCAGCGACGCCTTCTCCGGCTGGCTGCTCATGCTCCTCATTGGCCTGATGTCCGGTCAGTAAGGAGGGCCCCGCCTACTTTTGCTGTCACTCATGTCACGGTCTGGGAAAAATCTTGCAAACACGCATCCCTTTTTTTTTCCTTAATATCATATTGAATTCATAGGAGACTTGGCAGCATCATTTGCTTTGATTCCACAAACTGACCAGTGGAAGTTAATCATTGGATTAGCCACGCTCTTGGGATTCAGTGAGCCCAACACCACCAAAACCATGATTTTCCATAAATCAGATGCATGCGGTTTATACAATTTTCCATAAAATGCATAATTTACAAAGTCAGCGTATTCCTCCCCTTTAATTTATCGGTTATTTATTAATCTGAGAAATGTTGCAAATTCTGTCCCCTGTATGATCCCTGCAGAAAGTTTATGGGCAAAATCGCAGGAGTAGCTCAAAGTGACTGAAGGGCATGGTATTTAACAACACCTTTGGTACTGTCCCGCAGGGGCCCTGGCTGGAGGGATTGATATCTCTGCCCACTGGATGACAGACCTGAAGGAGGGGGTGTGTCTAAACGGGTTCTGGTTCAATCACGAGCACTGCTGCTGGAACTCCAACGAGACCACCTTCCAGGAGCGGGACAAGTGTCCGCAGTGGAAGAGCTGGGCCGAGCTCATCATCGGAACCGGGAGGTGGGCCGGCCTGTCTGCTGCTGACATTATTCGTATGCCTAATCTGTAAACCTGACCTCAGCCTCCCGTTGCTTTGTCTGTGTTATGCTGGGGAAATCTGCACCAAGTGCACAAAAGCCCTCTGCTGGTGAAATGTGAGTATTGCAGTTGCAGTGTTGCTCTGCCAGCTGATTTATTTCTGAATGTGTCCTGCAGGGGGCATTTGCATACATCGTCAATTACCTGATGTATGTGTGCTGGGCGCTGCTGTTCTCCTTCCTGGCGGTGTCCCTGGTCAGGGCCTTCGCTCCCTACGCCTGCGGCTCTGGAATCCCTGAGGTAGGGACCCGCACCTCTCACCCCTGCCCGTGTGTGACTTCAGGAACACTGTGCGGTTAGGATTAGCGTTTCCCTTTGACTCTCTGCCTGTCCAATCTTGGAATCTTTGTCTGTTGGTCTGCTGTGATGTGCAGACAGAAAAATGATCTCTATAGGAAATGAGCGCTTATTTAGACAAATGGCGATCCTTAATTTCCTGTTAAGTAACTGTTACTGTGATTTTTGGCTTTGCACGTTCTGCCTCTGGAACCACCACCATTATGTAATTACAGCCAAGCCTCTGTCTAATGCTAAGTAGAAATAATGGCAAAGTCTATGCGATTATAAAGGCTTTTTAATAACGCTTTTAATGAAAGACATTTGTTCACGAAGGAGGAAAATGGTTTTATGGGTTTATGCAAGAGCGCTGTGTTGTAGAGATTTGTTCACATGACACGTGGTGGTAAACGTGGTTGGAACCCCCCCTCCCCGGGATCTTTCCCCTCCCCAGATCAAGACCATCCTGAGTGGCTTCATCATCCGCGGCTACCTGGGCAAGTGGACCCTGATGATAAAGACCATCACGCTGGTGCTGGCGGTGTCGTCCGGCCTCAGCCTGGGGAAGGAGGGCCCGCTGGTGCACGTGGCCTGCTGCTGTGGCAACATCCTGTGCCACCTCTTCACCAAGTACCGCAAGAACGAGGCCAAGAGGAGAGAGGTGCGGCAGGGGGAGGGGCCGTGTGAGGGGGAGGGGCCGTGTGAGGGAGGGGCGGAGTCAGAGTCCACTGTGGGGCGTCGTAGTGATTCAGGAGCCTGGACAACATTGACATGAATAACTCTGCTGTAGCCTTGAGTAATGCGCTTAAAATGAATCGCTCCAGTAACTATCTCACAGTATGAATGGATATTACTAAAGACGCTGTCTTATAAAAGGTCACACCTAGTTGATTGCAGGAAAATGGATGTGAGTGTGGGTGTGACTGCATGTGGTTTGAAGAGAATAACACTGGAACATTGCAGTGGCCAGTACAGAGCCCTGAATTCAACCCAAAAGAACATCTTTGGGTTGAATTAGAACACAGAATTAAGGCAAGGCCATGACATCCCTCTTCACTGGTGGATCTTACTAATGCTTTACAGGAGGAGTGGAGCACAATACCACCAGCTTTCTGCCAGAAATTAGTAGACTCTCTTCCACAATGCATTGAGGGAGTCCTTAAGGCCAAAGGCAGGCCAAAAAGATATTAATTTCTTGGAGAAAAGACATGTTTTATTCATAACCATCATTTCCCATGCCTTTTGGTAGTAGGGGGTACAAACTAAATCACCACAGATGTTGTTTCCGAAGTAAATAAATGTGGCTGTGTTCTGTATGTGCTGTTGTTCATATGACCTCATTGAACTGCAGTTTTGTACCTTTTCCCTTGTTAGCTTTTCTGGATAAGACTTAACATAAACATAAATAAATACTCTTTCATTGTGTGAATTCTGAAAGAGATTAGGGTCTTACTGAGGAGGATATTGTGAATGCTGAGGTTATGTCTTGCTGAGGAAGGTGTTTGGTTGTTTTGGAATTGGCGACGTATGTCAGCTGACCTGACTGGCATCTCTCTGTCCCCGCCTCCCTGTCCCAGGTCCTCTCTGCCGCGGCAGCAGTCGGGGTGTCCGTGGCTTTCGGGGCCCCTATAGGGGGCGTGCTCTTCAGCCTGGAGGAGGTGAGTCTGCACCCTTTTTCTCAACCGTTCTGGAGGGAAACTTCAATACTGTTTGTTAAGGTCATTGCTAATTCTATTGGTAACTCAGGGGAGCAGATGTGATCACATACCTCCACTTAATCTGTCAGCAAAACTTTCAGAGATCGCCTAATTAATGGAGTGAGGAGAGTTTGTCAGAGCAAGATAAGCCCAGGCATTAAGATGTGTTTGTTTATCTGATCTGGGACAGGCGTACGTCCCGGCCTCTGGAAACGAGGCTCAGAGTTAAATCCGATGTTTGACTAAGGCTTAGATTCACAGACAGCGGAAACTGTCAAACCCCCAGGTGAGCTACTATTTCCCGCTGAAGACGCTGTGGCGGTCCTTCTTCGCCGCCCTGGTGGCCGCCTTCACCCTGCGCTCCATCAACCCCTTCGGCAACAGCCGGCTGGTGCTGTTCTACGTGGAGTTCCACAGCCCCTGGCACCTGCTGGAGCTGGTGCCCTTTATCCTGCTGGGCATCTTCGGGGGCCTGTGGGGCGCCCTCTTCATCCGCGCCAACATCGCCTGGTGCCGGCGGCGCAAGACCACGCGGCTGGGCCACTACCCGGTGCTGGAGGTGCTGGTGGTGACGGCGGCCACCGCCCTGCTGGCCTTCCCCAACGACTACACGCGCACCAGCACCAGCGAGCTCATCTCGGAGCTCTTCAACGACTGCGGCCTGCTCGACTCGTCCAAGCTCTGCGACTACATCAACGTCAACGCCAGCAAGAGCAGCAACGAGCTGCCCGACCGCCCGGCGGGGAGCAACGTCTACACCGCCATGTGGCAGCTGTCCCTCGCCCTCGTCTTCAAGATGCTCGTCACCGTGGTCACCTTCGGCATGAAGGTACCCCCCCCCATCCCCTCCTGACTCTGTGCTTTTTTGTTAGTGAGGTGTAATAGCAGGACCGCAGTGATGCGATTGGTTAACTGACTGGCTCATTCAGACCAGGAAGTGCCTGTTTAGTTGGTCACTGTTAAAATGACCTCTGAATGTTTTTTTAAATACTGTAGCCTGAAAGTGAAGTAAAAAAAAAGGCCAAATAGTAGGTTTTTTGGACATTGTGAATGACCGTTCATGCCAGTTTCAAGCATTTTGGAGCAAGTTCACAGCTTTGAGGTGCTGTATTGCTTTCTGTCCACTTCACTGTATTAATATTGCACTCGCACTATTAAATATTGCACTATTTTAATATTCACTCTGGTTTAATCTGCTCTTAATCTGTCTCTCTCCCCCTCCCTCCCCCCACTCTGGTTTCCTTCCTCTCTGCTCTCCTCTCAACCATTCTTTCTCTATATTCCTCTTTTTTTCTCTCTCCAATGTATTAATATCTCTCTCCTTTATTGTCTGATTTCCTTCCTCTCTCCCTCTCGGTCTCTCTCCCTCTGCTCTCTCTCTCTCTCTCTCTCTCCCCCCACTCTTTCTCTCTCTCACTCTCTGCTGTGTCTCTGTCTCTCTCACTCTGTCTCTCTGTCTCCCTGTGCTCTCTCTCTCTCTCATTCCCTCTCTCTCTCTCTCTCTCTCTCTCTCTCTCTCTCTCACTCCATCTCTCTCTCTCTCTCTCTCTCTCTCCTTCTCCCTCTCTCTCTCTCCTCCCTCCCACAGGTTCCCTCTGGCCTCTTCATCCCCAGCATGGCGGTGGGGGCGATAGCGGGCAGGCTGCTGGGGGTGGGTATGGAGCAGCTGGCGTATTACCACCATGACTGGGTAATCTTTAAGGGATGGTGCTCCCCCGGAGCCGACTGCATCACCCCGGGGCTCTACGCCATGGTGGGAGCCGCAGCCTGTCTAGGTAAAGACCCCCCGTCCTTCAGCTCATATTTCACGCCAATCACTGACAGCTGAAAACTTTAAAAAATTTGTCCTACCTGTGTAATCCCTTCCTCTTCAGAAACAGACTCCATATTATTCAATTTGGTGGATACTAACCCCACTCAAGCCCTGTATGAAGTCAATTTAAACTCTTCATGGGGGAATTGAATTCCAGTGTGTAGTCATGCTTCTCTTTTTAAAACTTCATATGTCACTCATTTGCATAGTAGTTGTAGCAATATTTGAGACTGTGACAGCAGTTAAGTGTCTTGTTCTGTGGTATTTGAGCAGTTCGGCACAGTTTCACCCCTGCAGCCTTCATGTTGAGCTTAGCAAAGCACCGTTACACTGCTGCCCAGAGGAAGCAACACTCTGGTCTAGTTTACCAAATCACTGTGTCACAGAAGAAGCAGTTTGACCTTTTCGGTACCCATGGGCTACAATGAACTAAGAACTAGAACCTTCCTTCGTCTCACTCCGTCCCCCTTGTTTCGGGGTCCCCTGCTTCCTGCAGGCGGGGTTACGCGGATGACGGTGTCGCTGGTGGTCATCATGTTCGAGCTGACGGGCGGGCTGGAGTACATCGTGCCGCTGATGGCGGCGGCCATGACCAGCAAGTGGGTGGCGGACGCGCTGGGGCGGGAGGGCATCTACGAGGCGCACATCCGCCTCAACGGCTACCCCTTCCTGGAGGCCAAGGAGGAGTTCAGCCACAAGACGCTGGCCATGGACGTGATGCGGCCGCGCCGCAGCGACCCGCCGCTGTCCGTGCTCACGCAGGACAGCATGACGGTGGAGGACGTGGAGGCCCTCATTGCCGACACCTCCTACAGCGGCTTCCCTGTCGTCGTCTCCCACGAGTCCCAGCGCCTGGTGGGCTTCGTGCTCCGCCGCGACCTCATCATCTCCATCGGTGAGCGAGCGCGTGCGCGTGAGACTGCGTGTGTGTGTGTCTGAGTGAGTGTGTGTGTGTGTGTGTATGTCTGTCTGTCTGAGTGATGGTGTGTGTTTGTGTGTGTGTGTGTGTGTGTGTGTGTGTGTCTGTCAGTCTGTCTGTCTGAGTGATGGGTGTGTGTGTGTGTGTTTGTGTGTGTGTGTGTGTGTGTGTGTGTGTCTGTCTGGCTAAGTGATCTTGTGTGTGTCTGTCTGTCTGTCTGGCTGGCTGAATGATGGTGTGTGTGTGTGTCTGTCTGAGTGATGGTGTGTTTGTGTGTGTGTGTGTGTGTGTGTGTGTCTGTCTGTCTTTCTGAGTGATGGTGTGTGTGTGTGTCTGTCTGTCTGTCTGTCTGAGTGATAGTGTGTATGTTTACCTGTCAGTGTGTCATTGCATATTATGATTTGCCTGTCAGAGCGATAATATGTTTGTATATATGTACATGTGTGCCACACATGCCCCTTGTTTGTGTGCGTGACTTTAAGAAAGAACAGGCACAGAATGCTTGTAAGAACAGTTCTGCGTGTTCGTGTGTGTGTGCGTGCACACTGCCTCTCAGAGAAGCATTAGGTAATGTGGTAATCAATCCCACGCTCCCCCAGAGAACGCCCGGATGCGCCAGGATGGCATCGTGAGCACCTCGCGCATCTTCTTCACCGAGTACACGCCCCCCCAGCCGCCCAGCAGCCCCGCCCCCCTCAAGCTGCGCAGCATCATGGACCTCAGCCCCTTCACCGTCACCGACCACACCGCCATGGAGATCGTGGTGGACATCTTCCGCAAGCTGGGGCTCCGTCAGTGCCTGGTCACTCATAACGGGTGAGCTGGGGGGGGCCAAGACGATGCAAAAGGCAGGGTGGGGTGGGGGTCAAAGAAGGTGATAGTGGATGGTACAATAACATAGCAAGAGAAAACCACCAGGACAAAGAAGCAACATGCTGCAAGAAAAAAGGCAAGCTGAATGATTTTGCAATGATGTAATGAATGGCTTCGAACAGGGGTGTAGGCTATATGAGAAATGGTTTTATTGATCCACATGGATAAGTGTTGATTTGTTTTATTGATTGATTTACTACAAAAGGATACTTTGGGGAGTGTGACGCCCGTTGCTTTCAGATAGGCTTTTGTCCTCCACTTCATTTCTGGTTGTTTTTCTTTCCTCATGAAGACCGTGGTCTCGCCAAGCGCAAAACATATGTGCTCCGAATATGAAAGCCATTTCCAAATCTGCGTCTTATTATTTTTGCATTTTATGGTCTTTGAAGGATAATTGTGAAAGTCATGCTGCTCTCTGGCTTGCTGGGATTTCGCTAGTTACGTGTGGCGTAATTCCTCTGCAAATGAGAGATTGGTCATAAGCGGATGCAATGTTCTCCTCAATGAGACAAATGCTTTGCAGTAATACCAGTAATCGCATAGCGTGTCTGTCACAGGTTGCTTGAAAGGGCAAATATGATAATACCAGAAATATTTTAAGAATAAATACCCTCCTTATTACACAGAGCTGGAGAACTTATGTAACGTGTTAAGAGAAATGTTAGGTTAGGATATGTCCCACCCAGCCCCCATTCCCAGAGAGGCAGAGAGGGGGATTGTGGGAAGAGAGGCGCTTCGCACGACGCGCATGAGTGATAATGGGAGGGTCGACAAATAAGCGGCCCTCGTCTCGGCAGTGCAGAGATTGGCAGTGATTAATTCCTCTGTGTTCCACTGAAATGTTCCTCAGAGAGCGGAGGCATTCAGTCACCCCGTTTTCTGCCTGCGAGAGGATTTTTTTCTGTTTGTGTAACACAGAGCTCTCTCTCGCCGATGCAAGATTTTTCCACTCATTCTCCCGTAGAAAAACAAACCTTGCATTTGAGACAAATGGGAGTCTCGTATGTTTGCTCAGTCTCACGAGTTAATGTTGCTGCACATTTCTGTGTCAACAGGAATAGCCTTTTGATGAGTGAATAAGACTGAGATGTTTTTTTTTTGCGCAGTAAGGGTACATGTATACCCTTTCCCCCACCCCACACACACTAGCCTTAAGCCTTAATCAACTCCTGATGTTGTGAGGAGTTACGCAGGACCGATCTCTAATGCCTGCTCCCTTGAGTCAGTTCTGCCTTCACGGCCAGGCCCTCACAGTGTGCATTGACCTGGGATCAGGGCTGTGAGCCAGAGAGGACCCTCACATACACATTCTAGCATAGCGTGCGAGTCATTGCATGGCACTGGACCGTGTAGCTGGCTTGTCTGTCTGAATGGTGTGAATGCCTGCCCCTAACGCACCTGTCCTTCTCTCCCTGTCCCTCCTCTCCGCAGGCGTCTGCTGGGGATCATCACCAAAAAGGACATACTGAAGCACATGGCTCAGATGGCCAACCGCGACCCTGACTCCATCCTGTTTAACTGATACTCTCGCTCAGGGCATCCTGCTGTCCACCGGGCCCCACTGAAACCCCCCTTGGGTAGATATTGCTTTCACCTTCAGACCAGCCAACTGAATTGCACTATTTTCATTTTTTGGGATGGGGATTGGGATGGGGATTGGGATGGGGATTGGGATGGGGGAGGGTGGGGTGGGGATGGTTATGTACAGTGCTATCACTGAGAAGAAGAGAGGTACCCCAGGCAGCCCAATCTGAAGAGCGGGGGGCGCAATTGAGATGGGAGGACAAGCACTCGGCTTTTCTAGGTTCACCTGAAGCGGGGGTTTGAGGCGGATCGAAGGAGAGGCGAACGAGAACTTGCCAAAACGCATCACACCCCCCCCAACACGAGAGCTGTGAAAATGAGTGCGTGTGCTGACAGATCTCCTCCTCCGCCGCTGCTCGACGTGCGCAAACTCTTCAGGGATTTCTGAGCCTGGTGATCGCGCTGTGAGCCTAGCCTTGCAGCGAGCTAGCCTGCCACTTCCAAACACTGCACTCCGGAGGCAGCTAACTGTCTCCACTGGCCACCATCAGGAGCAGGCCTGTCCCAGCTGAACGAAGGCACCCAAAGGCTGCAGTGATAGACAATCATGAACTGTACCAATAAACCACCAACGCGTTCCCGAGAATAAGTCCCATTATATGATGCAAATCAACTGGTGGCCAATTGTGTGTGATTGGACATGAGTTAATGATGACGCAAAAAAAAGATCACAGTTAAAAATCCAACTCTCACTTTCAATTTTAGGCAATTTTAGTGAAAGCCGACCGAATCTGACACCACTGTGGGGTTTCAAAATGTCAGTTTCAGGAGTACCTTGGAAAGCGCAGTTGCTGCGATCTCGCTCACGGGAGACATGTGGAACTCTCACGTGCTGTGCAAAGGATCATTTCCCAGCATCAAGCTCGTACAACAGTCACCCAGTCAACTGGTTTTTGATCAGGAAACACATTTTTTTTTTTAATAAATATACAGTTTTACAGGGCTGTATCTAGTTAGCTGTTTTACAAGTGTAGCTGGACAGTGTCTGTTGTCTTGCTCAGCACACACCCACACTGCGCCCTTGTTTCTGGAAGTCCACTAAGCTTGGATGTATTTCATATGAAGTTACTGATACAGTATATTGTTTATTATGCCCGTTTGCGCTTGATAATAGTTTCAGATTGATTCTGCTATTTTTTCCTAAATCATGCAGCTCAAAGCAGAATGTTTCCTAGCTGTCCTCAGATGAACGTATTAAACGTGAAAATGGAAACGCATTGAATATGCAAGCAGCTCTAAACATTTCAGGTTAAAAGCATAGCTGCGGTTGGAGTGCTGGGCAGGTGAAGTCCTGCTGGGCTGCCCACCCTCCGCCGGTCTTACACCTGGATTGAAAAATCCAGTCAGATGAAGTAGGTTTTACTAGTCTTAATAATCTGCAGGTGGAGCCTGGTCTGTAATGGCGCATGACTACATTGAAGTGGCTCTTTGTTTCAGTGAAGGACTGAAGATCTTTATGCTCTTGGCTGGAGCTCCACGCTGCACTTGGCTTCCCTAAGAAGCTCCACCTCTTTGTTTCACTCCTGTAGGTCCGTGTAGTACCATCTGCTGCCTGCAGACACAGGGCCAGGCTTCAGCTGCAGCCAACAAGCTGTCATTCTCCTCTCTGGCCACAGGGCACCACTGTTGCACATGTTAGTTTTGTCAAAGATGGTAGAGGATTCAAGATATGCCCCCCCAGGTAATGGGCTTAGCTCTGTGGGGGTAAATTGCGTCTTGAGACGCAATGAGTGAATGAGTGTTGTTATTCAGAAATAGTATATGAAAGGTGAAAGCACTAAATCGCATTACGTTTCAGTGAGTGAGTGGTTAGGCACAAATTACTGACCTCTAACATTGTACAATTTAGAGAAAAAGGGATTTATTCACACCAAGATCTTTTCAATTTTTCGTGCCACCATCTTTGTCTCGGAGTGCCACTAGTGCTGCCTGGACCAGACGTCTCGGTTGTGCCCTGAGACGCATGTGGGGAGGACTGAAAAAGTACAATCATGAAAACACTAGTTTCATGTTTATTATTGTCTGTCCGTGACTAATTACGTTAGTTCTCTTTATGCACTATGATCGGAGTCCCAGTCTGACATGATTACTGTAATCACTGCGTCTTTGATCCACCACCCACTCCCCCTCTCCTTCTGCCGTATCCCCAGGCAACCTCTTTGCGTTCCCTTTCGCCTACTCTGCAGGGACGGGACAACCCGAACATGAGGTACTATGCCCGTTCAGAGAAGATGTGCAATACAAAAATTTGGGAGAGGCTCCATGACTACAGTATCTGGCAGATTCCACTTCTTCCTGTATGCTCCCCCTTGACGTTTCTAAGAAACACTTAAGCAGAGCAGCGCAGCGATTGGATCGTTCAACTGGCCCTCCCCAAGCTCCCCAGGGTTCTGGCCGTCGGGCCGGGACACCTATTGTTCGGGCTGGGTCGCAGGCGGCTGGCACTGTACCAGCTCGCCGGGCAGCCAGGATGTTTTAGCGCCATTTCCGTAACCCGCTAAACTCCTTACAAGATCAGCTTCCACTCTTGGAAAGTCAACTTCCTGACGATAATGGGAAAAAAAATGTAAACGATAATAATGGGGGGGAGAAAAAGAAGGCAGCATTGTTGATGTAGATTGAGAGGGTGCGAGTGGGGAGGGGCAAAGGGGGGATTAGGCCTCGGTCACAGCGTGAGAAAATGTCACCGAGGGAAAGGGGAGGTCAGCCTGACACCCACGGACAGCGCACTCTGTCAGAGGGCCTGCCACTGCCACCGGTCCCAACCATCATGATGCGCGATTAAGAGCATTCTGTTTTCTCCCTCTGTGTGTCACTGTGTCTCCAAGACTGCAGTGGCCGTTCTTTCGCAAAGCAAAAAAGCCCTGAACTTGGGAGGAATAAAACTCACCTGTCCCAGGGATGGCTGAACAAGTAATTGCTAGCGATAAATTTTCAAAGCACTCCTCAAACATCATGTTCTCGTCTGTTAATATTTTTTTTTGGAGGTATTACATGTAACATTGGCCTATAATGGAATGTGTATTTATTTTGTACTTGTATATGAGAAAAAGATCTGCATTTGTGTTTGTGTCATTCTTTATTGTGTACGGATGCAACCACAAAGCATGAATGTGACAGATCAAAGTAATTTATTCCCCAAATCAACTCACCTTTATTATGAATTAAAAAAGTGAAGCTTAGAAAAGGTGTCTTTGGCTCTGTGTGCATGTGTGTGAGAGAGAGAATGCGTGTGTACATGTGCTTCTGTTTTAAATATTGGAGAACTGGTGTGTGAATGTTGCCGACTTATATATGACAAACTCAATAACACATGTTCAAAGACTGACATAAACCACTGAAAGGATTCTACCAAAATCAGGTTTGCTCTGACCTGGTGTTATAACGAAAATCCTCAGTGGCTTGGACTGCTGTCATTGTTTGCACTTGCCATTCCTTTGTTTTGCGTGCACGTCTTCTGCCGATAATCAAACACTCAGATTTTCCAGAGAGGTTTTTCCGTGGCTCCTTTGTTTCATGTGCACGTCTTTTGCCGAAAGTCAAACACTCAGATTTTCCAGAGAGGTTTTTCCATGGCTACAGGGCCTTCGTGTCAGTCGAGCCACACGGATGCGATCCTACTGCGTCTGACCCCACTCTGAGCCAGACGCCACAGGGTCAGCGCGACCCCTGCTAAACCCGCCCGTGGAAAAATGACAGGAAGAGAATCTTCCTTAGGCGAAGGCCTTGCTCTGGCGGAGCCACCAGCTCCAGCTACGCCCTGCTATGGGAGCCTCCCGCTGGCCAGCAGCTCTGAGGAGGGGCGGGGGGTAGCTGTTGCCCCTGCGTCCGCAGCTACAGAATAACCTCACGGCAGCTGGATCCAGAATTCTCTTAATTGGAGCAATCTCTGGCCATAAACATAACTCATGGCGAGGGTGGGAGCCGCGTGTGACATTCGCAGCCAGCGGAATGGTCAAAGTTTGGCGGACACCCAGGCCCGAGCTGGCCGGATGCAACTGAGGGGTGTTTGTTCTCGAATTTGATTTAGGGCTCTCATTTGTATATTTGCTCTCCCTCGCCCCACAAAAACGGAGCAGGGAGAGGGGAAGGGGGAGGGGGTGCGGTGTGGTGCGCTTGGCCCGTTAAAGTGCGGCGGAGAGGGGGGTCTTCGTTCATCAGAAGACAGGCCCAAAACGCGATGGCGCTTTTAGTCCTACAGAGGGACCAAAAGCGTCGTCCCTGTGGTCGGGGCGGACGGTGACGCACTGAAGGACCAGCTGAATCGGCTGCGCAGGCCCCTGTGAGCCATCAGTCAGTCATGACAGCGTGATTGGAATCAACCAGCCAGCCCGTCTAGACGCTCACTGGTCACCGAGACTATAAACAGACAGTTTATTGTTTCAAAAGAATTTTGAAGAAAAAAAAAAAACACTGCACTTTGAAGACCTACAGATAGAATACTAAGAAAACAATAGACGTACTGTACATTCTACACAAAAAATAACATTCATGCACAGTGTTAAAGATACATTCGGTAATGAAGTTTGTTATAAATATCCAAGGCTTTTACGGCAACTCTCAGGAAGCCCAGACAATAGTGGTCTTCTGTACGTCTTTTGACTTTCTTTCCTGTGTGTTTCTTTTCTTCTGTGACTCCAGCCTGGCTTAGTGTCCCATTTTGAATTTAAGTGAATGGAAAAAGCATTGTGTGACTTCTCTAAGATTATCTTCCTTTAATGTGTTTAATGTAAAACATAGCAAGCTAAAAGTGGGATAGAAAAAGCCCCAAACAATATACCAAATGTATCACACAAAAAACATCCACAATAAGATTTCATTCTATACATTTTTTTACAAAAGAATTACAAATAAAAACTAATTTCTGGCAGTTGAACAAGTTTTTCTTTGGAAGCCACAAACCACCCCAAGCATGAGTCCAAAGCCTTGATCCTTACTTAAGAACCAGGCTCAGAAGCCCTCTTGTGTTCAGGACACACTTAAAACCTCACTGCATTCCGATCACGGTGCCTCACTGACCCATTCTGTCTGTATAGACTTACAGGATATACTCCAGGAATGGAGGAACAGTATTCCCTTGTGGACTAAGCAGTCAGTCCCAAAGTGACACGAGAAAGGGGTGAATTGTGAAGAACTTGGGGAAATGGGGGAATTTCCAAACTGACTGATGATGCTTTGCTTTTTTTTCCGGAGTGAAAAATGAGAGCGTGCAGCATGCCATGTCTGCTCATTCCTTTCATCACATGACAGAAAGACGAATAAGCAGAATGTTCGGAGGGTTACGCAGTCTCCTCGAGGGATCATCCTCCTTCTGTTATATCCATTATCACTAACACAGACATTAAGTTCTAAACTCATGATTAAAAAAAGGGCTTGATACAGCACTTTGCTCACAGTCCCTTATTCACAATTTTGGCAGTACAAGTCCAGCTGAACTTAAATGTCATGGTTTATCTGGTGTGGGGGATTATGGGAAAATTCCTGTTCATCAGATTAATTCAGCTCCACATGGACAAAGAGCTTCAAATGGTATTGATCACAATGTTTTTCCTTCACAACGGAAATATATTTCGATGTGCATTGGGAGTTTCCTTAGCGTCCCTGAATGTCACACAGTACATACATAATATTTACATGTACATTCCACTGGAGAGGAAGGGGAAGAAGAGCAAACAGGATTTCCCCAAAAAAACAAGTGTGTCAACTGGTTAACTGAAGCACAGCTAGCTTGTCAAAGCACTGAGAGAGGGAAAAAAATGGTTGCCGCAAACAACAGACGCGCTCTCCAAACAAACGGCACGTTGTCTCGACTTCGGCGTCCGCGGCGTCGTCTTGAGCGGTGACTCGAAGTTTCCTCAGGAGTCGGCCACGTGCGCACGTTCCCTTCGGCCCGGCCGCGCCCGCTTATCGCTGAGCGTGTGTGCTTTTCGTGCCTTGCATTGTGCGCTCTGCGCTGTGAGGGAGATGTTTGCCGATTTGTCGCGGTGGCGCCGGTTCCAGCCCGGCGTGCCGCCGTGCTGGTCGGACCGGAGCGGAGGACTGTCTCTGCGTGGCGAGGATGCCTGCCTGCAGCGCTGTGGCCGGTCGGACCACATGCCTCTCCGCCGCATTCCTCTCTCTCTCTCTCTCTCTCTCTCTCTCTCTCTCCGTTTTTCTCCCTGCGTTTCCTTGTTGAAGGTCATGCTACATTTTAACTCGGTAAACACTGCCCTTCCCTCTCTCTTGCAAAGTACTGTTATTGGTCCGGTTTGCCACCTCGAATACCAGGCTGAGGTACAAACCAGCCCCTGCCCCCCTTCCCCCAGGTTAATCCGCTGGTATGATTGGTTGGTACATTCCTCTGTCTTTAAGCGGCCTTTTAAAACAGAAAAGGCAAACAAACGTAGAACTCCTCTAATTTCCTTGCCCACATTCTTCCAATTTCCTCCTGGATTAGGAGCGAGACACTGAGTCAGGGAGCAGTGCGTGACAGTGTTCTGACCTCTGACATCCGACATCCCCTGGCCACCCCGCCCCCCCACCCACCCCCTGGGCCCCGCCTCCCCCGGGGGTCACAGGTCGAGGCGGAACACCCCGAAGTAGCTGGAGGAGTCGTCGGCGTGCACCATGGTGGGCGCGGAGACGGAGATGAAGACCTCGTCGCCGGCGCGCAGCTCGAAGAGGCCGCCCTGGTAGACGGAGTGCAGGGCGTACTCGGCGTCGGGCGCCCAGCACTTGGTGCCCACACCCTTCAGCAGCTGGATGGGCCGCACGTACGAGGTCTTCTTGTAGACGCACTGCACCATCTGGTGGCTGGCGCTGCCGTGCTCGCCCTCGCCGGCCGCCGGGTAGCGGAAGTACACCTGCGAGTACAGGAAGTAGCGGCCGTCCATGGGCACGCGCAGGTGGCCGTTGGACAGGCTCATGTTGTGCAGGTGGGCGCCGAAGCTCTGGGTGCCCCAGGAGCGCACAGGGTAGCGGCAGGACTGGTGCAGGTCGGGCTGAGGGATCTGGTCTGGAGAGGGGGGATGGGGGTGAGGAAGAGGATGGAAGACAGGGAAGGAGGGAAGGACAGGGAGGGACAGAAAGCATGAGGGACAAGGGAAGAAAGGAACATAGCAGAAGAGCGTGGGATGGAGGGAACAAAAAAGGTAGGGAAAGAGGAGAGGAGGGCCAAAACAGAAAGAGGAGAAGAGGTTTAGATGAAAAGGGAGAGCGGGACAGGGTGAACAAAAGGGTGAACAAAAGGGTGAACAAAAGGGTGGGGGAGGGTGGGGGGCAGAATACGGTAAAGAGAGGGTTAACCAAACAAATCCACATTCCTCAATCAAACCCAATATCAGATAAGCCCTTGTCTCCAATATCTCACAAGAAACGCCTGACATGCCGCTGGGCCTGTTTTGTGCGGAAATATAAACACAGATGAACAGCAGATGTCTAAATGATCTCATTTCAGGCTTCTGTCCACTATTCTTTTAATTCCCAGCACTGAGATGCTGTGTTGTCTGCTTTGTGATGTTATGGCACCAAGGGGTTCTTGTGTAAAAAGTTAATGCTTTACCCTTCTGCTCGCATTGCTGTACATATCGGATTTAAGATTAACTCAAAAGTATTTCGACTTCAAGCTGTCTTCTGGTATGTCAAACAAAACATTAATCTCCACCTTTTCGAGAGTTATTTTCCAGAGAACACCCTCAAGCACGCTTGCAAGAATTGTAATCGTTGCAGTGTTCATGACTACACCCATTTGCTCTTGATAGAATTCCTGTAAACTCCACACTTTGGCTTTCGTTTACTTCCTTAAGAAAAAAAGCGCAATCGCTCTGCCTCGCCCAGCATAAGATAAAGCATGTCCAGCAGACACACACACACACACACACACATTCAACTCACTCTGTAGGCTGGTGTCTCGGAGGGTGAGGTGGGCTGAAGGCCTCTGCATCACTACCGTGCCGACCTTTGACCCTGACGTGTTGAAAGTGCGAGGTAGGGATCTTGCTTCTAAAGAGGCCAGAGAGGACGAAGAAGCATACTGTCAGATTCACATCAGTGACGGAGCGTAGGAGAGCTTCACTGGCCCTGCCGCTATAAGCGAAGGTGAAACAGTCATTCGGGCCTCTGCCTTTATCTCATTTATTGAGTTAAGTTGGTTAAGTTAAGTGGAGCCATGGATAAACAGGCGTTACACACGTACCATTTATTAGGCCTTATTTACCAAACAATGTCAGTGACTCCACTCCCCCAGTCTGCTGGGAGGGCAGAGAGGGAAGTAGAAAGAGACAGAAATGCTACGTCTCTATCTACAGTAAATGGATACAGATGGAAATTTCAGCTGATTGCCTTTAACCCTCCATTTAGAAGCCATGCAGCCACTGAGGGACACCAGTTTTCTTCTAGCAGGATTTCAGACCATGAAAGGCGGAGGGACCCTCCTGAACAATCCCCATAGGATAAGTTGGTATGTGGTACAATACAATAGCTCTACCCTACAGTAAATTAGCTTGTCCTGTTATACATTTAGGTGTGGGAGTTGGGCGTGGGAGGCACTAACATTAAGCAATGTTCAGTGGTGTTTTACCTTGAAACGTCTGCTTTGATATAATGTTCTCAGTCACCTGAAAGACAAAAATAGCACGCTTAGAAAAGGTGACATAATCGTGTCAAATGACTGATTGGAAATATGAATGACTAATGCCTAGAACAAAAAATACTGAATAGTGATATGTGCTCACTGAACTGAGAGGACTAGGAAGAGGGCTTTACCAGCTTCTCCCAAAAGTCTGACAACTTCTGCAAAATGTCCTCCTGTTTTCAAAGTGCAGGTGTGGGACTTTTAACCATGACTGAAAGGTAACATTCAACCACATGTATCTCCTCTTGTCAGGGCAATAAATCAAACATTCCCCCTAGGACTTATCAAAACGAGGCTAGTATCACCAGTGCAAAGGTCAAGGTTTGCAACAACAAGACGTTATTACACTTATTATTATACACTCGGTACGGGGGGCAGGGGTAGGGGGTGGGGGGTGTGGGGGAGAGTGAAACAATCTATTATTCTTCTCCAGAGTTCAACAGAATCGAAAAACAAAACCCAAAGAAACCCTAAAAAAACGGGCACACACACGCTCCACTGAGCGAGTATGTTTTTGGCATATGGCGCAGTCATCGCCTGGACGAGGGAGCGCCGTTATTGATTAGGGCCGGGGATTTGAGCGCGAGCTCATGTTTGGCCTGTTTATTATCTGAGGCGTGGGGCTTCCTTCGGGAGGACCACTCCGTCACGTTCTTTTTAGGCAGGGAGATTAGTCAGCCTTCCACTTCGCCCATGGGGAAAACAGGCCAACCTTTCAGCGCCCCGCCCTCGCGCTGCAATGATACACTGTTAAACCAGCGTGACGGAGCATTTCTTTTTTTCTTTTTTCCCCCCATTTCCCGCTAATACCCATGTTCCAGTTCCCCCCAGCTTTGTTTCAGAGATGGCAGACGCAGACATGTTCAGCCATGCCCGGAGATTTTCTTGCCAAAGGCGACGGCTCCGACGGTTTCGTCGTCACTTTTCCGCAGCCCGTTTTATGTTACAAGAAGTCGCTAAGGTTTCGGCTAAACGTTACCTCACTTTCCTGAGAAAAATAAGTGAGAGAGCATAAAAAACCCTTAAGTCTCAGTTTCATCGTTGTAGGGAAAAGGGCTCTTCTTCTTTGGAATCTTTTGACTGGCATGGTCCCTGACCTCTGAACGGCGGAATGCAACACAAACACATTTGAGAAATCTGACTTTTAGAAATACCAGCTCTGTCCGCCTTGCATTTTTGGCTTAACCTGCGGCCTGCTCCAACAGAGTGCAGCGCGAGCCTGCCAACTGGACTGTGCTGGATGGCTGTATTAGCGTCTCTTGCTAGCCTCCCGCTCCCAGATGTGTCCTCTGTTTACATGTTGAGGAGCAGGCCCCTTACACAATCTGAGGGGAGGGTTTTTTTGTTTCCACAAATGCAGTACGCACCACAAAAGCAAGCAGTCTGCACACAGATCAGCGGAGGAAATGCAACAGACAGCGCTTGTTTTTTTTTTTCTTGATTCTGCTGGAAATAGCCAACAGTGGGGCTCTTGTGACCGGAGAAGAAGGGCCTGTCGTTTATTTTATTCTCGCTAATGTATGTTTTCACATGACGCTGCCTCATCCCACGTCCTCGGCGGGGATGCAGTGCGTCACTGTGTGGGGAACACACCGGGGGGAGAGGAGCACGCCGAGTAATTGAGGAATTAACGGAGCCGGATGAGGAGAGAGTAATCAAAGCCAAAAAGCAAAAAAGAGGTTGATAGAAAAGATCCCGCTGACGAGAGGCCCGAATTTAGGGCTTTCCTGCAGGCCCGATGCCTCTCGCCTGCCAGGCTGCTGTGAGCTCTCCGCGGGCGGGGGGGGGCGCGGCTGTTGGGTCCTGACAGGGGACCTCTTCTACGCCCTGTCCCGACAGTTGGCCAGGGATCAAAGCCCGCACAGCAAGGGCAGCCCTGGAGGGAGCGACACCAGCGGGCCAGCCGCCCCCGCCAAACCCCCACCCCCGTTGCGCTGGCTCCAAGGGGACGTTAGTCAAACGCCTACCCCTTGCCCCCTTCCTTCCCCTCCCTCAGAAGCAGGAAAAAAAACATGCCGAGTAAGGCAGGCGCTGTGATGGACAGGAATGTGAATACATCACACTGGGCCTCTTTTGAACAGTAATCACTACCAGGTGTTGCCTCTCTTGCCGGCATTGTCCCGCCACTACAAATGATGCACCCCTCCCACCTCCCACCGCCCCCTCTCTCCACCCCCATTGTGCTCTTTCACCGAGTGGCCACCATTTGCGCGTGGGACAAGGACAGATTTGTGTCCTTGTTGTTTGCCTCGCGGTCGGTCCCTAACTCAATCTGGGCATTCCACGGCCTGGTAATTGCATCCATTTCCCTCAGAAGTGGCACATGTGTTTTGAATTAGGGCCCAAATGCCTGTCGACTTTCCCGGCAGTAATGGCTTGCAGCCTCACTCAATTAGCACTAGGAGGCTTGGTACCGGCGGCGCCGGGTGCAAACATTACGGGGGGCGAGGCGGGCACCCGCAGAGCGAGTTTTGGGTAAACCGAAGGATCACTTCCAGGTAGGAGCCGCCCCAGTCCCTGATCCGGGACCAGCCACCTCGACTGTCATCCTAACCTCAACCATGTTAGATGAAATGGTGTTAACTGATCCAAGACAAGGCTAACATCTATACCCAAGAGACAGGACAGTGTTGCATCAGCTTGTACATGAGCTGCAGGAACAGGAATGGGTGGATTAGAAGATGCAACCATTGACCTAAAGGTGAAGGGGATGTAAAAAAGTGTAATATACAAGTTGAAGAATGTACAATAATCAAACCATCATTTCCTCGTTCTGGTTTGACTGATAAGACACAGTTACTGTAAGGCTCACAGTAAAACACATGGACTGATAAAGAAGACAACGGAAGAGGGCAGAGGCATTCTCAAACTTGCAATAAAACCTGAAATAATAATAATAAAAATATAACAATACAAACAGATGTTCTTTGTTGTTTTACAAGTGAAGCAGGCGTGTCTGCAATTCTGCTGAGAGCCTTCAGGCACATGAGTGTGTACAGGCAGAAAAATTATGACCAATTAAAACATCAAATCATTTACATGTCACTAAACAGGCAAAGTGTAGGCAACACATGCAGCGCAGACTTGCTCTGAACCCACGGCGTGTTTAAGAGCATGTTCAGAGACTGGTCCTTGCTGACCTTGGAGATGTAGGCCTTGATGCCCTCGGCCAGCTTGATGCAGGGCTCCCCGAAGAGCTGGGCCAGGTTTTCGGGGATGTCCTGCTGCTTGTCCAGGGCGTTGAGCAGACTCAGGCAGCGCAGCTCCTCCGTGACGCCCTCGCTCTTCACCTGTCAATCACAGCACAACGAGGGAGGCTCACTCTGAGGGCCGTCCGCAGTTCCTAGCCGCCGCTTATGGAACCATTTAAGAGACCCGTTTTTCAACACAGCGGAAAACACAGCCCTGCCTATTCTCCAAGCTTGCGGATTCCAGATCTTTCCAAGCAATTTGTGTCCTAAGTAATTCTTCGTGAGCAATTTATGTCCAAGGTAAAAGATGCCGGGATTTGCGGCTGGAATCCGTTCTGAAAACCATCCCACGCAACCCTCAGTGGGGCCTGACTGTTAGGCCCCCACCCCCCGATCCCCCATCCCCCATCCCCCATCCCCTACCCCCTCACCACCACTAGTGCTTCTGAATTCAGCGCTGCAAGACGCGGCGGGAATGAGGGCCGCTCTCCAAACGGCGGAAAGGATTCCCGGAAAACGGTGCGCGCCATCCTGGCGAGTGACGCGGCGATGAGTGATCTGGTGCATGTGCGTTCACGCACATGCCGCCCTGGCCCCCGTCCCCTCGGCGTGAGCGGGAGCACACCCAGAATGCCCTTCCTGTCTCTACCTGGCGGCCGAGTCAATAAATTATCTCCTTCAGACAGCAGGCCCCATCTGCTGCGGGACAGCGCCCGCAGAGAACTGGGTACGTGCGCTCGTTAGCGAAGGCAAACCACAGCAAGTCAAACCTTGCCCTGATTTCTGTCAGCTTGGCAAAGTTTCCTCGCTGTTAAAGGGGAGGTGGGGTTACTGCAACTTAATATCCATGCTGTTTTCGGCAGACTGCGCAAACCTATCTTCCACACACATGAAAATGGATGCATCAGCCAGTCTTGCGTTTAGGCAAAGAAAAATATATATTAGACCACTATGAATCTGTTACGAAACGGTCCCGTCTGCCAGCTGAGGGAAAGGGGGGGTGGGGGTGGGGTGGGGTGCCGTGACAGGAAGCTAGTACTGAGGGCAAACAAAGCGTTTTTTGATCCTGGAGAGACACAGAGGAAGTCAGAAACAATACTCTCGTGTTACCTTAGCCTTCAGCAGCACGGCGGAGGAACGCCCGCCGAGCTGCATGCCGATCCCGGGCGCATTTTTTCCCAGATTAAAAAGGGGAGAAGCAGGGTGTGCGAGTAAAGCCGCGCTCTGGGCTCTGGGAGGCTGCCCCAAACTGCAGGGAGAAAAGCTTCAGACATGGACTGAGGTTTCTTTCTGTTCAGGTGCAGCTGGCGATGAGAAACTAGTGAGGAGTGCAAAACTCACCAAGGGTAAACGTTTGCCTGGACTTGCCAAACATTTACAAATCGGCCCCATCAGGCCGGCCCAACCTGTGTGTGCGCTCGGTATGTGCAACTAAGGATTTCCCATGCCATTCACGTAAAAGAAACACCCACTGAGTTCTTTCCAGGAAACCTCAAATACGACTTCTAATTAGAGGCGCATGTGAAACGATACCTGTAGTGTAACTTACAGGACATATTCATAGAATACCCCCCGGGGTTCTTTTAAAGCATGGATCGGGTTTGGCCTGAAAGGGTTACACCGCAGGTGACAGGCTGAGCGGAAACTGTTGACAAGAGTGGAAATACCCTCTGACCCCAGAGTTCCCAGCATCTGATGGTGTGTCTTAACTGGTTTAACTGAGCTGGTAATATAAGTAAACAGAAAAGGAAAGTTTACCATCAGTGCTGTTCAAAGGTTAGGTTTCTGATTCCCGGCGCCCGTGGGAGTGGAAGCGCGGCGCCGTGGCTGTCTGACACACCTGTGCGCGGGTCTGTGAGGAGCGCGGGGCGCTCGGGTGTGCGCACCGCGCCGAGGCGGCGTTTCTCACAGGCCGAGCCGTTCACGCTCTACTGAATCCTTTTGGCCCTGCCTGTGTGGTACGTAAATCTTTCTCGAAAGAGTGGAGACAGGCCTCTTTATTGGTCATCGCGATGCGTTTTTGGGGGAGGGAAAAAAAACCCGCTGTCGGTTTGGCAGATCCCGGAGGCGACGCCTGCGTCCTTCAGACTATTCGAATGAATCCCCGGGTCAGTGTCCAGGCGACTAACTACTGCTGTCATTGGCGCTGGGGGCGCCCCGAGCCAAGCCACAAGATTCCGATCGCGGACTGGGGTGGGCTCACGAGAGAGAGGAGGCGTTAATACCCAAATCAACCTTGACAGGGAGAGTCTGACTTAATTGCCGCATTCGCTTATGTCTTCGTTGCATTGAGGGACTGGTAATAAAACCAAATGGTTCCCAGTCTTCCAATTACATTACACACTAAACTGTATAATTTCAGTAGAGGCTGTATTTTCATACCTTGACCCCCCACTTAAAACATACTCTGGTAATTTAAAAACATACACAGATTCCTTGTTCTTACAAAGTTTATCATAATCAAAGCCAGACAATATTGGCACAAAACAACTTGGGGCACTCTAGGTGGTTGGGGTAACTGTTCATGAGCCTCGTTTAATAGGCAGCTTATTTTTACTTGTTTTCATCAGTTCCATTTAATTACACCATTATGTCTTACTTTATTTATTATTTTGGTAAAGTGTAATGGTGCTAATTGTTTCTCGGAAGGTTGCCCGAGCAGTTTAAGGGACAGCGCCCTTGGGTTTCAGCAGCTCATCACAACAGCGTGCTCACATTCACAGGACATTTACTTTGGGCCTGAAAGATCCTCACTGGAGCCAAATTATGATGACATCGTAGCTGTGTGGGTACGCACAGTAAAAAGCTATGTTTTTTCGGGGGATTTATTCTTGGCTTGACCACAGGTAGCTGTACCTGTCTTCCCTTCCAACCTGACACAAATATTCCCCTACTGCTTCCTCTCTTTCCTCTGACTTTCTGCCCACTTTTTCAAATGTGTTACTTGTTATTTGAGATACCATGACTGTACTCAGGAAAAAAAAAATCCTGTCATGGGCTTTGTGGATAAACAGGACTGTAGCCATCCCTTTGACTGCCCTACAGTTTTGACGAATATTAAACCGCTAACCAGTTGCTGATAGATTCAGCGCACGAACAGCACCAGACCACCGCAACCGGATGAATTGATATTTTGTATTCGTGAAGTGTCTTGGCACTGTCAGCCTTATTTAGCCCTGAAAAGACAAAAAGCCTTCTCTCTGTCTCTCATCAATTTTAATACAAGCGTTCTGTGCCTCAAGACCATTACAAACAAGGAGACATTTAAGGCCCAAATGACTGTGGATCATTCCTCCTCAGGCTTGTTCGTTAACATTCCCGCAGTCGGTGCCAGCTTTTCATTTGCATCTCAGCCTCATAAAAATAGCTTGTGTCACCCTACAAAAATCCCACCCTCCTGCTTTGAAACGTGGTGTAATTCAATCCACAATAAAGTTTCAGAAAAAAAAACAGCCTGGTTACAAGTGAAAACTCAATTGGACTTAAGTCCAAAAAAACTTTTTATGTTTCTTGGCCTCATCAGATGTCATGGGAGGTTTACGTTTGAGGATCTGATGGAAGTTTGTGCTCCAGCTCGCTGTATTTACACAAAGTGTTATTGCTGATTAAGACCTCTTCTGAGCTGTGCACGCGGGGCCTGTAGCGGACGCGAAGGAATACGTCAACGCTGTGGAAACGATTAAAGACCCTCGCATGTGCTGCCAAACGAGCCGAGAGAGGGAGCGAGAGCGAGAGAGAGAGAGAAAGAGAGAGGCATCTGCTACTCCGGTCCAAAAAACAAAAGAGCGCCACGCGCTTTTATTCCTGACGACCACTCAAGCAAATCGTGCAGCGCTAAATCCATGCGCTCAGAATTGCAAAGCCAACCGGTCACTCCCCCCTCATTTTTCCCTGCTGGAATCCTGTCTTCCGTGCGCGGCTCTATTAACCGTGATTTGCAAATGAGCCGAATTCCGCAAATGATGCCTGATTGTGATCAGGCCCATGGGGCTGTAGTGCAACAGGTTTAATTGGCCCCTTGGAAGGTTCTGCAAGAAAATAAATCATTCAGAAAATGTCTGGCCTGATGTTGTCCAGCCAGCACCCTTATAATTCTGTCTGTGCAAAGTCTGCTTGTTTGCGGATATTTAATGTTGCAAATATTGAACGCTTTTTGCAGACACTAGTCTTAAACACTGTAAAGTACCTAAGATATATGCTTCATTATTTAAAGCTACACTTAAAGATTAATGAATGGAAAGGCTTTTAAATCATTTTAGTAACTGAGCAAAGGTGCATACATAGCACATAATATGTCAGGAAGCAAGCAGGCTTTGTATATACAGCACCTTGGAGGCTTAGAGCAGACATTTTCATTAATAATATTTCTGTATGTAATAAATAATAAAATGATTAACACAATAAATATAAGTGAGATGTTTTCAGAATATATTTTCTCCATTTTATAAATTATAATCCTCTGATTTATAATACCTGTCTAGATGGTCTAATTTATGTTTCAGTGCATTTTTAGATGCTAAATGTTCTCTTAAACATGGACATACACACCCCAGCTTCTTGTTTTATCATCCTGTGATGTTTCACTGTACTTGTTGAGGGGTTAAATGGTGACTTAAGAAATATAATTCAGGTGTGACAGAAAGGACTTGCAAGAGGGAGTCGGGGTGCTGCCCCCCCTGAAAATGTAGGAATTCATAAACCATGTTTAGTTCTTGTGATGGATCACATCTGGTAATATAGTCCTATTGTATTTAAGTGGGCTTATACAGGGATGTGACATTTATCTTTCCTGTACTACAGAATAGTGTTTAGCTAAATCAAGTAACATGAGTCAATCCGCGAAGCAAGATAATTGATATTATTGAATAAAATCAAATACTGTAGCAGTGAGGACTAGCTATTTTAACCATGTAAATCATAGCTACTGTTTTACAATATTGAAGATCAGTTGAACACCAAAGGACTTGTACAAAATTGGTGGTGTATTTCATGGGAAATTAAGACCAAACATAGTCTTTATCGCCAACAAAGCCTTTCTTTGACAAGCTGGTCCGCTTGTACACTATTTCAGGTTTTAGGTTTACAGGTGAAACCCGACCTTGGGACGGATTGAATAGAGCTGGTTACTATAAGATTGAAGCAAGTCCTTTTTTAATTAAAAAGGGATTAGTCACTGCAGTGTGTGCTCCTAACACGTGCACAGAGCAGTGCATGGCAGTGCCTAAACCAGGATGTGAATTAGATTTAGGTTTAAGATATCTAATCTGCGCATGGGAAGTACTGGAAGTGCTCAGCAGGGAACAATCATATTTTTGTACTAAAATGAGGCAAGCACGTTGTGATGTGTTCGCATGTTTTTATTTTTTATTTCTGGCAGAACCCTATCTCTGTAGTTGCTGTAAATCACTGCAACCGTTGCTGGAATGTCAAGATCCATTTACTCGCTATTGGTACACACGGACAGACAAATGTTCTTCTTGCTTCCCACAAAGCTATTAATTTGACAGTGAGGTGAGAATGGGCTATTTTCGGGGACATAAAAGGTCTCTGTCACCCGAAAGTTTGCTCTCGCACACCTCTTGATACACTGTTGGTTGTGAAACACAAAAAGCTATCAAGTGTTATTTACGTTCGCGCGCACATGTATTACTGGGGAAAGTGCTGTTTTGTTTTCACTTGTGTCAGGTTTGCGCGCACACGAATAGCTGAGCAAGAGCAAGTACTAGGTTTTGTTTTCACCAATATTAGCGATGGATGCGCTCGTCACAGAACAATCAAAGAAGGTTTGCCCTCTTTCTTTATAACACAGTTTGATATTAAGTAGTGCCTTGGCTTCTTCACTGCTCAATTCTACAGTTCAAGCTACAAGCGTCAGAGGTTAACATACCACATTTTGCTCATAAATTCCTTGGAAACTGAGTTTCAAACTGGTGAGCTAGCCACAGTTTAGATAATTTCACTACCCAAACAAACCAGTTTTGGATGAAAGATAGCTGGCACGATCTCCAGATTAGTTGTCTACGTATTAATCTAGTGTTAGTGGTTATAACTTCCATTCCGTCACGAGCACGCCAATTATTCATTTATATTACACACTACGTTTCTTTAACAGAAATATTGCTAAAATATGATTGGAACGATGTAATAATTCTGTGTGTGTTACATTTTAATTGGCTTGGTATTTCACATGCTGAAACCAGACTTTCTGCCACAACGTTACTACAGTAAAACACACCCATACCGCTTTAAATGAAACCGAATTTAACGTTGCTAATCTGTAGAGACGTGCATTCACACGTACAGGTACATCCATACTGATAGTATTATACATATGCTTGATATTCTTAAATACACAGGATAGTAACACTAAAGCGTGTTCAAAAGTACCTTTAGTTACATACACACATTATTCTGTCAAGTTGTGCACGAATTAATTCCATGAGACTAAGGCAAAGTGCAAGTCAAAGGCTGTCATCAACACTTAAGAAACATGAAATTAATTGTTGAATCATATATACTCATTGCACCATGCTGTGCCGTGTGCCCATAAGCATAAGAACCGTCGTAAAAAATCAAAAGTTGGTTGCGCGTCGAAAGTCAAGAACGGATATTTCCTCCCATTATATCTAAAATACAAACACTTAATCTTACCTGAGATATGGACATGTTTAGGTAGACGAAGAGTGCAGTGGTCGAAGCTATTTGCAGTACGACCACGACGATAACCACCATGGCTAGCCACAACTTTGACGGTGCATCTCGCCGCTTGTTCGTCGGCACCATCATGTAAGTTGACGATTCACTACTGACAGACCTGAAATAATCTTGATTGCTCGGAGTAGCCATCGCATTCCTCTCTAATAAGTAAGAACAATAAAGAAGGGGAAAAACCAAATCCACGTCTTCTTGAAACTGTAAATAATCTCTTTCATTGAGTTTTCATTGCGTGGGAGGGCTCTGGCGCTCTTCCTCAGCCAACAAATGCACCACGAACAAAATGACTGGGCGAATCAAGCGCTGAGATTGCGGTGCAAGGTTTCAACTTCTACAAGGTAATAGTGCGTTAACCTCTTCCCCACCTACTTCCTCGTAAGGGTTATGAAACACAAGCAAGTTGTTTATTGCTGAAAGCTCCACAGTCATTCCACAAATGGTGTTAACATAAGACGCATATAGATTTTTCAACCGTACAGTGAATGTAGGCTGAACGTTATTTTCCCATACTGATCACAGATATCACGAACTTAAATTGGTAAACTGGAGTCTGACAAAGCTGTAGAAGTTTAGAATTCTGCACCAGAACAGTACCTTATGTTTGTGTCGATTCTAATGTTTGAAAACCTTATATGCTTTGCTAAAACTTAATTATGTATGGGTGTGCATGAGGTTCAGTTCAGCCTGAATCAGTCACTCCCCAGTTTGAATCAGTCACTCTGTCACTCCTTCTCTGTGAGACCAGACCACAGCCCCGAAAAAGAGCACGAGAGACTGTGAAGAAAATACTGATGGGGCGAACCCGTGGGAGAACAATGACACGAGACACTGGCCGGTCCGGTTCATGTGGAAAAGCGCACACCTGGGCAAGACACACAAGCGACCCTCAGCTGTGGCAAATTATGAGACACGCAGCTAACAATTCTACAACCCTTCGAATACAAAGAAGTATCCAACTGCATTCCAGGTTAAAAAAAACTGACAAAGGAAACAAACCCTCAGAAAAAGAGAGAAAGAAACACACACAGGCTACAGAGATGCACTTGTATTATTTATTGACAGTTGCATAGATTTAATACCCTTATTCATGTTAAGCTTTAAGTGCAGTGCATTTATCTGGCCACCATCGGTATTTCTGTCTCTCCTACTAACAGCTGCAGCTATCTCAGTGAACCGGACAGCGTTTGTCTGCGTAGGGATCGCTGGATATGCAAGACAGATGGTTGTGCTGGCTGACTTGGGTCCCCGCCAGCAGCACCCCTTGTTCCTCACGCCCTCGCACCCCTGTCACGGTTGCCTGACACAAACCCATACAAGGTAATGAAAATCTGCAGTCGGCCTCTCAGCCAAAACGCACAATTCACAAAGGTGTGTGACGTCCCCTACCTCGCATCCCGTGTTCTTTTTGATCCTCCCGTTGAGGGGAGGATGGACCTCTCGACAGCCGTTAATATTAACGTAAGGGGGATGAGGTTGTCTCGGTAGGGTTTCAAGATGTTTCAGTTAAAAAGTGATACATTCTAATTTAAACCTGCAAATGAATGGCGAAAGTATGATTTTCTCATTTAGTTGCAAAAGGAGGTGCAGCCCTTGAGAAGCGCACTGAAGTGTAGCATCTTGGTTGTCTCTGAGAACATCTTGTTTTATGGACATTCCCTGAATCAATAAGTGTCACTAAGCCTTCAGTCTGTTCTTTAGTTTTTACGATATGCAACAACTAACACCTCACGTATCTTCCTTATAACCCGACACATTTTCTTTTATTCATTTCGACCTTGTTGTCCATCTGAACTGTTAAATAACTTACCTTATCAAATAGCACCTAAAGTAATAAAAGTTTATGTTTTACAGCAAGAATTCTACATTTGATGCTTTCTGTTTTCTCAGATGTGAGTGTTTTATCAGCCTTGATATAAAATGTGACACTGCATTGTTCAGTTGAGCCTGCATTGTTCAGTTGAGCCTGCTTACTGTGTTCTGACAGTTAACTTACTCCTATCTGACTGGATCACACACCAGTGGCCCAGGAGTTCTGGACGCTTTGACGTTACTCACCTCAACCAGTGATGGGGTAGCAGCGGTGTAGCATAGCAATGAGGAAGAGGACTTGTAACTGAAAGGTTGCCAGTTCAATTCCCTGCTGGGCACTGCTGCTGTACCCTTGGACAAGCCACTTAACCCAGAATTTCCACAGTAAATATCCAGCCATAAATGGATAACATGTAAAAATGGTAGCCTGTGTAAGTTACTCTTGATAAAAGTGTTTGCTAAGTACCAATATAATGTAATGTCTGAACTGTATATCACAACACCAACTAGTCCCAATGCTGGTGTCACTGGAACCTGTCCGACCAATGTAATTAAGTAGTTGGATGTAAAGGGGAGACAACAGGACCCGCCATGCTGCAATTCTCCATGTGGAATCCTGGAGGGTCATTAGACTTTCCTGAGCCAGTTACGGTAGTGGGGGCCATGTGGCGTACCAGTGATGTGTGTAATGTAGGAGAGTGGGGTTCCAATAGAACTTCCATACTGGGAAGTAAAATGAAGCATAACATACAATAGCGCTTTAGTTAGGCATATGCTTGATAAGGTAGCAGGGTTTGAGAATGTTTCTGTGGGGAAAACCAGTGTATTGTAAATCATAACGCAAAAAACATCTCAGGATTGATGGAGGTTACCTTCATTTTTCTTCACTGGGCAGAAGTGAATGGCAGCCACTGTATACTAACTTTAAAAAAATAAATCTGGCTGTTCTGGAATGTTCATCTTGTTCATCTCGAGCCCTTCCTCGTTTGGAAGTCCCCTCAGCGCAGTGTGGGTACGTGGAATGTGTTCATCCTGAATAATGCTAAAGTGCTGATTTCTTTCAAAAGGCAGCCCATTCAGTGTCTTCCAGTCTGCGTTATGTAACAGGGCCCTCAAGCCTAGTGCGCTTACTCTACCCTGCAGACAGCCTCCTGAGCACTGCTTTCAGCTCCTTTTTACAAAATGGCTGTGGTTAGCATTGAGTAAGATGATCCAGGACCTGTCACTGGGGACACCGAGTCCCCAGAGAAGAGTTTAGCAAAGTGTTGGCTGAAAGACAGAATTTCAGTTTTTTGGGGTTCTGCCTTGGATTTCCACAAGCACAAGCACACACACACACACACACACACACACACACACACACACACACACACACACACACAGCACACTATGTGCTCAAGCTTCTCGGCTCAGGTTTTAAAAAAAAAAAAAAAAAAATTCCCGGAGAGGATGTAAACCCGTTCCCCCAGTGGCAGGATGCAGATAAAAATCTACAGATCACAGACTGTTAAATGCACAGCTTTTATCATACATAAGGCCCAGAGACGGAATCCTAGGACCATCTGAGGCCGGGGACCAGATTTGGAATGTGCATAAAATACCTTTCCACAAGGCCTCCCAAGGCAAAGGGGGGAATTCTTCACGTGTATCTCTGGTGTAAAAAGGAATATATTGCTTTCGGTGGGGGGTCAGTGGATTTTATTTTATCTCCATATGATCCTCTCTTTCCTTCTTTTGACCCTCCCTCCCCCACCCTCACACCGTGCTGTTTTGGTACACCAGCCCGAACGGTTCTCCAGATGGCTGGAGTCGGGTGAGGCAGCCCATTGTGTCTGTGATCAGACAGGCATCTGCGGGCCGGCCCAGGCGGAGCGGGGAGCTCCTCGGAGGAGCCCGCGCCAAGAAGCGCGAGGCGGAGAGTTGAGGCTCTGCATTCCCGCCACGTTAGGTACCAGCACCGGGGGACCTCTAACGGAGAGCGGTAAAACAGTGATTTAAAATGCTCTGAAGCTGGCCGCCGGCGTCAGCTGGGTGTTATAAGGTGTTTTGTGGACGTTCCCACATGTTGGAGGCGTGACGAGGGTAGTGGCGTGCTGCAGTGCTATCTGGCTCGCAACCCAGAGGTTGGCGGGATGATTCCCAGGTGGCCCACTGCTGGTGTGCCCTTGGGCGAGGTAGTTAACCTGAATTGCCTTAGTAAATATCCAGCTGTACAAATGGATAGCGTCCAAAAATCGTAAGCTACATCAGTCACTCTGAATAAAAGGCTCTGCTCAGTTAATGTGATGACATTGTATTTGTATTTTTTTTAACAAAAATAGTTTTAACAAACATTTGAGTTTAGAGGCAAGACATTGGAGCACACTTATTTCCATGATCCATAATCCATAATTTTAGGAATTCGTAAAGATCTTTAATCACATGGTTATTCATCACAACCCCTGCCCCTCCTCCCCAAAAAAGTAATAATATAATCTATTGGGGTGTGATCCTCTCAGGGTATAAACCGTCTGTATGCCTGTTCTGTGTGTTGTGTCTCGTGGCAGTGCTGCCACTGTGGTGGTGAGCAGTAGGCAGCTTTTCAATCATTGCTCCATTGCTTCATTTCCTTCATTTCCTTCCAGTTGCTCCTGTAGGCACTTCAGCAGCGGAATGTCTAGAGTGCGCCCTCTGCTGGCCAACTGCTCTGCCAGCTCGCAGTACTGCAGCACTGATGTCATCAGGTCTCCCACCGTCCAGCCAATCAGCCGTGCCCTCTGGGCCACTGTGGAAAACTAGGTCACAAAACAACAGGGGTCAGGTGCAACTCAGCCTGAGTGCTTCATGAGACCTTTCTGTAATGTTCAGTCATTCAAAGCAGTTTATTACACTTCTTGACATTAAACTGTGATGAAAAAGTGGTGACTCATAGACCTCTAAAAATGTAGCAGTGTATTTTTTTTGGCTTAAATAAGCACTGTATTACTTTTGTAATTGGACAGTTGTAAACTAAAAGCTGCTGTTGTAGCCTTGAGCATAGCACTTAACCTGAATGGCATCAGTAAATATGCAGCTCTGTAAATGGATGACGTGTAAAGCATGTAAGTTGCTGAGGATAAGGGCAGCGTAGTGTGACAGGAGACGCTGGCATTGTGACGTACCTGGCTTTGGAGCTGTGTGTCAGGCAGTGCGAGCTGCAGGGCAGAGGTCCCCACGCTGGAGGCAGCAGCCCAGAGAAGCGCTCCCTGCAGCGCCTGTGCTCCGCTGTGTGCCTGTGCGTCCAGCACCGCCCTGACCTCTGACCTCCCCCAGCCGCTTCCCCTGCACACGCGGAGCTGGCGTCTCATGGCCTCCTGCATGGAGTCCCTGACCACTGCCTCGGCTAAGGCCTCGATGTAGGAGGGGTCGATCGAGCGGGACAAGGCGCCCCCCGCGCCGGGTGCGCGGCCGCCGGGGCTGCATCTTCCTGCCGGGTCGCCGGGAGGCTGGCGAGCGCCGTGCTGAAGCGCCGCGGCACGGACCGCCTGCGCCACTATGCCCTGGCACAGCTCCCCCGCCATCTTCTGCACCGGATCCGGGTGGCAGCGGGGGGCGGGCCTCCCCAGCTCTCTGAGAGCCCAGAGCAGAGTATCGGAGACCAGCCTGCCGGCAAAAGCATTCAGAGCCTCCCCCCGGGGGGCCGAGGACGTCTGGCTCGCGTCCCGCAGCATGGACTCGTCATCCAGGCCGGATACAGAGACCGCATCCTTAGGCCTGCGCTCCAGCCCCTCGTCTGGTGACACCTCGGAGCAGCTTGGCTGCTGCGTCGCAGCGTTGCGCCGGGCTTTCGCCGAACGTCCGTCTGCAGCCCTCTGTCTGGCCTCCCTGGCCATTATCTCCAGCAAGGACTCCTCAATGACCTCCTCCGCCCATCTCTCAGCCGCGTGGAGGAGGCGTTTGGGCGGGGTCCCTGCTTTGACTTGGCCGCCCGAGCGCGCCTCCCATTCCGCGGAGACTGAGCAGATGATCTCGGCCGACAGCTGGGCTGCGTAGTCTAACAGCCCTGCGGGAGTCCCCTCTGGGGCGCTCCTAGAATTCTGGACTCCGTGCGCATGGCTCTCCTCCATTTCCAGCTCTCCTCCCTCGGAACATTCCAGAGACAGGGAGCGCATGAGCCGGGCCACAAACTCCTCCCTGTCGTCCCCGGCAACAGGGCCGCCGGTTGGGGAGTGGCTGGGTTGATCTTTTGGGGTAGGAGGCGGGGGTGATGGCATGAACTCCTTTGCCAGGCCACCTTTGAGCCTTCTCTGGAAACTGGCGCGGCTCTTTATCATCTCCGGTAGAAGGGGGGTGGTCGGGGGTGCGTCAGGGTAATCGAGGGAGCCCCTGCTGGGAAGGCCAGAATGGGCCAGGATGGAGCAGCAGGATTGGCCACCAGTGGGCAAGTCTGAGCAGAGCCATGGGCAGGCATCAGGGAGCACCTCACCCTCCCCGCCTCCAGGGCCCTGCTCCACAAACTCCTCCCCCACAGACTGCAAGACCCGCCCCCGTGGATCTGGGGCCGATTTCGACCGGCGCCGAGTGCACCAGATGCTCTGGGGCCCCCTCTCTGGCTGCCTCCTTCAGTGCGGATTTGACAATGTCAGAGCTCAGAGTCTCAGGGTCTCCTAAGGGCCCACGGGGGCTCCTGGCCATCACCATCTCCCATTGGCCTCTGGCTGATTGCAGGATGTCTTCAGCCAAGGAGTGGGCAAACCTGTGAACACTGTCTCTCACAGTCCCTGCAGTGGGACTGAATTCTGGGGAATATTGATCTGATTGCGCCACCCTCCCCTCAGAATGCTCACCCTCAACCTGCTTCAGGATGCAGGTGTATGTTTTCAGTGAGCTCAGAACAGACGACCTGCAGTAGGCAGGTGGGGGGCATGACTGGGAGTTGAAAATTGCTTCCCTCAGAGCCTGCAAATCATGAAAGAAATGAAATAAAATTGTGAATTGTTTGAGGCACAAAGACGTTGTGTGTACAGTGCATTGCTACACTAATTTTTCATTTTTCGTTTTTGGTATTGAAAGGATTCAAGTACAATACAGCAAAACAGGAGCCTATGACTAAGGCCGTGATTTTAGCACAAGAGTTTTTAATAAATGAAAAGGCAAGGTCCAGACAATTAGCAATAGGTCACAGAATTATATATGCTTATATATTCCTACAGCATAATTTACAAAGGCTTTGACCCTTGTAATGTAAAGCCAATGTTACTTACAGCTAGTTTCCTCTGACAACCGATCAGCTGTGTTTTTTCCTGTTCAAATTTTATGCTTGTCTTTGGAATTTCCATTTTAAGAAACTCAAAGTGAACGCCTCTTCCTGCTTCTGCGATACTCTGTCTCCCCCTTGTGTCAGGTTAAGGAACGACCAACGCGTTTCGTGACGCCTACCTTGTCTTGTTCAGGCTGCGTTACCGTGCCGGTGCTGAGGTCACACAGCCTCAGCCTGCTGCTCAGCCAGTCCTCCGCGAGGGCCATATGATCAGCCTACAAAATATAACCATACAGGGTCAGAGACCTTCCACTGAGTCCTTCCTTCTTCACAAACAAAGCTGAGAAAATATGTCAATCTGTATCAGTACTGTATCAACTGAAACTCCTGCTGGTTGAGTCAGCCTGTCTCAGAAAAACTATACCATTTGAACTGTTTAAACACCACAGAAAGACAGATCTCTCAGATCTCCAGATAGCCCGAGCTGTCAAGAATGTGGTTCCAGCAGAAGGGTCATGTGACCAACAGGAAGGAAAGTCGTTTTTGGTTTTATGCTGGGGGTGAGGCTTCCGTACAGGAAACCATTTTAGAAAATGTATGCAGCTTGTGCTGTAATGATCGTGCCTGGTTTAAGGATATCAGTACATGACATATTTCTCTCATGAATATATTTCATGGCTCTCTCAGTGTGAGAACTAACTTGTGGCAAGTGAGACTGACTTGTGTTGCTGAGAGCAGCAAATAAGGCAGTTTATTCACATGGCTTTGAAGTTCCAGAAAAGGCTGGTACATATTTGCATCTTACAATGATTGTCCTGTGAGTTTCCCTGGATAGGAATGTCTGCCAGATAAAAGAAGTCATCAGAAAATGATAATAAAATAAACTGTGTAATGACTAAGGTTTTATGAAAGGAGAACTGTCCTATATGCAGAAAAGCAGTAACATGTAGTCAGAGGGTACAGTGTGATGACAGAGTGCACAGTGTGAGCAGGAAGTCACTGAGCTGGAGGAAGATGATTACTATCTGTGTATTTTTGCATGTTTGACTCATGAGCTCAACCACCCCTGAACTGTGTAGTTCATTTGTATTGCAGGCTGTTGAGATGCCAAGTACCAAATGTATGTGCCGTCCCATTTCTTCTGCAAAAAGTGCCTCTTCAGCTCATATATGTCCCTGTGCATTCATTTTTGACCACAGTAGTCACTCTCTAGCTTGAATAAATTCAGTTTGACTGTTTTGTGTTTGTATTACAATGAGTAGTTCTGCCAATGTACTATAAGGTGTGTTTGAGATCTTGGCTGTCATCTTTTTGGATTAAAACAGTGTCACTTATTTTTTCTCATTACTAGTTCTCAAACTCAATGCCTCATGCATCATACCAGTCGGAGGGCATTAACAAGTGTGTTCATCCTTATAAATTGCTAGTAATTCATCCCAAAACACCACAACAAGGTTCATTTACAGATACATGAGTCTCAGTGGTATGCTAACAAAGATTAGGTTGATTGCTATATAATTAGCTTGAAACAGAAACAAACTTTTTCATCCATTGCATCCAAGAGCATGTGTTCTCTGTGTGCTCGTTAAGTCACCTTAAAAACGAACAAGACGAGGAAAACTACATAATAAAACAACATTACTCACCATTTCCCTGGTCAGTAGGAGGGCTGTGCTCAGTGAAAACCAAAGGCTTGTTTTTAGAGGCGAACACTGAGGCTAAAGAGGAACTGAGCAATAGGGCAGTGGCAACCATGAGAGAGTTCACTTCCTGCTCAGAAGCTGCAGAACGGCCTGCACCCGCAGTCCTCTCAGAGTGTGGGCGTGTGGGATGTGACTAGATTAACCTAACTGTTAATGCTGGCGGGCAGGTGTGTGTGTGTGTGTGTGTGTGTGTCTGTGTGTATGTATATGTGTGTGTGAGTGGAATTATTGACTCACTCTACATTTGCAGTCGTGCAAATTTTTATTTGCTATGGCCGCTTCCTCACCCATCAATGAAACAAACTGAAACTGCTTCTTTCATGCTAAGTTTGTGACCACATGGTGTTTTAATACTTGGAATTAATTAATTACCATAAAAGGACAAAATGATCTCAAAAGTGGGTTATAATTGAATTGCTCCTGTTGAAAGGACATAAATAAATATTTATGTGAATAGCTCAGATGCTGTTAGCAGTTGAAAAATTGGTGAGTATGTAGGATGTAAGATTGAAAAATAAAGTGCATTTTCCACGATGTGTTTATGATCCACTTATATGAATGTGTATCCAGTCATAGGGACGTATATTTGTTTTTTATAGGGAAACATAGTCTTGACAAATACTATACATATTTAACTAGATGTTCCTTTTCATAGTCAATCCCTGGGCAGTTGCCATGACAGCGATCAGGGGGGTACATATTGACAGCTCAGTACAAAGTAAATCCAATACAAATAGAGAACTATAGCATTTCACTTTCAAGGTAATAACACTCAGCAAATAACACTTTTACTAGTCATTACAACAGTATTATATATAGTAATAAATGTTGTAGTTACGTAGAGACATAGAATAAACATCAGAAGTCATAAAAATAAATTGCTCTATACATACACCAGTGAGGAGGAAAACCTCCATGTGTATACTACAGCCAAACAGGTAACCAAATATGTAATCAAATTTCAGTATGTACAAACTGAGAGTTCAATTTTTGTTTAAAACAACTTCATACAAAGCAGTAGCTCACAGCAATCTATTTAAATTCTAAAAAGACCAGACCATGGTTTAAACATGGGGGTAAAAACCTGTGCACTGATAGCATGGCACTTGACCCCGGTGATGAGTGCACAGCGCACAGGGAGAGGATTCAGATGATGTTCACTCATGGAAGGGCACGGCAGTGCACTGCGCGGCTCAGAGCGGTGCTCTCATGAATAGGAGAGCCTTCATTCAGGCCTGCAAGACCCAGCCAGGCAACCACACCAATCAGATAGAGGACACTGTCGAGAAGACACAGAAGCAAAGCACAATGCCTTGCGTGAAAATGGGACCAACAGTAAAAAGTAATGCTCCCTTTTATTAACTTTTATGTTACCCATGCCTCCCAGTATATAGCTCGTGCACCAAATTTTAATACTCGAGTTAGCGTACCTCTGCCACTTTCACCTTAGGATAATATTTAAGACTAGATTAATGGACTGCTATAACTTGTAATGGGAGAAAAGGAAGGGAGATGGAATATGCCCTTCTATCATTATAGTTTTATAGTTACATGCTAGCTGGCTCTGAAGACGAGTCCTCAACCGTGGAGGGACTGGCGGACATCTTGGATTACCTGACGAGCAGAGCGGTAAGCTGGTGGGTTCAAGGGTAAGGACCCTGACCAAATTACAGCAGCCACCATGGAGACAAAGACCTAGGCTTTGTTTAGAGCTTATGGACTTTGATTATGAATAGCCAACATGTCAATTTACTCTAAGTTTTGATCCAACACAGCATGTACTATACATTATGATTTACATTATTTATTAATTGTTTATTTTTAAAATTATTATTTCATTTACATATAAAATAGTTAATATTTTATTAATTATATATAAAAATACATATATTTTATATTTGCACACATATATATATATATATAAATTATTTAATTTATTTTTATATCTTTTATCTAATTATATTTATATAGTCATTTCTTTTTATCATGGAGAAAAATGTTCTTTGGCTGGATAGCTTATAAGCAGCTACTCCCTGTGTAACTATGTGCATTGACGTTGATTATAGGTATTAAGCCAGAGACATTGCATGTAGTACTTTATATGAAATCACTTGCTAAAATAATGATCGTTGGTTGGTCTACTGGCTACACTATCCAACCAAAAGTTGTGGGACACCCCATCTGATTGCATAAAAATGGATGTCACTACAGGTATGACTATGCATGGCTTATAGAGAATAAGGTCAGCACAGAGCCCCAAATTCAGTAGTGGAGCTTACTAATGCATTAAAGGAGGAGAGGAGCACAATACTACCAGTTTTCTGTCAGAAATTGAAGCAGTCATTAAGGCCAAGGTAAGGCCAAAACATAATTATTTCATGGAATAAAGCCATGTATATTCATAAACACTCATATGCCATTGGCAGGATAGTGTAGTTCAATGGTTGACATTGGAATAGAAAGATTACCTTTACATATACAAAGCTAGTTATCTTTACATCTTCTAACTATGGATTATTAATTATGCCAGCGAACGTGTCATGTGAGACATTGAAGAAGTACAGAAATGTCAAAAACCCAAGAGTGTCTGGCGTGCCTCACTTTAGAAAAAAACAGCACTTTTCTTCCACCTAATGGTTAGAGGATGAATTGCAGCAGCCAGGGATCATCATCCCAGCCTTTATCTCACTCCTCCACTGCAAACATTATTTGGTGCCCTCTTCTTCACAGAATTGCCTTTTTATTGCTGTGCAGATGCTATCTAGATGCCTTAGTTCAGCTGCATAATACATCTGAAGGGTCAAGAAAAAAGTAATAATGTACAATACATCTTGCCTTTTATTGTGCTTCTGATGTCAGTCAACAAGAAACACGACTGTTGAGTGCTGAAAAGCACTGCAGCGCAAGACCCCATTTTTGAACGGCTTTGTCATTGTCAGTATGTAAGTACTGTGAGCTTGGAAACCCAGGTTCCACAGGTAAGAAGGTGTGGAGGGTAAGAGCAGGTTCACCTTAGTGGTAGGGAGAATTCTGTGATAATTCTTGCCCACCTTGTTGTCACAAATTTGAGAGAAAGCGCGCTCACGAAAGGCAGGGTTTTAGTTTGCTGCAGTGTGTCAGCTCAATCGGGTGCTCTTGTACTGCCGTGGAGAGATTGGTCACACCCCTGTAGTGCAGACAAACGGTCGCTGTACCTACGCAAATGAGCCAAAATCAGGGCTAGTGGAATTCAGCGTTTTTTATTCAGTTTTCAGAGGTGACATTTTGTGTGTAAAATGCTCCCACCTGTGACCACACTGCTACATTCATTCCTTAAGTTGTTTTGCATTGCAAAACCCCGTATTCTCAGATGAAACGTCTTCAGAGGCACACAGCTGCAGATATGACTTCTTTAGATTGCCTTATGATGGGAACTCAAGCATATTCAAAGGGCTCTGCTCACAACTACAGTAGTGAAAGCAATCTAGATATTTAATGCAAACTTTGAAATCCAATTTAAATCATATTCAGAATTCAAATGAATCCGGGCAGGCTTAATGGTCCTATGGTAGGAGAATCACTTAAAAAGAAGTTCTGCACTTTTCAACTCAGCTGGTTAGTGGGCTGCATAATAATTTTGAATCAAATTATTTGGCTCGGCTCACCGTTAGGGGAACATCGTGTGATAAAAAAAATAAATGTCAAACCTCAGCAAGATTAAGTATAATCTTCCTCGGAGTAGTCCCTGAGCAGTTGTCTTGGTCCTGTGGGATGGTCTGCAAAGGTAGATTTCAGACCATTGCAATCCACACTGCCTCACAAAATCAGAAAATCTAGCAAATGCACTGACCTTTCCTTCTAATAGTTGTCATCCTTCTTTTGATGTGTCACTCTGCCCTTTTTTGTGAAGCCTGCCGTTTCTGTGCAATAAGCTGCACTCTTATTTACTCAAGAGTAACAGCTGTCACAGATTGTTTGCAACTTGTTTATAAACAAAAGTGGTCAGCTTAATACAGAAAGTAGTGATAACTAATTTTTCAATGCATTTATTTTTAATCATAAATAGCTAGCTGTTAATAGTAAATTATTTAAAATGTAAATTTAAATTTGGTGCCTCCAGTTTAGAAGCACTACAGAAGGTTAATAAGCAGGATCAGCAATATTGGTCAGGTTACAAAATCTAGGCACTTCAACTCAGAAGTGCCATTTCTATGAGGCAATTTTTTTCTTTTTTTTTTAGATGGTGGTAAGGGGGTTTCAATATGAACTGCAGTCGGCTCATCCTGCCCTTGGACTGAACTGGAACACCCATGTTTTGCTTTTGTCGCTTGAAGGTGAGAGGAGACTCCAGTAGACCGGGTGATCTTGTTCCAGGTGAGCTGGCACAAAACTCTCACAATCACATATCACTCTGTTTAAGCCCTGGCAGGCTATGAAGTTTGCAGGCTAGCAGTCAGTGGCCCTGTCTGCTTCTTCCCACACCCTGCCCTGATCTGTTGTGTTGGTAGGAGACCTTTGAGAGGAATCAGGGGGCACTGTGCCTGGCTGTGAAGCCATCAGTCTGTTAACTGCCCTGCATTGCAGCCCCTGCAGGAAGCCCCCCCCCCAGCTTAAGAGCTCCGTGGTGTGAGGGCGGTTCAGAGGTCTTAGGTAGGTCTCCTGACATGCACCTGAGTCCTCTGGCTGTGTTCACTCTTCATGTCCATCTCCTGCCACGACCACAAGCGAGACGAATCAATCACCACAGAAAGAGTTATCCTGCATGCCCCGCGCTTCGAAGTCGACACCCCAGTGCGCCGGCACTCCAGGGTGACTAAAAGGTACTTTCCCAAATGCCACAGATTCACGGATCCATTTCTCGACTCTTTAAAAGGTGATTGACAGATTTGTGTCAATCTTTTGAAACATTCTGAGTTAAGTGCAGAGCAATGGGCTTCCAATCAGTCAGGAGAAAAAAGATTACACCAAGCTGTATACAAACCTAACTGAGTGTAATGATGACAATGCAATTAGCTATAAATCCTGGAAATATGCAAACTGAACTCAATAAATCACATAAATGTGTTCATTGCAACTACCTGCAAACATAAACACAAAGGTTTTTGATTGGTTATGGTGCTTAAAATGTAAAATTCTGTAGTACAGTATGTTATACTAACAGCCATAGCTTTACATGTTCTGAAATGGCATGTTTTGAGTGAAACACTACAGCCTCACAACATACATCTATTGTCTGTCATCAAGACGTCTTCATGATGGAAAATATGTCACAGCTAGAGCTTTTCAATCTCTGGTAAATAACCAGAGAGTCATTGTTGCCAGATTCTTTTCAAACACAGGAACAGAGGCAGACATATTTAATGATAGCCGGCCAAGATGTGTGGCCTGCTCAGGATTAAATGCTCAGCAGGCGCTCAGAAAAGCTGCCAGCAGCTTGATATGAAGTAGTCATATTGTTTTATTGCCATTTTCACAAATGCTTTTTCCTAGAAAACGGGTCACCAGATGTTTCACTGAAAGGCCTCACCCTGCCCAGTTGGCAAGCTTATTTTTGCAGTAGAGCTAGGATAAAAGTGTGTCTATGTATTGCTGCATCACTTTAAATCAAATAAAAAAACCATGAATACACACACACACATGCACACACACACACAGGCACACACATACACGCACACACACACACACACACACACACACACACACACACACACACACAGATTTATTTGTTTTAATTAAAAAAAAAAACCCAAAACAAAGCTTCAGGAACACTACACAAATTATGATGGTCCTACCTTTTTTCTTGTGCTCATTTCTCACCACATTATTTAATGCAGCTTTCTATTGTACCTTCTTAAATGAGTAATTAGAGAATAAGCTGCGGTAATATACTTAATTGTCTGGAAGACTTCTACATTAATCTTTGTAACACACACAGGTCGGACAAGCTAGAGAGGAGCCGAAGACCAAGTTTGTATGAGGACACCACTACAAGCAGGCTATGTCCATTTTTGGAGTAGGGAGGACAAGGGTAATGCCAGATAAAAACAAGCGTGGGAACTTCATAACAAGTACTCAGTAGTAGACAATTCAAGTGACATTTCAAAGAGGTAATAGCCAATGTGCACATCTGGAAATATGCCAGTTCTATTAAGTCAGTGAACTTGCTTAATGGCATTAGCAAGATCATTTACAACAGTTCCCTCTACCTGTGCAATGTACTTAGTTGTGAACTGCTTATCAAAACGGAAATGCTTGGGTTTGACACAACGTATGCTTTTGCACCATCAATGGACTAATGTGTTATTTATGCAGACCACAATGCTTAATTGGTTCCAGCCGCAATGTTATGTACCATTAAGGTAAGATTATACGAAGTGAGAAACAGGCCATTGAGTTGAGTTCAGCCCATCATTCTGCCTATAGTCCATTATGTGTCTCTACCACGATGTGAGGCCTGGTCTTGAACAATCTCATGGTCTCTGCCTCCCCTATGAATCCTGGTAAAGTATCCCATACATTTATAGCTCTCTGAGTAGAAAAAAATAAAAAAGCTGCCTGATGTCACCTTTGCTTCATTTCCACCAGTGTCCCCCTGTTCTCCTGGCAGAACTCATCTCGAAATGGAGCAGGGGCGGCGTGCCCTGTGACGCTCCCGTTCTATTTTCCGACTTCATTTTGACTTCTAATTTACAGGGACATTAAAGTGCTGTGCCATCAATCCGCCGCTTTTATGAAACGCTCCCTTTGAACATTATTTGGCGAGAGCTCTTCTGGCAGCAGTGTTGTTAACTTTGCTGCTGCTCATGGTGGACTCCGGCAATTCAAAGTAATCTAACTGCATTAGCGCTGGCCGTTCGGATGCAGCAACAGTCCTCTCAGCGAGACTGCCGTTTGTCTGTTTTTTTTTTTTTTTACCTCTCAGTTTAAATAGAAAATGATTAATGCTTCTCTCTGCTCATGTTTTATGCTTGTGTTTGTAATTTGAAGGATTTCACGGGTATCTCTTAATTTCACAGCATCAGAGACAACATCCGTGGCGTGTTAATTACAAACGCAGCTTAGCTCCATGCGTTTCGCCCCGCTCTCGCAATGCTTCCCTCTGAATGTGTGATAAATGTGCTGGCCCCAGTCACAGAGCAGCGTTTTGGTTTAGAGCGCTTTTCGGGGGATTGTGTGCGGTATTCAGAGGCGCGAAGATTTGTGCTTGTTTCCCTCAGAGGCCTGGGGTATCAGACAGGCTGCATGGCGTCACATCTGGGCCTCTAAGCTTGGAGCTCCACCCCCTGCAGGCCTGCCCCACTGAAGCCTGGGAGAAGCAGGCAGTCCCATGTATGAGTCAGCAGACCCAAAGGTACCCATGACGATTTGGCAATGAGTCACGGTTTTTGATCAATATGAGTTCAAATGGAGTGGGTCTTTCAAATATTTCCCATCAGACTTTTTTTCACAGGTATTACATCCATTTTTGGGGGTGATATTCAGTGCTTTTTTCATGAGCTTCAGACAGCTCACCCATAGCGGAGGAAAGGGGGGGATTATTATTTTTTCTTTTCCAAACCTGACTCTTCACTCACCCTGGGAGAAGGTCATTTCACTCACTTTGGTAAGGTCCAGCAAGTAACTGACTTTTTAATGCTTCCGTTTCTAACTTTATGGCATAATGATTTATTCTGTATGTTGCAGAGTGAAAAGAGGGTTTTAAAATTAGCTTTTATTAATTCTCTCTTCAATATTTATGATCTAAAGTAATATTTTTATTGTAGTATATTTCAAGCCAGTACATATCAGTGGAGTAGAGTCTTTGGCCAATTTGTTCATTGTGTGAATATGAATTTTTTGGGAATAAATCAAAATAGTGGTCTTAGCTATTTTAAAGCAACATGTAAGTAAAGATGAAGAGGATTATCATTTGGAAAATAACAAGTAAAAAATTTTTCTGTCAGAACAAAATCTCTGCACCTGTACGCTAAGGCGATAGTCCAGAAGGTTGCAGTACCCAATTTGTCCAAGAGGTGGAGGTGCTACCATCAAATAGCTTGTTTTACTATTCTTATATTCATAGTAAGCATGAGTAAAATGACCTTTTAACTATCAAACGCTATATAACTAAGCACTTTAATCTAATACAGAAGAGAGGGATGCTGTCTGGATTCTGTAGTCAATTACTACAACTACAGGTGGCAGTTTCAAGGCCCTGTTATGATTTGATGAAAAGGCAATGATTGAAAGGTATTCATTTTAATGGTGTAGTTTTAGGAGGAAAACCAAGCTGTACAAACAGTAAAAAGTACACAGGGTTAGCAGCTGTGAGCACGCCTCTGTCAGGGCACCGCTCCTTTATCCACTCAAGTGTGTTTATAGAAAACTAATTAGCTAACTCATTAAGTCATACAAAAAAAACTAATTGCCTCAGATAATCTATGAGGCACCATAGGACAAGTGTTAACTTTCCCGAGCTTGAGGAACACAGGAAGACAACAAGACATTGACAGCCGGCAATTTCCGGCCTAATTAGCCTCGTTGGCCAGCCCTGCACACGCCTGGAGAATTTTGTATGACGTTCTAACTGGCTAAAGAGTAACACTTCTGCCATTCAGACAAACACATTATGTTGTTAATCCAATTATTTTGTTGTTAGTAAAAATTCCACATTCTACATAAAATTACAGATCACAGTGCTTGCTGGATCTGGCAACCCTGTTCTACTTTTAAGACGTTTTCTGACATTTTTGTTTGTCCAAGAATCAGCAATGTATTTTATGTATTTTAATAATGTTCTGTTTGTATTTTAATAATTGCTCGGTATTTAAAACAGCACAGTAAAAAGCTGAAAAGCATTAATAAGGCAGGGAAAAGGCTCTTTTTGGTATTTTATTAAGTGTTCAAGTGCATAACTATGATAAAACAAAAAACTAGCATCTATTTGGAAATGCTTAAAAGAGACTCCAATTTTTCTAAAGCATGCCTTTTGGTATACCTTTCAAACAACTCCCCACTTTTCCAGGAGAGCAGGTGTTTCAAAAAAGATTGGAACTTTGCAGTATGGCTTGTGTTTCTATGTTGGAATGAAAAATCTGCTGAAAACTTGCATAATACATGTCTAAGAAACCTGCAGTTTGCATCACCTAATGGCCTGATGTTAATAATGGACACAGACTAAAATCACTGCATGCACCTGGATTTATTCACAGGTAAATACTGTCCTAGTTCAAACAGTGAGACCTATCCCAGACATTTTAAACAGACTGAAGCATTAAAACTAAAACTGAATGTGGTAGTGGTAGAATAAGGAAGTGCTATGTTTAAAATGGATGTTTTCTTTTTTATATGACTATTTTCCTTTTAATGTTTTCCCCTTTTTGTGCATGGGTGAAGAGTAGAGGAAGAGAAGGGCTGTTTCCCATTCAGAAGTGTGTCATTCCTAATGAACACTGTTATTTAAGATGTGTGTCTATTCGTATGTTTCCACTGTTGCACTCAAATCGTCAGGATCCATTGCTCCATTAATTGATTCATTCGAGTAATTAGTTCTTTTGTATGACTTCATGAATAAATTAGCGGTGTAATTAATTAGTAGTCTGTGTAGCTCTGTGGATAGAAGGGGGACACATTAATGCCAACTGTCTACGCCGCTTCAGCTGGGTGCTGGCCATCATTATGTTGTTTGTGATTCTCCTTTTGAACATTTTCTTACTAGACTGTGCTTTACGGTGATCAAATGAAGGCTTTAAATTCTTTGGCTTCACTCTACAAGAATGGGTCTGAGCAAGCTTTTTTACACTTGAAATGGACTATACAGGAAGCAGTTTTCATCTTTTGCTACTATAGTGAGTGCTTTGGATCCAATGAGGATCTCCTGTTGGGTTTGGAGATTATAGCTCTGTTTTTTCTTTGCTCTGATGTACCCAAGGGTTCTTTTCCCATCTACTTTCTGCCTACTAAAGAGGAGCTCATTAAATTATTCAATAGGTATGACATGTTTCAAACAGTATACACTAATAGTCCACGGTTTTTAAATTTCATATGGGGAATTGTCTTTTATTAAAGAAGCAATCAAAATTATACATTAAACAACATTTTTTTTCTCAGAGTCATGTATGCTGTATGCTCAATATTAGCGTGCACACACAATATACAGCACAACCAGTGCTATATTCTCTAACCTTCAAGTTCCTCTGATGGTGTGTCATGCTATTAAAAGCTGGACCCAAAAGTGCTTATGAGGCAAGGCACTCTGTCAGTCGGGGGAACTTGCGAGAGAAGAATTGGAAGGCACAGAACAGTTTGTGACCTGTCAGAGCGGTTTAGTCACAATACGAGAGAGAGAATTACTCCTTCCCCTAACATCCCCACTGCACTCAGAGGCCCGTCTGTAGCCCCGCATGCGGACTGGAGCATGCGGATTCTTCAGGAAGTCACACGTAGTCCGATGCGGGACGGGAGACAGACAGGGCAAACTGCAGCAGGGAGCTTCTCTGTGTTAACCCTCGCACGGGCTGCGTTACTGGGGCTGAGGAAGTTGTTCACATTTATATGGTTCTGAGGTCAAACCACCTTTCCCCTCTGTCAGTTAGTACAGAAGGGACTGATCCCTCCAGAGACACTGCTCCTTTCTAGACACTGCTGTCTAGTCAACTAATAAAAGCGCATCTCCCAGATCTTCTTGTGATCTGCTTGCCCCGTGTGTCTGGCCCACCATTGAAACCTGGTCATGCAGCGCTTCTAATATTCTTGACTCCTTATGGCTTTTTGCCTGTGTTGTACTCTACCTCACTTGTAAGTCAGTTTGGATAAAAGCGTCTGCCAAATGAATAAACATATATGTGAATGTAAATGTGTGGACTGTGGTGGAGCTGGTGCAGCCTTAAAGTGCATAGATGTGTTTTCTGGGATCACAGTCTTTGGGATCACACAAACTGCAATGACAGAGGAAGAGAAATGTCTTGATCTCCTTGGGGGCAGTGAGATCAGATTCAATAGAGTCATTAATCTGTACCATTTATTTCCTGCTGCTTTTTTCAAATATGAAAGCTGAAGGATTCACTCCAAACAATACAGCCAAGGCATATTAGCACAGCATTCCATAGATACAGAATTACAATATCAGACACCCCACTGAAAGCAGTGGCTGATTTATGTGAGGCACTCGTGTTGATTACAACATGCTCTTGAACTCTAAAACAAGCAGTAAATCATATAAAGGCATGTGAAAGATAGTATGTGAAATAATTTTACCCCTTTCTTCCATATGTCAACAGATAGGTCTTGAGCGGCAAAGTTGGTAGGGTGTTTGCTTTGAGCACAAACTGAGCCCTATGGCCCAGGTTCAAACCCAGATAAATCCTTTACCAATAATTATTTTGTTCCACTGGTGATAGTGATGGGTATGTTGGCCAGCATTTACTCATCTCACCTCTCGCAAGCATCCTGCAATTCATCAGGTACCTGCAAGCTGAATGGATGTCATCACTGGAGTACCGCCAATCCTCCAATGTGCCCCCACTCAAATAACGGTTTGTTATATGCAAGTGTATCGGAATATTTCATTCATCTCTTGTCAGTGCCCCTGATGTGAGTGCTAAAGTTGTCATGGTGAGATGAGTCTAATGTTCAACTGGCGATTCCAGAAACAGGGTTGCTTGGGGAAAAAGTGGAGAAAGCATAAAACAAATATGAATGGATAAGTCAGAACAACAGACCGATTTTTCAGACCAGGACTGAAATGGCAGACACATCTGCACAATAAATATCCACCAGCATTCTTGAGCGGTGCTTGCAGTTTCTTGTCTGCCATTCACTTGATACCATCACTGTCTTCTGCTCTGAAAGTGAAAGACAGCCACAAAACCCCTCCTGCTTCAATTTACTGGTATATTGAAATTACACTGAATTGTGTGTAGGTTTGACATCTTAATGATGATACAAGAATGTATTAGAATGAATTGCACAGAAACAAACCAGTTTAAGCTGCATCTAAGCAAATGCTACAGAAGTAGCAAGAATAATGCTGAACACGAATAGTGTTTAATTCAGTGAGCAATAAACTAATGATATAGTATGTTCTCTCTACACTGTTCTTCAATCCTGAGTCTGGAACCACTTCTCAGTTGCTGTCATTATTCATGTCTAGCTCACTGTCTTCACCAGAAAACAGGGTGTTCCTAGCAGCTAGAAATACTTCCTGCCAAAAATGTCCCTGTATTCTTTGCCAGTGGAGATAATTGGCATTTTCTGACACAACAGCCCTCTCCAAGTATTCTACATAATATTTTCCACTAAAGTTACTCTTACGGCAAACTGCCACAGGGAACTGATTTAAATTGTATGTTTTAAAACAGTTTTGTTGCAAAGTGTGTTCCTATCAGGCAACACAAACCAGCGCACAGGGCTGAAATACAGAAACGAATCAAATCAGTCTAAAATACTTGTTCCTTTAGTGCTTTTTATACATGACATTTGCAAAATTATACAGCCGTAAAGAAAAAAAACATATTTAAATCACTGAATTGTTCTTGTGGACATGCAGTGTGTTTTCAGCATCCGGCTTACTCAAAAGACTTCACATCAACTCATGTCAAGTGAATATTAGAATATTATTTGGTTTATGTGAAGTCGTTATAATACTTTATAGTATACGCTAAGGCAATACAATGCAGTGGAGCGTTAATAAACTGCCTTTAGTTCACCAAAGGGAGAAAAAGTCTTTTAAGGTCCTGTTGACCTGGGTGACTAGCTGACAGAGAGGGAGAGAGATAAACAATTACCCCAAACCGTGGAGAAGGACCTGTAGATCACCTTTGAGGTGTCATATTCAACTGTGGCCAAATCAGGCATTTGGGATCATGCCATTATGAAGCTGCATGCTCATGCTAAGTGGTTAAGAAGTACAACAGAGATTGGTTATTGAGCTGCACCTGTGTGCTTATCCCCTTCTGCAGACCTCATCTCAGACAATGAATTATAGAAAATCAGCACAGTAGTGCATTAGAAGCTACCTTTTTTAATGACCCCAATAGATAAACCATAAAAGAGACCGCTGCACCAGATTGTAAAGTAATTACAGCCTATGGGTAATTGTGAGACAATGATTTGTTTATGCCTCGCGGATTTGATTAACAGCGCCTAAAAAAAAAAGAGGACTTAGAGACTTTTTGTTTAGGAAATTGGTCTCGGGAGAATGCCTGGCATTAAAATATCATTCTCACTGAGTCAACTTATTAACTGACTGTCAATACACACGAGCGCTATTGTAGGATGTGGCACAAAGCACTGTTATATATTTACATTTTTTTGTTGCAAAGTTAGATACTACTGACCTCTGTGCCCAGGGCAGTTCACCTTTGGCATGTATGAAACAACTTTGCTTTTAAGGTACTGAAGCTGTACAATGGTTTTAACTCTGTGTTTTTTTACAGTTTTTCCAGTGAACCATGGGTCTTTTTCCAATATAGGAGCCAGATTCAGAACCTTAATCCATGAATCTAAAAAGGCTCGGTTCTAGTTGGTATAACAGCACTGTTTCCTTTAACATTTCCTTTTTCACAGCAAATTTTCTCTATCAGGAGTAGGAACCACCCGCTGCTACAAAGATCAGAGAGTAAATATTCTTGGAAAAATGTCTGCTCTTAATGTGCTAACTATGAATAATTCATCTTTACTGAAATTAGCCTAAAATATATGCCCTTGGCTAACTCAATCTGAAAAATAGCTATTCCCTACAAATTTTGCTGTCACCTTTGCTTACAAATCACTGACTGTCTGCCCTCTGTCTGTCTCGCTGAAGCGGTGAGATGGGCACTTGAAATTCTGGGTAAAGAGAACTTGGGCTGTGCTCCAAGTGTAGCACCTGTGAGGAAAGCGGTGAATATTTGCTGAATATTTTTAACAGTTTTCTCTTCAAAGGTGTTATAGCCGAGCTGAACTCTGGCCAGCAGGGGGGCACAGCACTGAGTGTGTCAGCAAAAACAGAGCGAGAGTGACGTTAGTAAGGGAAGAGGCAGTTTTGGGGAGGTGGCCGCATGGTAGCTACGCTGGGGCAAGCTGCAGGAATTAAAATATGGAAAACAAAGAACTGAGCCACAACTGCGTGTTAGGTAAAACACTGGGAATAGTTACTCATGTTAGCTTGAAGCTCAGGCAGGAACTCGCATTGTGAAACTCCCCAGCTGGTCGTGAGTATGAGTTGTTTCAGTTTGCTTCAGTTTGCTGAAATCCATGAACGACCTTGCAAGTTAACAGAAAAATAAATGAACAAAACTTTTCCTACACTTGCATTGTTATTGACCAGACATGAGGTGTAACACAAGAAACTAGTTTTTCCTGGCAATACAGTACATATAGTCGTTGGAGCCATGTGGTCCCGTGGTCTCACAGCACATATGCCAATTTGCAGTTAGCAGTTAGCAGCTTAAATACATGGCTGATAGGGAATGGATGCATGTGATTTTGGACAATTCTAACAGTAGCAGAGCTTCCAAAACCAGAAAGTCAGGGTTCTGTCAAGTTACACTTGGTGGAAAGGGCATCCATTAATATTCAGGCATAGAATGATAAGGCCTAGATCAGCAATACTCAGGCATGAAATGAGACCTAGATCAGGAAGCTGACTGTCTCAATGGTAAAACAAGGTCTGTTATCTGTATTCCGTTCTGTTGTGGGTTCCCAGGGAGCTGGTGTGTAAATTACAGATAAACAGCAGCTAATTGTGGTGCGACGGTGGAGGAGTGTTGCTGCATTCGCAGTCCCCTGACGCGTGGATTCCAAGGGCCGCCACTCCCACACGTTTAGCCGCAGTCTACTTGCGCTTGGACTCGTCTTCCACGAGTCCATGCGCAGAGAAAACAGCCCATGAATATTTATGGCTCAGATGATTCTGAGTAAAGTGCATAATTAGAAATGGGGGCATTTTTTTCCTACCCATGCAGTTTTGAACGACCTTTTCAGATAGCTGTTAGATGCCCCCATGCCCCCTCCTCTGCCTTGACTCCCATTGTGGTTACTTCAGCAAATCCCGAACGCCAGTGAGAAGATTCTGTTGGCCGTTTCAGCAGCACGGCAGACACTTCCTCTCCCGGGTGGAATTGCTTCCAGAATTGTTTTTTTTTCTGATTACACAGCCTCCTCCACCTCTCTCTACATCCCTGATGGGTGAAAGCTCCCCCGTCCCATCCATCACACTAAAACTCTCTGACATCACCAGCCCCCTCCCACACTCCACCCCTGAACCCCGCCCAGTCCCGCCCCCACCCCACCCCACCTTATGTAAAGTAGCACCCCTTAGAGAACAGCAAAGTGATGATGATGATGATGATGATGATGATGATCAGCAGTATGGGAAGGGGTGGGGATGTGATGTCCTTCCTGGCAGCAAGCAGCTCAGCCATCCGATCCAGCCGTCTGCCCCCCCCCACCTTGTCAGTCAATCTAATTGTATTTGGTGTGATGCCCTTCACCACAGAAGTGCAGCGCGATGAGGTGACAGGGGAGATCGAATGCAAAATGTGGTCAAATGATTGGCATAAAATATTACTGTAGATGACTAGCTACTACGAGAGGTGAATACTGATACAGAGGATTTGGGGGTGAGACAAAATGAGAAAGTAACAGACGAAAACATGAATGCATCAATAATAGCAAAAAACGCAATAAACAAAACAATAACAGAGTGAGACAGACTGAGAAAACAGAAACAGACACCAACACGAACACATCAATAAAGAAAAAAACAGTAATAACGAAAACAGCAGCAGACAAAAAACATGATTGCATCAATAATAAAGAATAAACAGTAATAAAGTGAAGGTAATAGACAAAAGCACAAAGACATCAATAATATAAAAGTGTAATAAAGAGAAGGGAACAAGTGATAATGCAATACAATATCACGAATCCAGGACGAGCAGGATTATCAGTGGGGACAGAGAGGCAGGCTAGAGCTGTCCTGTACAGTTTCATCATTGCTGTTCTAGCCAATGATGCTCATGCACTCGCCTGCGGAGGGAATGTCTTTCCTTTCAAGGACGGGGCCGGCGTCTGTATAAAAGGTGAAAACTGATGCACCATTACGTACTTTGCAGCTGTGAAATAAAACACCTGTGCATGGTTTCGGTGTAACACGAGTGTCTCCTAAAAACACTCCATGGTTGCCCCTGAGGAAACAATATCACCTTCTAATCATCTTGTCTAATTCTTTTTTAAGCATATTTCCAAATAATAATAGAACATTTTTGCAATAACTGCAATTCCACATACAACAACGGGAACTTCTCTCTCAAAGGGTCTCGCAGCCCTGCAGTCTGGCTCTAGGGCGCCGCCGTGTGGCCGTGTGCTGCAGCTGCGCATCAGACAGGCTGTTCCCTGTGCCTATCCGGCTCACTTCAGCACCCGCTCCGCCGAGCGTCGGCCTATTAGTCATCAGCCGCAGCACCCGCCCGTCTGTTAAAACCCAGACGCGCGTCTCTCCAGTCGAAGGAGAGGCGGCTGACCCCAGCCTCGGCGCTGATGTCTGAGCGTGAGAGGGGAGGCTGAGCGCTGCTGTCGAGGAGCGGGCAGACAGCAGGCTGGAAGCTCAGTCTGAGCCCGAGGGAAGGAGAACCGCGCTCCTCCACTGGAAAAGGGAGGGGGGGAGAGCAACCCAGATCCACATCTACTCTTCTGTGGGCTGCTGTGCAGTAGTAACAGCTTCCTTCGTACAGCTCGCATCCCGGGCTGAGATAGACACCGGTTTCCCTGAGGGCTGCACATTCCGAGCACGCGGACGCTCTGCTATTAGGCTCCATTTCCAATGGCTTGTACCGCCGTTGGGAAGCGGTGGAGAAAGGTAGAAGATCGGTTAGAAATTCAAGTTAGACAGAGTCTTTTCATCTCCATCTTGCCTTGTGTAAGTTATTAAAGACCTGCGTGGTGACAGCCGCGCCAGTCCCTTTCGATTTATCTCCCCGATTAGGTCTGTCTGAGTCCGTGCGCCGCGGTCGCCGTGACTAAGCAAGGAATGGGTACGAGCGGGGGTTCGCACATGCAAGCCTCATCAGTCCCAGTTAGTGCTCCCCTCACCTGATGAGATTCGCTGTTCAGGGTGCGCTTCAGTGATGGCAGAGGAAACATCCGCCGGAACAGTCTGTGTTAAAAGCGCCGCCAACCGATGATGAGGTAATGAGGAAACAAGGAGATGGAGACAGAATGACTCCGGGCACCATCATTGGGTTATTTGGCTCTGCTGCTTAGACAGCCTGTTTGCCGAAATCATGCCACGTCCCAGGGGACCTCACACAGTCTCAGCTGGGGGACTATTTAAATTCTCCTCAGCGCTGATAGCCTAATTCACTGCCAGAATGTCTTAAATTGCTCCTTTCAAATGGCAGCGATCAATAAAGCCCCCTCTAATAGTACCAAGAAGGTTCGTTACTGTGACTTTGAGTCGGTAGATAGTCGGTAAAAAGCAGACTTGTTTTATCCTGTAGAGACACACACCCCAAGCAGGCTTTCATTATTTCTAATTATGAACCCAAACAATAACTGCAAGAACTGCATTATGTTTTCAGAAAAACAATTAGGCGCAAACATTTGGCGAAGCAATACAAACATTTGTTCCATTTGAACTGTGATCAAAGCAGAGAAGTTTGCCAACAAAAGAAATGCCAAATCAATATCTCTCTGTGAAGACAGCCATCATGTGCTGTGCTGTCACTGTATGAATTGTCTGATACTCCCAAGGGCAGAGAAACATTTATGAAAAGTCAAGATGAAGGCAAAGATGAGCAAACAGGTTTTGATATGGTGACTTTTGGGTCCAACCCAGTATAGCTGCATTGAATGGTTTGGACTTACTGCAGCACTCCTGATTCTGGACCTGAAAGCTTCATTGAATTGCCCTCTGTCCAGTTCAAATGAATGTAATTGTAGTCTATTTAAAAATTTAACAAATCAAATTCGAATAGCCAAAATTATTGGGATGACAGTGCTTGGTGCTGTAACATTGAGGTTTGGAGCCCCACCGAGGGGCGGGAGACCATCCGTTTAGCGCCCTGAACTACAGCAAGCGGTTTAGCACAGGGGATGACAACACCCCACCACAATTATCACACCAGCTGCGCTGTGCCATTAATCGATGTGCCGGCAGCCCGTCAGACTCTCTTAAAAGCCCAGTGAGACGCACAGCCGGGAAGAGGCTAGCATTGCCCTCCTGGGGAGGCTAACTCGCGGTTTCACTTTAATTTCCAGCACTCTTCCTCTAAAGGTAAAGTGCCACACTGGTATGTCTTCCTGTATGTCTGTCCTACCAAACCCGATGGACGTACAGCACTCCTACCGCCAGCACACTTTGCCTCAATGTAATTTGTATATAGTCTGTTTATGTTTTCTGTCCAATTACCTCCTTCTTTATGAAGTTCTGTTCTGTTTTGCTTTTGAAGCCTGCTGTCCCCTGACGGCCAGTAAATATTAAGCAGCCGGTGTTTATCTCTACCTTTGACTCCCGCCTGCTCATCGGCGTACTCCCAAGTCCCAGGAACTGTGGTCACACCTGCCACAGCTTTGCACCATGTGTCAATGTATTCAATAATTAATCTGATTAGCTGTCTGCAGACAGCATTGCGTTTTGCTGAGCACCTGGCCTTTCCATACATGAACTCATTCCTTGACTCATACATCATGCTGTTTGTGAAGACACATTTAATCACTGTCTGTGGGCTTGCCTCGACTTTCCTTCAGTGATGGGGATGTACCGCGCACACTGCGGTTTCCCGACAGCCTCTCTCTCACGGGCTGAGGGTGTCGGAATGTATTTACTGCAAAATCACAGAGATAGCGAATCCTGTCTGTTAGCCCCCACTTCATCTGAGCCTCTAGAGACCAACAGGTACAGGGCATTGTCCTGAATATGTCACTCCCGGTTACTCCCCCTTGACCTGAAACTTATTTCTCCAGCCAATGACTGACTGCAAAATGCCATGCAGCTCTCAGTTCTTTGGCTGGCAATTCTGTGTTGGTCAATATGTAATTAACGGCATATTACCAGAAATGGACAGGTACTGCAGTTGAACACTTAAAAGCTTAAAGGAAATCATAACAATGTAAATCATCTTTGCCAATCACTTCTATGGTGCTTTTGTTTCATATATAAGGAGAACAGTTTGTTTGATAAGATTGAGTTTTTTTGTCTATTTAAAATGTAGAGAATTGTATGATAAAAATGTGATCTTAAGACATTATGGTGTGTTTGTGTGGGCTGGCACATACAAGTGTGTATATGTGTGTGTGTGTTGTCTATGGTTTTCAGGTATAAAATATCTGTGCCTTGGGCTAAGCCCTTAGCCACAACTGGAGTTGCTCACGAGCAAAATAAATAAAACAGGGAAAAAGGAGGTTACAAAAAACAGACCCATACATTACTGAAACTCAATAACCTGGGTCAACAATTAGGAGTCAAACTTCATCCAAATTTCCACACAGAATTGCATGCACCGGCATAGCTTCAGCTGACGTCAGTCCTAAACAGAACGTACTTTTGTCAGCTTTTCACCGTCCAAACGAAACAGGAGGCCTCGGAGAGTCTGGCTTTGACAGCTCTTCAGGAAGTTGTCAGGTTGCATTGAGATCCAGGCTCCATTTCCCGTTTTTTTCCCTGGTGAGCTGATTTCCTCTCTGCGCCTTCTGCTGATTCCAACATTTATTGAACATTATGAACTGTTTTTTGGGGGGCAATGTACGTCATGGATTTCGTTGGTCTCCCTGTTCCCAAATTAAAAGCAACCGCTGTTCCTGAGAGGCTGCAAGGCAACGTTTATTTCGGAGCAACCCAGGATAATGGCCTGCGGAAATCGTGACCCCATTACGTTTTAGCGTTCTGCGAAAACAGCAGTTTCATTGCACCTTACATAAAAAATCTTATCCTGAGAATCGGGAGTGATGGTCAGAATGGCATGCTGTGATTTTGAAGATGGAAGGATGTTTCTTCTGAGGTGATATTGTCAACTCTGGTTACCTTCTTGAGGCATGCACTATACATCCCTCTTTTTTGTTCATTAGGGGCTTCCTTGTTGAACAGAGGTAGCACCTATTTCAGCTGGGTCATCACTGTTTTTACACATCTCCATAACAAATCTGCCCTGGTAACAATGCTCAAAGGTAGCTGGTTAGGTGGAAGTTGTCAGTTAGCTACTTATGTTCTCTTTCACTAGAGGAATGCACATGGTGTACTTCCAGAAAAACTCAATTCGCTGACATTGGCCCTCTCAGCCTAAACCAGCAGCTTTGCAACCTGTAACTTGGACCCCTGAGTAAATCACACTGCAGCATGAAGAGTGGAGTCTTGTGTTCTGAGCAAATTTATAATCTGACTTTGCTAAATTGTTCACGTAATTATGATGAACTCATTTGCTAAATCCTTGCCTGTGCACCACAGCTAATGTAAAGTGAGGGTTCTGACACAAAGTGGCTAGTGTATATGAACTTTGTTGGTGTTCTGTATTGGAGGTGAGTGAAATGAGTTATCTCCTCCCATTGTAACTTTGAGATCCTTCAAGGACACTATATAAAGTCATTACTATTGTTATAAAACCAGACGCTGTTTGCAGGGGTGTTTATTGCTCATGTTCTTTCTCCAAAAAACCAGTTTTGAATTTTGAAGTGTCTTGGCACAAATTGTTCAATTTTCCAGGCAACTAGGTACCAATTAATTTCCATATCTTACTACTTATAAACTCATCAGCATTATGGTAGCTAAATTGGCCTTTAATTAGCTTTGCTCCGTTTGCTGAATATTTCTGAAATAATTAACAAATTTATACCCACAGGGGAGTAATAAATGTCAGGGTTTGGGTGTGTTGATTTTGTTGTGGCACACAAAGCACACTAATTTAAGATTGGCCCAGAGTTAACACATGCCGGAACTACACCAACTGGAAGAGGCAGGATCAGATTTGCATAACAATGACACTAAAATGGAAGCACCTTTGACTCAACAACAGTTTTTGATGGCACACTCAGTTCTCAGTTAGGCTCACTCCTAACATTGCAACAGGCATGGAAGCAACTCCTGAGGAAAATGTGTTTCACTCTAATTATCTGACCGTGACTGTAAGCCATCGTACATGGACCCGTGGGGTCTCTGGGGTGGATCCCTAATTATGGCTGTGGGTGGGTCCATAGTGTGACATGGCTTGTTGCACCTTGGAACCCCCCCCCAGGGACTGCAGTTGACGAGACCCATGCAGGTGACTCCTGAGACACGTGACACTTGATGGATACCTTGTATCGGGAGATCAGGGGAGCTTTCTTGTGACCCGCGTGAAAGATGGGAAATGATGGAGGGATGCAGTGGACGGCCAAGAGCACGGGAGAGGTGGAGCTGATGAGGGGCTCGGCTGCTGAAGTGCCCTCCTTTGCCAGACCCCCATAATGATCTACACTTCACTGGGAAAACATTTCAGCTTCAAGAATGCATTTGAACACACAGAATTGGATCTGTGAGAAGAGGCCAGTGCGTAACAGTAATATTTCACTTGGGAGTCTGGGTGAGACGGTGTATATTTGCATAATGGATCAGGTGTCAGCCATGATTTGCTATTTCAGAACTCCCAAAAAATGGTGCTCTTTGGAATTGTATTTAAATATCTATTGCATGTGACTATTGCATGTCTGCCCTTCCAATATATATATATACATATATATATATATATATATATATATATATATATATATATATATATATATATATATATATATATGAGAAAAGATGTTTTTTTTTTACTTCATTCAATATATTTAAAATATCTAAATGATTGCCATTTTGGTATATTGCGAGATATTTCTGATTGCCATTAATATATTTTATTTGTATTTGGAATATATTCTTGGGTTGAACAACATATTCTCAGCATGTAACAATATGTGTAACTTCCATATGGGTGGAGGTTGAAATGGCCTCCTATAATGAGTGCGGCTGTGCTGCGGGTGGAGGCAGTGACACCCCAGTGTGGAGTTCAACAGGAGGCTGTAGAGTTTTTGCATGTTTTTAAATCCAAGTAACTGTCTTCACAGGCAGCAGTGTCAAGAAGCTTGCACTTCACCAGTCTTCTCACGCATTCAAAGAGTGCAGATAATTAAGAATTGATTAGAAAGTAACTTTTATTTTGGCAAAACTCCAGAGCCTTTGCCGACTCTCTTTTTATTGCTTTTGTGCCTGAATTACACAATCATAGAATGCCATATAGAGAGAGCTGGCAGAGTTCGAGCGATTCGTTCCAGAGGGGAATTAGATCATGAATTTATTTGTCCATTTTTAGGCTATGTGTGCCATGCATGGCCGATTAATTAATTTGATTAATTTGTTTACATGACTGATGATGTGGAAAGCTTTGTGCATTGTCACAGAGCAGGACTGCATCTCTATGGTCTTTGAAGTGGGGCTTCAGGCTGGCAGAGACCTGATGAGACACAAGAGCAGTTCAAAGCAGACGTGTCCCTCATTGAAATAAACACACATGAAGGACAAGCCTGAATTAGCTGAACAATCTTTGTGCACGTAAAGTCCAAGCTCCTTTTAAAAGTCCATTGATAACAAACATTGAGTTAACATTTTTCTAACATTTAGGAAAAAAGGAGGAAAAAACAGTACCAGAGAGCAGTGTCAAAGGTCAAAAATTAATTCCAGAGTTGAGAATCAAACTCTTATTCCTCATTCATATCCATTACATTACATTGGCATTCAGCAGACACCCTTATCCACTGTTACATGTTATCCATTTATACAGCTGGATATTTACTAACACAGGTAATTCTGGGTTAAGTACTTTGCCCAAGGGTATAGCAGCAGTGGCCCAGTGGGGAATTAAACCAGCAACCTTTGGGGCACAAGCCCTGTTCTTTACCACTATGCTACACTGCATAGTGGTAATCCTATCCAGCTCCACGATCAAAATCTTTTCTGTTCTTGCCTGTCAAAAGACTCTTGCTCTGCACTCTCCACTGAAGCGCTGAGAGACCGGCCCCTCCCTCTCCAGATGCTGTGTCCTGAGCTAGGAGTGATGGGAGGGAAGGATCAAAGAATTTCAATCTCCCTGAAACCTCCCAAAACAGCATGGGTACGAAGGAAGGGCTGCGGCCCCAGCTAAGTTAAAATCGATAAAAATAAATCTGCATTGTGTGCTGTGCCGGAACCCTCCATCTCGCAGGGCCACGGTAGCTGTCATGTGTGAAAGCTCACAGGAGCACTTGGGCGTGCAGCTTTCCTGCAAGTCGACATCACCGCCTAGAGTCGGGGCAAGAGATGCGTAGCTGGGTGTTTCGCTCAGCAAGCTACCAGTGTGTCTTGGTGCACTGTGCGTGTGGAAAGGACAGTGAATTAAAACTCATTGCGACCGCAATTCTGCAAATAACCAATCGACTGCATGGTCACAGAGACGAGGCAGCTGGGTGCGGAGCTCCCTGTACCTGTGTTAAAATGGAAAAAGATACACCTGACAATTATTAATAATAAAGAGGATTTGTTGAAATCAGATATTTTGTGTTTGCATACTTGTGCCAGTTCATTTGTGAATTAGAAATATATAATTCTGTGTGCTTTCAACAGTGCAAGAATACTGTGCTCTCATGGTGAATATGAAAGTGTTTGATCAGAAATGCTGGTTATTAGGGCAGCAAAACCTGTTGGTGCTTTGGAACCCTATTGTTACTGTTTGGATTATTTATTTTTAATCCTACTGTTCTCATCACTATTGTTCATATTCATGTTTTCCCCTTTTTGGTTTTCATCTTCAGCAAAACTCATTGTACATTGTTTGATCCCAATGCAAGCTTGGAGAGTTATCAGGCCATAGTATGCAGATAAATCATTTATGGAGTGCTGGGTCTTTGAACACACTCAATATGGCAGAAAAATCTTGTCTTTTATGCCTTTTTAAAATTATCCTTTAAATGTAATCCTCCCAAGGCAGAGCTGTAATTATGTCCTGCATAGACCTTGCACAGATGTATGGAATTTGAAATGGATTAGCTGTTGCTTTGTACTGTTCAGGGGCCATGCCCCCCCAGCACACTCAGTCCCCACAAATGCTTTGCTTTCCCAGAATTCACTTGTAAATATAGGACTACAGCATTCTTTGCAGGACTTTCATTTTTAAAATTTATGGTCACCAATTTAATTTTTCTTTACTGGGCCCACCTCCACCTCTCCCTCTTTTGGGGTACAGCTTTACTCAATCTAAACACTGTAAAGGGGGGGGTATTGACAATTTCCAAAAAGAGAAATTGAATGACAGAAAAAAAGTCCCTCCAGCTTAATGAATTATAAACAATACCCCCTCACCCCAACATTCAACACAGAGCAGCACACTCAACACAGAGTAACGCACTTAACACAGAGCAGCACACTCAACACAAAGTAACGCACTCAACACAGACCAGCACGCTCAACACAGAGCAGTGCACTCAACACGGAGCAGGGCACTCAACACGGAGCAGCGCACTCAACACGGAGAGGTGCACTCAACACAGACCAGCACGCTCAACACAGAGCGGTGCACTCAACACAGAGTAACGCACTCAACACGGAGCAGGGCACTCAACACGGAGCAGCGCACTCAACACAGAGAGGTGCACTCAACACAGAGCAGCACACTCAACACAGAGAGGTGCACTCAACACAGAGAGGTGCACTCAACACAGAGCAGCACACTCAACACAGAGCAGCACAGTCAACACAGAGTAACACACTCAACACAGAGTAACGCAATCAACACAGAACCACAAAAACAAAGCAGCAAATATTCATTTAAAAAGACCAGACAATATACATGATAATAAACTAAAAGGTTTCTGTGCAAGGAGTAATTAAAGTAGTTACAGCAAAAAGAAAAACTAAAAAAAAAAGTCAGCCGAGCAGAGAAAAGTTCAAAGTATGTGACAGATTTTGACTTATTTATAGCCTTTAAAGCCGACAGTATACCATAATATTGTATGTACAAGCAACTAATGAATCACACTGACAGATGACCAATAAATCCATACCAACTCTCTCCCTCGCCGGGTGTTTCCCACCTAGTGAAATGTTCTGTAAGTGTATTGTTTCTTATGACTGTAATGTATGTAGTAATGTTTAGCAAATTGTTTAAAAAGACGGAATGTTTATGAGCTAGCTGTTGTTTTAAGGGTTAATATGGTACCTACTGGTTTAATAATGTTAGACCAGTATAGGGATTCATTACTTGAATTCCCCAGTATTATATCTAAGGGGTTTAGCATCAGATGGCCTGAGTGGCTAGCAACACATTTTTCAGAACAGTGTCTAAAATGTTGACACTATTGAGAAATACCCAGAAATATGCGATATGTCCTGTATATCTTCCCCACATAACACACATAAAGGTAAGTTTTCGATGTCCTAGACCATGAGCTGAATATTATTTTTGTTAGCACGATTTTATAAACTAATTTAAGATTAAATGTCCCAATAGAGCCATCAGTTGTTGATTTGTACAGAAGGTTCAAAACTGGTGTGCTGAACTGCTCTTGCTTTTTGTCAACTGCTCTTGCTTTGGTCAACCATCTGTATGATGGGCATGCACACCAGCTGCTTAACCTGTATGTTCTTCACTTTTTGTTTCTAGTTTTAAGGTATGGCTGCCACCATCTGATTATAGTCATGCTGGGTACAGATATCTCTAAAAAGCTCTAGTTTTTCATCACATAAAAGATTCCTTCGTATGTGAAAAATTTTAATGTCTGTTCATAAGAGGAGGCCATGGGAAGTGTTTTCCTATAATTAATATCTTGGAATTTTGCCATTTTTTTGTATTTTGTGTGTTTTTTTCTGAAGGATAGGAACTTCATATTTCTTAGGAATACAATGTAGACATTGGAATACTTGAACTGCAAAGGAATACCTGGCATATTGAATGCGTTGGTGGCCATGCCCTCTAACATTCACCATTAATGCATTTCGTATGCTTTTTGGATACTTTGCCTAAATTGTTCAGCCTCCAGAGTCAAAAGGCTCAGGCCATTGATATGTATGTAGTAGCCATCTCTGATGACTTCTGATTACCTATAATTACTTTGCAATGGAATAATGACTGTGTTATTTGATCCATATTTATTACTGTCATAGTTATGGCCATGCTGCATGGGGATGATTAAGTTAATAACGCTACATTTCGAATGCATGAGAGTATCCGATTACTGTGGTGAATGTTGTGGTACCACAGCGCCGAGCAAAGCTCATTTCCTAGCAGGACTGCCCTAAATTGTGAGTTCCATTAAATTAATTATTATAATGTATCTAGATTATAGATCTGTTCTGACATTTACCCATTCAAAGTGTATTCAGTGGATGAATAAGAAAAATTCCAAGCAAAGCCATGTTAGCTCATTCATGCACTTCCTTTGTGGGTTTCTCCATGAATTCATCATTTTTTTTCATTTTAGATGGGGTGAACCAATCACAGGTGTGTGCAGCATCTCACAGAGGTAATTTTGGGTCGTTCGCTGCTTTCAAAGTAAACATCAAGTCTCACTGGGCTTCAGTTTGGCAGAGTTTGTTGGCTCTGGCAAACTGGATCAAATGAAACAAATAGAGTCTGAGAAAAAGTAGGAAGGTAATGTTTTAGATGAGCCAAATGGCTCACCTGGTTGCACTGATGCACGTTTGATGCATGGAATGGCACACATTGTTCACGGTGCACCCGGAGTCCTCCCTGCTGGCCTCAAACCATTTGCTCCAAGCAGGTTATTGCTTTGGAAAGCCTCACTTTTCCCATCACCAGTTGGCAGCAGTCTCAAATAGGGCTGCAGCCACTAACAGGCAATATCAATCTAACTGCCATCTGGCAATAAGTGGACCATGGCCGAATCTGCCTTGTTCAACCTCAAGCGAGTGGGAATTAAAGTCTTTTTCCTCCTAACTGTAGTCCCCGATTCAAAATCGTTACTATGTCTTTGATGGGCATGCACTTCCCAAGATGCAAGCACTGACAAGGTAACAATTTCCATCATACCCCATTCCTGTGGTAGCAGGTGAAATGGCAGCACCTGTCTGTGTGGAAAAGGTGTGGAAAACTGTGGTTGAGCAACATGACAGTTTGAAGTTTATATAACGGGGGGAGAGCATGATGGCTTGACTCTATAGAGTGGGGTTCGACAAAACTGGTCCTGGACTGTAGGAAATGTTTTTTTTTTCATGTATGTTCTTAAGTGCTTAAGTCGATTTTAACTGGAATTGTATTAATTGGACCTACTTATTATGTGAAATTAATGCAGTATGTCTGAGTGAATGTTGAAAGTCTACTTGCACCAATGCAAGGTGACCCACTGCAAATGGTCACCTTGCATTAATCAAACAGAAAAATGAATACAATTGACTAAAGGCACAGATACAGCTGAACAGAAATATCTCAGTGCTCCAGGACAAGGGATGCTGACCCCTGTGACAGACAATGGTTGGTGGGCCATACGATGAACGAAGCTGTGTGGATTATGCTAGCTGCGAGCGGTGAAGTGGTATACTGAGCTGTGTGGATAAGGTTAATTGATTTTGTGAGTGTTGGCTCTATAAAGGCCTGCTCATCTCGATAAGGCTCAGTGAGCAAGTGTGGATTGCCTGGCATGTAGCCACCTGTTTGAGAAGATTAGGTCAAGATGGAGGTAAATGGGGATCTGCGCAAATCTGCGCAGATGATGCTGGGCAAGTACTGTCAGTCAGGAGTGAGGTGAATATTTGGGATGAGGCATACGCATGCACAGTAAGTGTGCTAGAAAAATTGTCAGACCTTTCAAACCCATTAGATCACACTGCTCTGCAACCTTGGGACCTATGGTCATTTTCTCCCCACAGAGGTCACACTTCCAAGTCATATTCCAGTTTTGTTCCCGTCCCAGAACGAGCCTCCCACAGTGGCCAGGACAGTGGAGCTGCTGGCTGCCTCCCACCACAGACTGAAGACCCACCTGTCCCCTACCAAGTAATAGCACTCAAATCTGTCATTCCCTTGTGTATTACAGCAGGATATTACTGCATTGTGACACTAGTTGATTCTTTGATGCTGGTGCTTATTCTGTATTCAGTATAGGATTTGTTCTTGTAGCGGTGTGACTGCTTGACACATGTTCAGATGTGGTCTCAGTTTCTGTGTGTGCTGCTGCTCTTGTGGCCTTATTGCAGGCCATTTTGTGCATTTGGTTTTGAGACTTTCTGTATGTACTGGGCCTGCCAAATTACCGAATGTGAAAGTCCACATGTTAGTTAAGTGGATTAATTAATTGGATTAATATACAAGCCCGTAAAAAAAATTGTGAGTGACAATGATTATGCAAGTACAGTGACAGAGGCTGGGCTGATGGAGCACTGAGTGGGTGGTAACTCCACAGGTGGGTACTGCAAAGCCTCCATGCCCTCAGAGACCTGTTGGACACAGTTCAGGTGGATGGAGCCCTGATCCAGGCTCAGTGCCAGCGGTGACTGCCGGTCCAGTGGATAGAGCGCCATTCTTCTGGCCTTGAGGAGGAGCAGATTGGCGCGCTCAGCCATAGGGGCGATATCATGTGGAGGAAATCAGCTGAGCAACTGTTGCCGCGGTTGATATTATGGTGTTATTCACCGGTGTCACACTGCGTGAGTAAGCTGAAACGGAGAAGCCTCTGTACCATGCAATTACCAGCAAAACGACAGGTCCCCCGAGAGGCATAATAAACAAACTTTCCGAACAGAGCGTTCACAAGTGATTATAGCTCAAATAATTATAAACATTAGGCAGAACTCAAGCTGGCTCAACGCTGTGGATCTAGCCACAGTAACATATTGCTGTTGGAAATGGATCAGAAAATATGCTACTCAGTCAGTAAAAATAGTAAGGTTAGTACAGGACAGCAATACATAATCGTTATACATAAGAAAACATCACACTCAACTGGACGTACCCACAGACTCAATTACAAGTGCTTCCTATTCCCGACAGCCTTTCCCCTGCCCATAAAGGAAAGTGCCAAGATGTCACATAGTACATTGCAGCAAGACCACAAGCTAAAATAAGTAACATGAAAACACCAAATAGAGCAAGAGGCAGACAAACCCAGGAGCTATACACACAACAACATTAATAACATATAACAATAACAATGTTAAATTATAAATGCTAAAGGAGTTTTAAATACAGTTTCAGGCATCCAAACTCCCATAGCGCTGTACATGTAATTCACTTGGAAGCACTGGCAGTAGCACAACAGCCAGAGTCTGTTAATCCATCTGACGGTCCACAGCACCTGCATGCTTAGTGCATGCAGCCATTTTGTCAACACTGCCTGGTCATGTGACGACCAGCAACGGTCTTCTCATCACTGTGCTGCACGCTAGATGTTTCCCGGGACTTATGGGAAAACCAATTTGCTTGGCACCACAATTAAATAACGTGTCAAACATATTCTTCTTTCCAAACTTTCTTCAAGTACGCAATTTAGTGTTGCACTTATGCCACTTTCTTCAGTGCAAAAGGTTTCCGAACGTCTGTGATGAGTGTGATCTAAAGAAAAGAGCAAATAAATGGCATGGATAATGGGATTTGCGAATGTGGAAACCTTGGGTCATGCCCGTGTGCATCACTCGTAATAACTTGAACTGCCCGTGTATAATATATACAGCGCCGGACCTGCATGATCTAGTCTTTTGACGGGAGCCGTTTGCGCAGTAAAAGATCCTGTTTGGAGAGGACTCTTCAATACCATGTTTTACTGCTTTTTGATGAGGTCACCACGGCGCTCGTGCCTTGCATATTCAAACACCTGACAAGCATGACAGAGAGAGCTCGAAGCAGGCGTAATTTATTAGATGTCTGAGATGGCTGAGAGATTCTACTGTCAATTTGCATCGTAATTCTTCCCCCCCATACATTTTTCTCTGCAAAGCTGAGTTAATAGTGAGCAAACATACTTGTGAAAATGTTTTTTTATGCATGCAGACGCTAAGGGGAGTCAATTCTTTTTTTATCTGGGGGTTTCAGAATGCGATATGTGAACAGATAATGGATTTTCCCGAGGGGAAGGGGTGGGACATGGGGGTAGAAGTGTTGGTGAGGACAGGAATGGAAGGGGGGGTGGGTAGGGGGTTTGTGAGGGACGTTCAATGTCAATCCTCAATGCCAAACCTCAATACACTTTATAGAGATTGGTAGTAAATCTCTCTGCAGCCTGCCTTCCTGTGGAAGGGAATGTTCTGTACTGTGTCTGTGCTAAGCATGTAGTTTGGGAAACCTGCAGCGAGCAGGTGCACGGAACACAATAACAGCTCTCCAGGTTAGGCAAACGAACGCAGACGTTCTCTCTGTTAGACAATGGAGGCGCAAGCTCTGCCTCCCCTCAAGGTCAAACGCAGAAGCGCAAATCAAATAAAAGCTTTGATCAACCATCCAATAAAAAGAAAAAATCACAGGCGCTGCTGCTGACGGTGGTTCAGTTTGAAGGTTGCAGAGGTGGGGTGGGGGGGGGGGGTTTCTGACAGTAGCTTTAAGTGCCTCTGTCAGCCAGTGACTGTCAAACATGCATGAGAAACACCTTCGCGTGCTGAAGAATCTGCACGGCAAAATTGGGCCGCAAACCTTACTCACTGACGTAGCATGGCTACACTTTCAAACCAGCATCTGAGCGTGCCTTTAAACCAGCGATGGAAGCATAGATTTCTTTTCCTGCTTGAAGGTTTGAGTGAACGCAGACCCCTCTGCAGTGAACTGTTTCAGATACATAAAGAACTGCGGTTTCATTCATCACTTGGGGAAGGAAGACAACGTTCATTTTGGGAACGTTCGATCTGGGGCACCATATCAAAAATATTTGAAATGCTTTTAGGATGATCACAAAGAGCCTGACCTCAGTACAACTCGGACAACACGCCCCGTTTTCTGGCGTCTCCGTGCTCCACCCACGTGTGACTGACTGCGTGTCCCGGGCAGCTCTGTGGGGTGGTGGTCTTGTAACCCCAAGGTTGCGGGTTTGATTTGTTGCGCCCTTGAGCAAAGCACTTAACCTGAATTGTTTCAGTAAATATCCCACCGTGTTAATGGATGAGTTATGAGCTATGCTCTGTAGGTCACTGAGGATAAGCCCGTCTGCTAAACCAAGAAATCATGTGAAATAATGTGATGCAATGTTGCTTTGGGTAGTTGGCCATGTGGGGTACTACCTAACTCTAACCTACCTAGCATTGATGTGCTGGACAGAGGCCGACTGGGAAAAAAGGATAAAGGAGATGCAGGAGACTAACCTACACAAGCAATGAAAACTGTTTCCAGGGAAGGGGGAAAACCACAGGTTTAACATGCAGTCCATGGCGTTCCCATGGAACTTGCTCCTGACCCCCACTGATATTTCCGTCTAACATTTTGGTCTGTTCTGGTCAGCTCGTGGATAAACTCAACTGAGACGACTCTTCTTTTTAGCATTATCGGTCACTGCAGGTCATCGCCTTTAACAAATTGAAATATTTGTAAGTATTTTAACAATAATTTCGTCCTTTGATCTTTAGTGTGCATCAGAGCTCTGACAGAAGATTGAGAACAGCTTCTTGAATTCCAGTTCTGATCAAGACCTCATTGATCAAACAAGTAGTCTCTTATCAGGCAAATTGACTCTGACTGACTAGCTCATAAAACAGCTTGCTAACAAACCAAGTACAT